>JAPVLO010000220.1:2522500-3125089 GCA_027257055.1 Cephalopachus bancanus | reverse complement strand
CTTGTAGAACTGAACTGGACTCCTGGTTTTCTATTTCTAGTTTCTAGTTTTGTTTATAACAGAGTAACCTTGGGAAAGTTGTTTAACCTTCTATGATCAAGTTATCTAGTTATAAAAAGGAAACAGCAACACTTAACTCTCATGGGTGTTATGTACAGTAATTCATATTGGAAGTCATTTTGAAGATCATTACATATACATAACACAGCTTGCTATTTGAACTATTACACTAGTGTCAACACACAACTCAATGAATGTGGCCTTGATTTATATGTCCATCATTTACAAGGTTATGAGTTCGTTCCCAGAAAAAAATTGGATTGCTTTCTAAATTCATTAAATCAAACACGTTGCAATCAGAAAAAATAATCTATGATAAATTAAATAAACCCTGATATGCTTTTATCTTGATTTTTAAATATTTTATTTGTTGTGCAATGTTTTAATTACAAGTATCCTCATAATTATTTAGCAAATAGACTCTAAAATATTACTCCTATTGTGTTCTAGAAATAAACAGCTATTCTTCCATTTCACATCTATGGAATAATTACCACTGATCAGATAAATTGCTAGAAGTAGAAGCAACATACATGAGTGTCTCATACCATTATTACGAGCAATAATGTGAAGGAAAAAGCGATTAAATACATGTTACAAGTTGAATACCATTAAAACATACACATGGCTGGGTGCAGTGGCTCAAGTCTGTAATTCCAGCATTTTGGGAGGCTGAGGTGAGGGGATTGCCTGAGCCTATGGGTCTGAGACCAGCCTGGACAACTTGGCTATATCTCATCTCTACAATAAATCAAAAAATTAGCAGAGAGTGGTAGCACGCACCTGTAATTCTGGCAACTTGGAAGGCTGAGGCTAAAGGATCACCTGAGCCCTGCAGGTCAATGCTGGGGTGGCCGTGAGCATGCCACTGCACTCCAGCCTGGGCTACAGAGTGAGACTCCTACTCAAAATAAAGTAAATAAACAAACAATAAAATAAAGGAAAACAAAACACACACACAATATCCCCTTTGAGCTTGTAAAGTTGATTGAGCACAGTATATAGTTAAGTGTTGAAATCTTGATGGATTTATTCTTACAAATGTATACCTAGTTTAATTAATTTTTTTATTAGCTAAAGACTTTCCCATGGCACACGTGTCCTTATTTGGCAAAAGCAAATGCTTTACTTTAGATCTTTTAAGTACAGAAATGCTACCCCACCTCCACTCTTTCAAAATGGTAAGAGCCTCTGCCCAGTGTCCACATTGACAGAGACTTTCTTCTATCTGTTTATTCAAAAACTTTTAATCTGATTTAAACCCAGTGCCCGAAAACTTAAATGTCTTTTTAGTTCAGTCAAGTTTTCAACAAACTTTTTTAATGTTTTTAAATTAATTTGTTGTTTTGCAATTTATTTTGTCTACTATCTTTCTCTAAAATGCAAAGGAGACATAATGCTGAGTCTTCTTTGGGTAAAGGGCAAGTTGTCTATAGAAAGAAATTCAAGTTGGCAAAGATATCAGCAACATAGAACATTGGAAGCAGAGGATACATCCAGAGAAAAGACATTCAAAGGACTAAAAATATTTCTTGTGTTTGTCACTAAGGGTTTGAGTGTGAGAGAAAATATCACAAAGAATAAGATGCAAAATATAGTTAGGACTACAGGGGTAGAATTTGGGAAGGTGTTTTATGTTAATTACTGCTTTTAGTCATCACAAACCTTCCGGTAAGTAACGATAATTTTTCTCATTTTACAAATGAAGAACATGCCACTCAGAGAAAATAAATCACATGCCAAGATTCCCACAGGCATAAAGCTTCAAATTCTAGATGTGCACCAAGGTTTGACTGGCTTCACAGCCCACACTTCTACATCGTACCACACTAAGCACTGAAGCTGTCATTTTGGATTCTCTTCTTTGTCTCTCATCCAAAGTTTTAAGGCATTTTTTTGGGGGGGGGTCGTTGGCATTATAGCATCCTTCCATAGTATCAAACACAGTTTGCATTGACTGATTTAGATAAACTTATTCAGCAATAATAATATAGGGAATCCATTCCTTAAGCTAAAACTCTCATCTCATTGAAAACATATTTTTTTCTCACCTCTAACCATTGTCCTAACTGTCACATTTAGTGATTGCAATTTAGAAAAGCAAATTTTGAACACACTGCTTTAAAATTACAGCTAAACCTTGAATTGAAAACTTATATAGAAACATAATTAAAGTTCTAACTTCAAAGTGTAACTTTCTTCCTTCCATGGATGTTTGAAACTATATCATACTACTTGTTCTTCGGCTGCTCTAAAGTTTAAGGCAGAAGCAGATCTTTGTTAAAAGATGGCATAGAAAAGCACCTCTTATAAAGGGGGAAGTTCAATCTTGGTGCTTTCAGGGGTCAGCTCTGAAATCTTGCACCCAGTCCCGAAACTTAGTACTTCTGAACCTTAGTTTCCTTAGATCAAAAAAGAACTGCTGAAGAAAATCATTGATGAGATCTTTTAAAACAAGTTTTTATTATTTTGGGGGGGAAAGGAGTTGGAGGGTCTTTAACTCTTTGTCATTGGCATGGATTATGGAGTAATCTCCATAATTTAGCATGCTAATTCAGGGAAAAATCTTAAAAAAAAACAACATGATTCTGTTGCAAGGATTACACTATTGGGGACTTTGTCTTAAATCCATTCTTCCTTGATTTTCAATAGGACTGATTGGTCTGGCAAGAAATGGTCACACTTTGACAACCCTAAACATGATGCAGTGTGATTATCTATCTGTCAAAATGTTGATACTACTTATATGCACAAGTCTGTGCACAATTCTGTATATATTTTAGAGTACAATTTAAAATCCATTATAAATTTGTGATTATTTCTACATTTATCTTTAACTATAGTTTAATAACCAAGGACAGATTGGTTTGATTCATATTCTTTGGTAAGTAGAGACATCGCTCAATTACTATAGGTAGATACAACACCAACTTTGTTTGGCAAGGCAGTCAGAAAAATATATTTGAAACCTATAAATGGTGATTTACAAAAGGAAGCCAGGTGTACTGTTAAGCAGGTAAATCACTTTATTATATTTGCTGGAAGTTGGTCTACATAATTGCTACAAGTGTACTTTCTCTTAAAGAGAAATTCATTTGTGGCAGTTGGCCATGTTTTATTTCTTAGTTTTTATTTTTATTTTTTGAGTTGAAGTCTCACTCTGTAGTCCAGGCTGGAGTGCAGTGGTACACTCACAGTCACCCCAGCATGGACCTGCTAGGCTCGTGTGATCCTTTTGTCTCAGCCTTCCAAGTAGCCAGAACTACAGGTGAGCGCTACCACGCCCGGTTTTTTTCTTTTTTCTTAATTGCGGAGACAGCCGGGCTCGGAGGCTCAGCCTGTAATCCCAACACTTTGAGAGGCGGAGATGAGGTCTCACCAAGTTGCCTGTGCTGGTCTCGAACCCACGGGCTCAGGCAACCCACTCATCTCGGCCTTCCAAAGTGCTGGAATTACAGGCTGAGCCACCGAGCCCAGCCGGCCATGTTTTATTGAATGCAGTACTTCACTCTGTCACCAGGCTGGACACACTCTTGGCCACTGCAGCCTTGACCTCCTGGCCTCAGGCAATCCTTCTGCTTCAGCTTTCCAAGTGGCTAGAACTGCAGGCACGCGCCACCAAGCCCGGCTAATTTTTTGATTTATTGTAGAGACCAGATCTCGACAAGTTGCCCAGGCTGGTCTCAAATCCGTGGTCTCAGGCAGTCCTCTCACCTGGGCCTAACAAAGTGCTTGGATTACAGGCTTAAACCACCACGTTCAGCCAGTAATAAATAAAAATAGGTAAATATCAATTTATAGTTTAGAAATTCTTTCTTTGTTATTATTCAATTTTATATTTTCTATAACTTTTTTTTTCTTGAAGGGGCTATCAAAACTAATTTTATAGTTATGAACAATTGAAGCCAGGAAGTTTTAGATGCACAATCATCATAAAGTGAAAATAGCAATTATGCTATCTAAATCAGACTTAATTACTTTGTTTCTGTTTTTTTTTAAATCTAAGTTGAAGAAATATAATTATTGATCAAACTGTGTTTTTTTTTCTTTTGAAAATTGTATAGCAACATTTAAAAATACTTAGGCAACAATTTATGAGAGTTCAGAGTTCTTCTAGTATGTTCGACCTGATCTTGGTCTGAATGACTAACAACAAAATTAAAATGCCTCTAAATCACCACACAAATGAGTTGTAGCTATTTCACTTGTGCTCCCACCATCCAGTGAAGGGTGTAATTATTATGACCATAAAACAAGCATTTATAATTTATCACATACTGATATAGGCTATGGTCTGTAAACTTATAATAGTCTATTTTCACAGATTTTATGATTTATGATACATTTTTATATTTATATTATCGTATTTTAATTTTATAATAAACTTGAGAAATTTTTTTAAAAGGGCATTTTTGCTACCCTTTCACATATGAAGAAAACAAGACCAAGATAAATGATGTTGTTCCAAGAACACAGAGATAGAAAAATTCAAATTTAGTACCGTTCATATTTGTTTTGAATTACCTCAAAACAAAACAAAACAAAATAGCTGTTAGTTTTTATAACAGAACACTAATACTAGCAAAAATATAAACTAACTTGGACACATATAAAACTGTAAAACATTAAACCGCGGGAGAAAAAAATGAGGAATAAATTAGATTAGTAGATAATTTATATGTTATAAAAATTAAAATATTTTTAAGAATGTGAACTATAGAATTAGGAAAATCAATTTACTGTTTAAAATAGCACTACTTTTCAGTGATTATTTAAATTGAACAGATGAAGCTATAAAAAAAAACAATTTCTAATTTTATCACTTTCATATTAATAATAGCATCCTCTCAAAGTTTAACATTTCTTTTTAATATTCTATATGTCATCAAAAGGACATCTTTTGAATGAAACTGACTTGTTTTATATAAAATATTAACATATTTCTGATACCTTCCTCCTTCTTAAGAAATTTTTCCATAAAATTCTTCTTCAGAAGCCAGTTTCTGTATTAAACTTTTATCTGGAAAGTTAAAGTTTTATAAAGTTTAAGATTATAAAATATTAAAATAAAGATTGAAGTTCTGATATGTTCAGTTAAAGAAAGTGAGCTGAGGTTTCCTTTTTCTTAAATTCTTGCTCTTTTCTTCATAAAGAGTAAGAACTGAAGTACACTGTACTTTAGAAATTCCCTAAAGAACAAGAGTGGATGACTGATTTCCTTTTCATGTGTCATAGCTAGTATTCTAAAAATCAGTTTAAAAATATTAATTTGGCAATTTACTGCACTGATTTGAATTACTTATTTTTTACATCTCAATTTAATTATGATGATACACACTTCTACTTCTTCAGCTCATGTAACATTCTAAAAATGTTTTATTTGTAATAAAAAGATAAATACTAACCGGGTAACTAACTATCAAAACATAAATATCACATGTTTTTATGACAGCAATTTTACAGTATTATTTATAATATAATATCTGATAGCATCTGGGTGGCATTTTGCCATTTTTAAAGTGTTTTTTATGCGTTAACTAAGTTTGTGGTAATAATTACTATCCCTAGGAAATTGAATCCTAGTCTTTTCATAGCTAATTGGAACAGATAAGTAACTCTTTAACATCCCATTAGAGCCGGGCTCGGTGGCTCAGCCTGTAATCCCGCGCCTTTGGGAGGCTGAGGTGAGTGGATTGCCTGAGCCCGTGGGTTCGAGACCCACCTGGGCAGCGAGACCTTATCTCTACAGTAAATCAAAAAATCAGCCGGGCGTGGTAGCGCATGCCTGTAATTCCGGCTACTCAGAAGGCTGAGGCGGAAGGATCGCCGGAGCCCAGCAGGTCGAGGCTGCGGTGGCCGGGAACGGCCACTGCACTCCAGTCTGGGCGACAGAGTGAGACTCCAACTCAAAAACAACAACAACAACAACAACAACAACAAAAATCCCATTAGTATTGGTGACAATAAGGAGGTCAGTTGAGCTCCAATGCCAGACTTGGTTAGAATATAAAATATGTCATTGGGAAAGACAAACGAATTGTCTAAGTCACAGATTTCTAGAAAAATAGATGCGTGGAGTAGGGAATCAGAGTATTCTACAAATAATCATGAAGATAACTTGTTTGTGCAAAAATGTGAGTCCTCATTAATTATTCTTCAGGTTGCATAGTATTGCAAATCTCTATCTCATATAATGATTTCATGGAATTTTATTTAATCATAGTAATACTGTGTTTTGGCTACAACCAAAACTTCACCAGATAGCCATTTGATCACAATTCTTTTTCTATCTATACTTAGCATATGAAAGTGAATGACAGATGGTTACATCTATTATTGATAGTTGCTTTCAATTCACAGATTTTACTTGTAATGAGAAAAAAAAATCTGTGTTATTCTAGAATTCTATCTGTACTGTGTTCTTACACATGATTATTTCCTTTCAGAAAATCAATGCAGCAGAGACTTGATAGTCACCATAAAGTAGTGCTTGTATTTTTCTTACCAAATGACAAGTACTTCATGCTGACATTTCATTAATCAGATTTAATTTAATAGAAGTAATTTTTAACACTGATTTTTATGCACAAGTGGTAGTGAGTTTTGCATGAGTTGAAATGTTTAAACGTAAGGTATGGGGCACATAATAAAGCTGCTGCAGAATTGCTGGGACTACAATTCTATACTGTGTTCTTACACATGATTATTTACTTTGAGAAAAACAATGCAGCAGAGACTTGATATTCACCATAAAGTAGTGCATGTATTTTCTCATGTGACAGCTATTCTGGGGTCCTTCCCACCTGTGATTTATAATTCGATGTGTCCTTACTGACATGACAAAGTGTCTGTTAAATTGTTCTGCTAACTTTTCAGAGATGGTGATACATTGCTAAGGAAATACTTAATATCTTCATTTGTTTTGTTGTGGGCTCCAAAAAGAAAAAATCCTAATTTAAGTGTTGAAAATAAAAGTATTTTTTAGCTGGACTCGGTGGCTCAGCCTGTAATCCCACTCTTTGGGAGGCTGAGGTGAGTAGACTGCCTGAGGCCGCGGGTTCGAGACCCGCCTGGGCAAATTGGCGAGACATAATCCCTACAATAAATCAAAAATTAGCCAGGCCTGGTAGCGCACGCCTATTGTTCCAGCTACTTGGAAGACAGAGGCGGAAGGATCGCTGGAGCCCAGCAGGTTGAGGCTGGGGTGGCCGGGAGCGGCTACTGCACTCCAGTCTGGGTGGCAGAGTGAGACTCCAACTCAAAAAAAAAAAGTATTTTTTACATCTTGGATTTTATAGAAATATTTTTGTAGTTGTGAAACTTTAGCGAACTATAGTTTTATAGACTTTTTATTTTTAAATATGATCATTGTTTTCAATATTTCAGGAGTCTAGATTTCCTATTATTCATCTCTGCTTTCTTAATTGCTCAATAGGACACTGCAGTTCAATTCAGTTCAAACTGGAATCCAGATTCCCAGTAAGTAGCAAAAATTCTAAGGCATAGAAAGTGTGTTTGCTCTGTTAGCAGTGGAATTCAAAGTTAATAGCCATAATGAAATATGAGCTATGTCTCTTGCTAATGTAATACATTTAGTATCATGTTTTTAGGAATACAAATTATCAACCTAATCATGAAACATCAAGATAAAATCCTTATTTTTGTCCTATTTAAACTGGTGAGAAGGGAAATACATGATTATGAGAAATATATTTTGTTTTTGAGTTAGAGTCTCAGCCTTTTACTCAGGCTGGAGTGCAGTGGCACAATCAATGTTCACCATAGTCTCGACCTTCTGGGTTCTTCACTCAATAGGACACTGCAGTTCAATTCAGTTCAAACTGGAATCCCAATTCCCAGTAAGCAGCAAAAATTGTAAGGCATAGAAAGTGTGGAATTTGGAAGCTACTGCCAAAATTAGGCTTTCCCAAATTTGAGAATATTACTTAAAATTTGATTTTAGTGAAACCACATATTTTAATACTAGTTACTTTTTAATATGCTTAGTACGAGAGTAAAAAGGGGATTCAGTAAAAAAAAAAATCCTCCAAATTTTGTATTAACCATATTTTTAAATTCTGAATTAGTCATTTGACATAGCATTATTGTCAACCTCTCCATAAGATTGCTGAGTCACAGGACTCTACTAAAGACTACACTTATGTACACTTTCCACACAAGATGGGCACAAGAAAGTCGTACTATATAGCATTTTCCCAACCACTACCTTGACCTGCCTATTTCTGCTTAGTATGCAATAGGGAATGCCTCCATCTAGTCTTCCTACCATTATAGCCACAAAGACAAAGTCCCAGTCATTTGTCTGTCTGCTTCTTGACAATGCATTTGGGTGGCATGTTGTGCCTTTCATTTTGGGGGAAATGTATTAAAAACCTTCATTCAATAGCATTAGCCTCTCTGATACTTTGCTCAGGCACCTTTCTACATTAAGACTCAGGTAAAATACAGGTTTCTATTTTGAAATTCAGAATAGCTCGGAAAACAAATTCTGGATAGATTCAGGTGAAAGAAAGAGTCAGGGAGGAACCTTCACTGACATTTACTATATGTCACCCACTGTACTAGTTAGTCTACACACCATATCATTTACATTTAGTAAAAATGGTATGAGAGATTAATAAGATAGGCATCATTAGCTCAAGTTTATGTCAAAGGAAAAAACATATCAGAAAAGATCACTTATATCTTGATAAATTTTAGCTGTTAAAAATAAAATTTTTACAAAATACACAACCTATGTTTGTTTTGGATTTTAATTTTATGTAAATGTCCAGTATGTACAATTTTATTTCTAGATTTTTCTCAATGTTATGCCCTTGTTTCATGTAGCAGTAGTTCAATTGTTATTTATGTATAACAGTTATTTGGTTGTTTCAAATTTAAGTTATTACAATGCTGTTGTCATGAATATTCTTTTCCATATACTTGTGTTAACTTATGTAATTAATTTTGAGGTATGCATATTTAGGGGTGAAATTGCCGGTTGATACGGTATGAGTGTGCTCATGTTTATTATATATTGTCACAGTATTTAAATCCTGTTGAACAAATTTGCTTGTTTACTAGTAATTGCACTGCATCTTTGAAAATACTAGATGTTGAATACTGGTTTTTTTGTTCAAAAACTTTTAGTCATTTTGATGTGTACTTAGTTATATCACATCGCTGTTATAATTTGTATTTGATGGGGGACTTTTGGATGTCTACTTTCATAATGTCCAGTTTTCTTGCCATTTAAAAAAAATTATGATGTTTTAAAATTCTTTTTCTTGTCTTAAAAAGTCCATTAGATGTTTAGATGCAAATTCACTTTTGAAGCATGTGCTGTCAGCATCTACTCTGTGTCTTGCAATTTTACTTTCTTATTTTTTTTTTCTTTTAGTTGAAGTCTCACTTGGCCACCCAGGCTAAAGGGCAGAGGCACAATCATAGCTCAAGGCAATGTCGATCTTCTGGGCTCAGATGATCCTTCAGCTTCGTCCTCCTAAGTAGCTGGGACTACAGACTCATGCCATCATGCCCAGATAATTTTTTGAGTTTTGTAGAGACGAGGTCTTGCTATGTTTCCCAGACTTTTCTCGCACCCCTGGGCTCAAGCAATCCTCTCGCTTTGACTTCCCAAAGTACTGGGATTATAGGAGTGAGCCACTGTGTCCCGCTACCTTTTCTCTTTCTTAATATGTTCTGATAAACAGAAGTTTTAACTTCCTGTAAAATCTAATTTGTCAATCCTTCTTCCTTGTGATTCCAAAATAAGAAGGCTTGCCTCCACCAAATCATAAAATATTTAATATTATATTTTAAATTGTATTGTTTATTCTTTACATATATGGCCATGATGTATCTATAATTGAAGTTGAATATGGTATGAAATAAGTGTAGAGATTAGCAAAATTTTTTTGTATAGATACCCAACTGATCTTACATTATCTGTTAAAAAACTGTCTTTCCCCATTGTATTTCAATGGTAATTTTGTCATATATTAGTTGACTGTATACGTGATGTGTTTTGATTTCAACTAATTATTCATCTATGCTAGCACCAATTTCATGCTGTTGTACTTATTTTAACTTTAAAATAAATTGTGATATTTTGTACAGTATGTCTTCAAAATTGTTTGAATTATTTTGGATCCTTAATAATTCCTTAAAATTATGTAGTCAGCTTATTTCTGGTAGAGTAGACAGGTAAAACTATGGAATTTCGGAGCTGAAGGAAAAATCTACAACCATTGACATCTGCTGCAGCCATTGCAGAACCACACTTTCAAGCAGCCTAGCTGTAGAAAAATTACAATTTCACACCCACAGCTTAAACCATTAAATCTCTATCAGACAACTCCCTTAGTAGCCTATGCAGGTTGTTTGTGGTTGGGACCTGACAACCAGAACAGGAACGAGCTTAGAAGACCCCAAGAACATGCACATTAATAACCAAGATAGCCTAAGATAACCATGACCCACTTTTACCTTTATTATATACTCATTAACATACTAAATATTACCCTCCAGCACCATGGCAGTTCCAACCCTGACCATTTATAGGAATAAATTGGGTGGCACCCCAATTTCAGAAATTGTTCACCCATTTCTTAGAAAAATCTACTCCTTTAATACAATATTTCACCCCTTCATTATCGTAGCTCACATCAACCACAAACCAAAGACCTCCAGTGCAACACTTTCTTGTGTTCACCGGCACTTCACCCCGAAGTTTGTACTATTCTGCTACTTTCACTTTAAATAAGCTTTCTACTTTCGACTCGCTGTGAAATTATTTTCTTTGGTGAAGACAAGGGCCCTGCAGAAAACATTGGTAGCTGACACAGAATCCTGGTAACACTTCTACCATAAAAGGGATTTTAATTGGAATATCATTTAATATATAGATAATTTAGGAAGTATTAATATATGCTAGCTATTACCATTCTTAAATGTCATATATTCTCTACTCATTTAGTTTTGTAATCAATTTTTCTCTTAACAATCATCAGTTTTTATAGTATTCTTGCACATCCTTTGCTAGATTGTTTATCATTTAATCAATTTTTGAGTTTCTTATAAAAGCATCTTTTACAAATTTTATTTTCTGATCTTTTATTCTAATTTAAAGGAATGATTATGACTTTACATAGTGATCTTGCATTTAGAAACCTTACTGAAATATTGATTGATTTAAATCTATCTGCAGATAAATTGCCTATAGCTTTTCTATTTGTTTATCTTGATTTTGTTTCTTAGTCATTTGATTCTGTCTTTTGGTAAGCGTGGTTGTTTTTACTGAAGACTAGATATTTTATATAAAAAATTACAGATCTTCTAGCAATATTATCTTTCTACTGAGAGGATTTAATTTTATTTTGGTAAGAAGATAAAATATGAACAGATTACCTTTTTACATATGAGGAAAGTCAAACTGCAGTCTGCACTTGATTCTTACAATATAGCCACACAGGGTCCAACCACAGTTAAAAACTTGGGTTTTGTCTTTACTCTCTTCTTCTTAGCAGTCCTGAATTCTAATTTTTTTTCTCACTAGTAACATTAAATGTCTAACATTTCTTTTTAGGTTTTAGCCTCACGTGGCTTTTTACTGCTTTATTTGAGTCACTTCCAATACATGAACAGTGTATTAATCAGCAAGTCTCTTAAGGGAAAAAATGTGGACAGAATGTTAGACTCACTCCCTTCATTCCCCTTTTGTCTAAGGACTTGGATTCTCAAGTCTTGGCTGGGCCAGCAACCTTATGTCAGTTTTTCTATTCATATTGCGATTGCCACACTTAATATGTGGCTGTTTGCTTAGCAGCCCTGCCCTGCCCTGTGAATTGGCAAAGGACTTAGAATAAAAAGTAGCTGCAAAGATGAGGGCTCATCTAATTTCCTTCTTAATCTCCAGTTATCTTGAAGATCCTTCATATCTCGGTTTTTCTGTTACTTTGTTTATTTTTAGTTCGTCTTTTTTTTCTTTTATTTTTAGTTGACATTTAATCATTAAACATAATTATGGGACACAGAGGGACATTTTCACACATGTATACAATGTGTAATGATCAAATCAGTTTAATTAGCATAGCCATCACCTCAAACATTTATCATTTCTTTACATTGTTAACATTCAAAATCCTCTCCTCTAGCTTTTTGAAAATATACAGTCAATTATAGTTAACCATATTCACCCTAAATTGCTGCAGAACACCAACCTTCGTTCTTCCTGTCTAACTATAATTGTGATCCTTTGGCCAACCTCTCCCCAATCTCTCCACCCTGCTACCTTTCCAAGTATCTAGGTACCTGATTTCAACTTTTATGACACAGTCAGACTCATGAATCATGTGTTTTTCTAAACACAACAAATTGGAGTGGCAGCAGAAAACAATCATAAAGTACTATCTACCCTGAGCACATGAGAAATTTTAAGATAAAGATGAACATCTTAAATTTGAAATTTATTAACTTGAATTTAGCAGTATAAACTATTGGGATGATTTAGATGTAAAAGTAAAATAAGGGTTCTTTAAATGCATTTGTGCTACATGTAACCTGTTAAGGACATTATTTATGGTGCATATACATACTGAACTAGAAATACAGATAAAAGCTTCTCAGTGCAAGATACACAAATTTTTTTCTGCTATTATGTTTAAGTAAAATTTCAAATGCTCACATTTAATAAGTGCAAAGTGAATACTTAGCAAGTACAGTATAAGTGAATAAACTGATGATTTAGTAAATATGGCATTCACCCATTCTTGTGATCAAAACTAATTTGCTTCATTTACAGTTTTTTTAAAAATAATTTTTAACTTGTCTCTGTAGACAAGCATGGTATTCTTCTCAGTTTCAACTATTTTATTTCAATCAACATTCATGTAATATAATTACAGTCTAGCTATATGAACACAAAGTTGGTTAGAAAAGAAAAACATCTGAAAAATTAAGTTCTTATGCCTTTTCAAGTAACATTTTCATGTTTTAAGGTATGTGGAATTTTCCTGAATCTTTTTATTTTCTCTTCTAAAGTTCCTTTTTCATTTTGGCTTTCCTAATCACATCATACTTGCCTCCTTGAGATACTTAACACTGTTAAATTTGGCCACTGATTCTGAGAATTTATAATAGCAATTCAGTTTCCCCTGCATGCAACTCAGCTGCAATTCAACAGTAAGTTCTAACCTTCACCAAAAATTCAGTATCCAGACCCATCTCTGATTGCTTCTCTAAACAGACTATTGTAGGTGGAATGCATACGGCTTATGAAATACACAAATTTTGCTATATTTCAATATTATTTTTTCTGAAAGTGACTTTTTTTCAGGCAGCCACTCCACAGATTGCATTAATAACCAGCACATAATTTTTACCTGCATGAAGTATTACATTCTCTATAAAT
This sequence comes from Cephalopachus bancanus, assembly GCA_027257055.1. Lineage (NCBI taxonomy): Eukaryota > Metazoa > Chordata > Mammalia > Primates > Tarsiidae > Cephalopachus > Cephalopachus bancanus. The sequence goes on along the minus strand of JAPVLO010000220.1, from coordinate 3,111,615 downwards.
CTGAAATCAAAGATTTTACAGATTTTAATATTTACTAAACTTTTATTGACACCATCAAATGGCTTCTAATTTGATCACTAAAACTAATGAATACTTGTGTGTACATTAATGTTCATATTGTAACTTTTACTCATTCTCTCATTTTGACATGTCATTTTGTTAGTTAAAACCATAATCTAACAAATATAATGATAAATCTCAAATTCCACCTCACTTAATATCATATTACATCAGAAACTTCAATATAAATTAAATAGAATTTAGATTTTGCAAAATTCCTGATTTTACACGATGCTGTAATCTCATTTTTTTTTAACTCCAAAGAAATCCAAGAAAGAAAGAGAAAAACTATAAGGATAATGTTGAATTCATTTTAATTTTGAAATAAGAAAGCATTGAAAATATTCCATACATTGTTGACAATAATACATTCTTACAAGTTACCTCACAACTGACTGTGATTTCTTAGCTGCATTTGAGACATGCTGCTTTTGAAAATATCAATTTTCCTTTTAGATTATATTTATGGGAAGTTTGTATAACTAGATGCTTTATTTTTCTTCCAAGGGTCTAAATCATTTTAGTGTTCAGTAGGGTGAATTCAAAATAACCCAAACAATCACAACTAAATAGTATATAATATGGTTGTTGTCAAGAAAACACCCACTAAAATATTAATATAATAATCATAGATTATAAAAAATACTTATCCTGAGAATTGATTATCAAGTTTCAGTTGGAGAGCTGATTAAGAGACATGGAGACAGACTGAACAATGCAATAACTATTTAATGAGTAATTAACCAGCATGGAAACAGAATGTACAAAACATCAAATATTAACTTTGGCAAGTTGAGCCAAAAAAATTGCTAGACTTCTTGGATAAAAAGATTAATAAGACAGCACTTTTGACTCAGGAAGTACAATGTCTTTTAGAAGTATAATAGCCAAACTGTACAATTTCCAAAATTGTGTTAAATTTCATATGTATAAAGGAAAATATGGAAATCAGTAAAGGTGCTTGTGTATTCACTTCACCCTAGATATGCAAACTAGGGTTGATGTGAGATGATTGTTTCAGAGATAAATATTAAATACTAATTCTGCAGTATATTTCATGTTAATAGAGGTGTTGTAGCCTGACCTTGGCCTACCCACCTATTCTGATAATTCTCTTAGTTACTGTCATGGCTGTAATTATTTTTCAATTATTTGTTTCATATTCACTTAACTATAAGCATCACAAGGCAAGTAACCACTGCATAACACAGAGTCTGGTAAAGGACATATATCTTGAATTAATGAAGAATATAATAAAAAAAATTAATTTAGGCACCTGCTAATGCTGATGCACAACAGATGTGCTTGACTATCCATGACTTAGGTCTAAAGCAGGGTGAGAGAAATTGACTGCCAAAAAATGTCCCCTTGACATTGTTGCCTTATTTATATCATCCATGATAGCTTCCTTGAACCCTTTTGCAGTGAGGTCCTCATTACACCTCTAGATAGACACAGAGTGATCTAACTTCTGTCACCATAGATTTCTTTGACCTGTCATAGGACTTCATATGAAAGACACTCAAATGCACTGAAAAGAAAAAACAACAACAAAAAAAACCCATTACAAATTGGGCAAAAGGAATAAATAGACACTTCTCAAAAGAAGACATACAAGTGGCCAACAGATACATGAAAAAATGCTCAACCTTACTAGTCATCAAAGAAATGCAAATTAAAACCACACCGAGATACCACCTAACTCCAGTTAGGATGGGCATCAATAACTCAAAAATCAACAGATGCTGGAGAGAATGCAGAAAAAGGGAACAAATCTACCCTGTTGGTGGGAGTGTAAACTAGTACAACCTTTGTGGAAAACAGTGTGGTGATTTCTAAAAAATCAACCTAAAAAACGAACAAAAAAAATCAACCTAAAAAACAGTGTGATGATTCCTAAAAATCGACCTCTCATTCTACCTCACAATCCCCCTACTGGGAATATACCCGGAGGAATTCAAATCACTCTATGAAAAAGATACCTGCACACGTATGTTCATTGCAGCATTATTCACAATAGCAAAAATATGGAACAAACCGCACTGCCCATCAAAAGAGGACTGGATTAAAAGAATGTGGTACAGCCGGGCTCGGTGGCTCAGCCTGTAATCCCGCGCCTTTGGGAGGCTGAGGTGAGCGGGTTGCCTGAGCCCCGGGTTCGAGACCCACCTGGGCAACTTGGAGAGACCTCATCTCTACAATAAATCAAAAATCAGCCGGGCGTGGTAGTGCGCGCCTGTAGTTCCGGCCACTCAGAAGGCTGAGGCGGAAGGATCGCCTGAGCCCAGCAGGTCGAGGTTGCGGTGGCCGGGAGCGGCCGCTGCGCTCCAGTCTGGGTGACAGAGTGAGACTCCAACTCAAAAAAAAAAAAAAAAAAAAAGAATGTGGTATATATACACAATGGACTATTACGCAGTCATAAAGAAGGACAAAATCATGAACTTCTCAGCAACCTGTATAGACTTAGCATGTACAGTACTGAGTTATCTATTACAGAAACAAAGAACTGAGTATCACATGTTCTCACTCATAAGCGGACCTTGAACAACTATTGTAATACTATAATAAAGGAATTGGCAGTAGTGGGAAACTGCCAAGAGAGAGAAGCGCACACCTCATCCACAAGAGTACCCGCATAATGAACATTAGTATGCCTACTCCTGAATTGTACCCCACATATTTAAAATAAAATAAAATAAAATAAGGGTTATAAACATAGACTTCTTTGGATCCAGCTTCTTTTACTCAGCATATTTTTGAGATTAATCTTTTGATTGCTGAATAGAAAATTCCTCTGTATAAATATGCCTTTTAAAAAATTACTTATTCCTTTGTGTTTTGGGATTGTTTCTAAATGAATAAAAATGAAAATTTCCCTATTCTTCTTTACAATTTTTGGAATTCTAAACACAAAATTATCAAATCTATGACATTAATGTCATAAGAAAATTCTGACTTTCTGAAATTGTTTGTATGTTCTTATGTTCATAGAGAGTAAATAAATAGTTTATAATTTTTCTTCTTAAAAAAGTTGGTCTCAGATAAATCAAAGATATATTGTCACCTTCTTGTGTTCTGAAAGCTTTCACAAATTGGTTTGGGACTCATTTTGCTCATCAGCTCCATTGGTAATTCCTGACCCAATTTCAATTTTGTGCATACTAGTACTTGATTATGAACCAGAGTCACTCTCTTAATTCCAATATACTATGGAGACAATGAGAGAGAAAAACGTAGAAAGGAAGGATAAATTAATAAAAATGGATTATTACTTTTATGATTTTATTTGTGACATTTCTTTAAATGTTTAATTATGTAATTTTTTTAGAAAACTTACTATATGCCAAGACCCTAAGTCTGAGACAGGCTTTTCTATGATTAGCATAACAATATCACATGTTTCTTGCCATTAAGAAATTTATATTTCACCAGGTTTTATGCTGTTAGATAAGTATAAGCTAGTTATTATTAAATAGTTATGAAGAGTATATTTAAAAGAATAAATCAGGGTTTAAAATGATGGAGAAGGTGATTTTGGCAAGCATCTGGATTTTAATCAAATTATACTGACGAGTTACTCCAACCCTGTGTATTGACTTCAAGACCAGAGCCAGCAAACAATAGTACTTGAATATTGACCTTCTCACATTTCTTCCTGCAATGATTTCTTTGTGTATCTAGAAAAAAATTAACTATGGCTGTACGTATTGATAAAGGTGAAATTAAACACCACGTATGCTACTAAAATTTGACAGAATTTGATTGAGTTTTTTCTCCTTGGATGATTGAGGGCCAAACAGCTTGCTTACAGGAGACACCCATGGCATCATTATTACCAGTTCCAGCTTCTTAGTCAGATCTCTCTAGATTAAAGCAAGTTAGTCAATTCTCCCTACATAATGAGTCACACTAGAAAGAGGACAATAGAGAGGAAGAGGTAGAAAGCGTTTGATTAAGAATGGAAGACTGAATGAAGAGGTGTTTGTCCCTAGACAATCAGTGACAAGAAAGTAGCCATTCTTTTTTTATATATTTAATTTTTTTTATTTTAAAGATGTGGGGTACAATTCAGAATTAAGTACATGAATTAAACACGTAAGTGGTCATTGTAAAAATAAGGTTTGAACCTCCCTTTGGTCCCTACTTCACCTGGTTTGAGATCAGGTGCCGTTACATGCCCCACAACTCCCCTGCAGCATCCCACTACTGCCAAATGCTTTCTTATAGTATGATAAATGTTCAGTGCCCGCTTATAAGTGAGAACATGTGGTACTCAGTTTTTTGTTTCTATGATAGGTCACTGAGTATGATAGATTAAATCCATCCAAGTTTCTGCAAAGTCCATAATTGTGTCCTTCTTTATGACTGTGTAGTATTCCATTGTGTATATGTACCATAGTGTTTTTATCCAGTCTGCTTTCAATGGGCAGCATGGTTGGTTCTATGTTTTTGCTATTGTGAATAGTGCTGCAATAAACATGTGTATGCAGGTATCATTTTTTAACAATGATTTGAATTTCTCTGGGTATATTTCCAGAAGGGGGATTGCTGGGTCATATGGAAGGTCAATTTTAAGATCTTTTAGGAATGATCACATTGTTTGCCACAGAGGTTTTATTTATTTTAACTTCAATTAATGCTCAGAAAGAAATATACCTTCAGTAACAATTACCAATTTTTTAAAACAGTAGAAAGTTTTAGGGAACAAAACATTTCCCCCCTTTTTAAAATCTATGCAATTGGGGACAACAAAGTGTGCAAGGGGGAATAATGTAAATCTGAGAAAACCAGCACATTTACAGATTTACTTTAATGCCAGAACCAGTGCCTTTGTTCAATGACACCTGCACATCAGTTGATGTAACAGCTTAGCAGGTGGATTAGCAGATGGTAGTCAGAATTCCCAGTCTTGCCACTAATATTCATTGCTTTATCAAAACCAAGATAAAGCAAAAAATTTCTAAAAGAGAAGGCTAAGCATATATCAACTCCTATTATGTAGGCTAGTGAGAAATTTTTCATTCTCCAGTGATTATCTGGGGGGAAATTAAAGCATTAACTAAAGACATTGATAAATATTTCGATCAATTTTCTCAGACAAAAATGTTTTTTAAACTACAGACTATAGCATAATTATTCAAAATAAACAGTAATTAACTGAACTAAATCAAGCTACACAAGGGTTTGCAAATTTGCCCTGTGGTTTACCAGCTGTGCTTTTTACTGTCTGCTCTGTGAATTTACACTCACGCTTTGAGTTCTCAAGAGGTGGCAGAAAATTGAAGCGTGTTTTAGAAGAATATTAAGTAAGGGTAAAATTACTAATTTATTCACTCTAAATCATCTGGCAATGAGAGATTTATTTTTTTAAAAAATCATCATGAAGCAAGTTTAACAAGCTTTTATAGGACATCAACTATATGCCAGGAGCTATGTGAAACATGGAGATATAAACTTAAACCATGCAGAGTGAAAATAGAATTAAAAATAGAGGCATAATAATAAAGGTTTTTGATAAGTGATTTAAATCCAGTTTATTGATTTCATGAGAGAAATGAGCAGAATGATTCTTTTTAGTGCTATATTAAGCACAGATTTGTGAATGAGTACGTCCATGTACCCACTTCCATTTTGGCCATGGATTCATAATCCTACCTTGGTAGTTAGAAAAGTTTATTGCAGAGCCTGATAATTCTGGGGAAATTTTTTCTTATTTGATTCTTATTATTGAGAATAAGACTTACAAAACATATTGCCATGAGTCCTTGTCAATATCAAAGTTGGAATTATACAGGTTAATTTATAAGTTCTTAGATTCTATTTGCAACCATAATACATATAATACTTATGAAGAAAGTGATCAGATTTCATCATAAAAGAATAAAGCAATCTTCTTCTATAACAGCTCAAAAGACTAATCTGTTCACTTATCTAGATACATCCCTTGTTTATAGAGTCATGTTCTTTTATGATGAACAAAAGCGTAGTCTTCAATGCTTTAAGTATAAAAATAGCAATTATTAAACACATACTATGTTTTAGGCACTTAGTAAGGCACTGGGGGTTTTAAAAACAGGAATTTTTAAAAGTTCCTGTCCTCATAATTTACACATTCTAGTTTTCAAAAGTTTCAGCTATTATAAGCTGGCTCAATGGAACAGAATTTTGCCCAAAACTAAAAGGATGTACAGAAGGAATGGGAAGCTACTGTTGTCACTCCATGAAGTTTAGTAAGAAAGAAAAATCCAGAAACTCCGGCAAGCCTGCATGGTGATGAGTTCAGATATGCCAACACTCTTGAAACATTCAGACCATCTCAGATACCCTGATGATCATTGCTCTCTATCCAACTTTGTGGGGAAGTGAGAGACTGATTTAATTATGCTGATAACTCCAAAGCTTATTTTTAATGTAAATAAAAATGCTTGGGTTTGTTTTACTAAGGAATGGCCAGTGAATGTGCAGGAATTCAAATAACTGTATAAAAGCCAGTCTAATTTTAAACTGTTTTAAATGCAATATAAACTTAATTTAATTTTAAATAGATTGTTATTTCTATGTTGTTAGTTATAATGCATAGAAATTACACGTGGTTATAAGTATGTACTTGATATTATCTCAAATAATTTTAAAATGTGTTTACAAAAGATAGCAGAAACATATACTAACACTTCTAAATGTAATACAACGTATACATTCTTAATAAGTGTTGTATGTGCTTTGTATTTATACACTTTGTATCTGTCACAGAGTTATGAATTCAACAGTATATGCTGTACCTTTTCAAACATTTATTTGGTTATGGTAAACCACATGTTCACTCAAGGGTTGAACATTGGTCCTGTTACATGGTACAAGTGAGAAATTAATATTTTTAAATTTTATTTACAGTGACGTGAACCAATACATTATGATATTAGATCTACATGTATTGTATTGGATATGGTTAATTGCTTATAAATTATTTATTTCATACATTTGTGTTTTGGACCCTAAGCTGTTTCACAAGTGTTATCTTACACACAAAGAAATACTATAGTTTTGGTCATTGTATGCAGTGGGTATGCAAAATACTATAGTGTACAAAAATGTGCTTATTTTGTGAGTGAAAATAAGAATGTTTCTGTTTATTTCTGAAATAACTAAATAGCTTAAGGTTTTATATGAATTCTGATATAAAATTTTAGTAATAAAAAAAGTTGAGTAGTAAATTCATGTAAATAATTTAATAGATTATCTCATTTGCTAATACTATTAGTTTTTTTCTTGACATAAAAATTACTGAAATGTAACTTACAATATTAGTAGCTTAGCTTGAGAGTTAAAAAATGTATTATGGACTCAGTCTTGGGTGGTAGAACACTTTCCTGAGTTTTACCTCCAGGAGTCCTTCAAGGTTCTTACTGTAAAGATCTGAAAACAAAACAAAACAAAACAAAAAACTCTCTGACTTCCAGCTGTAAAAAGGAAAATAAGTAACTATATAATACCCTTAGAACACTCTGTCATTCTTAAAAAGGTCTGACCTCATGGAAAACTATTAAACTACTTTACTGGAATCTAACCTACAGAGATTTTCTCAAAACCTAACTGACTGGAGGGAAGTAAAGTACCCATTTCAGGCTCACTAAAAGAGTGAAACCTTATCATGGGACTACAGAATGCTTCCACAACCCACACATATACCACCATTTTAAATATTGTTCCTGTATAATTAAAGGAGATTAAAAAACAAAACAAAAAAATTGCAAACCTCATATTCAATTTGAGGCACAAGGGAAAACCAAAGACAATATGGCAGACAAACACAAGGGCATTGAGGAATTTTAGCCCCTGTTAACTCAGCTCTAGCAAACAGTAAATAAATTTAACTCTTATCCAGATAAGCATAAAATTTCAATTCCTTTTACCTAGTACATTATGCATGACTTTTAGCAAAGTATTATAAGTCAAGCTGAATAAGCAAAAACAACCAAACAGACAAAAACAGAATCTAGAGGGGAAAATCAGTCATCAGAACCAGCCTCAGCAATGGCAGAGAATTTAAAATTATAACCTGGGAATTTAAAAGGGCTAAATGGGAAAAATGCAAAACATGCAAAAACAAACTGATGATGATAGCACTGAGATGGAAATGCTGAGAAGAAATCAAAAGGAAATGCTAGATATAAAAAAATCCTATAGCAGAAATTAAGAATTTTTTTGATAGGCATATCCATAGACTAGACACAGGCAAATAAATAATCAGTGAACTTGAAAATATGGCAAGAGAATCCTCTAAGCTGAAGGAAGAAAGAAAAAACAATGAAAAAATATAACAGAATATATAAGAACTGAAAAACAATTACAAAGGAAGCAGCATGTGTGCAAATGAAATGCCATTAGGAGAAAAATGAAAGAAAGAAACAGAAGAAATAGTTAAAGCAATAATGGTTGAAATTTTTCTACAGTTAATGGCAGACACCAAACCACAGATCCAGGAAGCTCAAAGAATACTAAGCAAGATATATATTCAAAATTTTATACATATGCATATCATTCATATTAGAACTGCAGAAAATAAAAGATAAAGAGGAAATCTTTCAAGAAGTCAGGAAGGAGGAGAAAACAGTATTCCTATTTAGAATGAAGATTGCATTGGACTTTTCTTCAAAAAACTATGGAAGTGAAGAGAGAGTAGAATAATGTTGAAAAACACTGGGGAAAGAAGTGAAAATAAAATAAAAATATTTCTTATTCCTAATTAACCTAGCAACTAACAATTTGTACAAAATAATAATAGCAACATTGTGCAAGTGTAAATTTCAAAATCTAGGATAATCACTATTTTTTAAAGAAGCATAACTGATATGTTTATAAAAGAGAAAAATATAATCATATAAAAGTCTAAATTAAAGAAAGAGAAAACACAAAAAGAGTGAAAGATTAAAAAAGTGATCTGGACAATACATAGGATACAGTTACAAATAAGGTAAGTAAAATTAAAATTATTAATAATCAACCACTTTAAATGTGAATGGTCTAAATGCAATAATTAAAAGAAACTGAAAGCAAAAAGAAATTAAAACCCTTTCATAAGTTGTAGAAAATCCACTTTAAATATAATGACACATATGGATTAGAAGAAATGAAAAAAGATCTAACACTTATTATAAGACATAAGGAATAGCACATTACCTTCAGGCAAATCGGACCTTAGAGCAGTAGAAAACCATGAAATCTGAATAGCGGCATCACACAATGATAAGAGGATCAATTCTTCAAGAAGGCAAAACAATCCTTAATATGTATACAGCTAAAAACAGTGCCAAATATGTGAGACAAACACTGAGAAATAAATGAATCCACTATGTTAGAGACTTTATGAGTAATGGAAAGACACAGCGGGCAAAAGATAAGTAAGAATGAAGAACTGTGACCATTGATCAGTTGGATCTAATTGACATATAGAGGATATTTTATCAAGCAACACAAGGATACTCATTCTTTTCAAGCTCACTTGTAACATTAAACAAGATATATTACATTCTGGACTATAAAACTCACGGCCACACATTTTAAAAATTAGATGTCATGCAAAGTATTCTTTTATATTGCATTGAAATTAAAGTAAAAATTAATCAAAGAATGATAGCCGGAAAATCTCAAAATATTTAGATTTGTTAGAGTCCTCTAAATAACACATCGAGCAATAAGAAATTCCCAGATAAATCTAAAAGTACTTTGAATTAAATGAAAATGAAAATTCTACCTATCCATATAGGCAGAAAGTATCGAATGCAGTACCGAGATCAAAATTTATAGCATTGCATGTATATATTATAAAAGAAGATTTAAAATCAATAATCTATTCTTCAATCCCCAGAAACTAGGACTAGAAGAACAAGTTAAACCTAAGGTAAGAGGAAGAAAAAAGAATAATAAATCAGAGCAGAAATTAATCTCACTGAAAACAGAAAAAAAAAAAGCAGCAGAGAAAAATCAAAGAAACCAACATCTAGGAAAAAACAAAACAAAACAGAGAAAGCACAAATTACTAATATCAGAAATAAAAGATAGGGCCATCACTACTGATCTCAAGGACATTATGGTCTAATTAACAGATATTTTAAACAACTTTAAGCTCACAAATGTAGTAACTTAGATAAAATGGACCAATTTCCTGAAAGACACTATTTACCAAAACTAACAAAAGGAGAAATAGAATATCAGAACAGTCTTTAAAGAAATTGAATACAAATTAAGAACATCCCAGTGCAGAAATCACAGAATGCCCAGATATTTTCACTGGTGAATTCCACCAAACATTTAAGGAAGAAATGATGGCAGGTTCCCTGCAATCTTTTCTGGAAAATAGAGGCAATGGAACATTTTCTAATCATTCTGTAAGGTCAGCACTATCCTAAAAAAAACCCAGATAGTGATATTATAAGAAAAAGAAACTGTAGACCAATATCTGTCATGTGGATAGATGCAAAAGTCCTCAACAAAATAATAAAAAATTAAATAAAACAATATGTAGCAATAATTTTAATTATCTATTAATCATGCTAATAACTAACAATGAATATATATTAATTATATTAATAGATGTAGTAAGAAGCATTTGACAAAGTCTGTCATTTATTTATGGTAAAAATTCTTAGCAAACTAAGAATGGGTGGGAACCTCTTTAAGTTAGTAAAGAACATTTACTTTTTAAAAATTCACCTACCATTATACTATTGATGAAAAACCAGATGTTTTCTCCCTAAGATAGAAAACAAGTCAAAGATTCCCCCCTCACAATTTATTTACAACATCATACTGCGAGTTCTACTTAATGCAATAAGGAAAGAAACAAAATAAAAATATAAAGATTGGAAAGAAAAAAGTAAAACTGTCTTTGCAGATGATATTATTATTTATATTAAAAATTCCTGAAAAATTTGACAAAACACCTCCTGGTTCCAACACTAGTTAATCTATATCTATATCTAATTAAAATTACATATCAAGTATATGTGTGTGTGCATGCGTGCATGCACGTGTGCAAATCTCAAAGTTGCAGAATAAAAGTTTAACAAATAAAAGTCATTCGCTTTCCCAAATACCTGCAATGAACAGCTGGAATTTTAAATTTAAAGTACAACACCATTTTCATTAACAAAATTAAATACTTAGGTAAAAAATCTAACAAACTATGGATAAGATCTGTATCAGGAAAATGACACAACTCTGAGGACAAATATCAAAACTCTAAGTAAATGAAAAGATATTACATATTCATGTATAGGAAGGCTCAATATTGCTGTGTGTGAGTTTCAAACAATCTGTAGATTAAGTGCAATCTTAATCAGAATCCAAACATACTACTTTTTGAAAATTGAAAAATTGATTCTAAAGATTATATGGAAATGAAAAAGATCCAGTGCAACATAAAAGAAGAAAAGCAAAGTTGAAGGGCTGCACAACCAAACTTCATGACTTTTAATATCACAAGCCTTAATAACCACAGTAATCAAGATTGTGTAGTCCTGATGAGATAATAGGCATATAGATCAATAGAAAAAAAACAGAGAGCCCAGAAAAAGACCCACACAATTAGAGCCGACTGATTTTTCACAAAGCAGCTATGACAAACCAGCAAAACATGACAGACTCTTAAAAAAAAATTAATGGTGTTGGAACAGCTGGTCAGGTACCTTTTTTTTTTTCCAAATATTAATATATACACTGACCTTACTGTTTTCACAAAAAATAAAGTGGTTCATAGACATAAATGTACGATGCAAAACTGTAAAACTTCTATAAAACAATATAGAAGAAAATGTATGGGACCTAAGATTTGTCAATGAGTTTTATTCGACACTACACTGAAAGCCCGATCCATGAAAAAAAAACTTGATAAGTTGGACTTAATTAAAATGAAAACATCTGCTCTGTAAAAGACTATTAAAACAATATAAAGGTAAGGCACAGACTGAGAAAAAATTTTTGCAAAGCATATATCTGATAAAGGAATTATATCTAAAACACACAAAGAACTAAAACTCAACAACAAAAAAGAAACAGCCCAATTAAAAAGTGGGCAAAACATTTGAAAAGACACCTCACCAAGAAAAGTATGAGGATAGAAAACAAGCAGAGAAAAAGATATTCAACATTATATAGTTTCAGGGAAATGCAAATTAGTTATACAATAATATACCCCAACACATCTATTAAAGTTGCCAAAATTTAGAATACTGACAAAACTAAATTCTGCTGATGATGGAGAGCAACAGGAACTCTCATTCACTGTTGGTGGCAATGGAGAGCAACAGGAACTCTCATTCACTGTTGGTGGCAATGTAAAACGGTAAAGTCTCTTTTGAAGACACTTTGGCAGGTCCTTAAAAAGCTTAACATACTCCTAACAGCTGACACTGCAATTGAGCTCCTAGATAGTTCCTCAAGTCAGTTGAAAAATGTGTCCACATGAAAACTGCACATAAATGATTATAACTGATTAATAATTGCTCAAAACTGGAAAAGACCAAGATGTTTTTTAGTCATTGAAAAGTTAAACAGTTGTACATTTGTATAATAAAATATTATTCAACAATAAAAATAAATGAGCTATTAAGTCTCCAAAAGGCATGAAAGAAACTTAAGTGTATGTTGCTAAGTGAAATAAACCAGTCTAAAAAAGCTACATGTTGTATAATTTAAACTACTTGACATTCTGGAAAAGGCAGGACTAGAGATTTTTTTTGTTTGTATTTTTTTGTTGTTTGAATTTTTTTTCAAAATTCATAAAACTACAACACATCATGTGAACTCTAATGTAATCTATGGATATTGGTTAATAATAATATATTAATATGGGCTCATAAATTGTAATACATGCAATACATCAAAGCAACGTGTTTGTAATAAAAGAAACTGGATAAAGGAAGGAAACTTATGGAAACTGTACACTCTGCTTAATTTTTATATAAAAATAAAACTGCTCTAAGAAATTATGTCAATTTGAAAATTAATACAAAGGTAAAATTTTAGGGACTACATTATGTGCACAAAAAGTTGAGGAAAGCCGGGCTCGGTGGCTCAGCCTGTAATCCCGCGCCTTTGGGAGGCTGAGGTGAGTGGATTGCCTGAGCCCGCGGGTTCGAGACCCGCCTGGGCAGCGAGACCTCATCTCTACAATAAATCAAAAAATCAGCCGGGCGTGGTAGCGCGTGCCTGTAATTCCGGCTACTCGGAAGGCTGAGGAGGAAGGATCACCGGAGCCCAGCAGAACGAGGCTGCGGTGGCCGGGAGAGGCCACTGCACTCCAGTCTGGGCGACAGAGTGAGACTCCAACTCAAAAAAAAAAAAAAGTTGAGGAAAAATAATATCCAATAAAATTGAAGTCATGCAAAACCTCTGGATATGTTCTGTGCCCTTTCTGTGATATTTACCTTGTTAAGTTTTGTGTTCTTTTGAAAGACTTTCTTCTCATTAAATAAAAGGTCAAGTAGAATTCAGTCCACATTTATTATTCTTAAAAAAAATCCTGTACTGGAAAAGATTCTATTAACCTGTTCTCTACGGGTGCCCTTTGAGATGGTCATTTTTTGCTTGCGAGAGTCTGCGTTTGTCTGCCTGGTCTCAGCTGCGAAAAGGTTTTACAGAGGCGACAGAGCACAGCTACTCATGTCTGTCTAGTTTGCTCTACTGATGAAATTAACTCAATCTGGACAAAAAAGAAAAAAAAATCATGGAGGATTCTTAAGACCACTTAAGTACCAGCCAACAATCTTCTTATTACAAAATTCACAGTGAGAAAAGCAGATTTAATTTCATCTGCTTATATTAAAAAGTTCATGTTAAATAGAATTCTCATTTAGAAAATAAGCTATTTTGGGTTAAATGATTAATGATGTTCAGAGACTTATTTAAGTATCCTATTAGGTTTATAATGACAATTTTTATCATATAAATAGAAAACTTTCATTTGTATAAATTTCATGTGTTCTTAAATATTAATAAAAATGCAACAACAAAAAACGTAAACTCTGAGTTGTCTGAAGACCACGGAGCTCAGTGAAGGGTATTGACTTGGCAGTCAGACAAACAGTTTCCTAGAATTTGAAAAGCCGCTAATGAGATCTGAGACCTTGTAAAGGTCAATTAACATCTGAGAGTCTTAGTCTCTTTGCCATCTCATCTATAAAATGAGAATGTGGGTCCAGCTGATCTTTGAGATCTGCCAACTCTGTTATTTCAATGCCATCACTCGTTTAGTACAGTGGCACAAAATAATATATTATAAATATATTTAACTGACATTCTTTCACCAAACTAAAACTAAATATATAAGTATAAAAAGTAAGTGATTTTATATACTTCATTTAATATTTAACAAAAACATAGTATGTGAATATGTAAATGAATCAATTCAAACAATCAACTTTCTAAAATGATCTATTTCAAGGCATGTACACTAATTTTCTCATTAGCATCAAGCTATCAGTTTTTCCATTTGATAAGTCGTGCAGTTTGATAGCTGGCAGAGGAATTGGATAGTTTTAAGACATTCAAGCAAGTAATTAAAACAGAACGCTTTAGAGTATTTGATAGAATTGCAAACTAGACAATTATTAACCATGTCATACTTGCAGTTGTTACAGACTATCCAAAACTTCCTAGCATGTAGAACTGGACCAAGGCAAGCACTATACATCCAGTAATCTTTTTTTCACATCAGTGAAACCTGGCTAACCTTGAGAATCACTTCAGAAGATTCTTAATGATTCTTACTATTCAACTCCATCCCAGGTTCACTGAATCAAAATCTCCAAGGGTGGTGTTTAGTAATTTTTATTGTTCAAAGTTCCTCAAGCAATTCTCCTATACTTCTCCTATATTTATAATTCATGGCCTGTATGCTATGGTAGATACCTAGAAAAGTACCAAGACACACAATTCACTGAATATCTTCACAATGCCTATGTAATCTGTACTATTTTATTTTTCATTTCACGATGTCTGGAAAGTCACTTGTCTTGATAATATCCCGTCTAATAAAAATAGATAAAACTTTTTTTCAGTTTCATCAGTTTTGTAAGACGAGGGTAAGTAGTGTTGATGTGACTTATATACCTCATCGTTTCAACATTTTTTCTTTTTTATTTTGATATTATTTTGCCTCTGGAGTCAGATTTTTCAATGACAGATTAATAAAAATAGTGAACACTTTCAATGATTATAATGCTTGATGGTGCTCTAAGTGCTTTAAGGATATTAATTCATTTAGTCTGGGCTGGGCACGGTGGCTCAGGTCTATAATCCCAGCACTTTGGGAGGCAGAGGCAAGAGGATCGCCTGAGCCAAGGGATTTGAGACCAGCCTGACAACTTGCCCAGATTTCATCTCTACAGCAAATCAAAAGATGCTTGCCTGTACTTCCAGCAATTTAGAGGGCTGAGGAGGAAGGATCATCTGTGTCCAGAAGGTCAAGGCTTTGGTAGCCATGATTGTGTAACATGGGTGACATGGCACTCCAGTATGGGTGACAGAGTGAGACTGTGACTCAAAAAAAAATTTATTTATATTAATTCATTTAATCTTTGCAAGAACCCAGTGAAGTAGTGAAGTAGGTGATATTATTATCCCCAAATTACAAATGAGGAAAAAGAGTCTCAATGAGATTAATTAATGTGCCTGTGGTCATACACTGTAGATATTATAGCTTGGGTTTGAATTCAACATATTGAGCTCTTCATCCATGCCTTCTATTATTTTAATTTATTTTGCTCTTTCAGAAGTTTTTAAAGATTTTTTCATAGCTGATTTCCAGTGCAGGTTCATACAAGGACATGATAGGGAATCCCATAGTTTTTTTATTAACTCTCTGGCTCAGTAGGTGAAAGAAGGGCTTTGTGGAGAGGTACCAAGATATGTTTTCTTGTAGCAGTTACTGAAACCCATACGGCATCCTGCTCATTAGTCCATATGCAGCTCGGTATAAGAATCTGGCAGAGACCAAAAGGATATGTGCTGGCATGGTCTCAGTATGTCTTTGTGTGTCTGCTAGTCCTACTGCTATACGATTGGACAAGAGAATGAATATGAGGTGCGTGCCAACATGATTTGGCTCTCACTTAGGACACCTGTCAACACTTGGCAAGGCCTCAGGGATTGCAGCCATTAAGTGACCACAGGATCATCTATATTTCCCAAAATGATATCATAAATGCAGAAAGAAGTATGATAATTGGAGGAACAATCTTAAAACAGAAACATCACTCTGTGTCTGCCAGATAAACCTGTAGCTCCTCTTTTCACAAGGTTTATATTAGTTTTACAAATATGCTGACAAAATAATATGTTGGCCAGCTACAATAACATTACAATTTGTTTTTTTGGTGGACCACCATTTTAAAGGATCATTTTCTAGTCATTATTTTATTCTTTGAAACATAGCAACTTATGTTCTTTCAATTCCAGCACTCCATTCAGGGACTTATCCTCCCAGGAATACTGCAAAGTATATATCATTCAAAAAATAATTTTTTTTTGCATAAAAATACTAGAGATTTTGGATAAAAGTTATGCTTTAAAACACACATTTGGACTAACAAGAAACTAAGGTAATTTTTCCCAGTTTGCCCAGGAATGTCTGAGATTTGAAATTGAAAGTTTCATATCTTGGGAAATAATTCAGTTCTAGGTAATTGAGACAGAGGAAGTATTAACGTTCTGTTGTTCTATAGTGCATTTCTACAAATTTAACAGCATAGAACTACAGAATATTTATTATTTCTAAGTTTCATTAAGTCAGGGATCTAGGCATGTTTTAGCTAAATCCTTCCTTCAGGGACTTACAAGGCTACAATCAAGATAATGGTTAGTATAATCTCTATGAAAAAAAAATATCTGTGGAAAACAGTATGGCGATTTCTCAAATAACTAAAAATAGAACCTCTATACGATCCAGCAATCCCACTACTGAGTGTCTATTGAAAGGATAATAAAGCAATATGTCAAAAAGATTCCTGCAACTGTATGTTTATTGCAGCACTACTCTAAAGATATTAATCAACCTGTGTCTATCAACAGAGGATTGTATACAGAAAATGTGGTATATATACAAAATGAAATATTAGTCAGCCATGAAAAAAGAATAAAATCATGGTTTTTTTTTTTTTGCAACAACATGGTTAGAACTAGGGATCATTATCTTAAGCTAAATACCTCAGGCCCAGAATGACCAATGCCACAATTCTCTCTCATAAGTGGGAGCTTGAGAATGTATACACATGGACATAGAGAGAAAAATGAGTCATAGATAATGGAGGCTCAGAGGGGTGGGAAAGTGGGAAGGAGGTTAATGATGAGAGATTACTTTATGAGTATAATGTACATTATTTGGGCGACGGATATACGAAAAGTCCTGACTTCACCTCTGCTCAATCTATATGCATGTAACAAAAATGTACTTGTACCCCATAAATTTACACAAAAGAATTATTAAAAGATGCGGTTTGGGCTGCTTTTTTTTTTCTGTAGAGGCTCAATTAGAGACAAAGACTAACTTATTCCATCAGTTCATGGTATTAATTTCCGTACTGGTGCAGAACTGAGGTCTTTATTTACACACTGGTGGTAAGCAAGAGGTTGCTCTCAGTTCCTGGAGGCCAAGAACAGATCCATGCCACCTGGATCTCTCCATTGGTCTCCTCAGAATTTGAATTTGAATAATTTCAATGACCAAAAGAACTTGGAAACAGAATTTTCCTCTGTCAAACTTCTGAAGGAATGGCGGTGTCATTACTAGCACCTGGATTGCAAACTGGTGAGACCGGGAAGCAAAGACCTAGCTAAGTTACACTCAGAATTCTGATCAACAAAACTTTAACAGAAAATGTGTGTCATTTCAAATTTAGGAGTTTGCAGTAATTTGCTACTCAGGAATGTAAAAACTCCTAGAGTCAGTCACTCTGGAACAGACTATACACACACACACACACACACACACACACACACACACACACACACACACACATCCCCAAAAACAAACAAGCAGAAGACAAACCAAAAAGGTAACCAGAGTAGAAACTAATCTGGGCCATAGGTGGGCTTGGGGTTTAAGGTTCAGACAAGGGATAGGGACAGAGCTTAGGTTACCAAAGGCGGCAGTGGAACTAATATGCCTCTCAAAATTTCTCATCTGAGTAGGCAAAGCCAACAACAGCAGAAAAACATCTGTAGTTTCCTGAGAGAAAAATAATTCCCAATGAATATTTTATAGCAAGCTAAACTGTTATTCAATACAAAAGATAAATAAGCCATGTCCAGAAAAATAGAAAAAACTGATTGGGTTTCTATCAACACACTCTTCACTACAGAAATTCACAAAGGGTGAGCATAAAAAGGAAGAAAACAATCCAAGACTTAAAGTCTGATACCAAAGAAGAAATGGTGAGCGTATAAACTGATAAGTACAGAAATGAATCTCAATAACTACTTGCAAAAAATAAATAAAGTAAAATCATTGCTCATGTGGAAGTCATAAGAGACATGGAACTAACTAAAACAATCAGCAGTGATAGCATGTAAAATAGGAAAAGACTACCACAGTTAAATGTGAGCATGTTTTCATATATTTCTGAAAGACATAGATACTTATTAATTTTAAATAAGTATCTACTTTGTAGATTGACCCTGTGTTAACCATGAAATTGTGGGATAACTACTAAATGATCAGAAAGGTTATATATATGTTCTAAATTATAAAGAAATAATTAAAACATTAATCAAAGAGACAGAATAATTGGCAAAATAAAGAATACATCAAAAATGGATAGCTTTATACGTTTCCAAGATGACTAAAATATATACAAATTAATCAATAATTGCAATAATATATTTATTACACTAACCACTCCACTTACAAAGCTTATGTCTGTAAAAATAACTCCTTTTATTACACATTGCAAACATATATCTAAATATCACATTGTTCTTATAAATGTATACAATTTTTATTTTTCAATTAAAAATAATATTAATATAACACAATAAATAAATCAAGGTGCAAGAGTCATGGCATGACTGCTGCATGCAAAAACATAAAAAGAAATAAAAATAAACTATATACACTTTAGAAGACACTCATACAAAACACAAAAGAAAGAAAATGATAAAGTAGATGATGAAATGTGTTTTAGAAAAAGAGTTAATTTTAATCTTCTGCCTGTGATCAGTCAGCTATCCTCTATCTATCACCATACACAAAAAATCAACTCTAAATGGATTAAAGACCTAAATGTAAAACTATGAAGTATAAGAACCTTAAAAAAATGCAGAAAAACCCCTATGGAAGTTGAAACTGGCAACCAATTCCTGATCAAAACCCCAAGTGCCCATGCCATAAGAGATAAGAGAGACAAGTGAGATCAGTTAAAAAACTTCTGCAAAGTCAAATAAACCATCAAGAGAGGAGGGGACAGCGCACAGACTGGAAAAAATATTTGCCAACTGTATATATGAAAAAGGTCTAACATCTAGGATCTACAAGGAACTCAAACATGCCACAAAGAAAAAAAACAAACAGCCCTATTAAAAAGTGGGCAAAAGATATGAATAGACACTTTACAAAAGAAGACATACAAGCAGCCAACAGATACATGAAAAAAAAATGCTCAGCCTCATTAATCATCAAAGAAATGCAAATTAAAACCACACTGAGAAACCACCTAACTTTTGTCAGAATGGCCATCATCAATAACTCAAAAAACAACAGATGCTGGAGAGGATGCAGGAAAAAGGGAGCAATTCTATACTCTTGGTGGACTGTAAACTAGCACAACCTCTGTTTATTCCTAAAAAATCTAAAAATCAACCTTCCATATGACCCCGCTATCCCCCTTCTGGTAATATACCCTGAGAAACTCAAACCACTCTGTAAAAAAAGATACCTGCACACACATGTTTATTGCAGCATTATTCACAGCAGCAAAAACATGGAACCAGCAGTGCTGCCTATTGAAAGAGGACTGGATGGAAAAAATATATGGTACATATACATGATGGAATATTGTGCAGCCAAAAAGAAGGACAAAATTATGAACTTCGCAGCAACTTGGATAGACTTCAAATCAATTATACTCAGTGATCTTTCACAGAAACAAAGAACTGAGTACCATGTGTTCTCAATCATAAGCAGTGTTTGAGCGATTATCATAATACTGTAAGAAAGGGATTGGCAGTAGTTGTGGGAAATTGTCAAGAGAGAGGGGGCACACCTCATCAGCAAGAATACCTGCATAACGACCATTCATATACTTAACCCTGTATTGTATCCCACATCTTTAAAATAAAAAAGGAGGTCATTAAACTAAAAACTGAAGATATGATTTAACATCAAAGTAGATTTTAATGCAAAAAATATGCATTAGTGCAGCATAGTAAATAATCTCATAATTATGCATTTCAAATCATAAAGAAAATATTTTACATTGCACAAGCACATACACATCTGCATACTATGGATTTGTTGATAATTTAATGAAATAATGCATCCCAAATCATAAACCTGTGCTTGATAAAGACTAAATACTTCATAATTGTACCTAACAAAAGGGATGTGTGTAAACAGATCATTAAACCTTTCTCTCTTTCCCTAACCATTTTGAGTTGATTACTTATGTCTCCAAGTACAAAGCAAAAATGAAAGCACAAAATTTTTTTTTTTTTTTTAAGTTGGAGTCTCACTCTGTTGCCCAGACTGGAGTGCAGTGGCCGCTTCCGGCCACCGCAGCCTCGACCTGCTGGGCTCCGGTGATCCTTCTGCCTCAGCCTTCCGAGTAGCTGGAACTACAGGCGCGCACTACCACGCCCGGCTAATTTTTTGATTTATTGTAGAGATGAGGTCTCGCCTTCCCAGGCGGGTCTCGAACCCGCGGGCTCAGGCAATGCACTCACCTCAGCCTCCCAAAGGCGCGGGATTACAGGCTGAGCCACCGAGCCCAGCTGAAAGCACAAAATTTATTTCTACTTTGATTGTCAGTCTAAGGGACATTTTCCAGTTTGTTCTTTTTTAAAGCTACTACAAACCATAATTGAAATTCTAAAGACCATCAAAATTATTTTTTTCATAGATTCTGATTTTTATAAGTTTAATATTTTAAAATGAGAACAAAATCTAAAATAAGTTGATTTGTGAAGCAATTCCTGTAGGTACTTATAAGAATAAAGTGTGGGAAAGTATAATTCAGCTAATGAATGAAATAATGCCATCCATTGATTATATAAATGTAGGAAATTTTGAATGGCCAAATGAATATGCTAAAATCATATATCCATATGTTACTATAAAATAGATAACCCATAAATGTAGTATATAAAAATAGCATGAGTGTGTATGTGTATATATGTGTGTGTGTGTGTGTGTGTGTGTGTGTGTGTGTGTGTGTGTGTATGAAAGTGGGTAGATATATACATTCTGAAAAAGAAAGAGAAATACAAACAGAAAAGCTAAACAGAAAGAGAGAGAGAGAGAGAGAGAGAGAGAGATGATAAACGGATTTATTGCAAATAGGCTGTAGAACCTGAAGTGATTAAAGATTTGCATTTTTAAAAAGATGTTTCATCTTTACAAGTGCAGGTGCACTGTATGAAGCTTCCAGATGGTTTTGAAAGCACTTTGTTAAAGCACACTTCTGAGATGTAATATACCTTGGAAAAGAAACATGTAAGTCAAAGAAAGATGAGCAAATATTGTCACAGAATAAGACAGTACTTATTTTAAACTTTTAATTTTTTATATTTACATTTGCTATTTTCAATACCTAGCCATCCTAAAATTCTTACTGATATTTCCCAAACACTAAATAAAAAGGATTAATGGGATTATGTGAATTGTCATCCATGTATACAGTGACAGCATTTTATATTGTTAAGTAAAATTTGTTTTATTTTTAGCTATATGTTTTTTTAAATTATATGCCTTACTTGTAATATAAACACAAGTAAATATAAGTAAAATGTTAAATTACTATGCCTATCTTATCTTATGGAAATGTACATATATCTGAGTCTCCACAAACTGAGAAGAAGAAATGTCTTTTGAGGAAAGAAGCAGAGGAAAGAAAAGGCAAAGTGGCCTGCCAGGGGCCAAGAAAAGACGATGTTAAAAATATGTGTGGAGTGGAATAGTCTTCAAGCTTTTTCCATGGCCTCAGAGGACAGGGTTAGTGAAACAATTTCAAAAGAAAAAAAAATCTATTTTGTTTTCTAGATTTTAGTATCATTTCATAATTGTCATTTTCTATCTCTTTTCAAGTCTTACCTCCTGCATGAAGTGTCTGTTAGGTAAGGCAGGTGGACAGTGTGTTGAGTGTGCTAATGTCCCTTGAGAGCTTTCCTGAGTTTTGCTGGGGGAAAAAGTCATTTTTGCTTCATCTTTCCTGAACTCCTTTAGCACCAGTGTCAGCAAGGGTTGCATAGGATACAGTAATATAATGGAGGCAGTCTGGAAAAGTACTGTAGGTACAGAAATGGCATGATAAATTTTGAATTTTGGAAACTTCATCCTGATGTGTGTGAATAGTGAAATGATACATGGCAAGGCTAGAACCAGAGGGGTGTACCTATGCTCGATTATAGTCAAGTGACAGTGTGGCCTGCATTAAAGTATTGCCACTGAGGAGGGAAAAAGTAGAAAATATGGGAGAAACAACTAGTAGCTGATTGTCTTTTAGTGGAAGAAGAAAAGACAGAATTTAAGGATGATGCTTAGGTTTCTAGTTTTGTCAACTAGCTGAAATTTTAGACTATAAAATTGGGAATAAACAATAAAGAGTATATTTAAGCTAAGATAACATTCAGTTTTCAAGCAGTTGGATCTTGATCATACTGGGTAAAAGTGCATCATCACCTGAGAGTCAACCAGGAGGAGGAAAAATGACAAAGTTAGCCATGTATTACCACCATAACAGCAACAATACCTCACAGATTGGCAGGAATTTCACATGGAGACTCTCCAGATCTCCTTGAAGACATTACTTAAAAATGAAAAGACTTGTAAAGGGAAAAGGAAGGAAGGGAGGGAGGGAGAGACAGAGACAGAGAGAGAGAGAGAGAGAGAGAGAGAGAGAGAGAGAGAGAGAGAGAGAGAGAGAGACAGAGAGAGAGAGAGGGAGGGAGAGAGGGAGGAAAGGAGGGAGGGAGGGAGGGAAAATTATTTGTGATGAGAACTGAACAAATCCAATGTCCACACCCAATGCTTTGTGTTTGTCAACTGAACAAAAAACTCTCTGCAAGTTTTCAGATATTGCTTGAACTGAGGCCACTGGACTTAAAAATAGTGGAGATAAATAACAAGAATTTTTGAAATCAAATCTGTCTGACAGAGTAGTAAAATAGGTTCTTTCTCTTTCTTTTTCTTTCTTTCTTTCTTTCTTTCTTTCTTTCTTTCTTTCTTTCTTTCTTTCTTTCTTTCTTTCTTTTTTTCTCCTTCACAATTTTTTTTCATTTTTAAGCAATGAACTTTAGTGAGAAGATGTGGAAACTATGGGACAAAAGAACAAGCACATTAACTATTATCTACCTCTGAACCTCTGCATTCTAGAGGGAAGCATGATTACAAATAGATGCTTAGTAAATGTGGACTGGGAGAAGTCATTTCACTTTCTTGAGTCTCAATCAACACATGTGGAAAGTGGAGATTATTATAATGATACCTTCTTCATAGGACAACTTTGTTGATAGCTGGTAATTTACTCTTTAAAGTCTAAATGATATACAAATATAAAAATGAAACAATCTAAAATGAGCTTTTGCATTATGAATTAAACTTTTATTAAAATATTAGCCATTTTCCTTATTGATAATTTTATACTCAGGTACACATAAAAATATTTTCTAATATGAAACTCATTAGAGCTATTTCTCTATTTTGTTGTTCTTTGTTTTTTGAATTTTTTTCTTTTGAGGAAAAAAATCTTGGTCCAGAAGTCAATTTACATATTTAGATTGGCTTTCATTTTTTAAATCATATATTTGTTTTATTGTTTATTATTTGTACTGATTAGACAAGCCACCAGGGCAGTAATCATGTCTATTTACTAACCAGTGAATAGCTAGGGCATACTATCATAGAAGAAGTTACATAGAAGGTCAAAATAAATAGTGTTTTGTTTTACATGAACGTCTCACTCTGTCACCCAGACTGGAGTGCAGTGGCACAACCATGGCTCACAGCAGCTTCAGTCTCCTGGATTTAAGTTATCCTTCTGCCTCAGCATCCTGAGTAGCTGAGACTACAGGCAGGCACCACCATGCCCGGCTAATTTTTGTTGTTTTGTAGACACAAGGTGTTGCTATGTTGCCCCAACTAGTCTTAAGCTCCTGGGTGCAAACAATCCTCCTGCCTCGGCTTCCCCAAGGACTCAGGATTACAGGTATGAACCACTGCACCCAGTCAAATAATGTCAAGGAATGTAAAAATCAGTGACAATCTCTTGCTATTACTTCACGCTATTTCATATATTACTTTGTATGCTACTTTCCCAAAATTTACAGGCATAGCTCCTTCTTGACATCTATGCTCATATCTTCAGGCTAACTAATGTGAGGTGCCCACTTACAGTATGTAAGCAACATGGGTTTTTTGTTATTGCTATCATTTGTTTTGTTTTTGTTACTGTTTTATGTCTTTTGTTGTTGTTTTTCAGAACCCCAGAATGGGTAGCATATTAAAAACAGAAAACATATTTTAGATCCTATTAATACTAGGAATATATGATTTAAACCATGTTGGCTAATTTCTTGGCCAATCTATTTAACTTGGTTTTGATCTTTTTGACAATGACATCAAATACACATCCCCAGATAGTTATAATAGTTTGACCCCATGGGATAAAACATTAAGTTCCAAGTTTAATGTAATTTTTTGATTCTTCATACAAAAGTATATATAATTAAATATATACATGTATTTAAGTGTATAACTCTATCAGTTAACACATTGTGTTAAAGTGTTAATATAAATATTTCTATGAATTAAACTCATAATTTTCCAAAACAAACATTTCTTGCTTTAAAAAAATTAGCAGAACCAGGTTCAGTGGCTCAGCCTGTAATCCCGTGCCTTTGGGAGGCTGAGGTGAGTGTATTGCCTGAGCCCGCTGGTTCGAGACCTCCCGGGCAGCGAGACCTCATCTCTACAATAAATCAAAAAAATCAGCCGGGCGTGGTAGCGCGTGCCTGTAATTCCGGCGACTCGGAAGGCTAAGGTGGAAGGATCGTCAGAGCCCAGCAGGTGAGGCTGCAGTGGCCGGGAGTGGCCACTGCACTCCAGTCTGGATGACAGAGTGAGACTCCAACTCAAAAAAAAATAAATAAATAAAAATAAAAATAAATAAAAAAAATTAGCAGGAGGAGAAGAGAAGATGGCAGTGCAGCCAGTCAGACTGCACCAGTCCTTGTGTGTGTGAGTGAATGTATGGATGATTCTGTGTGTGTGTCTGTGTATAAGTGGGTATTTGAGAACCTGACTAAAAGGGGAATCAGGAGCAAGGATCTCTGGGTAAAGTCACTGGTGCCACTGTCACTCTGTTTGAACACTAGTGCTTCCTGGAGCACAGAAGTTGAGTGCCATTTACTAAAATCAGCAAAGCTTTTCCCAGGAAGAAGCCACCAGAGTGACTGCCATTCATACCACTGCAGTGCTGAGCTGGAGACAGGCAGCTAGTGCTGCAGAGGGAGCACAGCAAGATAGCCAGAGGCAGAGTTTAAGGAAGCAGGGGGGAGAAGCCACCCTGAGCCTGGACTCACCGCCACTGCCTACAGCGCCAGTATGGGTTACAGGGCCCTGCCACTGGGACCTGAGGGGATCCAGAGACTGTGGCACTTGCTGGGAAGGGAGATATCTCTTCCAACCTTATTTGTGGAAGTAGCAGCAAACTGTAGAGAAACTGAGTCACTACTCAAAAGTCTGAGCAGAGAAATGCTCCAGGGTGGCCTTTGTGGAACAGCAGACCTGCATCTTGAGACAAAGGGGTGATCTCTGCATTGCTTTGGGGCTGTTGTTTGCAACCTCAGAGACAAGTACTGATGAGTAACAGCACGTGTGGAGTCCCAGATGATCCACACTTTGTCCTGAGTAGGCTGCTGAGTGATAGATGCATACAGCAGATCTGAAGAAAAGGGAGGCTTGTGAGTACTTAACTGACTCCTCCCTGCACCTAGCAATGAACAAAAGAAATCAGAATGGCTGGGTAGAGGCTGGAGACCCCACTCCTCCACTGCAAACTGGATGCCAAGGGAGTTGTAAACATGCTGGGAGAGGAAGGAAGGGGGAGAGTCCAGGAGAGACTGAGTCAAGTTGCTCCACCCCTCCACTGCTCCACAGGCTTGCACTAGCTATCAATTGCAGGCAGCAGGAGGTGAAGATTCTAACATCTAAAGTATCAACATTGAAGAGCGAACCTGTAGTGACAGACCTGCAATCACAGAAACCATCACAAGAGGGAGCTCTCTGCCTCAGAGATAAGTACTAAAGCTGAGAATGCTCTATCAGCAGGTTTTTTGGCATTTTAGTTTGTTTGTTTGTCTCATTTGTTTGCTTTTTTTTGTTGTTGGTTGGTTGTTTTCTCTTTTCATTCCTCCTCCTATTTCTTTCTCTGTGTTCTTTCTCTGTGTTTCTTTTTTTCTCTCTTTCTTCTTTCTTGCTCCTTTTTCTCTCCTTCTTCCTTTTATTTTATCTCACACTGTCTTGGACACAAGGGCTACACAAGCATACTCATTGTAAGGTCATATTGTGTGGAGGCAGAGAGCAAGTCCCATTTGGCCCATTCACCAGATAACAAGGATTGTGACCCAACATTTACCCTTAGTAAATGCTAAAAATTGTAAAGAGATAACACAATTCCCCACTCCAGTCGTATACCATAATTGAACAAATCCAGAGCCCTGGCTCAGGGAAGCAAAGAAGGTAGGACAAATATCAGAAATAATTGCTTCTCCATTTTTTGCTGAGCAATAGAATTAAAGAGAAAGATAAAAGAGCTGCTACAAATGAAGAAAACCAACACAAAATTACTGGTAACCTTTAGAGCCCCAACAAAGAGTCAGTGCCTGAAGGAATGCTACTGGGGCACAAACAATAGCTATGTCTGAGAATAATGATTCCCAAAAGGTAGTTACAGACATCAGAGAATCACTGAATAGATGAATAAATATCAAGAAATGCAAGTGATAAAACTAAATGAAATTGCAATGGAGTTGGACAGATGCAAGAAAGCATATTTTAAAATAACAGAAATAAAGAATTCCATCCAATAAATGAATAATAAACTGACAAACTGACAAGCATGAAAAGTAGAACTGATCAAGGAGAAGAAAGAACTCAGAGCTGGAAGATGACTATGAGATCACTATCATACTGACACTAAATCAGGCAAGAGCACAAAAACAAAAACGAAAACTATGGGCATATTTTTCCTTAACAAAATACTAGCAAATCAAATTCAACAGAGTATCAAAAAAATTATTCCTCACAACCAAGTGGGCTTTATTCCAGGGATACAAGGATGGGTCAATATCTGCAAAACAATGAATGTGATACACCACAGTAACAGAAGCAAATATAAAAACCATATAATCATCTCAATAGATGCAGAAAACATATTTGTCAATCCAACATCACTTAATGATAAAAAAACCTTAACAAATTGGGCACTATAAAAGCATATCTCAAAATAACAAAAGCCATATATGAAAAACCAACAGCCAATATCATACTGAACCAGGAAAAGTTGAAAACATTCCCCATCAGAACAGAAACAAGAAAGAGACTCCACTCTCACCACTCTTATTCAACATCATACTGAAAGTACTAGCAAGAGCAATCTGGCAAGAGAAAGAAAGAAAAGGTACTCAAATCAACAAGGAAGATGATAAACTATACCTGTTCAAGCATAACATGATTTTATACCTAGAAAAGTCTAAAAAAAAAACTCCCAAGAAGCTTCTAGACCTGATAATTGACTTCTGTAAAGTCTCAGGATACAAAATCATTGTAAAAGGTTGCTAGTGTTCCTATACACTAATAACACTCAAGCTGAGAACCAAATCAAAAGCTCAATCTATTCACACTAACCACAAAATAAATAAAATACCTAGGAATACACTTAACTAAGGAAATGAAAGGCCTCTACAAGGAGAAATATAAAACATTGGTGAAATCAATTGTAGGCAACACAAACAAATGGGAAAATATTCCATGTTCATGGATTGGAAGAATTGGTATTATTAAAATGGCTATACTGCTCAAAGCAATCTACAGATTCAATCTAATCTTGATCAAAATACCAAATTCATTCTTCACAGAGCAAGAAAAAAAATCCTAAGTTTATATGGAATAAAAAAAATAACCTGAATAGCCAAAGCAACTCTAAACAAAAAGAACAATTTCAGAGGCATCACATTACCTGACTTCAAATTATACTATTAGGTTATAGTAACCAAAACACCATGGTACTGGTACAAGAATAGACAGATGGGTCAATGGAACAGAATAGAGAACACAGAAATAATACCATATTATTACAATCAACTGATCTTTGGCAATGCTGACAAAAATAAACAATGGGGAAAGGAAACCCTATTCAATAAATGGTGCTGAAAAATTTTAGTAGCCATAATGAAACCAAACCCCTACCTCTCACCATATACCAAAGACTTATATGTAAGACCTGAAATTGTAAAAATTAGAAAAAAAAAACTTAGGAAACACTGCCTAGGCAAAGAATTTATGACAAAGACCCCAAAATCAATTGCAACAAAACAAAAGTAGGTTTAATTAAACAAAAAAGCTTCCACATAACAAAATAATCTAGAGTGAACAGAAAACATACTGAATGGGAGAAAATATTTGTAAATTACACTTCAGACAAGGGACTAATATCCAGAATGTACAAGGAACTCAAAAAACTCAACATGAAAAAAAATTCAAAAACCAAAAAAAACAAAACAACATCAAAAACAAAAAGCAAATAACCACATCAAAAAATGGGCAAAGGACATGAATAGACACTTCTCAAAAGAAGATACACAAGCAGTCAATAAACATGAAAAAATGTTCAATATCAGTAATTATCAGAGAAATGAAAATTAAAACCACAATGAGATATCACTTCACAGCAGTCAGTATGGCATTATTAGAAAGTCAAACATATTATTAGAAAGATCAACATATGTTGGCATGGTTATAGAAAAAAGGGAACACTCATCCATTATTGGTGGGATTGTAAATGAGTCCAATCTCTGTGACAAACAGTATAGAGATTTCTCAAAGAACTAAAACTTGAATTACCATTTGGCCATCCCACTACTAGGTATCCACCCAAAGAAAGAAATCAATATATGAAAAAGATACCTGTACTTATATATTCATGCCAATACTATTCATAATAGCAGAATTATGGACCTGATGTAAGTACATATCAACAACCAACTGGATAAAGAAAATGTGGCATATATACACCATGGAATACTAAGCAAACATAAAAAAGATTGAAATAATCTTCCTTTGCAGCAACTTGGATAGAGCTGAAGATCATCATTCCGAGTGAACTGACTAGGAAACAGAAATCCAAACACTGCATGTTCTCACTCATATGTAGGAGCTAAACAGTCACAAATACAAAAATAACAGTCACTGGGGACACAAATAAGGGAGGAGCGGGGAAGGTGGTTAGAGTTTAGAAACTACCTAGGGAGCATAATGTTCACTATCTGGGAATGGGCAACCTGAATCCCAATCCACACCACTACACAATATGTCCGTGTAATGAATATGCATGTGTATCCCTGAACCTAAAATAAAAATTTAAAGATATGAAAAAAAATTCAAGAAATGTTTTAACACAGAAACTTTGTGTGAGGAGTATTACTTAATTTCAAAAACTATAATTTATATATATATATAGACATTTGTCTTTGACAAAATATTTTATGATTTTACTTTATTGTTATATTTTCAAACCAGCAATATTATAGCTAAAGAGTTGTGCCACAAAAGGATAGTCCATATTTGGGTAATTGAGGAGTGAACTATGAAGCTAAGAAGCATTATAAAAACAATTATTAGAACGGCAGTTTCTACCGTGAACTGGCTTAGAGACTTTATCAATACCATACATATAGAGTTATTCAATGTTTGAAAAATTAACTAAGAAGAATTTCTTTGATGATACATTTCAGAATAATATTCATGTTTGCTTACAGAATTATATATTTACTAAAAGTAACATATAGTAAAAGATTATGATTTATTTAACCAATTCTGTTTAAATTGCCAGTAGTCACATTTTATCCAGTCCACTTTTGATGGGCAGTTTGGTTGGTTCCATGTGTTTGCTATTGTGAAGAGTCTAAAATACCCAGAGATTGATCACAGAAACAAAGATCTGAGTACCACAGGTACTCACTCATTAGTGGACCTTGAACATTTATTATAATACCTTAAGAAAGAGTTTGGCAGTAGTGGGACACTGCCGTATGGGGGAACGCAACATCAATAAGGGTACCCACATTTTGCCTGTATGATAACCACGTATGTACCTAACCCTCATTTGTACCCCACATTTAAAAAATAAAATAACTTAAAAAATTTTTTTAAATAAGTAAATAAATTGCCAGTAGCCATTTTTAACATGATAAAATTAGAATTTTTTAAAACAAGATATTGTGGGGAAATGCACCCTCTTATCAGAAATGGAGAGTTAGTATTAGAACATCCAGAAATTTGCCTAAAATATTGTAGGTAAAACAAACATGATACAGTTATCTTTTTGTGGTGTAATAATATATTGACTGAATCATTGCTGACTAGATTGAGTTTGGGAACCTCACACTCAGTTTTGAGTTTTGCTTAGAAAAAGGTCAAAAGCGCACCACATAAAATTATTTAGACTGAAACAGAAAAAAATTCCTATTCTTTCAAGTCTGAAAGCTTGTGGGTAGACTGTGTGTACAAGGGAATAAAATTAAGCTTTGAGACACCACACTGCAGTTCTCCAACAAAAGCAAGAGAAGCCACTTTACTAGGAATATACTTTGATATATTTGAGAGAATATTACAGAGTTGCAATATTTGCGTGGTCAACCAAATAAAGTTCAATGGCCATTTCCTCTACCTAGTCCCCATTGCTGTTAAAAATTGCCTCTTTCTAAAGTTTGGGCCTGGGCATATCCTTTCACAGCTACTGTTGTCACATCTTTGACATAGTGTTGAATTAGGCAGCCTGAAGAGTTGTTGAGAGCTTAATTACTGCTACAAGTACTAAGTATTGCTTCAGTCATTAGTCTACTCGGAATATTCTATAGTATCAGTTACAAGATCTAAGAAATTTGGGAAGGTCATGGGAATTTGGAACTTAGAATTTTGCAACAAAAGCATTTTACAGTGATAGAGTTCTCAAGAGGAAAGTTAATGACATGTGAGACCTAAGAGAATGATTTGTTCTACTTAGATTCTTAGGATTATCAGCAACTGACTACATAATTGTTGGGTCCAGTCTGAAATGAAATTACAGGGAATCTTATCATTAATAATTTCAAAAGGGAGACACTAGAAGATTAAGTCAAGTATGAGACACCCTCCTATACCCAGGGCAGTGAGACTGGATGGATTGCTTGTCCATGAAGCTGGCACTTTCAACATTAAAAAATTAATTATTATGGATATACAATAAATTATTAATTATGATATAATAGACTGATTAATTAATTGTGGATATATGATAAATATGTATAAATAGATGCTACATATTTATAGGTCACATGGTATTTTTATACAAGTACACAGTGTGCAATAATTAAATCAAGTTAATAGGGGTACCTGTCACTTCAAGCATTTTTCATTTCTTTTTATTAGGAATTTTCTAATTCCACTCCTTTAGTTATTTGGAAATGAATAATACGTTTTCATTAACTATAGTTACCCTATTGTATTACTGAAGATTAGAACTTATTCCTTCTATATAACTGTACTTTTGTACTCATTAACTTCCCCTCTTTATCCTCCCTCCCCAATACCCTTCCCAGACTCTGGCAACCATCATTCTACTCTCTATCTTCATGAGTTTATTTTTTTTTTAATTCCCACATATGAATGAGAATAAGCAATATGTGTCTTTCTGTGCCTGGCCTATTTCACTTTGCACGATGTTCTCCAGTCAGTTCCATTCATGCTGTTGCAAATAATAAGATTCCCTTCTTTATTAATAGCTCAGTAATACATCATTGTGGAGTGTGTATCACATTTTCCTCATCCATTCCTCCTTTAATGGACACAGAGGTTGATTCCATATCGTGGCTATTGTGAATAGTGCGGCAATGAACATGAGAGTGTAGACATTGCTTCAAAATATTGATTTCCTTTCTTTTGGACATATACTCAGTAGTAGGATTCCTGGATCATATGGTAGTTATACTTTTAAACTTTTGAGGAAGCTCCATACTGTTACTCATTGTGGTTGTAGACAAGGGTTCTCCTATCTCCACATCCTTGCCAGTAACCCTTATTATCTTTTTGTTAAAAGCCATTTATTCTGGGTGATACGGTATTACGTCATAGCCTTGATTTGCATTCCTCTAATAATTTGTGATGTTGAACATTTTTTTATACACCTCTTGGTCATTTGTATATATCTTTAAATAAATTTCTATTCAGATCTTTTCTCATTTTAATCAATTTATTATTTTTTCCTATTGAGTTGTTTGAGTTTATCAGAAACATTTTGAAAGTTTAGGGTTTTTTTTTCTGAAAACTCTTACCAATTTGTAACTTTTAAAAAATATCATGTCTTCTTCTCTCTCTCTCTCTCATTAGAAGTGTTATTCCTTAAAAATGATATTATTTTGTGATTGTTTCCATATAGAGTTGAAGGAGAGAAACCACAACATGGGTTACTATCTTCTTTTATTCTTTAAACATAGAGATAATCTTTCTAGCAAAAGAAATTAGGAAGACACAAAAAAGAAATCACCAACTGAAGGATCCTGGAAAGAAGAGTATGATCTAAATTCCACAGGTCATAGAAGACTCCAAGATGAATTAAAGTTAGATTAGATTCTGTTCCAAATGCTGTGTTCAATGAGTCCCTGATCCAATACCAAGTCTGTTACTGGAGGAAAAATGCTTAACTATAATTTTTAAGTTGGAGCTTGAAAGACACTTCCAATATGGTCGCTCATTTCTAGTGTAATTGGCACTCATGTTGGGATTTTTGAGAACTTTTTACCAATGTCCTTAGTACAAAATTCAACATGACATTTTGGAACCATTTCACTTTGGGTATTGGCAAGAATTTTTCCCTAACAAAAAGTATCTTCAAAATACTATAAAGCATTTGCTATAACAAGAATAGATTTTAACACAAAAACAAAACAACAAAATCAAAATCTTGAAGCAGAGGAAAAATTATTTGCTGTGTTTACTATAATTTGACTTCATGTACAAAGTAGGAAAAAGATGTTTTGTAGTAGACTTTCAGTTTAAATTCTCTTCTGAAAGAAGCAGAGTTTGGAAAAGAACCAGTTGCCTAATATTACCTGATCTGAATGAAGGCAACACGTACTATGAAATATTTAAGTAACAGTTAGCTAAATATGAATACTCCAGTTGTATCTCTGGCAGCACCCCTATCACCTCAGTCTGCAATGTAATTGTGGGCTTGTTTATGTAGAATCTATGTTTTTCTTGAGTTTTATTCAGAGTATAATATAGTATAAATTTTCTGTTATAGTCCTTTTTGAAAATAGATATTTTCTTTTTCTTTTGAGCCTTAGAGTCTATGTTTTTTACTGTAGTAATTGTTAGCTTCAGGGAAAGGCAATATTCTGAAAGATAGAATTAGACTTGCAAACCTGCTGGTGATATTACAACTCTGAAGAATTGTAGTGATATTGTATTTTAAAAGCTGTACTTTAAAAAGCTCAAAGAAATATTCAAATAATTTGTTTAAAGAAAGCCTAGTGTTATTTTTTTGTTTTCCTTTTTATTTTCTATCTTTAAAAAAATTTAATAGCCAATGGATCATTGTGGAAAATATTTCCAGATTATTAAATAATATTAGTTGCAAGGTTATATGTTGCACTAATGACTATACATAAATATTCTCTAGAAAATTACTTGTGACAATACTACATTGTAGATAAAGTGCTTTCTAATGAAAAGGCCAATGCTGCAAGCACTTGCAATCCAGTTTCATTAACTCTGGTATTATAAACCATACTATCAATATTGCCAGCTCAATTCCCATGGTATAATGTTTTAAAGTCTCTAAATGCTTTTAGATACCCTGCCATGATTATTTCAGTACATATTACTGTGAGGTGGGTGAAACAGATTTGGCAACCTCATGTAATTCATGAAGACACAAATTTAGAGGGATTTAGAAATGTTGCAAGAATAGCATATCAATTTTTTTCTTCTAATAATCTAGAATCTATAAATTTAGCCTGGATTATTTTCTGTCTGCTCTTTTTAAAATAGAAAATTTCATTTGAAATATAGATAGTACCACCCTAATATCATACTTATAGATTATACTAATGCATAATACTAAGTTGTTGAAATTTGCTGCATCTTATGAGGTGAACACTCAATTTTTTTCTTTTAAAAATTAAGTAAAATTTGATATTTGAAAAGTTGAAAATTAAATAAATTATCCATTTCAATAGCAGTATGAAAGAGCAGGATGTTTATTAATTAATAATACAATATATTCAATTAAATAGCGTGCCTTCCAGCGATATCCTTTTAAATTATCATCAAGTAGCATAGCTTTTTATATTAGTGTAATGAAAATTTAGTGTAAAAAAGGGTAAAATAATTTTATAGAGAATGTGTTGCTATCTTAGAATATCTTAGTGTTCTCATGTATATCCTACATTACATTATAGTTTTAACTTGAATATCTCTCCTCACATTTTTGTTCAAGAAACCACATAGTTTCATTTAGAATAAATAACCACTAGATGGCAATATTCTTCCTTTTGAGGATTGCCTATAGCCTGTACCCCTAATTTTGAAATGGATTATGTGCCTAATTTTGAAATGGATTAAATGCCTTATAGTCAAAGTAAATATCCTATAAATTAACTTTTTGCAACTTTTCCTTAGCTTCTTTTCTTAAAAAATATAGCAATAAAGTTTAATTCAACACATCAAACACAAAACACAGAAAACAGTCATAACTTTTGTATAACATATATAAATGTGGCATTTGACTTGAACTGTTCTCTATGTGTGTTAAGTTTTTAAGGTTTTACTACAATTTGATCATATCACACATTTTTTGTAAATTGCTTTATTCAACGAACGCTGCACTCACTCAAGACATTCAACAAGTAAAAATACACTCACTCTTCCTCCTCTATATGGTTTACCTTGTAAAATGCCACCAAGGTAAAGCTCATAGGCAGTATTCCTGCTCCCTAAACATTCCTTTAGTGTTGGAAATGAAGACTAAAGAAAAAAAATCTCTTGTGGCTGCATGGCAAAGGCTTTTGAACTTTCTGTGCAGAGATCTTTACCCTTAAACTATTCAGACTTCCCCTCTTTCTTTTTTGCTGGCAAGAGATGGGCAGCAAAGGACTCAGTGTGCATACTTCAGTAACAAATTCTGCAAGGCAAATGTCAGTGGATGACTCCTTGGACCATGTATCAAGCTCAAGAAGTGTTTGACTCCAGTATGAGGGAGGATCCAAGTAACTGGAATTTATTTATTAAAAAATGTGTATTCATTCTTATATTCATACTTCAGTCACTTCAAAGTACTTTCTGTTTGATGCAAGGCACCCATTGAGATGAAATATACAAAAATAGATACTAGGTTCAGCAAAGTGGCAAGATACAGAATAAACATACAAAATTCAACTGAATCTCTATCTATTAACAATGAATAATTGGACATTAAAATTATAAAAATAATATATTTGATAGTACTATTAATACATTATGAAATATTTAGGAGTAAATATGACAGAAGATGTAAAAGATTCATAAACTGAAAACAGCATACTATTTTGAGAGAAATTAAAAGACCCAAATATGGGAAATATATTATGTTCATAGATAGAGAAGCTCACTATTATTAAACTGTTATTTCTTCTCCAGTTGATCTGTAGTATTAGCATTTCCCCTAAGAAAAAATCTGCATGCGTTTTTGGATACTGTTAGCTGCAGATAAAAATTTTATTTATTTCTTTAAAAAATACATGTTATTTACTATTTCTTTTTGCTTCTTTATTACATTAATTAGCATTTAAAATAAAAAAGTTGCAAAAAAGTAGTAAGAGGAAACATCTTGATCGTGTTCCTGATCTTAAAGAGAACATATTAGTTTTTTTTGATATTATAAATTAGCTGTAAACTTTTCATAGATACCCTTTATTGGATTTGCTCTAAGATAGACTTTGGAATTAACATAAATACTCACGTTCTTTTTCCTGCTTTTAGCATGCTAAATCTATCATACTTTTACTTTTAACCAACTTGTATGCTTATTTTTAAAGTGCATTTCTTATAAGCAACTTAAGGGCCTTGTTTTTAGTATGATCTGATAATCTGTGCATTTTGATTGTGAATCTGAAGACCACATTCCTTTAATGTAATCATCTATGAAGCTAGGTGTCAGACTGCTATTGTGCTGTGTGTTTTCTAATTATTCCACCTTCTCTTTGTTCCAATTTTCTTTATATTTTTATTAGTTTAATTGAACAATTTTTATAAGCTAATTTTCTTTTCTTTCTTGATGTACCACAATTTATCATTGTCTTATTATTTTAGTGATTGCTTTAAGAATTTCAATATATTACTTTGACTACCTTTAAATGATGCACCACTTTACATTTAATATAAAAACCTTATAATACTACATCTTCAGTTCTCCTCTTTAGGTTTTAATACTATTCATTTCACACATTCATCTTACATATAAGGTAAAAGCTTCACAGTATAGTCTTCCTTTTTGTTTCAATCATCAATTGTCTCTCAAATCTGCTGGATAGAAATGCTTTTTTAAATAGTATGTTTTATCAATATATTTACCATTTCTAGTGATCTTTATTCTATGTATAGATATTCCTAACTAGTGACGTTTTACTTGTATCTGAAGTTATTTTACTAATATTTCTTCTGGCACACCTCTGCTGTTAATGAATTATTTCAATCATTCTATGTCTGAAAAAATTACTTTTTCTAAGTTTAAAAAATATTTTTAAGCCAGGCTCGGTGGCTCAGCCTGTAATCCCACGCTTTGGGAGGCTGAGGTGAGTGGACTGCCTGAGCCCATGGGTTCGAGACCCGCCTGGGCAACTTGGCGAGACCTCATCTCTACAATAAAAATCAAAAATTAGCTGGACGCGGTAGCGTACGCCTGTAGTTCCAGCTACTTGGAAGACTGAGGCGGAAGGATCTCTGGAGCTCAGCAGGTCAAGGCTGCAGTGGCTGGGAGCGGCCACTGCACTCCAGTCTGGGAGACGGAGTGAGACTCCGCTCAAAATATGTATATTTAGTGTATAGAGAATTCTAATGAACAGTTTTTTAAATTTCTTACAGTACTGTAAAACTGTTGCTTCGCTGTTTTCTCATTTGCATTGTTGTCAGTAAGAAATGGCTCATCTCCCTTATTTTTATTCCTCTCTATGTAGTTTTTCTGGGTGCTTTATTTAATTAATTATTGTTTTTGAGAATTTGATTATTATGTACATTGTGGGCAGAGTTTATGATAGCAACTGAACTGGTCAGACTGTGAGAGTCTTCACAAAAGCAAGTGTCCATAAAGACTCTCTGCATGAGTAAGCATGCACTGGTGAGAGAGTGAAAGTTCATCTGATAGAAGATTCCGGTGCATGCACCCGGGATCTTCCTCTGAGGGTGACTGTAAGCCCCCACTGCCCTGAGATTGGAGTGCGGGCATGCAAGATCATTTGCTGTTCGTGGGACTCTCCTGAGACAAGCCTGCCAAATCCAGTTGATTCTTGTCTGGCACCTGGCCCACACCATCACCTGTTATAGTGGATCAACTGGAACCCAGGATCTGATTAGAGGAGAGAGAAGATCAGGGAGATCAGGAGAAGAGACCAATGACGGGTGAGGAAATACCAACTGCAGCCATTTTCTCTAT
Organism: Cephalopachus bancanus; assembly: GCA_027257055.1. Classification (NCBI taxonomy): domain Eukaryota; kingdom Metazoa; phylum Chordata; class Mammalia; order Primates; family Tarsiidae; genus Cephalopachus; species Cephalopachus bancanus. Next base: position 3,073,402 of record JAPVLO010000220.1, on the reverse strand, counting down.
CCCAGGACCAGGCAGAGACCTGCATTGTTCAACCCAGCTCCGTCCACCTCTGCCCAGCCTCCAACTTGGGACCTAAGGTACCCTTATCAAACTGTTAGAGACAGAAGCACCTCCTCCATGCTGGATCAGACACAGATCAGAATTGAGTGACAGACTTGACAGGCAGCAAGCCAGGTGAGTCCAGATCTGATCCACACTCCTCTCACAGTGGGATGGGGCATGTGACCCAAGCTGTGAGCACATCAGCCTGCACTGAGAGAAACCCTGTAAGCCTGCACAGAGAGCTAGAGATCAGAGCTGATAGGACGTCAGAATTATAGGAACGACCTCAGAGTGAATTTGGTTTCTTGTTTTTATTTATTTCTATTTTTATTTTTTGTCTGTCTGTTTTACTCATTTTTATTGACTTTTTGTTTTAGTTTTTTTTTCCTCGTTCTGTTTTTGATAATTTTTTGTACTTGCTTCGTTTCTGTTATTTTACTGATTTTTTTCCTATTCTTTAGACTCCCTGTTGTGTATGGGAAGAGTACATCAGTAGGGAGGTTTTTGTTGGATTATGTGTTTGTATGATTATCTGTATTTTTTAGTTTATTTCAGTCTTTTCTATCTTTGTTTTTTCTTTCATTTGATAGTTGGTAGTTCTGTCTGTTTTTCCTCTTACTCTTCTCTCACTCTACCTTCCTCTCACCCTCCTCCTGCCCCTTCCTTTTTCCATTCTTTTCCTTTTCCTTACCTCATTCTGCTTCCAGGGAGCAAGCCAATACTGCCACTGCGTGGACAGATTGCAAGCAGTGGGAAGTGGGTTCCAGGATGCCCATACTCCTGTCAGTGGATACTGGGATTTGCAGATAGATTTTGAATCACAGTTTCCGGCTCAATTTAATCTCCAAACTGCAAAAAGTACAGCCCTCAACCCACAGTTCAACTTCAGAATTGAACAAAGCCAGAGGATAGGAGAAGAATAGGAGACTGAGCAAACAGAGGTAAAAGCAGCCCCACCATCACTGAACAACAGAATTAAAGAGGGGAAAAAATTGGGGGGAGGAAAATCTACACAAATGAGGGAAAACCAAAAGAAGTACATGGGTCTCACGCAGACCCCTGGGAGATCACAAACTGATAAAATACTTTCGAATGCAAACAATGAAGAACCTGCAGAATGACTGGTCTCAAATCACAAACCCAGATATCAAGAAATTAATAGAAGAGATAAATAGAATTGAAGACAGCCAAAAGAAAATATGAAAGAGTTGATAACTGAGATAACAGCAGTAATGAACACTGTGAATGAAATAAATAACAAACTAATAAGTGTGGAAAGCAGAATTAGCCAAGTAGAAGAAAGAATCTCAGAGCTTGAGGACCAAAATATAAAACTACCCAAACCGTCAAAAACAAACAAAAAAAAGCTTAAAAAGACAGAAAAGAACCTTGGAGAAGCAAGCAATTATTTTAAGAGCCCAAACCTAAGAGTAATTGGACTTCCTGAGGCAGGAAGAGAGACAGAGATCACCCTGGAACAAACATTCCATAAAATAATTCAAGAAAATTTCCCTCATCTCATCAGTGATGCGACCATTCAAACACAAGAGATTCAGAAAACCCCAGAAAGACAACATGAGAAAACCAACTCCTAGACACATAAAATTTGCCTAAACAAAGTAGATAGAAAAGAAGAAATTCTAAAGACAGCAGGAGAAAAAGGTCACACTACCCATGGGAAATAACAAAGTAGAATAGCAGCAGATTAATCTACAGAAACACTTCAGGTTAGGAGAGCTTGGAGCCCAAACTTCAAAGTTCTCAAAGATAAGCAATTTCAACCAAGAATAATCTACACAGCTAAACTAAGCTTCATCAGTGAGGGATAATTAAAATCTTTCCCAGATATTCAATCTCTAAGAACTTACATTGCCTCTAGACCAGCTCTACAAGAAAACTTAAGAAAGTATTAAACACAGAAGAAAGGGACAAAGGAACAACAACATTCTTCACCAGAGTACAGGAAAAAGATTGAAAACACACATGAATCAACCCAAAAATTAAAGAATGACAGCAAACAAACAGGAACAACAAAAACTCTATAACAACCCCAAGCATCTTACCAGAAAGGACACTCAAAGACTCAAAGTAAGAGGATGGGAAGCAAAATTTCATGCAAACGGAGCACAAAAGAAAGCAGGAGTTGTGATCTTAATATCAGACATATGCACATTAAGTTATCACAAATTATGTAAGATACAGAAGGTCACTATATAATGATAAAAGGTTCAATTCATCAATAAGAAATATCCATCCTAAACATATATGCACCCAAACATAGGAGCACCAACATTCATAAAGCAGCTTCTAGGCAAACTTAAAAAAAAAATTGACTCTAACACTATCATACCTGGGAACTTTAATACCCCACTCACAACCCTAGACCGATCATTGAGACAAAAAATTTCGGATATCCAGAGCCTCAATGTGACTCTTGACCAAATGGACTTAATTGATACCTATAGAACACTTCACTCAATGACCACAGAATATACATTCTATTCATCACCATGTGGAAAGTACTGTAAGATTGACCACATCCTTGGCAATAAATCAAACATAAACAAATTTCATAAGAATGAAATTTAGCCATGCACCTTATCAGACCACAGTGGGGAAAAAAAAATCAACACCAATAAAGTTCCCCCCAAACCGACAAGGACATGGACCTAAACAGCAATGATGCTAAGCAACTTCTAGGTCAAAATGGAAATCAAAGCAGAGGTTAAAAGATGCCTGGAAACAAATGAAAATGAAGAAACATCTTATCAAAACCCTCTTGCATGCCATAAAGCAGCAGTAAGAAGGGAATTCATATCTCTGCAAACAAACATGAAGAAAATGGAAAGATCAAAAGTTAACAGCCTAACAAGCCACCTAAGGAAGCAGGAAAAGCAAGACAACCAAAACTCTAACTTCAGCAGAAGAATCCAGATCACCAAAATAAAAGCCCAAAACCAAGACATAGAAGACAAAAAGATAATACAAAAAAATTAATGAAAAACAAAGCTGTTTCTTTGAAAGGATACACAAAATTGATGGTCCCCTAGCTTGACTGACCAAGAAAGAGAGAGAAAAGTCCATATAAACTCAATGAGAAACATAAAAGATGAAGTCACAACTGACCCTGAAGAAATACAAAAGATTATCAGAGACTACTATGTACACCTATATGGAAACAAACTTGAAAACCTAAAGGAAATGGAGGATTTTCTAATGTCACACAACATACCCAAGTTGAAACAAGAAGAAATTGAGACCCTAATTTGACCAATAACAACCCAGGAAATTTACTATGTCATAAGAAAAATACCCACCCACAAAAAAGTAAAAAAAAGCCCTGGACCAGATGGCTTTCCAGCAGAATTCTCCAAAACATACAAGGAGAAACTGATACCAATCCTACTGAAAGTATTCCAGGCAATTGAGAAAGATGGAACCCTCCCCAAATCAATTCCTGAAGCTTACATCACGTTGATACCCAAGCCAGGTAAAGATCCAACAAAGAATGAGAAAAACAAGGCAATATCCTTGATAAACATAGATGCTAAAATTCTCAACAAGATCCTCACTAACTGGATTCAACAACACATCTCAAAAATCATCCACCACAACCAAGTAGACTTCATCCCTGGCATGCAAGTCTGCTTCAACAGTCATAAAAGCATAAACATAATTAAATACATCAACAGATGCAAAAACAAAAACCACATGACTTTATCATTAGATGCAAAAAAGCTTTTGATAAAATCCATCACTGCATCTTGATAAAAATCATCAAACATCTAGGCATAGATGTAACACCGCAAAATAGTAAGAGCCATCTACAAGAAACCCACATCCAGCATACTGCCAAACTGACAGAAATTGGAGCCATTTACCCTGAAAACTAGAACAAGACAAAGATGCCCACTCTCACCCCTTTTGTTCAATATAGCTTTGGAAATTCTAGCTAGAGCAATCAGAGAAGAGAAGGTAATCAGGGGTATCCAAATAGGAAAAGAGAAAATCAAGTGATCCCTCTTTGCAGACGACATGATTCTATACCTTGAAAACCCAAGAGAATCTATCAAAAAACTCCTTGCTCTGATAAAGAACTTTGGCAGTCTTAGGGTCTAAATAAATGTGCAAACGACAATCATATTTCTATACACCGAAAATTAACAAACAGAAACCCAAATAAAAAGCACAATTCCATTCACAATAGCCACACACACACACACACACACACACACACACACACACACACAATGAAGTACCTTGGCATCTTCCTGACCAGAGACATGAAAGACTTTTACAATGAAAACTATGAAACACTGCTCAAAGAAACCAAAGATGACACAAACAAGTGGAAAAATATTCCATGCTCATGGTTTGGAAGAGTCAGCATTGTTAAGATGTCCATTCTACCTAAGGCAATCCACAGATTTAACACAATACCCATCAAATTACCAGCAACATTCTTCTCAGACTTAAAAACAACAATATGGGAATTCATATGGAAACATAAACAACCATGAATAGCCAAAACAATTCTCAGGAAAAAAAAAAGCAAGAGATATCACACTCCCAGACTTTAAACTTTATTTTAAAGCTACAATATCCAAAACAGTATGGTGTTTGTACTAGAACAGGCATCTAATTCAAAGGAATAGAAATGAGATTCCAGAAGCAAAACCTCAATTTCTTAACTAACTCATATTCCACAAAGCCTCCACCACCAACCACTGGGAAGATAAGAACTTATTCAGTAAATGGTGCTGGGAAAACTGGCTGACCACATACAGAAGATTGAAATAGGACTCCTACCTATCTCCATATACAAAAATCAACTGTAAATGAATCAGAAACCTAAACATAAAACTTCAAAGTATAAGAATCTTAGAAACTGCAGGAGAAACTCTTATGGAAATTGGAGCTGGCAACCAATTCCTGATCAAAACTCCAAGTGCCCATGCCATAAGAGACAAGATAGATAAGTGGAACATCATCAAACTGACAAGCTTCTGCAAAGTCAAAGAAACCATCAAGAGAGCAGGAAGACAGCTCACAGATTGGGAAAAAGAATTTGCCAACTCCATGTCTGACAAAGGCCTAACATCTAGGATCTACAAGGAACATAAACATGCCAAAAAGAAACAAAAATATAGCCCCATTACAAAGTGAGCAAAAGATATGAATAGACACTTCTCAAAAGAAGATGTATGAGCAGCCAAGAGATGCATGAAAAAATGGCCAGCCTCACTAGTCACCAAAGAAATGCAAATTAAAACTATACTGAGATACCACCTAACTCCAGTCAGAATGGCCATGATCAATAACTAAAAAAATAACAGATGCTGGAGAGGATGTGGTGAAAAGGGAACACTTCTACACTGTTGGTTTGGGGAGTACAAACTAGTATAACCTCTGTGGAAATCAATGTGGTGATTCCAAAAAGTTCTTAAAATCGACCTTCTATATGACCCAGAATATACCCAGAAGAACTCAAATCACTCTATAAAAAAAGATACCTGCACATGTATGTTTACTGCATTGTTCACAATAGCAAGAACATGGAACCAATTGTGCTGCCCATCAAAAGAGGGCTGGATAAAAAAAAAAATGATACATATACATGATGTTATATTACACAGTCATAAAGAACAAAATCATGAACTTTGCAGCAACCTGCATGGACTTAGAGTCTATAATACTGAGTTATCTTTCACAGAAACAAAGAACTGAGTATCACATGTTCTCACTCATAAGTAGACCTTGAACAACTATCATAATACTGTAAGAAAAGGGTTCACAGTAGTGGTAAATTATGGGGTGGGGGGTGGGGGGGAGCTGGAATTGACGGTAGTTGGAATCTGCCTGGGGAGGGAGAGGCATGTCTCATCAACAAGGGTACCTGCACTGTGAATATTTGTATACCTAACCCTGAATTGTACCCCACAATTTTAAAATAAAAAATTTTAAGAAATTTTCATTGTGGATCTGGATTAAAGATGGCGATGGCATAGGTGGACTTGTGAGATTCTTGAAACGTGAGTTCCCAAAAAGACTCTTACTTTTCTTCCCCCATCCCCCAGCCCACCACCAGCCGCGCTGGTCCGAGGCCCGGAGATCTTTGGTCCCACACAGGGCCGGATATTACGGCCCCCTGCTGCTGCTGTTCCACCACGTGTGTGGGAGTCTCGGGTCTCAGCTCAGCTTTGTCCCTGGCTACATCGTCCCTTGCCCAGCATCCAGCATCAAGCCGCCAGTCACTAAGGGAGGCTCCGGGCGCCTGCCTCTCAGAGACACCAGTCACATTCCTGGCTGAAGTGCCCTCTGGGGGCCCAAGGCCACTCTCACCGCTCACCACCTGCCTTTTGGAGCTTTGGAGCTCTGGAGCTCTGGGCCCACCCTGGCTGTGGAACTCAGCATGTGACCCCAAGCTTGGGAACCCAGACAACTGGAGAGAAACAGATCTGCAAAACTGCCTTGGCCATTCTCCAGGCAGAGACTTCCATTGCCCCGCCCACCAATCAACAAACCCCACCTCAGTTTCTAAGGTAACATCTAAACAGGAGACAAAGCCCCACCCTTACGCTGAATCAGACAAAAGTAACCCCCAGGCAGTAGACTAAAAAAAAAACAAACAAACCCAAACTGTGAGTAAATCTAGCTGCCTGCAACAAAAATCAAAGGGGAGAGGTCAGAGATCAGAGCTGAAGTGACTTTAGTCTGATCTCTTATTTTGACTTATGATTTTATCATTTTGACTATTTATTCTGATCACTTTTGTTGTTGCCTTCTGACTTACACTGTTTCATGATTTTACTGGTCTGTCTCTGTGTAGCTATCAGTATTCTTCAGGGAATCTTTCTTATGTGTATTTTTTCACATTTTTCCAGCCTTGTGTCTCTTTCTCACCTGATAGTTGGTATGCATGTCTGTTTTCCCTGTCACTCTTCTCTCTTTCTAACTTCCTTTTGACCCTCCCTTCCTCCATTATTTTCCTCTTTTATACCCCCTTTTTAATCTAGGAAATACATACTGCTCCACAGACAGATTGTAAGGCAGAGGGAAATAGGTTCCAGTGTGCTCATACACCTGTTTGTGGATGCTAGAATCAGCATATACATTCTGAACCACAGCTTCCCCCTCAATTAAACCTCAAACTGAAAAAAGTACAGTCTGCAGCCCATACTTCAACCACAAAAATGAATAATGCCAGAAGACCCTCATAAGGAAGAACAGGATATTGCAGAAGTGAAACAAAAGCAACCACACCTTCCCTCAAAAACAGAATTAAAGAAGGGGAGGGAAAGGAGGAGAGAGAGAAAAATCTACACAAATGAAGAAAAACCAGAAGAAGAGTATGGGTCTCTCCCAGAGCTCTGGGAGGGCAGACACTGAGAAAACTGACTTCAGAATGCAACAATGAAGAGCCCCCAGAATGAAGGGTCTCAAGCTACAAACCTAGGTATCAAGACATTAATGGAGTGATTAAAAAGAATTGAGGAGACACAAGAAGAAACTAGGAAGGAGCTGATATCTGAGATAACTGTAATAAAGAATACTGTGAATGAAATAAATAACAAACTGATAAGCATGGAAAGCAGAAATACCCAAGCAGAAGAAAGAATCTCAGAGCTTGAGGACCAAAATATAGAACTAACCCAAACTCTTAAAAACACAGAAAATAAGCTCAAAAAGACAGAACAAAACATTCAAGAGATGAGCGATTACTTCAAGAGAACAAACCTAAGAGTAATTTGCCTTCCCGAGGCAGAAAGAGAGACAGAGACCACACTGGAACAAACTTTCCATGAGATCATTCAAGAAAACTTCCCTTGTCTGATCAGTGATGCAAAAATTCAAACACAAGAGATTCAGAGAACCCCTGCAAGACAACAAATGAGAGGACCAACTCCTAAATAATAATAATTCGCCCAAACAAAGTAGGCATAAAAGAAAAAATCCTAAAAGCAGCAAGAGAAAAAGACCAGGTCACCTTCCAAGGAAGACCAATCAGAATAGCAGCAGATTTATCTACAGAAACCTTGCAGGCTAGGAGAGCTTGGAGCCCTATCTTCAAAGTCCTAAAAGATAAACAATTTCAACCAATAATAAACTACCTGCCAAGCTAAGCTTCATCAGCGAGGGAGAATTAAAATCTTTCCCAGATATCCAATCCCTAAGAATGTATGCTGCCACCAAACCACCTCTACATGAAACACTTAAGACAGTACTAAACACAGAAGAAAATGAAAAAATAACAACGTTCTCTACAAGAGTACAGGAAAAAGAATAAAATATACAAGAACCAACCCCAAAACCAAAGGAAAGACAAAAAAAAGCAAGTGGAAGAACAACAACTCTATAAGAACTCTATGATAGGGACGAACTCTCACATTTCAATAATTAGCCTGAATGTGAATGAACTAAATGCACCACTGAAAAGACATAGAATGGCAAAATGGATAAAATATCACCAGGCAACAATATACTGCCTTCAAGAGACCCATCTGCTAGAAAGGACATACACAGACTCAAAGTAAGAGGATGGGAAACAAAATTTCAGGTGAATGGAACACAAAAGAAAGGAGGAGTCGCAATCCTAATTTCAGACAAAATACCATTTAAGCTATCAAAAATTAAAAAAGATACAGAGGGCCACTACATAATGATAAAAGGTACACTCCATCAACAAGAAATATCTATCCTAAACATGTATGCACCCAACATAGGTGCACCAACTTTCGTAAAGCAACTTCTAGGAAAACTAAAGAAAGATATTGACTCTAACACCATCATAACTAGGGACTTTAATACCCCACTCACAACCCTAAACAGATCATCAGGACAAAAAATCAGCAAGGAGATCCGGAACCTCAATGTGACTCTGGCACAAATGGACTTAATTGATACCTACAGAACACTCCATCCAAAGACCACAGAATACATATTCTACTCATCACCACATGAAACGTATTCTAAGATCGACCACATAATTGGCCATAAATCAAGCGTAAGCAAATTTAAAAGGACCAAAATTCTACCATGCACCTTCTCAGACTACAGTGGAATAAAAATAAACATTGACACCAACAAGGTCCCCCCAAAACCCACAAAGACATGGACACTAAACAGCATGATGCTAAACAACTCCTGGGTCAATGATGAAATCAAAACAGAGATCAAAAGATACCAGGAAACAAATGAAAATGAAGAAACATCTTACCAAAATCTCTGGGATGCCTTAAAAGCTGTAGTAAGAGGGGGATTTATATCTCTACAAACACACATGAAGAAAATGGAAGGAACACAAATTAACAGCCTAACAAGCCACCTAAGGAAGCTGGAAAAGCAAGACCACAAAAACTCTAGTTTCAGCAGAAGAATCCAGATCACCAAAATAAAAGCCCAAATCCAGGACATAGAAGAAAAAAGATAATACAAAAAATCAATGAAACAAAAAGCTGCTTCTCCGAAAGGATAAACAAGATCAATGGTCCCCTAGCTAGACTGATCAAGAAAAAAAGAGAAAAAAACTCAAATAAGCACAATCAGAAACACAAAAGATGAAGTCACATCTGACCCCGAAGAAATGCAAAAGATCATTAGAGACTGCTATGTACATTTGTATGGAAACAAACTTGAAAACCTTAAGGAAATGGAGGACTTTCTGACATCACACAACCTACCAAGGTTGGAACAAGAAGAAATCGAGACCCTAAATAGACCAATAACAATCAAGGAAATTGACTACATAATAAGAAAACTACATACAAAAAAAAGTCCTGGTCCAGATGGCTTTCCAGCAGAATTCTACAAGACATAGAAGGAGGAGCTGATACCAATCCTACTGAAGGTAATCCAGGCAATTTAAAAAGATGGAACTCTCCCCAAACCATTTTACGATACCAACATCACATTGATACCCAAGTCAGGTAAAGATCCAACAAAGAAAGAGAACTACAGGCCAATATCTTTGATAAACATAGACGCTAAAATTCTCAACAAGATCCTAGCATACTGGATTCAACAATACATCTCAAAAATCATCCATCATAACCAAGTAGGCGTCGTTCCTGGGATGCAAGGCTGGTTCAACATTCATAAAACCATAAATGTAATTAAATACATCAACAGATGTTCAAAGCAAAAACCACATGATTATATCATTAGATGCAGAAAAAGCTTTTGATAAAATCCAGCACCACTTCTTAGAAAAAACCCTCGAATATCTAGGCATGTATCTCAAAATAGTAAAAGCCATCTACGAGAAACTCACAGCCAGCATACTCCTAAACAGACAAAAATTGGAACCATTTCCCCTGAAAACTGGAACAAGACAAGGATGCCCACTCTCACCCCTCCTGTTCAACACAGTATTGGAAGTCCTGGCTCGAGCAATCAGAGAAGAGAAGGCAATCAGGGATATCCTAATAGGAAAAGAGGAAGTCAAGTTATCTCTCTTTGCAGACAATATGATTGTGTACCTTGAAAACACAAGAGAATCTGTCAAAAACCTCCTTACACCGATAAAGGCCTTTGACAAAGTCTCAGAATACAAAATAAATGTGCAAAAGACAATCTCATTTCTTTACACCAATAATAAACAAACAAAAACCCAAATAAAAACCACAATTCCATTCACAGTAGCCACAAAAAAAATGAAATACCTTGGCATCTTTCTAACCAGAGACGTGAAAGACCTTTACAATGAAAACTACAGAACACTGCTCAAAGCAATCAAACATGACACAAACAAGTGGAAAAATATCCCATGTTCATACATTGGAAGAATCAACATTGTTAAGATGTCCATCTTACCTAAGGCAATCTACAAATTCAATGCAATACCCATCAAATTACCAGCAACACTCTTCTCAGACCTAGAAAAAACAACACAGGAATTCATATGGAAACAGAAACGTCCAAGAATAGCCAGAACAATCCTCAGCAAAAAAAACCAAAGCAGGTGGTATCACATTACCAGACTTCAAACTTTACTATAAAGCTACAATCATCAAAACAGCTTGGTATTGGTATAGGAGCAGGCATGTAGATCAATGGAATAGAATTGAGATTCCAGAAGCAAAATCTCAATTTCTCAACCAACTCATCTTTGACAAAAACCTCCACCACCTACCACTGGGGAGAGGAGAACCTATTCAGTTAATGCTGCTGGGAAATCTGGCTGACCACATGCAGAAGATTGAAACAGGACCCCTATCTATTACTCCATACACAAAAATTAACTCCAAATGGATCAGAGACTTAAATGTAAAACTTCAAACCATAAGAACCTTAGAAAATGAAGGACATACCCTCTTGAAATCAGACCTGGCATCCAATTCCTGAACAAAACCCGAAACCCACAGGTTATAAGAGAGAAGTTAGACAAGTGGGACCTTATTAAACTGACAAACTTCTGCAAAGCCAAAGAAACCATCAAGAGAGCAGGGAGACAGCCTACAGACTGGGAAAAAGTATTTGCCAACACCAGGTCTGACAAAGGCTTAACATCTTGGATCTACAAGGAACTCAAACGTGCTGAAAAGAACAAACAACCCTATTATAAAATAAGCGAAAGATATGAACAGACACTTCACAAAGGAAGACATCCGAGCAGCCAACAGACACATAAAGAAATGTTCAACCTCACTTATCATCAGGGAGAGATGTAAATCAAAACCACACTGAGATACCACCTAACTCTAGTCAGAATGGGAATTATCAACAACTCAAAAAATAACAGCTGCTGGAGAGGGTGTGGTGCAAAGGGAACACTTCTGCACTGTTGGTGGGAGTGTAAACTAGTGCAACCTCTGTGGAAAGCAGTGTGGCGATTCCTAAAGCTCTATATATCAACCTCCCATATGACCCCACAATCCCCCTACTGGAAATATATCCTGAAGAACTCAAATCACTCTATAAAAAAGATACCTACTCACGTATGTTTATAGCAGCATTGTTCACAATAGCAAGAGCCTGGAAACAACTATGCTGCCCATTAAAGAGGACTGGATTAAAAAAATGTGGTACATATACACGATGGAATACTACGCAGCCATAAAAAAGAACAAAATCATGACTTTTGCACCAACCTGGATGGAACTAGAGTCTATAATACTGAGCGACCTCTCACAGAAACAAATATCCGAGTATCACATGTTCTCACTCATATAATGGACCTTGAGCATCCAATGTAATACTATAAAAAAAAAATGACTGACAGCAGTGAGAAACTATGGGGGGGAGTGAGATGGAATTAATGGTAGCAAATATCTGTCTGGGGAAGGGGAAACACCTCTTATCAACAAGGGTGCCTGAATGAAACGTATTTGTGTACCTAACCCTTAACTGTACCCCATCATATCATTATAAAAAATATTGATTATTGAAAAAAAAATTTCATTGTGGAATTTCCTATCATTTTTCTTATACATAAAATTTATTGAGATTCCATACTTTATAATTTTCATCAAATTAAGAACATTTTTGCCATTTTAATAACATAGTCTCTTCCCCTTCTTCCTTTACTTTCCATTGAGAATTCCAATTATATATTTAGTATGCTTCTTATAATTATCAGAGAACTCACCAGTCCTCTCTTTTGCTTTCTAGGAAACTTTCTCCCTTGCTTTATTTTGAAATTTCAGTTATGTTTTCAAGATCACTTATTTTTCTGCAATTTCTGCTCTGTTATTAATCTAGTCTATTTTTCTTCTCAGAAAGTATAGTTTGAGGTTCAATTTTGTTTTAGAAATTTGTTCTTGGCCCTATTTATATCTACATACCCCTAGTTAACCTTTTGAACATATAGAATATGCCTTTTAAGAACTGCTTTAATAATATTGTCTGTTTTAGATCAATTTCAATTAATTATCTCTGCTCTTCATTTTATGGCTTGATTTTTGCCGCATCTTTGCTGCCTGGAAATCTCTAACTGGGTGAGACAGATTGCCAATTTCAAATGTTTTGGTGCTATTTTTGAATATGTGAATTATTCTTGAACTTTGTTCTGGTCACAGTTATGTTAGTTGGAAGCTGTTTGATTTCTTGAAGTCTTGTTTCCAAGATTTGTTTGGTGGAAACAGAACAATGTTCATGCTAAGTCTATTTATTTCCCATTAATAAGTCTACACCCTTCCAAAAGTATTACCTAGTCTGATAAAGTTTTCTACATAACAGAATCATGAATACTATTTCCTCTAATCTTAGCTCTCTCTCTCTTGCCTTGGACTTAATACTCAAGTGAGCCCTTCACAGAGTTCTGAATTTTTTTTCCTGTGTCGCTCTCTCTTTTCTGGCACTTTGTCCTATAAACTCTTCTAGCCTTGGTCTCCGTGGACACCGAGCTCTCTCTTCAATCCTTGTTGGTTATCACATTCTTACTGTTTTCCCTTCCTTGTATCAATGCCTGAAATTTCTCTCTGAAGACAGTGAGCTTGGTAATCACATGTGCACTATATATCTATATCTATATCCATATCCATATCTATCTATATCTATACCATCTATATCTATTTCTGTATCTGTCTATCTATCTATCTATCTATCTATCTATCTATCCATCTAAACTTGGAAATCATTCTTCTTTAGTGATTAATGTCCAGTGTCTCAAAAAATTTTCTTACTTCCTTCCTATCTTCCTCTATTCCTTCTTTCTCCCTCCCTCTCTTTCTCTTTACAATCCTACTTCCTTTTCCTTCCTCCTTCTTTCCTTGCTATTGTTTCAGGTGGAAGGGTAAGTTCAGTCTCTGTTTTGCTATCTCAACCAGAAGCTGAAGTTTATTTTTTTCTCTTTTATCTTGACTTTAATAAAAGTATTATTTGACCTAGAATTTTGAAACTTTTAACTGCTTTTTAAAAAATTTCTATTTCTATATAGATATAATAGGCATATTCATATTACCAGTAACTAGTTACGGATATAACCCAAGCCAAAACAAAGCAGAATTATAAAATATTTGCAATAAAAAGGCCAAGAATTTTGAAAAAATAAATATTTATAAAAAAATTAGCAGATCACTAAGTTTCAAATACCTAGGTACTAATTTTTATAAACATCCCTATTAAAATTATATAGTAGCATATCAAAAGTAATGTGATTGAAAAGTTGGAATCCAACTTACATCTTTTTTAAAACTGATAGAAATGACTTCATATTTTTTCAGAATAGTAGTATTTGAAGGTGATTTCCAGAGTTATAAGTTCAGAATGGTTTATATTAATAATCAAAAATACATATTCCAATAATAGTTTTTCTCTCAAAAGGTATTTTTTCATTTTCTTTGAATTTCTAATATATGCAAACATTGACCTGAAGAGATCTCTTGAATATTTAAGTATAATTAGAATCTACTAAGCAAACAAAAAACCTAAAACAGGTATTTTATTTTTAATACAGATATTGTGACATGCACCTATTGAAAAATGATAAAATATTTGGATTGTTTTCTTCCCTTGTAATATAAACAATACTAATTTTCTGATTGCATAATTTAAGTTATTTCACCATAATTCAGTCAAGATTAAATGCTAGTTTAAATGAATAAATGTTTATTAATAGTACTAAGAAAAAAATGGTGGCAAGATGATCTACCAGGATAAAGTATCACAAATAAATATGATAAGAAATCTAAATGAAAGATATCCAGTGATCACCAGTTAGCAGAGCTTGGCTAAAATCACCTAAAAAATGAAAAAGATTGAATTAGGATTAATACAGACTGATTTCACTTTTAATTCACATTTCATTATTTTTTATAAAATAATATTTCTATAAAATAAGCAAATTATTATTATTATTGAATATTCTTAAATCATTTTCAAGAAGTACAACTTCTGTGACAAGATCTTTGGTCAAAATCATCTGCCTCATAGACTTACCATTGCAAATTTATTTATCTTGGCATCTTACAATTAATACACTTCATTTTCTTTGATCAAGCTCACCTTTGTGGATCTTTCTTTAATATTTATATTAATCTTTTCTCATATCCTTGACAGAAAACTGAGGAAAGGTAGTAAACATCAAACCTGTTCAGTGGCATAGGATTTTTTTTGTTTTTTGTTTTGTTGGTTTTTTTTTGCCTATAATTGCATTACAAAATCTTCAAAACCATCTTTAATTCTGCCAGGATTATCTGTGTCTTCATAAAAACTTTTCTTTAGAGTTTGGAATAACATTATCTTAAATAAAGAAAGGCATAAATTAATGATTATCTAACCTAACTCAAATTGTAAATTCCAGAGAATTTGAATTTTACAACCACCACAATTATGCATAAAGCTATTGTGGATAGTACAATAAAATCAATGGTGTATTGTATTGGTCATTACATTGATACTCTGATTATATTGTTGCTCATTTGGACTCAGGAATTTTATTTAACTCAAATCTATACTTCAGATCACAGTTTTCTATAAATTCTATAAGAGTTCTTGGTCAAAAGCAATCATATTTGACTTAACATAGTTAGAATCATATATAATCTGCAGATAAACAAATTATCTTTGGAGACTTGGAAAATAAACCAACAAATACAAATATCTGGTAAACCTTATATTCTGTTAGTCAAAAGTGGATTTTGTTTAGATAGGAAGGATTCCTTTATTTTTCTCAACAATTTAAAATACTTTAGAGAAGCTAATAATCTAGTTTACAAAATGTTCATTAGAAATTTATAAATGAAAAACAGAAAACTGGCATCCAACTATTATGTTTTATTGTTATAGTTAAAACTTGTATATCCTGTTTCATCTTGCACTTATCTTCATATCTTTCTCACAGATAGTTCGGAAATTTGGGTACCTATAAATCCAACTCTATAGTGTCATTTTCTTTCTATGATAATTTTGGTTTTCCTGTAGCAAACATGCTCAGAGTAAGATGTACAGAAATTGTGGGGCTTCTGGGTAAAACATCATGCATTATTGACAAATTCATCCTAAAATAAGTAACTTTTTCCAACAGAATGTGTCATTTTTGGTAGTTTTTATTTAAATAATAGTAAACTACATAACATCCAAACCTAAAATAAATTAATAAAAAATAATAATAATAAAATGTTCTTCTTTTCATCCTGGAATTTGGGGTGGCAAAAAATGATGAATATTATTCCACTTTAATTTCATAAAAGCATAGTTTGAGAACCATTTTCTTGACAAAATAGTCCCTAAAAAGTGTGTAAGTTTATTAATTTTTTTTCCTTGAATAAAGAAGAGTTGATTCTTTTCTATTCTAAACTAGTGCCTGGTACAGTTTCACTGACCTCTATAAAATTTTAGTGGTGCATGCTGTCTTTCAGTGACAGTTCTTTAACAATGACTCTGACCTTCGGAAGCATATTTTCTATTATAAAGCTCTGATTTGGTCTCCAAAATCATTATTTGTTTGATTTTTAGGTTTTATCTGCATATTGTTGATTGATTATAAAATAAAATGCACTGATAAGCCAGAATCAGGAAATAATGGAGTGTTCTCTACCTTGGGCTGAGAAGTCTTCTTTGAATGAGCCTTATCAAGCATTTTTCACCATCATTAAACAAAAGTTCATTTAAATATTCAAACACAAACATATTTTCCACCAAGAGAATAAGAAAACTTCCTCTATAAACACAGATGTAGCCTCTTCTTTTGTTCTAGTTGTTTATTTAAGTGGAGGGGAAGAAAATTGAGCAAAATGGCCTGTAACATGGTGTCTGGAGTCAGCACAGATTAGAAGTCCAGCAATACTACTTACAAGTTTGTGATTCTGGGGAAATTAATTGCCCTTGCTATATCTCAGTCTTCTTATACATGTGATCATTATACTAAAGAGATACATAAATGTACCAGAATCATAGGGTGTTAGGAATTTTAACTTACACATATAAATATTCAATGTGCTATCTGGCAAAAAGCAAGTTCTTAATCAATGCCATTCAAAATGATTACGACAAACATTTATTAATTCAACATTATATCCCTGCTCCATGATACAGAAGAATGATGAGCGAAACGGATACACTCCATTCTAATTCAGCTAGAGGGAAACAATAAAACCTACAAATATTAATATATGTTTATAAGCGTCACTAAGAAACAGAAAAAAAAAGTAGAGAGCAGTTACTCTGAGAACATAAAACAGGAGAATATTACCAAGAACTGCTTCCCTGGGAAAGGTATGATGCTTTTATGTATGATACCTCAGTGATGAGTAGTAATGAACCCAGAAAATGCCCAGTTAATAAAAGGATAGCCTCTATGCAAGAAGAGGAAACAAATTTGAAGACCTAGAGGCAATGAAAATTATACAGAAAGGTATTAAGTCTGGAAAAAAAGAGGATAAAGGGAAGGTTAGGTACAGGGCTGACAAAAAGATCATTCAGAAATAAGTTGCTCATGGCATAGACTGTGATCAGTTGATCTACTGTATAGACTGTGATCAGGGAGTGGTAGAAATCCTTTGAGGGAAAAATGGGAGAATGAAGCAGTGAGAGACGTGGACAAATAGTTCAGTTTTTTTACTTTATAATTTTTATTGAATTTGATGTAAAGAATGGATTAGAGGAGACAAAGGCAATAAGAAGAGGTGATACAGATGGCAGTTGCAGAATTCAAGTTGAAAGCTAGTAGCCTGGATAGGTGCAGGCAATGAAAATAGAGAGATGGGGACAAATACAGGGAAGATTTTCTAAGTAAAAGTAACAAATTTTGAAGGAATATTGAAAATGATGGGAAAGAGAAAATTGACATATATGGTCCTGAATTTCTGGTTTACACAATTTAATGCATGGAGAGCTATTATAGAATAGAAGGAAACTGAACAAGATGAAAAGGTGATTACCAGCTCACTTTTGTACATGTATATCTGAAAAGTCCCTGTGACATCCAACAGAGAAGTAAGGTAGAAAGGTAGATGTGTAAGACTAGAGGTGAAGAGGGAGGAGGCCTAGGCTTAGAGATACAAAACTGGAAAGACAGTTTGTAGATGATAATGAAAACCATGGAATGAGATGACTGCACTCTGTAAGAATTTAGATTCTAAAAAAGTAAGTAGTTAAAATATACCATCTCTTCTTCCACTCATATCCCTCTTTGGTTTCTTAGTTTACAACAAATGGACTTCTTAACAAAAATATCCACAACACAAATACATAGTGATCTGAATATCCAGGAAATTATATACTTTCTAACCAAAGTTTGGACAAAAAAGTAAAGATATTAATGATTAATACCACAGATGAGTGACCTATTATTTTTAGTATTCTTTATGTGATCAAAGTAGTAGTGTACTACTTGTATGAGTTGGATATGGTAGTAGGTATTTAGTATAGTCTGATAGGATATAATAAAGTTTTGGCCATAAATTGATTTACCACTATATTCTTCCTACCTTTTTGTTTCAAGTCTATGATAATTTCACCTTTCCAAATTTCTGAAATTACTGGCAGGTTTTCCCTGAATGTCCTCTATCTACTGTTCTAACAGCTGGTTTACTCAACTGAGCTACTCATACGTGTCTAAAATAACACTCCTGACTAGTATGAAACCAACTGCATAAAGAGAAGATCAATACAATGAATAAAGATTACATCATGAGGGCACCAACTCATGTCTTATGTGTGAAGATGAATTTAGCAGAAAGGTCAGGTTTTATAAAACACAATACTAAATATCAAATGTAACATCATAGTTTGGTGATACAATAATGACCTAAGCAATAACATTATTAAGAAGGGCTTACAGAGTTTATGTACTCACTGATCATCATAAACACTACATAGCTTTTCTGGATATGTTGTCACAGAAAAAAATAAATCCACATTACCATTTATTTTGCATAAAGTTCTGAAGTACACTAAAATTTTTGCTCCGTATTTCACTTGGGAAATGCTGTCTCTTCTGTGCAGTGAGTCCTACGTTCACTGTACATTAAACTATTATATATAGATAGTGACTGATTGTTAATTTTACTAGTGTCCTTTTCAATCAATCATGAGCACAGAAACAATTTTCTATGAAAGTTTAAGACACACAAATCCATAAAATACAAAATCAGTGTTAACTGATTTGTCTAGTAAAAAACCTAAATTTATCTAAAGCATGTAAGAATTAATAAGAATTTTAAAATAAAATTAGATCTGATTTTCAATTCTTTACATGTACAAAGTCTCATAAGACATCCTAATTCCAAGAATAAAGATAATTTTGGTTGGTACATGGATTATTTTCAGAATTCTCATCACTTAGAACTCTTTGTGAAGAGAAATAATGAAGTAAACTCGAAAGTAAGTAACTTGAAGTTGTCAAGTAACTGTTTTATTCCTAGCCAAGCTATTCATTATTAGTTTTATATTTGCAAAATTATTATAATTTCTTAAGATAGTACTCCATTAATATTTCTAAGCAATCCAACTTATATGAAAGTCTTCATAAAATTCTAATAGACAAACTTATATTTAGGTCTCCTATATATAGAAAACCCTTTGACATACTTGAAAATTGCAAATGAAACTTTTGTCTTATTAAAACAATAATCTCACACTACCATAAATATTTTAATATAACATTAGAAGTGCTTCTCTCTTAAAATTTGTATTAAAATCTATGCAACATTTATAACTGACAAATTTTAAGGATTATTTTTGTATCTGTAACACCACATTCATCAACATAATCAGAGGACATTTACATTATTTTGTTTTATATATATTTATATATATGTTTGCTACTTAATCAACTTTTGAAGAAGCTGATTCAATCATACAAAAATTAAACAAGATGTTTCTGTTTCTAATTTATATTGAGTGGTAATTAAATTGTAGTAACACATTCATTATCACTTTCCTCTATTTCCTCTGTATTTCTTCTTTAATAATGTATTCTGATATCATAGGAATCTAAATGCAAATCCTTTCACATCCTGATTATCTGCCACAACTAGTAAAGATGTGGTGTAGAATTGTAATGAGTCAATTCCCTAAAAATGTAAAACTCAGTTTTATATGTGTGAAGGATTCCATATAAGTCTTCAAAATAGCAGAACTCTACACAAAGAAGTGTATGTTAGAAATAAACTAGACATAAATACTGAACTGCTTGCTAAGGATACACAATTCCAACATTGAGCCCACAAATCTCAACAGCTGAATGCAAAGGGGCTCAGCAACAGTTTAATTCTAAGACTTAGTCTGAAAAAGGCAAAAGTGAGCATGAAGAAAAAAAAGAAAAGGGAACTAGAGATAGAACATAAGACTGTATCTCAGAAGGGGAAAGAAGGCTAAGATGATGTTGCTGTCCAGTGGCCTCATTTTGTCCATCTCATTACTGCTGGAATAGATTCAGACCACAGGGATTCTAGACAATATGCCAAGTCAGTTACTAGGCCAGGATATGAGATGCATTCTGATGATGTAGAAAGCACATTTCACCTCACATCAGATCATGAAAAAGCTGATACAAGATAATGACAGAGGATGCCAGAAGAACACTCTGGTCTCAGAGACATGAAAACCATCCCACTTGAAGATTTACCAACATGCATGTATGTTCATTTGGTGGTTACAACTCTGAAAACTTCCCCAAAGAAAAGTCATATGTCTGAACCAATAGAAATTAATAAGCAAACTTTAATGAGGTTATAACTTGGGTAATACAAACCAGGCTGGCATCTCTTCACCCACATTTTCAACCTGAAACGTTTTAGACTTAATAACTACAAGAGCACAAGGGGAGAGACGAATGGAAACTGGGAGATGCTTGAAGTCCCATGGGGACTTACTGTACCTGTGTCCACATCCTTCACCTGTTGCCTGGCTCGAGTTGGCCGGCTCCACTTTGAGCTCTTGCAGGACCAGTCCTTTCTCGTGTGGTCCAGGAAAGTCCATGCCTGGCACCACCTCCTCCTCTAGGGACTCCACGTAGAAGAGGGTCCTCGCTGGCTGCGGGGTGCCCTGCCCGGGAGCCCCTGGCTGCAGCCTCGTGGCAACTGGGAGCAGGGTGCCATTCAGCGGATTGAAGGAAGAAGAAGAAGAGGACGGGGAAGACGACGAAGAGGAGGAAGAGGAAGGCTTCTTCCAGAAAGTGCTCACACCGCCTCTCTCTTGGCTCTTGAGCAGGCGGCTCTGGCTGGGGCCCCAGTGCTCGAAGCTGCCGCTGCCGTCCTGCTGCAGGCAGCCGCCCCCCGCGGGGCCCCCGGCGGACGGCGACGGGTGGCTGAAGAGTTTCCAGCGGAGGCGCAGGATGTGCTTCACATCGAAGTCTTTTCGCCCAGAGCCTGACATGCTTTACGCAAGAAGGCAAAGGGATCGCAGCTCACGCAGGGGTAGAGACCGGCCGGCAGGTGGGGAGGCAGGCGGAGACCCGGGGCGGAGGAGGAGGCGGGCTGCGCCTTCCGCACCGCGGGGCCGGGCGAAGACTCGTGCGCGACGGCACAGCCGCGCGGCTCAGCTGCGGTCAGCTCCGCAGGACTCGGGCGTGGAGACGCCACCGGCCGGGAGCAGAGCAGGGAGTGGGACGCCACGGGCTGACAGTCCTCGCTGCCCGCGCGGGGGACCCCGTGGTTATGGCGCGGAGGGGCGACCCTGAGGCTGGAGATGCGCGAGGGGGGGAGGTCTGCGCGCTTCGAGGCTCGGGAGGCGGCCGCCGCTGGATGCACCTCCCTGGGATACGCTCTGGCAGAGCCTTGGCCGGGAAGGTGTCGGCGTTCCAGTCCTTGCAGCTCAGAGTTCAGTGCTGGAGAGCGCAGAAAGAGCCCCAAGTCGCGAAGACGCGCACCCCCGTCAGGTCAGCCTTCCTGTGCACCTGCGCCCCTGTCCCTGCCTGTCCGAGGATGCCCTGGTCGCTTGCCGGCTCTCTCTGAAAAAGTCGAATTGCTTTCTGCAATGCGAGGAGGGATGGTTTTATATAGTAGTGTGTAAAAGAGAAAAAAATATATATTCCAGAAAATATAGGGAGGCAAAAGAAAAAGCCCGCCCGTGAAGCTGTCAAGGTCCTCACAGTCCAATTTTCTCTCTGCCTCAGCGCCTCCTCCTTCCCCGTAAGTGACGCAGATGTGCACTGGGGCCTATACGGAGAGATGGAGGGAGGGAGGGAAGGCTTCAATCTTCTTTATGCAAGTGAGTCTGCTGCTCTTATTGTCCCCTTGCGTAGGTCCTGTCACCTTTTTCCACCCTCCTTCCTCCCAACATTACTGTGTAGCAATACAAGGAAAGCAAACAGGCATTATGCTATGGCATCAGTAAACACCACACATGAATCATGGCATTGTAAAGTTAATAGCTGCCATCCGTTTGTAGGTTGCAGGTTAATGGCTTGAATTATTTAATAAACCGCATCCTTTAACCTTTAGCCTTAGTTTTTCTGTGGTGAGACACAGAAGAAACAGGGATGCTGGCGTCAAAGTGTGATGCTGCCACCATCCTGACACTTACATTGTGATTCTGCTATTAATGCACCCAGGCAGTGTTTCACCCCTGGGGCCAGAGGCACACGGTAGAAATCTGAAGATGGGCATCTGAACGCAGGGGGTAGGCTGTGCAAAACTCAGTGCATCTGGTGTGTGGTCTCAGGATGAAAACTGTTCTTAATCAAGAAAGGAATAAAACAATAAAAAGATAATGTTAAGGCTTACGCTTCTAGTACACAAATCATTGCATAAAATGCATGGAAGAGTTTAGGCTATAAACGAGTACAGCCAAAGGCTACTATCTGGCAAATAGGTGTGTGAAGAGGATGTGTTTTTCCCTTCTACCTATATTTAGACGGTGAGGATTGTGATGACTTTCTGGATATGAACGCTTGGAATTTTTTGTAAAAATATTTTCCTTCAATGAATCATTAAAATAAAAATTCAGCAATTTTTGTTGAAGGCACAAGCACCAGAGAAGCAATGTGTCCCCTAATTCAACCAGGAATATGTTGTTGTCCATTCATGAAATTCACAGCTTCAGCAGCCCCAACAGTGTGTAGAAATCAAACATAGAAGTGCAGTTATATTACTGTTCTGGTATCCCATTTTTGAGTTCTAAACTTAATCAGAAACCCAAGTTAAGTTTGACGTCACTCTTAGACAAAGTTGGGCATTTTAATAAAATAAGAAAATAACAAAAACCCCATTTTCAAGGAAAGAAAAATCACTGTTGTGCATTTTAAATATTGATTTATGCCACAACAACTGAACTGCCATACCTTGTGCCTTAGTTTTTCTCTCAGTATTCAGTGTTTTTTTTTAATAGTAAAAAAGTAAAAAATCCTTTAAAGCAAATAATGATGACAGATCATTTTTATCCAAAAAATCAAGTATTTCCCTTAGGGAAGAAAACTGTGTATGAAATTACACATCACAAAAAAGAACAGAGAAAACTTTCCATTAGAAGTAATATGGAAATTGAAAGTTCATAGAATCAAATAATTTCTATAGAAACGAATGCTTCATGGATTTTCTAATTTGATATAAATTTTATATATTTAAAATAATATGAAAATAATATATATAATGCAAATCTGTTGTCTATATTTCCTTCATTAATTAATACCTATCACCATTCACAAAAAATGTAATATGAAATTCATTTTTGCTATTACTCTGAAAATCAACTTTGCATTTCCCTTTTACTCCATGATACTGTTACTATTACAAAGCTAAAAGTTATTTGTTTAAATGTCAGTGGTTTATGTGACCCCTCCCCCAAAGGAGGTGAAAGATTGAGTTATGGTATAAAGAAATATGAATTAAAAATATTAAGGCACATTTAGCAGATGTATAATTTTTATTTGTGAGTCTTGTAGTAATATTTAGCATGTTTTAAACACTGTCACAACCCATTATTTAAATATAGCTATCTATCTTCTATATTTATTAATCTGCATATAATATATACGATTGAAGTAATAGCTCTTCCCAGGGAAGATATTTAGATATAATTCAACTTTATTATAAAATAAAATATTTAGGCTTTAGAGCATAAAATATGTATGGAATTATGTTAAAATGAAATGACTGACAAATATGATTATATTATTTTCACTTGGTTGTTACTATACAACAATACTACCAGAAAAGAAGGAGGGAAGAAAAGAAGAAAAAAATGAAAAAAGACGGAAAGAAAGAAGGAAGGAAAGAGAAAAAGAAAGCAAAGAAGAGAGAAAGAGAGGGAAGAAGGGAAGGAGGGAAGGAGGGAGGAAAATAATTTGCTTGGATATGATGACTTAATTTTGCATATTAGAAACTTTCTTGAAGAATATACTCTGTGAAACATAGCACTAGTTGATTTGCTTATCAACTCTTCAAAAGAATAATTTTAATTGATTACTTACCAGGTCCAATCACAACTAGTTACAAATATGAAGAAACTAAGTTTCTTGCAACCTGCTGGAAGAACTCACAAAAGATTATTTAACCAGTCATAATTTATAATTGATTTAAATCAATTAAATTGAGGTTTAAGGTAACCAAGTTTATAGGCAAGAGGACATTGACATAATAAAGAACACTTTTAAGAATCCTAATAATCACCCTACACTTTAAAGACAAAACCGATTTGATTATTCTAGCACTATTTAATTAAATTGAATTGTTAGTTCAGTCAAGCAGGTTGATATAGTTTGCATATCTTCCCCCTCCAAATCCCATGTTGAAATGTGATCCCCAATTTTGAAGGTGGAGCCTGGTGAGAGGAGTGGATTCCTCATGAATGGCTTGGTACAGTTCTATAGACAATAAGTTACTTCTTGCTCTATTAGTTCATAGGAGAGCTGGTTGTTTAAAAGAGCCTGGCACCTCTCTTCTCCCTCTTGCTCCCTCTCTTACCATGTGATACATCTGCTCTCTGTTCGCCTTCCACCATGATTACAGCTTCCTGAGGCCTTCACCAGAAGCAGATACTGACATAATGCTTCTTGTACAAAATAAACCTCTTCACTTTATAAATTGCCAAGCCTAAGGTATATCTTTAGAACAATGCTAATACAAGGGAGCACCCCCAAAGTCCCAGAATTTATTTATTAAGACTGTATATTTATTCTTACATATTTAAACTTTAGTCATAATCAAAGTAATCTCCATTTGGTGCAATATGCCTATCGAGATACTTTTTCCACTCCTCAAAACAGGTTTTGAACTCATCAATTTGGATGCCTTTTAGTGCTTCTGCCATTGTTTGTTTTATTTTTACCACATCGAGAAAACATTTCCCTTTGAGGACTTTTTTCACCCAGAGAAACAATATAAAAGTGACATGGGGCAAGACTGGGTGAATAGAGAGGGTGCAGCACGGAGGTGATGCTGAGGCATTGCTAGAACACTTACCTAGTGAAGGAAGCTTATACCACAAGGGGTTCATCCTCCAAAAAATAATTCAAGTTTGGGTAGTCTCCGTTCATACACAATCTTTAAAATGTGTGTCCATGTTTGCCACAGTTCCCTGACACAATGTTAGCAGAAAAGGCTATTCAAGATACTAAAAATCTGTAGAATGCGTGAATTTTTACTATATTATACAAATAGAAATCTCTTAACCTAATTATTAAATCAACATGACTGTTAAATATATCACACTGAAATTTCCTACAGCTCAAATATTTAAGCAGTAAGCAAAATTGGGTTTGAATCTGTTTTATTTCATTTCATATTGTTTATAATAGAATAGCTGAAACAAGATAATTTATAAAGAAAAGAAATTTATTAATCTCAGTTATGGAGGCTGAGAAGTTCAAGGCTGAGAGGGCCATGTCTGGTGAGAGCCTTCTTACTGGCAAGGACTCTGTAGAGTACCGAAGCTGCACAGGGCATCATATGGCCAGAAGGCTGAACATGCTAGGTGACTTTTTTTTTCTCTTCTTATGAAGCCACCACTCCCACTTTCATGGCAACCTATTAATCCATTAAATTAAATTCATTAATTCACGAGACTCTGTCCCTGTGGCACAATCAGCTCTTAAAGGCTTTACCTCTCAATATTTCTACATTGGGGATTAAATTTCAATATGAGTTTTTAATGGCAAACATTCTAGTGATAGCAGGATCCAAGCATTTACTTGGTTAAAAACTTCTCACTTGTAGTAATCATTTTTGAAACAAACTCAATTAATTGTATACTTATTCAGAAAAAAATGATTCTGATTATTCTGCATCTTTTCACAATGTCTAGAAAGTTGTTTCTATATAATATTACTCAAAATATTTGAATGATTAATTTTAAACTAGTTTGAAAGTTCATGCCTTATGATGGTGCTTGTGTTTTTGTTCGATATATTTTAATGAAATGGAACTATATAGATTAATATAAAATAGTATTTAAAATTAGGGAATAACATTTAAAATAATTATATAGCATTTTGGATGTGTAAATTAAATGAAGATAATTTTGTAGTGAAGCTTTATTTCCCAAAATGATTAAAACATAATACTATATAGCACTATATATTAAGTTACTCATGCATAGCCAAGGAGTCATACCTTTTAAAACAAATAAACATTCAGGCTCTATTAATCTTCATTATAGCATAGGTATAGTTTAGTTAAGTACAATTAAGTGACTGCTTAATAAACATTTGCAGGTGTTTATTGATCTTCAGGGGCCATTTTAATCCACTCTACCTTTTTAGTTTACTTGACCTTTGATTTGAGTCTGGCAATACATGTGTATACTTGCAAAATTCTCATGTAAATTGTCGAGTTAATTCCATGAAAGTGTAAATTCAAAATGGCATTAAAAGAATGCAGTGTTATTAATGGTGATCTAGGTTTTATTTGTTTTTTAACTTCTTTCCAAAATTGTGTGCAGAATGTTGAAAATAATTTGTGAACGTTCATTATCTTCACTTTGGTACTGGTTCCTGTCTGGTTAATCATATTGCTCATGAAAGCATGATATGATTTTTACAACCATTATTTATTTCATGAAATTATTTCTAGGTCAAAAACCAATATATGCAATTAATATATAAATGCATTTTATATATGTATACTTTATACATATATACATTTAATACATATATTTATTTTTCAAGAATATTTTCTAATATATAAACATTATAATCTCATTTTGTACATTAGAATCTTTTCAAAAGAAAACTGCTTAACTATTTATTTATAAAAGGTTAAGATTCCCCTAGCATTAAAAAAGTAATTTCTTTATTTTGCATGTTGTGTTTAAATTTGTCTGTGTCACTGTGAGGTAATGTAGATCCCCTGAAGCATTAACCATATGAACAAAATAAAATCTTGAGATTATAGTTTATAAAGTACAGATTTGGAAATTATAAAAAATAACTTATGATATCCATAAAATGTGAACAAAATAGCAGAAAATTAAAATATTAGTATCAATACTGTTGCAATTATTTTTTTCCTGTTGAGGAGACCTGTAAATACTTTCTTCTTTTAAGCCAACCCTCAATGAACTTTGTGGATGTTATTTTATTTTTTGTCTTTTGGGATATGGGCTTCAAAAATATTTTTTTTCTTTTAAAGATGTGGGGTACAATTCGAGATTAGATATACAAGTAGTCATCATGTAGGTAAAGTTTGGGTCTCCCTCTGGTCCCCAATTTGCCTGGTTCGGGATCAGGTACCTGTATTGATGTTGTGTTTCCACTCTCCTACCCACCCTGGCAGAATCCCGCTACTGCCAATTCCTATCTTATAGTATTATGGTAAATGTTCAGGGTCCACTTATGAGTGAGAATATGTGATACTCTGTTCTTTGTTTCTGTGACAGACCACCGACTATGATAAACTTTAAACCCATCCAAGTTGCTGCAAAGTCCATATGTTTGTCCTTCTTTATGGCTGCATAGTATTCCATTGTGCATATGTACCACATTTTTTAATCCAGTCCAGTTTTGATGGGCAGCACAGTTGGTGCCATGTCTTTGCTATTGTAAATAGTGCTACAGTAAACATGCATGTGCAGGTATCTTTTTTGTACAATGATTTGGGTTCCTTAGAGTATATTCCCAGTAGGGGGAATGCTGGGTGATATGGAAGGTCAATGTCTAGTTCTTTTAGAAATCGCCACATTGTTTTCCAAAGAGATTGCACTAGTTTATATTCCCACCAGCCCTGTAAAAGTGTTCCTTTTTCTCCACATCCTTAACGGTATCTGTTTTTGTTTGTTATTAATGATGGCCATTCTTACTGGTGTTAAGTGTTATCTCAATGTCGTTTTGATTTGTATTTCTCTGATGATTAGTGAGACTTAGCACTTTTTCCATGTGTCTGTTGGCTGCCTGTACATGTTTTTTTGACAAGTGTGTATTTATGTATTATACCCACTTTTTAATGGGGCTTTTTTTTTGTTTTTTTTTTACATTCAGCACATTTGAGTCCCCTATAGATTCTGGATGTTAGGCTTTTGTCAGATATATAGTTGGCAAATATTTTTTCCATTCTGTGGTCTGTCTCCCCACTCTCTTGATGGTTTCTTTTGCATTGCAGAAACTTTTCAGTTTAATGATGTCCCACTTGTCTGTCTTATCTCTTATGGCATGGGCACTTGGGGCTTTGATCAGGAATTGGTTGCCAGTTCAAATTTTCATAAGAGTGTCTCCTGCATTTTGTAAGATTCTTATAGTTTGAGGTTTTATGTTTAGGACTTTGATACATTTAGATCAGAATTTTGTGTATGGTAGGGGTCCTGTTTCAATCTTCTGTGTGTGTGTGTGGCTATTGTGAATAGAATTGTGCTTTTTATTTGGTTCTCTGTCTCCTTGTTGTTGGTGTATAA
This sequence comes from Cephalopachus bancanus, assembly GCA_027257055.1. Taxonomy (NCBI): domain Eukaryota; kingdom Metazoa; phylum Chordata; class Mammalia; order Primates; family Tarsiidae; genus Cephalopachus; species Cephalopachus bancanus. The sequence goes on along the minus strand of JAPVLO010000220.1, from coordinate 3,044,656 downwards.
GAATGCAACTGTCTTTTGCACATTTTTGTATACCCCAGACTTTGCCAAAGTCCTTCATCAGTGAAAGCAGATTCTCTTGGGTTTTTGAGATATAGGATCATATTGTCAACAAAGAGGGATAACTCAACTTCTTCTTTTCCTATCTGGATATGCCTGACTTCCTTCTCTTATCTAATTTCTATAGCTAGGACTTCCAATGCAATATTGAACAAGAGGGATATGCGTAGGTAGCCTTGCCTTGTTCTGGTTTTCAGGGGAAATGTTTCCAGTTTTGTCCATTTAGCAATATGCTTGTTGTGGGTTTATTGTAGATGGCACTTAACTATTTGAGGTACGTTCCTTCCATGCCTAGGTGTTTGAGGGTTTTTATTAAGAAGGATACTGTATTTTATCAAAAAATTTTTCTGCATCTAATGATATAATCATGTGGTTCTTGTTTTTACAACTGTTGATGTATTTAATTATATTTATGCGCTTATGGATGTTGAACCAGCCCTGCATCTTGGGCATGAAGCCTGCTTGGTCATGGTGGATGATTTTTGAGATGTTTTGTTAGATCTAATTTGCTAGAATCTTGTTGAAAATTTTTGCATAAAGTTTATTAGGAATATTGACCTGTAGTTCTCTCTCTTGCTCTTTTTTTGGGGGGGGGATGTGGAACCTTTACCTGGTGTGGGTGTCAGTGTGACATTAGCTTTGTAAAATGATTTGAAGAGAATTCCGTCTTTCTTAATTGCCTGTGATACTTTCAATAGGATTGAAATCAGCTCCTCCTTATATATTTTGTAGAGTTCCAGTGGTAAGTCATCTGCTCCAGGGCTTTTTTTTTTTTTTTTCTTATTATAGAGTCAATTTCCTTGGTTGTTATTGGTCTATTTAATGTCTCGATGTTTTCTTGTTTCAACCCTGGGAGGTTGTGTGATGCCAGAAAATCCTCCATTGCATTTAGGCTATCAAGTTTGTTTTCATTAGGTGTTCATAGTAATTTCTCATAATCTTTTGTATTTCTTCAGGTTCAGTGGAGGTTTGATATTTTGTATTTCTGATTGTGTTTATTTGGACTTTTTTTTTACTTGGTCAATCTGCCTAGGGATCCATCAATCTTTCTATTCTTTCAAAGAACCAACTTTTTGTTTTGTTGATTTTTTATGTATTTTTTGTTTCGTTTTGTTTTTTGTTTGTTTTTTGTCTTCTATGTTCCATATTTGGGCTTTTACTTTAGGGGTCTGGATTCTTCTGCTAAAGTTAGAGTTTTGGTGGTCTTTTCTTTCCAACTCCATTGGGTGAGTTGTTAGGCTGCTAATTTGTGATCTTTCTATTTTCTTGACGTGTGATCATAGAGATATAAATTCCCCTCTTAGTACTGTTTTCATGGCATCCCAGAGGTTTTGGTAGGATGTTTTTGTTTTCATTTGTTTCCAGGAATCTTTTAATTTCTCTTTTGATCTCTGTATTGACCCAGTAGTCATTCAGCATCAGTTATTTAGTGTCCATGTCTTTGTGGATTTGGGGGAATTTTGTTGGTGTTGATATTTATTCATATTCCACTGTGTTCTGAGAAGGTACATGGCAGATTTAGATCTTAAGAAATTTGTTTATGCTTGATTTATGGCCAAGGATGTGATCAATCATGGGGCACATTCCGAGTGGTGATGAGTAGAATGTATATTCTGTGGTTGTTAAATGGAGTGTTCAGTTGGTATCTATTAAGTCCATTTTGTTAAGTGTCAAATTGAAGTTCCAGATCTCTTTGCTGATTTTTTTGCCTCAGTTATCTTTCTAGGGTTGTTATGGGGTATTTAAGTCCCCAGCTATAATCATGTTAGAGTCAGTATCTTTTTTTCTTTTACTTAGTAGTTGCCATATAAATAATGGTGCTCCTGTGTCGGGTGCATATATGTTTAGGATGGATATTTCTTGTTGATGAATTTAATCTTTTGTCATTATGTAGTGTTCTTCCATATCTTTTTAAATTTTTGATAGCTTAAAAGTTATTTTGTCTGATGTTAAGATCAAAACTCCTGTCTTTTTTTGATCCATTCACTTGGAAACTCGTTTTCCATTTTCCTACTCAGAGTTTGTGTGCACCTCTTGTGGTGAGGTAAGTTTCCTGTATGCCACAGATTATTGGGTCATGGTTTTTTATCCAACTTACCATTTTGTGTCTTAGTGATGCATTTAATCCATTTGCATTCAGACTGATTATTGAAATGTGATTGTTTATAGCCATCATGTGGTTCTTAGAAAGTTTCTTCTTTGTTTGGTTGTTTGTTTTCTTTTTTTTTTTTTGAGTTGGAGTCTCGCTGTCACCCATACTGGAGTGCAGTGGTCGCTCCCGGCCACCACGGCCTCGACCTGCTGGGCTCCGGTGATCCTTCTGCCTCAGCCTTCCAAGTAGCTGGAATGTCCAGCTAATTTGTTTTATTTATTGTAGAGATGAGGTCTTGCCTGCCCAGGTGGGTCTCAAACCCGCGGGCTCAGGCAATCCACTCACCTGAGCTTCCCAAAGGCGCAGGATTACAGGCTGAGCCACTGAACCTGGCTGGTTGTTTGTTTTCTTTTAGCTTTGGGACTGATGCATGTGTGTGTTTTCAAGATGGCAGTTGTGATGTATTCTCTGTTAATTCTGTGCTCTGTTGTTCTCTGGGGGAGTGTGTGGTCATTGTTTCTTTCTTTTGTGCTTAATGCCTTTTTAAAAAGCCTGTACTGTAGAGCTGGTCTAGAAGCTGCATAACCTCTTAAGGATTGGATGTCTGCGTAGGATTTTAATCTCCATCACTGTTGTAGCTGAACTTGCCTGGAGAGGAGGTTCTTGGTTGAAATTGCTTATCTTTGAGGACTTTGAATATCGGACTCCAGTCCCTTCTAGCTTGTAGTGTTTCTGCTATTAGGTCTGCTGCTTTCTGATTGGTTTTCCCTGATAGGTAGTCTGACCTTTCTTTCTTGCTGCTTTTAGAACTTTTTCTCTTTTACCTTCTTTGTATAGGTGAATTACTATGTGTCTAGGTGTTGGTCTTCTCATTTGGTGCCTTGTGAGGGTTCTCTGTATCTCTTGTGCTGGATGGTCATATCTCTGGTGAGATGCAGAAATTTTTCTTGGATTATTTTCTGGAATACTTGCTCCAAGGTGTTTTCCATCTCCTTTTCTTTTTCTGGGATAACAATCAGGCATAGATTTGGTCTCTTGATATAACCACACATCTCTTAGAGACTTTGTTTTTTCATTCTGAGTTTTCTTTCTATGTTTTTTACAGATCAGATTAATTACATGTTTTGCTCTTCAAATTCTGAGATTCTTTCTTCTGCTTGATTAATTCTGCTTTCCATGTTTGTCATCTTGTTATTTATTTCCTGAGTGAAGTTTTTTATGGCCAAAATCTCTATTACAATTTCTTTCTGTGTTGTATCTTGTCTTTCTTGCATCTTATTCACTTATTCCATCTATTTTCTAATTCTTGTTGTTTTCTGGGGTCAGTCTTTGGTGACTTCCACTGTTTGGGCTCTGAAGCCTTATTTTTCTGGCATTTTCTTTTTGTTACACAAGAAATTACCTGTGGGCTTCTGTTGATTTTTTCTTATTTATAACATATTTATTTGTTATTTTTCTCTTTAGTTCCATTATTCAGTCGCAGTGAGTGAGGTTTTCACTTCTGATGTTTGCTCATTCCTCTATCAGGACTCTAGATTTCTTCTGATCAAGACTCTAGATTTCTTCTATTTTGAAATAGGGCTGTAGGTGGGAAGTTTTGCTGTCTCTTGTCATTTTGAGAGTTGAATAATATGGGTGATGGTTAGCTAAAATTCAGAAACTACTTGCAAATCACTATATTCACTGATTGTGTTATGGGGTCCCTGAGATCTACTCCCTCCACCACTCTATATAGCAATGCTGTTGGTATGTTTGTGTATGCCCAGGGTCCAAGATACAGTAACAGCAATGAAGAGAACAGATAAAAGTATAATGAAATGAAATAGACAATTTAAAAAAATAGAAATAAAAAACACAGAACAACAAGAGTGGAAACCAATGCAAAAAGCAATTAAACACACACACACACACACACACACACACACACCACAACAAATTGAGACAACAGCAAGGTAAAACAAAACAAAAAACAACAAAAACCAGAAAACCAAACACACACACACACACACACACACACACACACACACACACACACGCATGCACGTCCTATCCAAAGTGAGAGGAGAAGAGAGAAAAAAGAAAAGAAAAAAGGGAATTAAAATCAAACTCTCACACATATACTTACACACACAATGATCTATAAAAAGTGAAGAACAAAAAAACAAAAACAAACAAAAAAACCCTAAAAGATGAACACTCAATCTTTCATGTACACATATAAACAGAAAACTCAAAGTGAAAGAAAAAGAAAGAGGAAAAGGAGAATTTGGGGGGATGCAGATCGAACCCTCACATGTACATTCATGCCCTATGAAAAGATATTAAAAAATTAAAATCAACAGAACAACCTGCCCTCTTGTGGCAGGCTCTATAATTGCTCTGCCCACCTGCTACTCTGCTGTCTCCTGCAAATCTTCAGTGTCTGGCCCAGGAAAGGAAGAAAGGGCAGTCGGTGTAGGTGGGGCTTCTGTTCTCCTATCCCACTCTAGTATGGTCACTGGGATCCCTTCTGGAGGGGAGTTTCAGAATTGTCTCTTTCCCAGGTGCTGTGGGGGGGCGCTCCAGCCAGGCTTATCCTGTAGTGAAGTCTTCCTACTGCAGCTTATGTCCAGGCTCTGCCTGAGTTCATCCCTCTCGGTAGTGCCCCAGTCATGTGGGTCTGATGATCAGAGGATTGCTGGGGAGGAAAGAGTTGGATCAGTCCTGGAATCACCACTGATCTCTTTGGAAGTTTTCCTTGTCCTCTTCTGGCCACACCTTGCCTTTTGTCCCAAAGCTGAATCAGGGTTAGGGGTATGGCACCTAAAACTTAGCACTCATCCTGTTCCTCCTGAATTCGTGCTTTCAGGATATTCCCTCTGGGTCATGATCAACGCTTGAGTAGTTAATCCACTGGTCACAGAGAATGTGTCTGGTCTGTTGCTCTGTGGTGAGCAAGCAGGAGCACTTTCTTGCCCAGTTTTCAAGATGGTGGCAGGGTACCTCTTTTGTCTTCTCCTGTGGGGCTCTGCGTTGGGCTCCCTTGCCGTGCTTTCACCATAACCCTTGCTGCCAGAGTCCAGCCAGGCACTGCATTGGTGAGGCGGAGCCTGGAGCCAGCTGTCTCTCCCAGCAGCTTCTTCCCAGGAAAGGCCTTGTTGATTTTTTTTTTTTTGAGTCAGAGTCTCACTCTGTCACCCAGGCTGGAGTGCAGTGGCCTCTCCCGGCCACCGCAGCCTTGACCTGCTGGGCTCCGGCAATCCTTCTGCCTCAGCCTTCCAAGAGTAGCTGGAATTACAGGTATGCGCTACCACGTCCCGCTGCTTTTTGATTTATTTTAGAGAGGAGGTCTCGCTACCCAGGCAGGTCTCGTACCCTCGAACTCAGGCAATCCACTCACCTCAGCCTCCCAAAGGCACGGTATTACAGGCTGAGCCACTGAGTTCAGCTCCTTGTTGATTTTTTTAATGGCACTCAGCTTGTGAGCCCTAAGAAGCGCTAGAGACCAAACAGAGCAGCTGCAGCACTGGCCTCTTAAACAGGAGAGACCTGGCCACTTGCTGCAGAGTCCCCACTCAGTCAGCAACTCACATGCCCACTACTCACTGATATGTATGCAAAATTTGCCATATTCTCACTCACTCACACTGGGACTCACTTCGTCCAACTGATTTAGTCTGACTGGCTCTGTCACCATCTTCCCTAGAATCCTGAAAACCTTAAAATATTTTCTCATGTCCGATTTCTCTTTCCATCTTGACACATGTCCCACATCTTTATGTTTTCCTTCATTCATATTATTACCAGATCTTTCAAAAATCCATAGAAAAAAAAAGTATGGCTTTATAAAAGCTAAGATCTGGTTTGCCTTGCCACGATTTTAATTAGGTATAGAACATAAAATACAAATAGTTTTCCAATGCTTCTTTTTTCCAGAAATTCATGTGTAAGTAATAAGTGAATTTACAACAGCTAAGAACAACTTTTTCTACATATTCTGTTTTAGAAATAGTACTGTGATGTCTATTTCAAGTAAATTATATATTCAAAATATGTGGAAGATTATTATGAGAAGTCAAATTTCTTCTGAATATTGTTACTATAAGTAAACTGTTTCCAATATCTAATTTGAAAATTACAACTTAAGATGGTTAATAAATTTTTCTGACTCTAACTACAATTCAGGATATCTTTGGTCCCCAGTTGAAATGAACATTACTTGATAGCCCCATGGGAGGTTAGCCAGGTGACTTCTTGTCTTGAAGCCTGTCTTCTGTAACCACAGTGACCTCTTTCTTTCTTCACTACTCCAGCAATTGATAATCATGAAAAATGGAAATTTTCACTCTTTATAGATAAAAGGAGATATGATAAGTACTGCGCATGGCAATACAGTAACATAATGGGAAACAGCCAGGGGAGGTGGGGCACACCTCATCAAAAAAGGTACCTGCATAATGAGCATTTGTATATCTAACCCTGAATTGACTCCACATATTTAAAATTTCAAAAGGTGGCCCACCAAAAAAGAAAAGTAATAACTATACATATATACAAATATATGGACAATGGTAAATGAATAAATAAATCTGAAATTTATAACACTGTGTGCATTTTCTAAAATTGTAATCTACTTAAGTTTTAGTGTATATGTCTAGGATAAAATTATTAAAAATTGATAGGAGCAAAATAAATAATGAATTTCAGATTATATCACATGCTTTAAATCTCTTCATACTAGATAGATTCTCAGATTAAATATAAAATGAATATACATTTTCTTCAACTGTTAGATACAGAGAATTTTGTATGTTATCATTAGTTTCTTCTTGAATAATAATTCAAGAAATTAGGAAGAGAATAGTTACTCTTTGACTTCTACCTAAATATCAGAAAATGATTTCATTCAATCCTTATAAAAATGTGATTTGTCATTATAAAACACAATATGAAAAAGTAAAACCCATTTGTCACAGATTTTTTTTCTATTAACTCTTAGACACTCTTCTATTGCTACATTTTTCCTCCAATTTTTAAAATTGTGTGAAAGAACTAAAAAAAATCACAAACTCGTGTAGAGATTCTCAATATCTTTTCATGACTTGTGTGAATTTACTCTGCTCAAATAGAAGAGAAACATTTGGCATTAAAAAAAGAGCTTTCTTTTTAATGTTTTTGTGTTTGTGTGTGCTTTTGTGTGTGCATGTGTGTGGGCATGTATGTATTAGTCTGTTTTGTGCTGCTATAATGTAATGCTACAAACTGGGTAATTTAAAGAACAGATATTTAATCATTCACATTCACAGTTCTGGAGGTTGAGAAGTCCAAGACCAAGGTGTTGGAATTTGTTCTAGTAGGGACTTTTATGCTGCACAGTCACATGGCAGAAGGCAAAAGGGTAAGTGAGAAAAAAAGCTTCTGTCCCCACTTGGCCGAGAACTCACTCCCAAAAATCCATTTTATAGGAATACTAATCCATTCATAAGGGAGAATCCCTCATGATAGAAACACCTTCCAAAAGGCCTCATCTGAAAACATCGCTGCATTGGGGATTATGTTTTCAACACAAAATTTGGAGAAACACATTCAGATCATAACAGTGTGTATTGTATTGTGTGTATGTGTGTGTGTGTGTGTGTGTGTGTGTACATGCATATATAGACAGATAGATGGGGCTATCTGTAGCAAAACAAAAATTATGTTTTCCTTTCCTTTGGGGGACAACAAATTGAAGATTATCTTAATAAACTACGATGGTTCTGGAGGACAGACAATATGTCTTATTTATTTTTGAATTCATAGTGCCTAACAGTGCCTATTGTGGCATGAGAAACAAATTTTTGTTTAATGTATCATAATGAAAAATGGAGAAAGAGGAATGGGACTTCATAATGGAGAAAGAAGTATGAAACCCATAATATTTAAATGAAAGAACAGTGAAACTTTGCATCTATAGATTTTTAGTGTAAGGTTAGAGTCATAAACTCAATGGTTTCTGGGATACTTTAGTGCTCTCACTTTTATTCCTAAAGTACTCTAAAACACTCAAGAAACACTCAGCATATGTTATACATACTCATTTTAACAAAGAGGCAATACAATATACCACACACTTAGGAAGATTTTAATGTAATTGCTAAAATTTATTTTTAATTTTTTAAAACGAATTTATTTTAAAAACCTTCACATTTACACTTACAAGCTTTAATGTAAACTTGTAAGTTTACATAAAAATTCCATTCATGTATCACTCATTGCTTCTTTTATTCAAACAATTTTTTTTTTTTTGAGTTGGAGTCTCACTCTGTCGCCCAGACTGGAGTGCAGCGGCCACTCCCGGCCACCGCAGCCTCGACCCGCTGGGCTCCGGCGATCCTTCCGCCTCAGCCTTCCAAGTAGCCGGAATTACAGGCACGCACTCCCACACCTGGCTGATTTTTTGATTTATTGTAGAGATGAGGTCTCGCTGCCCAGGCGGGTCTGGAACCCGCGGCCTCAGGCAATCCACTCACCTCAGCCTCCCAAAGGCGCGGGATTACAGGCTGAGGCACCGAGCCCAGCCAAATTTTTTTTAATTGAGTTTTTTGCCAGATCATGCTCAAAGTGATGGGAATGACAGGGAAAAAAAAATAATAAAGTAGACCCAAATCTGTGACCCAGCTGACCTTACATTCTTGAAGCAAGGCATAGAAATGAAAATTCAACAGGTAAATAAGTATATCAGATGATGGAGACATCTATGGAGATAAGTAAATCATGGAAGAAATACAGGGAAATTTGAAGGAAAAAGGATAAAGCCTTAAATCATCTAAACGGATAAGCTTCAGTGATAAGAAGGCACTTCCCCTGGCATCCAAAAGGAAGCGAAAGCTCATGTTGGGAGCCGGCCGTGGAGGCCTGCCTGAGCGTTAGGGATCCAGGCGGGCAGCGGACCTTGAGACCACCAGGCTGGTTCAGGAGCTGAAGGCCCATTCCCTCCTCCTTTCTTTGTTGTTTAGCGTTACCCACTGGCAGGGACTTTTATGATCTGAGCATGAAGTTCTGAGAATATGACAGGCATGGCTGACTCTAGAGATCCAATGTTCCCGTTTCTCACAGACTGTGGTTTCGGCTTTAAACTTAACACAGTTCAAACTCAGATCACATTTGGGAGCCTTATACATAATACAAGCTTCTTTATAAGTATTAAAATATATATTTATAAAATTAGTATATACATTTAGAGGGCTGTTTCCAGCGCTAGATGGTATAGATTACTATCTAGGGTTACCAGAAATGGCCCAGCACAAACTTTGGGCTGGGCTACATTCTTTAGGAACTGGTTTAAGCCATAATTAAGAGTTGTTTATAGTACAGGTAAAATTAGCACAGATAAGAAAGGTATTAGGATTTTAGTCAGTTATATTGCTTTTGAGGAATATAAACCAAGCATGAGGAGCAGTGAGATAACTTTGGGATTGCCCTTCCTCATGCTTGGGCAAATGCCTGGTGGGTGGGGGACGCCCCCCACCTACCTGGCTTTGTGTTCATGTAAAAGTCTTGTGATTTGATTGGGATTGTCCTTCCTCATGCCTAAGGAAACACCTGGTGGGTGGGGGATGAGCCTCACCCACCTGGCCTTGTTCTCACGTGAAAATCTTGTGATTTAACATGTGAAAATTTGGGATAAAAGACTTACGGTTGGTCCCAATAAATGGCTTCTGCTCATTTCACTGAACAGTTGTCCACTTTCCTTCTTTCTCTTTATATCTATCCCTCCATCTTTCTTTCTTTTAATATCTATCCCTACTACAGAATTGGCTTCTGCACTAGACAGAGTTCAGTCTCTTTCTCCTTATTTCTCCAGAATATTCGCCGACGCTGCCCCACCTTCTAGGGACCCTCTAAATCTCTTTTGGGGGGCTGGCCCCCATAAGCACATGCTGCTTATGTATCAGGTACAGTATCACAGGCTGAGAGAATAGAAAGGTAAAGACCTTGAAGCATTATACGTTTGGGGATATTTAAGGATCCAGAAATTCAGATGTGGTGGCTCAAGCCTGTAATCCCCGCACTTTGGAAAGCCGAGGAAAGAGGATTGCTTGAACCCAGCAGTTTGAGACAAGCTTGGACAACTTGGTGAGACCTCCTCTCTATGATAAATAAAAAAAATTAGCTGGGTGTAGCACACAGCTGTAGTTCCAGTTACTTGGAAGGCTAGGGTGGAAGGATCACCTGAGCCCAGGAGGTTGAGACTGCAGTGGCTGGTGGCCATGAGCATGCCACTGTACTCCAGCCTGGGTGATAGAGTGAGACTCTAATTCAAAAAAAGAAATACTAAAGCTGAGTCAGTAAAAAATAAAGTCATTGTATGTGAGTTCAAGGAGGCAGCAGACACAACACCAGATCACTTGTAGGATCATTCAGGCAAATGCAAGGATATTATTTTTGGTTGTGAAAAAAGTTGAAAAACCTTGGAGGGTTTTGAGCAATAGAGTGATAGTATTGACTCACATTTTTGAAGATCACTCGGGCAGATGTGATAAGAAAACACAGAAAAAGCAAGGTCAAGAAAAGTAAAACAGGAAACAGACTATGGAAACCAAGAATCTCAAAGAGATGACATAAACTCAAACTGAGACAGAGAGTCGTTCACTCGCCTAATAAAATAAAGGCCTTCCCAAAATAGAATAAGGGTCCTCCTAGTAAAATAAGATAAAAGCCTCCCCAAAATAGTAAAAGAATCCACCTAGCACCATAAGATAAGAGATTTCTTAGAAAGACTTATGTTAAAAAGAAATGTAGCCCTCAATCTGTAGTGTGCATGTGTAACCCCGCTACAACCTTGAGCGGTAAAATACCCAATCATAATGTATGTTACCAATATGTAAGCCTAATAGAGGAGACAAAAAACTAGAAATGTATAAAAGGCAATTCCCCCTTGTGTTCAGGCTCAGCCTTTGGATGTAAAGCTGCTGAGCTGGAGCCAGCATGAATAAACACTGCTTCCTGGCAAAGTAGACTCAGTGTCCCGTCTCTCTCTGTAAAATCCTGCCACAGAACCAGAAGTTATGACAAGGTCTAGAATGTTTAGGAAAAACATTTCTCAAAGTTCATGGTCTTTTTTTTTTCCCTCTTGTAGAAAGGAAGTTATATTTTAGATCATCATTTGGGTACTCTTACCACACATACAAAATGTAAATCTGATAGGCAATAAAAGTTAATTTTCTTGATTATAATAAGCATTTCACTATCGTGATCAAATAATCATGTTGTACACCTTAAATATATGCAATAAAAAAGAACCATTAATTTATTTTAGTGTGCTTTATTTGTTTTGTTTTGTTTTCAAATTTGAGGGGTATTCAAAACTCTGTAATTCTTCAAGAATTGTGAAAAATATTAGGGATAGTGTAAGCAGTCACATCTTTGGAAGCGCATACTGATTCTTATAAAGACAATTTTGTTTTTTATTGGTTCTATAAAATGAAATTCTGTATAATTTTACATTTCTGAAGAGCTTAAACTATCTTAAACATATTTTTAAGCAACTATTATAATCTAAGGGTGAATTTAATTTAGAAAATTTTAGACATGCTGAGATAATATATGGGTTATTTCTGAGGAAATGGACCCTTTTTACCTTATTTTTTTAATCCTTCTTACCATGTTATGGGATGTTGCTCTGCATATGTTATTAGGTAAATGATTAAGTTTGACCCTAAGGGCATAATATTGACAAATGGTGAATTTTGCATCACATTTTTAAAGGAATGATTTCTAAAGAGTTTATGATTTGGATATTGAAGGCCAAAAATAAGCTAATTAAAAAAGGTAACTTTGTTATTGTATATTTTATTCATTTGGTAAACATTTATTAAGCACTATTTAAACCAAGTACAGTGGCTGTAATGAGGATACAAATATGAATGCTCTTAATGCAGAGAATAGATATATTACAAGCAAATAATTCTCAAATATTAAATACTGCAATAATTGAAAACTAATATTAATGATATAATTAATATTGTTCAATGTATAAATAGTATATAGGAGAAAAAAGTGTGGTCATTGAGAAAATAGAACATGCATCTAGAAATGGACTGACATTTTATAAAACATTTGCAAATAAAATTTGCATAAAATATTTAAATTAGGAGATAAAATTAAGATGTTTGATGTGACACGGTTAGAGTGTGTTTCTCCCATGGAGTAAACTAAGAGTTTTTTCAGCACCCAGAAAGGACCAGAAACTACAGTATGCCCCATGACTCAAAATGTGATAATAACCACATAGTGCAAAGAAGAGTAAAATTAATTGACCTAGGCTAAACCTAGATAGACTCTTCCTTGGATCTTGGCACAGTACACTGGCAACCTCTGGATGCAGAGAGGAAGATGTGTGAGGGGAATTCAGGAATTATCTGCACCTCATGTGGATTTGGGGGGTCCCCTAAGCCTTGTGTGACTCCAGTCCCTTCCAGGAGATTGTCTTATCCACAGTTGAACTCTGCCAAAACCCTTGTGGGGTGGTGCAAGAAATAAGACAACACTGAGCAACTCTAGCCACCATCCCAGGAACTCAACCTTTGTGGGCAATTGCTTTATAGATGGTTTGGGAGGAAATTGGGCCCCAAAGACAAACTTCACAGCAGTAAACAATTTCTGCCGGGGGTGGAGTCCCAGAAAAAAATCTGAGACCTTTAGCCTGGCTGCATATGATATTCTGGAGGAAAACTTCCTGAGGCTAAGGTGGGAATTAAGGTAGGACTCATTGCCATAATAATCTTTCACTTCCTATGTAAACCCGTTTGTGCCTGCCCTGCACAATAATATTACACTAATGGCCTGGATCTCTCTCATAATCCTCACTGAAATAGCTAAAAGTGCTACAGCTGGAACTTTTGAGCTCCTTTCACACCCTCCCTCACTTCCCTTGAAGACTCAAAACAGAGAACTTGGGTATCCCCAAACCTTATCTAGTTTGGCTGAGAACTTCCTAGAAGCAACATATGTCAAGAAGCAAGTCCAAAGCCACCACAGCTGACTCTCTCCCACAAGTGTCACCTCCTAGCATAGTCCATCACAGCCTTGGAGAATACCTGACCCCAGGCTCTAGCTACTTTTCAAGCCACTCAGGCCATTCAGGACAACTTGAACCAGTGCAGGTTCCAACGCTGGACTTCCACAACTGGCAAGTGAGAAATTCACCATACCAAGGCTATATATAACCAAAGGAATCACACAGTGCCTGCATAAGCCCCTTGCTAACCTCAAATAAGAAAAAATAGTCTACTCAAACAAGAAGGAACCAGAAAAATAATTCTGACAATATGAGAAAACAAGTTTCTTCATCACTTCCCAAAGACACTAACTCTTGAGCAATGGACCCTAAACAGAATGAAATATTTGAAATTTCATACATATATTTCAAAAGGTAAATTATAAAACTACTCAATGAACCTCAGTAAAAAGTTGAAAACAAACAAAGAAATAAAAAATATATTCAGGATATGAGCGAAAAATTCTCCAAAGAAATAGACACACACACACACAGAGGCTGAAATTCAGAAAATTAAAGGCTCATTTAAGGAAGTATAAAATGCAGTGAAAAGTTTTAACAGTTGAACAGCAGAACAAAGGGTTTCAGAACCTGAAGAAAAAGCTTTTAAATGAACCTAATCAGACAACAAAAAAGAAAAACAAAATATCCAGAAACTGAACAAAGTCTCCAAGAAGTGTGGAATTGTGTAAAATGTTCAAACCAAAGAATTCAATGTGCTCCTGAGGAAGAAGAGAAAGCAACAGAAGGAATAATGGAAGAGACTTCCCTGACCTTTCCAGAGATTTAAACATCCAGACACTAGAAGCCCAAAGAAACCCCAGAAGATTCATTGCAAGTTCATTCAAGGCATATAATTATACAGTTATGCAAAATTAATGTTAAGGAAATAATTTTAAGAGCAGAGCAAAAGCATAAAATAATGTACAAAGATAAACCTAGCAGACTAATAGATTTCTCAGAAGAAATCTTTCAATCCAAAGGGGACAGGATCCCATCTTCGATCTCCTCAAACAAAATAACAGTAAGTCAAGAATTTTGTATCCCACAAAATTATGTTTCATAAGTTAAGGAGAAATTAAGTTTTTCTCAGACAAGCAAATACTGAGGAATTAGTTTATTTTGTCACCACTAGATGAATTAAAATAGAAATTAACTTCAAGAAGAATTCACAAAACCAAATAAAAACATGAAAGTTAAACAATCTACATCCGAATTACCCTTGAATCAACATGAAAACAAGATAGAAATTTAAAAATTCCTCAAAACAAATGACAACTATAAAAAAAAGTTATCAAAACATCTGGGACGCTCCAAAGTTGTGCTCAGAAAAACATTTATAGTGCTTAAGGCCTACATTAATAAGCCTGAAAGATCGCACATGGCCAATCTAACATCACACCTAAAGGAACTAGAAAAACACAGAAAAACAAACCCAAAGATAGGCAAAGAAACAAAAGAATGAAAATTAGAGCAAAACTAAATGAAATTTAAATTTTAAAAAAGTACACAAGATAGATGAAACAAAAAATTGGTTCCTTGAAAAAATAAACAAAATTGATGGATCACTAGATAGATTAATAATGAAATGAAGAGATAAGATTTAAATTAGTTCAACCAGAAATAAAACTAGAGACATTACAACTGATATGGTGGAAATTCAAAAACTCATCTTAGACTATTATGAACATCTCTATACAAGCAAACTAGACAACCTAGAGGAAATTGATGAATTCTTGAAAACATACAACTCCTCCAACCTTGAATCAAGAAGAAATAGAAACTCTAAATAGACCAAAAACAAGTAGTGAGATTAAAACAGTGATTAAAAGTTTTCCAAAAACAACAACAGCAAAAGTCCATGACCTGACACAGTTGTATTCTACCAGACTTTCAAAGAAGAATTGGTAGCAATTTGACTGGAGCTATTTCATAAGATTAATGAGGTGGGAATTCTTTCTAACTCAGTCTTTGAAGCCAGTATCACTTTGAGACCAAAGTAAGGAACAGATACAAAAAAAAAAAAAAAAAAGAAAGAAAACTATAAACCAATTGACAAATGTCCTTATAGACATTAACCAAAAATTCCTCAACAAAATATTAGTAATATGAATTCAACAGCCCATTAAAAAAATAATCCATTACAACCAAGTGAGTTTTATTCTAGGGATGCAAGGGTGGTTCAAAATATACAAGTCAATAACAATGAGCCACTACATGAACAGAATTAAAAACTAGAATCATATAATCATGTCAATAGATGCAGAAAAAGCATTTGATAAAATCCAGCATTCTTTTTTGATAAAAGTCCTCAGTAAAATAGGTATAAAAGGAACATATCTCAAAATAAAGCCATTTGTAACAAACCCAGTCAAAGTCATTCTAAATGGAGAGGAGTTTAACACTTTTCCTCTCAGCACTGGAGCAAGGCAAGGATCCTTATTTTCACCACTCCTATTCAACATGGTACTAGAAGTCCTAGCCAAAGTAAATAGGCAAGAAATAAAGCATATCCAAATTTAAAAAGAGGAAATCAAACTACCTCAGTATGCCAACAATATGATTTTAAACATAAAGAATCTTAAAGTTTCCTCCAAAAGACTTCTAGATTTGTTACATGAATTCAGTAAAGTTTC
This sequence comes from Cephalopachus bancanus, assembly GCA_027257055.1. Classification (NCBI taxonomy): domain Eukaryota; kingdom Metazoa; phylum Chordata; class Mammalia; order Primates; family Tarsiidae; genus Cephalopachus; species Cephalopachus bancanus. The sequence goes on along the minus strand of JAPVLO010000220.1, from coordinate 3,028,851 downwards.
AGGATACAAAATCACGCACACAAAATGAGTAGCACTGCTGTACACCAATAGTGACCAAGTGGAGAATCAAATTAAGAAACAATTCTATCTACAATAACAGCCAAAAAGTTAAAATATCAAGGAACATATTTAACCAAGGAGGTGAAAGATCTCTCTACAAGGAGTACTGCAAAATTCAATGCAATCCCCATCAAACTACCAACACCATTTTTCACAGAATTAGAAAAATCAAGCCTAAAATTCATATGAATCTGAAAAAGAACCAAAGTAGTCAAAGCAATCCCAAGCATAAAAACAAAGCTAGAGACATTGCATTACCTGAACACAAATCATACAACAAGGCTATAGTAACCAAAACAACATGGTATTGACACATGAATCAATGGAACAGAATAGAGAATCCAGAAATAAACCCAAATATGTACAACCGGCTGATCTTTAATAAAGCAAACAAAAAACGCACACTGGAGAAAGGACACCCTATTAAACAAATGGTGCTGAGAAAATTGAACAGCTACATGCAGAAAAATGAAACTTGATCCTTATCTCTTCCCATATACAAACATTAATTTAAGATGGATTAAAGACTTAAATGTCTGATCTGAAACCATAAAAAATTCTTTAAGCCGGGCTCGGTGGCTCAGCCTGTAATCCCGCGCCTTTGGAGGCTGAGGTGAGTGGATTGCTGAGCCCGCGGGTTCGAGACCCGCCTGGGCAGCGAGACCTCATCTCTACAATAAATCAAAAAATCAGCAGGCCGTGGTAGTGCATGCCTGTAATTCTGGCTACTTGGAAGGCTGAGGTGGAAGGATCGCCGGAGCCCAGCAGGTCGAGGCTGCGGTGGCCGGGAGTGGCCATTGCACTCCAGTCTGGGTGACAGAGTGAGACTCCAACTCAAAAAAAAAAAAAAAATCCTTTAAAAAATCCTATGGAAAACACTTCTGGACATAGGCAAAGAATGTATGGCTAAAACTGAAAAAGTAAATACAGCAAAAACAAAAATAAATGGGAATTAATTAAACTATAATAAAAAGCTCCTGGGTAGTAAAAGAAATAATCAACAGAGCAAATAGGCAACCTGCAGAATGGAAGAAGATATTCACAAGCCATACATTAGACAAAGGGCTAATATCTAGAATCTACAAAGACCTTAAACAAGTCAACAAGAACAAAAGCAAATAAATCTATTAAAAGGTGAATAATGACATAAACAGACATCTCTCAAAAGTAATATGCAAATAGTCCACAAAAATATAAAAACATGTTCATCGTCACTAATCCTCTGGGAAATACAAACTAAAACCACAGTGAGGTATCACTTATACCAGTTAGAGTTCCCCTTACTACAAAAAAAGAAAAAAATTTGCTGGTGCAAGCGCAAATGTAGAGAAAAGGGAACATTTATAGACAGTTAGTGGGAGTATAAATTAGTACAACCTCTATGGAAAGCTGTTTGGAGATTTTGCAAACAACCAAAAGTAGATCTACCATTTGATCTAGCAATTTCACTTCTAGGTGTGTACCCAAAGGAACAGAGTTCATTATTAAAAAAACAAACAAACAAACAAACAAAAACAAAAAAACACTTGTAATCGCATGTTCATCTCAGCACGTTTCACAATTGCAAAGATGTGGAATAAAGCTAAATGTTCATCAACCCATTAGTGGATAATTAAAATGTGAGATATATGCACTATAAAATACTATTCAGCTATCAAAAAGAAGGATATAATGTCTTTTGCAGCAACTTGGATGGAACCGAAGAACATTATCCTGAGTGAACTAAGGAACAGAAAACCGAACACTACATGGTCTCACTTATAAGTGGGAGCTAAACTAAAGATATTCAAAGACATCAAGAATGGTATAATGGACACTGGAGACCTAAAAGTGGGAGGAGAGAAGGAATGGAGGGAGAAAAAAAAATCACCTATCCTGTACAATGAGCACAGGTGGGAGTGGTGAATACACCTAAAACCCAAAGTTTTTCACCACTGTACAATGGAGCTATACAGCCAAAAACTATTTGTACCTGCTAAAGCTATTGTAATAAAAAATTACTTAAATTACAAGATTTGCGTATTATTCCTCTTAGTTGCCTTTTGACTGGAAAGCAACATTTTAGAGTGCAAAAGTCATAGACTTTGAAACCAAAACCTAAACCTCTGTCTGCTACTTGCTAATTGTATGGCTTTGGGTATTGTAACATTGAGTCTTAGCTTTCTCATCTGCAAAATGAAAGTTAATGAGGGAGATCTACCTCACTAGATTTTTTTTTTGTGAATCAAATATAACAAATAACACTTTGTTGGTGTCTATGTAAAAGTAGATATTTGTATTTACTTTGACACTATTTGCATATTTACATAGCCTAATTTTTATAGAAAAATCTTTGAAAATAAAGCTTTTAATACATAGTTGGTTTTGCAACTTTCCAAAGCATTCTATAAAATACAAATTACTATTCAATTGAATATACACAATATATGATTTCTAATTAATTATAGCATTGATTTTCTGGTGAACTTGGAGTTTTGGAAGTAAATGACAAAAATTAAAAATCAATCTTTTATATAATTTATTCTAGGAATAGTTGGTATTCATACATAACTGCATATCGGGTATATTCTCAAATCATTTCAAGTAGGAAAATGTCATAATAAATCAGTTAAGTTGTTTTTTAATCTTTCATGTGTGTTGGGAGAATAATGAGAAGCTAATGAATAAAGTAATCTAGAGATTACAAAATAAATCTTGACATCAGACTGAAAGAAACTTAAGAGAAATGGTAGTGCACTAAATAAATATCTGATAGTGTGGGTGAAATAATAAATTTCACTAGGGAAAGTAGAGACTACGTTGCCAGTTGTGCATCTTGCCCATTAATATTTGTTGAACTGGGTACATGGAATATATGGATACTAACCACCAGATTAAATGCATTATAAAGTCATCATTAAGTTTGTCTTTGCAGTAAAAATGTAGTCGAATGAAATGCTATTGAAATTGCTCATTTTGAATAGGAATGCTGTATACGTTGAATAGAATATTTAAAAAAATTCATTTCCTTTAAAGAAAAATTTTCAGTGAGTGAACTCTCTACACCTATTAATGTTATTTATATGGCTATAATAGGATGTTATCATAATTTACATTATTGTGAGATATAAAATTTTTCTAATTTTGTTGATTCCTGCCTGGGGAAACTAAAAACTAAGATCAACAGTTATATACATCAGAACAAGCTGACCCAGAATATTCATTCATTATTTCTTCTCTACTTTTATAATTCTATACTTTTATATGGGTATTGTAAGCTCATACTATGAATTTCTGACACTCAAAAAAATGTCTAGCCTTTGCAGAGCTAATTGAAATCACTGGATATTTCAATCAATCAATTAATAAGTATTAAGAATTAGCTGTGTGTTCATCCCTGCACAGTGAAATGAATGGGGACATGCCTTGGTAGAAGATACACACACACACACACACACACACACACACACACACACACACACACACACAAACGTTAAATTATAACTAATTCATAACAGTTGTTTAAAACTTTTTTTAACTCTTATAATGTACGTAGGCTTTTGCAGCATGTCTTCACAATTACTTCTCAGGTTTGCTTCTCAGACTTCCAAATCTAAGTTTAAAGAGTACTAGTTAGCAATCACATATTCTCCAGACCTCTTGCCAACCCTGCTTGATTATACATTTTTTTTTAACAAGACAGAATTTTACATGTTATAGAGAGTTCTGAAATTTTAATTATTTTTGTTGTTTTAATTTTTTTATTTTAAAAATATGGAGTACAATTCAGGGTGAAGTACATAAGTGATCATCATACAGTAAAGTTTGGGCCTCCCCTTGGTCCCCTCTTCTCCTGGTTTGGGATTGGGTATCCATATTGATAATACGTACTCCGCCCTCTGCCACAGTGTTCCACTAATACCAATCTCTTTCTTATGGTATTATGATAAATGTTCAGTTCCACTTATGAGTGAGTACATGCAGTACTCAGATTTTGTTTCGATGATAGACCATTGAATACTACAGACTCTAAATTCATCCAAGTTGCTGTGACATATTTAGTTGCAATATCTTAAGTTGCCCACTTTCTCTATATAAGATTGTGTTTCACCAATCCAGTTCAGAGCCTCCTTTCCTTTGCTGTGGATAGTGATCTCCAATAAAACTATAGAATAAAGCAGTTAGTACAATGTGAGCTGATTGTTCTCTATTCAAATAATATCACATGCATAATGCACTTGCATGAATACACATGGAGTGTGAAGGGATTCAAATTACAGTAGATGATACAATCAAGAATATTAAAGAAAAAACAAAAGCAGGTTGAGCATCCCTAATCCCAAAATTCAAAATCCAGACAGTTCCAACCTTGGAAACTTTTTAAGTACTGACATGAAGCCACAAGTGAAAAATTCCACACTTGACTCCATGTGAGAGGCGGCCGTCAAAAGTCAATCAGCAATTTTTTGTCATGCTCAAAATTATTTAAAATATTGTATAAAATACAAAGTTTTGCTTCAGGATATATGTATAAGGTGACTATGAAGCATAAATAAATTTTATGTTTAAACTTGGGTCACCTCCCCAAGATATTTCATTCTGTATATGCAAATATTCCAAAAATCCAAAAGCTGAAACACTTTTAGTTCCAAACATTTGAGTATACATATGCTCAACTTGTAGTTTGACATTTATTTCTTTTTGATAGACAGTAGATCAACTTATGTGGTAAATAACAGTTGCTAGGCATTTAAAAATAATTTTATTAATTTAAATGGAGTCAACTTAATATAGGCATTGAATTCCACAGAGTTGCAATTTTCTTTCTTGTTGTTTTGTCATTATTATGGAGAGTTTAAAGGTTTTTAGGTTGTCAGTGACACATACAACCACTAATATGTTTCCTTTCAACAGGATATTCTAACAGAAGACAAGGAATTTTATGATGCAATTGATCAACACTTTTAAAGAGGTCAAATAATGCAGGAGCATTACAATACAAAATATAAACAATTGGTCAACAAGGAGAGACCAAGACTATTACTGTCCAACTTTATTGATATACTTATAAATAAGGAAGACTCCCCAAAAATCTGGAACTATCTTTTGGAGGGTAGGCCTTTTGTAGAATAGGTATTGCCTGCTAGATAAGTAATCTAAGCATCTATTGGCATCACTGTACCAGCTAGCAGTTCTATGAGAGGCTGTGTTTGGCTTCAGTTCCTTTTTTTTGGAGATTCTTTATGTTTGTACATTTTATGATGGGTGATTTATGAGCACACCTGCCCAAACTATGCTGAGTGTTCAACAGTTTTCTCTGAAAAGCGAAATGATCCCCATTCCCATGTTCTTCCTTTCCTATTCACCTGATCTCACCCGAACAACTTTATTTGTTTCCCTGGATTTTAAAAAAAAAAATGTCTTCAAAGAAAACACTTTGCCAGTGTGGAAGAAGTGAAACAAAAATTGGCATAAATGCTAAAACGCATCAAACTGACAAGTTCAAAAACTGTTTTGAGCAGTGGGAAAGCATCTTGACAGGTATATTGCATCAAACAGAGAGTACTTTGAAGGTGATTGAAGTTTAAATATGCAAGAATAAATATACATGCTTATGAATAAATTCTGGTGTTTTGGGTCTCTGTTCATATTATATAGTTATAAATGTATAATTTAAGATTTTAAGAAAGGTACTCGTAGTTTGTAATGGATTGCAGAGTCAAAAGAAAAAAAATCATTCAAAAAATATTTTCTTTAATATAAAATCTCAATAATGTAGACAAGGAGTATTCATTAGCAGGTTTTGAAAATAAGAAGATTAGGCTCAAAAGTCACCAGCATATAGACTGGTACAACTTATGTACCCAATCCTGACTTGTACCCACATCTTTAAAATAAGATAAGGGAAAATAAAAAGAAAATAAGAAATTGTGTGCTATTAATGGTTGCTTTCATATAAAAGAATCATCTTAAATTACTTTAGAAAATTTAGAATTGGAATTGGTATTTATTATATAAGAAACATAAGTTATAGCATAGGGATTAGTTTTTTAAGTACTTAAGCAAATGTTACCCTACTTTATAAATCTACAGGAGTAACAGTAAGGTTGAAAGGAAAATAAGAATCTACAGGAGTAACAGTAAGGTTGAGGCCTCAGGACATTGAAGCAGCACACCATGGCAGAAAGAAGAAGAAATGTTATGTGTAAATAACCTGGTCAGAAAAGAGATTGGTTTAACGAATGAATTGAAATCATTCTGGGAAAAGAAGTATTCTTCATTCTGTAAAATTTTTATTGTCACATAATTGTACATTTTTTGAGATACAGGTGATATTTTGATACATGAACACAATATGCAATAATTAGACCAGGGTAATAAGAACATCCATCACCTCAAACATTTATCATTTCTTTGTGTTGAGAATATTTCAAATCTTCTCTTCATGGCTGGCTGTTTTGAAACATATCATAAATTATTGTTAAATTTAGTCAACCTACTGTGCTATTGAACACTAGAACTTATTCTATCTGACTGCATGTTTGTTCTCATTAACTAACCTCTCTTTATTCTCTCTACTTCCCAGTCTCTGATAACTATCATTTTATTCTCTGCCTTCATGAGGTCCATTATGTTAGCTCCATGTATGAGTGAAAACATGTGATATTTGTCAATCTGTGACTAATTTATTTCACTTAACATAATGAAAAATACTAATTTTTAAAAAGTAGTGGAGACAATATTATTCTCTAGATTATTAAACCAAAAATTAAAAACATAGTGTTACCTGTGCAATTTTTATATTAGTGTCTAGCATTTTCAGAATTAGGGTTAGATCTTCTGAAAGTAGTACTATACCACACTATTATTCTCTTCCTGCAAAAATAAAAAATCAACAATGCTATATCCCAAGTAAGAATTGTAGATTTTAAGCCCACATTGCCAATGAAGGAGGCCAACTGACAGGTGTTCCAGAAATTGTACCTAGGCAGTCTCTAAAATTTCACTCTCCTACCATCAAGCTTAACTTCTCTTGATGACTAATTCAATTTTATCCCACATTTAGTTTGCAATGTAAGCTTCTTGAATGCAATTTTTCCACTTTTCTAACACTAAAGATTAGTACTCCATTTTAGAGTAAGATTTAATTTCAGATGGTTATACAGTTCTAAATAAAATGTAATTATAAAGATCTATGAATTCTTGAGAATTAACTGAATAGAACACTTAATGCTACTTATCATCTCTATTTTAGCCAGGGATCTATATCATTATTAACTCATACAGCAAATGTGTACTGCTGAGCAATTAAAAAAGTGAAACTCTCCATAAGTCAATAATGACATGACTTTTAATTTTTTTTTTTTGATTTGGAGTCTCACTCAGCCACCCAGACTGGAGTGCAGTGGCCGCTCCCGGCCACCGCAGCCTCGACCTGCTGGGCTCCGGCGATCCTTCCATCTCAGCCTTCCAAGTAGCTGGAACTACAGGTGCGTGCTACCACGCTTGGCTAATTTTTTTTATTTGTTGTAGTGATGAGGGCTCCGCCAAGTTGTTCATGCTGGTCTCGAACCCGCGAGCTCAGGCAATTCACTCACCTCGGGCTCCCAAAACGCTAGATTACAGACTGAGCCACCGAGCCCGGCCGACTTTCAATGTTCAAAATATTATGCATCTTAATAAAACTGTGGCATATATATTTTAGAATTATTTCAAAACAGCATAGAGAAAGAATAATGGAATTGGAGAAAGTCCAAAAAGAAGCCGAAAAATGGAAAGAAGCAAGGAAATGACTTTAGAGTGATAGGTCTTCAGTCTGGGTTAAATGAAAGGAACATTATCAAAATCTGTAAAAACCCGAAAATGATACAGGTAGACCTTACTCTGAGGGAAATCACCCCTGGACTTGAATTCCAAGTTTAGCACTTACTATCTTATGAAAACTTGATATAATTTAAAAGCCTCTTAGAGATTTTGTTTTCTAATCTATAAAACTGAAATTATAACTCTTCACAAAGGCCTTGGAAAAAAATAAATTAAATACATCTTTTATCATAAGGCCCAATATATAGAAGTTTACTCATCTAATATTAATCTATGTTTTTCTATATCCTGTCTCTAAATTGAAATGATTCATAGTAAATGCACTACTACTTAGTAAGTAAATTGTTAAGCTCTGGGAATTTTTATCAGAAACTGCAAATAAAAAAATTACCACAGTTTAAACATTAAAAAACACATTGATGCCCATAAGTTTTACCTTATTGAAGTTGATATTAAATAATAATCATATTCTTCAGCAATAAATTATTTGATGGCAATTTCAGATAACTACATTGATTAATTAATGACAAAGTGTGACCAGATTTATGCTATCAAAATCTTTGCTCCATAGTCATCAGGGTGAGTATTAAGAGATAGAATAAAAAATATTCCAATTTTGATTTACTATTGAAAATATTACCAGTTTTTAGTCTTGAGGTACCCTCTACCCCATGGTCCTGTTATATGGCCTGGGTATACAGGTCATCTTGTAAAGGGATTGACCATTGTCACTGTCCTGAACTCAGGGAAGGTCTGAAGATACTACTTTTAGATGATATAGTTGTACTTACTTTTTTTTGGCAGGAAGCAAATGAAAATATTTGGGTAATAGAAGAGATTCCATATACATTAAGTTAAACCAATAACAGTTCATCATTAAGTAATGAAAAATGCATGTCAAAAAGGAGTTGAGGATAAAAGGGATTTTTTGCACATAGAAAATTCTTCTTGTAATACATATTTAACTTAATGTCTGAGGTTGTCACCAAAGATCTCATTCTTTTGAATTACTGTATTTATTAAAGATCAAAATATATAAAAAATATATAATATTGGTGTTATCTGTAATTTGCAGTTCAATTGCTAAAATGTCATTTTTGAGTATGTTAAATTTAAGATGTAGGTATTTTGAAAAGAAGATTTCCTTTGATAAAATACAAACAAGATTGAATTTATTTTGTTAATTTAGTTTGTACATAATAGATTTGGAGACACAGTGTTAAATTCAGTGAAAGGCATTTCCTATTAATTTTCATGTCATTTATGCTCATATTATTTCCTTAGCATTCAAAGATGATATATATTTTTTTCTGTATTATTTTCTGATTTTTTGCTTTAACAAGTCAACATCATTTTTCAAAGAAGCATTGGTGAGGGGTCTCAGCCCCTTCCTGTCCTAAACATTAAATAATTAATAATGTTCCCTGTTTCATATTTTTGTCAGACCTGTTCTACATGCTTTAGTGGTGCTTATATCCTAGTGGGAAAAGATAAACAAGCAAATAAATAAGTAAATAATGCCATGAGGCTTTAATTATTATGTAGAAAAATGAAGCAAGCCAAGAACTAGAAAATACTGAGGGGGAGCTACAATAGTTATAGTAAATAATATGGTGAGAGAAAAATCTCTCTGATAAGATGACATTTGAATAAAGAGTGGGAGGGTTGGGGTTTAGTAGTCACCAATAGGCATAAGGAAGGCAGGTGAAAAGACTGAGATAAACGCATGATAAAAAAATCTCAGCAGTACTCAGTGCCCTTGGTATTTGTTGTTGCCATTTTCTTTTTCCCTGAAATTTGCCTCTCCTCAAACCTTGCCAATCTGTCTTCTGAATGTCAGGTCTCCACATTCCTCCTAGACTTTACTCATTACATGGAATACCTGCTCTGCCTCTCTAACTTCCAAAGCCCACCAACAGGAATGTCATGACAGCAGAGGAGAAAGGTACAAACATGCCTTCTTTCTTTAGCTGAAGACAGGAGGTGTACAGCAAAGGAGATGGAACCCCACCACCTGGTGCTATTAATACAGTTTCATAATTAACCATCCTTACATTTACCCAGAGGAATTCCCTGATTTTATTTTGTGTTTTGTTTTTGTGTTTGAAGCATGCCTAGAAGTGTCTCCATCTCCACAATTACACACTCCTACAAGTGTTAAGGTCTGCTTTTCTCTGGCCATTGTAAGCTTTCTCTCTACATTTTCAGTATTTCTAAGAGTTTGTTTTCTTATTTAGGATAATTTGTAAGCACAGTAAAAGATATGCATGCATCAATACAATTACATACAAGTTTCATGAAATGGATACCTTCCCTCACTCTCTCATGGTACAAAAGAAAATCTGCCATCATACAGTTCCTCTTGCATCATGGAATTCATGGTAGGACCAAATGTAGCTAGAGGGCTCAAACTGTTCTATAGACTCAATACATGGCCTATAATTTAGGCTAAATTATTATTTCTCTTTGTGTGTGTGTGTGTGTGTGTGTGTGTGTGTGTGTGTGTGTGTGTGTGTGTAAACTATTATACTATTATTCAATCTAGATTTATATACAGTTTTTGATCTTAAACTGTCTGTCTCTTTCTGTGTCATTCTCTCTCTCTCTCTCTCTCTCTCTCTTTCTTTCAGAGACAGAAGAAGACAGAAGGAAAAATCCAAAACTGAAAATAGATAAAAAGTATAATAGCTCAATAATTTATCCCTTTTTTGATCTCACTCCTATCAATTATGTATGCGTCAATCCTTAACATAGTTATGACCTAATGAGATGAAAATTGTTCAGAATAGGAAATTGAGATTCTATTAACTACGTGATTTTAGTAAGAGTATTGCTAGCTGTTCTTTAATATTGAGGACAAAACCAAACTTTTAATATGAAGGTTTGCAAGCATGGTAAGATGTTGACATTAGCCTTTACTCTAATTTTAACTATTGAAGATCATGGACATAAAAATAATGTTTAAAGGTATTGGGGATATTGACATTAGAACCAGATATATATATATATTTTAAAGTCTTAATGCTATCTGCCCTCAGCACATACTTGTACCAAACATCTGAGGGTCTGTCATATGAAAATCAGCAATGTGGAAATTTTGTGGAGGTGGTAAGAGATTGCTGACTTCAGATTTTTTTTTTTTTACTGAACACACAGTATCTTGAAATGCCTGTAACCAAAGTGAAGACTTCAGATTCTTAATAAGAACTTATTAAAAAGCAATACTATCTAATAATAAAACACTTAAAAATTAAGTAGTCTATTTCAGTTTTTGTAATTATCCATGCAGCAGTTAAATTGTCACCTGTTCACTTTATTGTAGATATAATTCATGATTTAAGAGAATGTGTGATAGATGGGTGAGCTAGTTGTCCCAAATATTTCTTTCTGCTTTCAGTACTTTAATTTTATGTTGTTACATTTTGTAATTTTGTTAAAATACATATTAATTATGCTATGGACAAGTTAGCATTGAAAAAGGGTTTATAGAAGATTTAAATTAATTGAGAAATAAACTTTTATCACATTTTTATTTATATCACCTTACAAACTGATTTGCCTGATAGCTTTTTATTGCATGACATTGATCTACTAATAGCTTCATTTCCTGTCCTAATAGTTGTTAAATGAAAATGGGCATCTGGAATGACACAGTCAGGGTCCACTTTAAAAAGATTCTTTTTAGCAGTTGGATATCTACATGATGTTCATTCCCACTGTTCTCTCTGAACATTAGTGCTCCATAACCGTCTTTTACAATGTAATCCATTTTCTTCCTTCCCTTAACATTATTGAAGGAATAGAAAGACTTAATCTGCATTTGTACTGTGAAAGAGAGAGCAGGTGTTCCTGGTGTGGAGTAGAAACACCTTACTTTAGAGAAAGCTTAAGATGTATAAGTCCATTGAGTCTCTATTGACTTCAGTTTAGATTTTTTTAAGCTAGAATCTCTGTTGTGAGTTTCAATGATTTAGAATTATTGATTAAGATTTAAACTCATAACTCAAAAGGCTAACATGTATACAATATTAAAAGTATTTCTGATTGGTAAACTCTTTCCCACAATGTAAAAGTTCACTCATGTGAGTATTGTTTCTTCACAAAAATATTGCGATTCTTCCTCCACAATGACCTGAAATGTACTCGCACATTTTTCAGCTTTGAATAATTAGGTCAGATGCAGTTAAGAACAAATTGGACCTTGCTCAACTATTAATTTCAAATTAGGATTTAATTTGGATGTATGGCAAAATGTTAATCTTAAAATCCAAGTTTTGCAGAAATAGACAAATGCTAACTAATACCAAAGTTTATATTTAAATACCAAGAAGGATTGGAGAGTATAAAGTATACTTGAAGAGACTAAAATGTAAACTTTATTTTGATAAGCCTCTTGAAGGGAAAATGCATAATATGAATATGAATTATAATTAGCTGTTTCTAATGTTTTGGGCATCAGAGACCAGTTTTAAGGAAGACAATTTTTTTCCATGGACAAGGCAGGAGGTTTGGGAAGGGGAGGGGATCTTCAGATTCTCATAAGAAGTGGGTAAGCTAGATCCCTTGCAGGAGCAGCTCACAATAAGATTTGTGCTCTTATGAGAATCTAATGCCAACACTGATCTGACAGATGTTGGAGGTTTGTTCCATGTTGCTCACCTCCTGCTATGTGGTCCAGTTCCTAACAGGCCATGGACCGATACTCCTGGATTATATAGGAGAAAGTCGCCTAAACAGGAACAACTTTTGAGATATTAAGGGTGGATGTTTGCTATGGGAGAGATGAGTGAGTAATGCAGATAAACAAAAATGTCTAGGAATACAGAAGCAGACGTTCTGGTGTCCATTTGAGATTCAAACTTAAGATAGACAGAGAGGAAACACCTACACAGATTTGGGATAGTCTAAGACTACTTAAAACAAATGTTCTGATTTCCCTATAATAAATAGAACAGACTTCACCTGAGTGTTCATACAGACCTGGAAACCCAGTGGCCAAGCAGAGTAAAGGACAATTTCAGGAAGGCCTAGAGAGGACAGGAAAGGGCAGAAGAGGGCCTTCTGCTACCAGAGGTGGCATAGATAGATCACTCATGTCATCTGTGGGTAATGGAGGAGAATATAGGTGTTGATAGGGGGGAAATATCACTTACTGGCAGTTTGAACATTAATTTGACTGAATATCCTTTAAATGTTTGCAAATGAAACTTCAAATAGGTCACTATTCACTGACTGACAAATTTTGTCTTATCCTTTATCCATATCTAATACAGTTTGGATATTTGTTCCCTCCAAATCTTATGTTGAAATGTGGTTCTCAATGTTGGAAGTGAAGCCCAGTGGGAGGTTTGTGTCACCAGATCCCTCCTGAATGACTTGGGACTGCCCTCACAGTATAAGTGAATTCTCATGCAATTCATTTTCTGAAGAGTTGATTGTTTTAAAGAGCCTGATACCTCTCTTTCTTTTCTCTCCCTTCCCCTCTCATATGTTGATTCCTGCTTCTTTTTGCTTTTCACCATGAGTGGAAGTTTCCTGAGGTCCTCACCAAATGCAGATGCCAGTGCCATGTTTCTTGTACAGTCTGGAGAACCATAAGCCAAAAAAAAAAATGTATTTTTTTCACAAATTACCCAGCCTCAGGTAATCCTCCATAGCAACACAAACAGATTAAGACATTATTATGTGCTCTTCCCAATACAAGTATAGGAATGATATGCATGGTCACAGACCGGTAATAAACAGAAACAGTGTCCTAAGAAAAGGCAATATATAGTATAAGAGATATGTCTGTATCATAATGTGTACATGCTACACATTCTAAATATTTCTGAAATTCATTTACTTTTCTCCATTTTGGACACTCTTAGTCCAAGCTACAAACATCTCTTACGTGTCTACAGATGTCTCCTAAATTATTTCCCATGAACCATTTTTTCTTTCTAAACTACAGGCAGAATTATACTGTATCAATTACAGATATGATCACATCATTTCATCTGTCTGAGTACGTAGAACAGAATCCCTAACAGCCTGCGATTTCCTGATAGTTCTGGGCACTACCTTTCCTCCAGTCTCATTTTACACACTTCTGCATTTGGTCTCTACATTACTGAAATTAAATATTATTTTTCCCACTTCCTTTGGACTGCTTCTTTCCTCTGTATAAAACATTTTCAGTTAATTTTTCTCAACATTTGGCGCTCAGCTCAGTTAGTTTCTTGTAGAGACATTCCCTGATCCACACATGTTAGGTCACTTCCCCTTGCTGTATGTCTTCATGTCTCCTTATGCATTTTTTTCATAACACTTTTGCAATGTTTAATTGTACACCTGTATCTTTAAATTTTGTTTTCCTTTGCCCTGTTCTGCAAACACAGTGCAAGTCAGAACCTGCCTACTCAATTCACTGTGCTACACTTACTCCAAACAAGGTATTAAACAAAATAGGTACCAAAATATCTGTTAAATAATTATGTGAATGCATAAGTGAATAAAGATGTGAATACAGATACACTTGTCTAAGCATGTTTCCATGGCACATATGAGTTCCAAATAGTTAAGAAAAATAATAATAATTGATCATTGCTAGAAAAAAAATTTGTAAAACTTTTGCTTTTCTGTTATTAAATAGCATTTATGTTAAAATTACATGAATCCATTCACTTATAATGCATTGAAAATTCTTGGAAACACAATTATTCATCACACATTTGTTTTCATCTTTAAAACATGCAGTTTATTGAGATAGTATATATTACAACTTAATTGAAAGTTAGTTCTCTGAATATAGTGTGAAAACTAAATTGTGGGATTGAGAGATATACACATTGTAGGCTTTTGTTTTAGATATTCTGTTAAATGATACAAGAATGAATATTTGACAGTGAAAATTTCTCTTCATATATATGTGCATAGTAGTCCAAGTAGGCTATCTGCATCTTATTAGGTTAACAATTAAAACTCATTTATCATGTGTGCGAAGTCCAATGTTGAGTTTCCGGGACACATTCTCCTAAATGTAACTCTGTTTAAGTAGTATCTACTGTAAGAAAAACACATTTTCAAATTGTGGCCTCTAAAATCTCCACATCCAGGGTTGTAGCCAAAAAAATCAACAATTCTGCTTTCATTGTATTGATTAGTACTCAATTACCCAACTGTTCCACACTTCAATAAACTAGGAAAGGCAGTTTAGAGCTGTATCAGAAATAGGAAGAAGAGATATGTACTGCAGTATTTAAGTTTCGGGTTTTAGTAATAAGAAGTTTGTAGGGGTTACATTCCCAAACAGGTATGTTGAATTTCTAATCTTCGGTACCTGTGAATGTGACATTATTTGAAAGTTTGTCTTTGCAGAAGGGTATTCAGTTAAATTGAGTTCCTAATGAACTATGGTAGATCCTAATCCAATATGACTAGTATCCTTATAAGAAGAGAAAACAGAGACACAAGCAAAGAAAGTCATGTAAAAATATAGACACAGAAAGAAGATGACCACGTGCAGCTGAAGGGAGAGATTGGAGTTATGCTGCTACAGCCAAGGAAAGCTTGGAGCTACCAGTAGCTAGGAAAGGCTGGGAGAGGCTCCCATACCGGTTCAGAAGAAAACATGGTCCTGCTAACATATTAATTCTGGACTTTTAGCTTCCATACTTGTGAGACAATCGATTTATGTTGTCTTATGTGACTCATTTTGTGGTGCGTTGGTATGGCAGCCCCAGGAGCTAGTAGAGGTTGTTTGCTAAATAGAAGAGTAAAAACAAAGTAGAAAGGTAATCATATCTACCCAAAAGATAAACAAGTTGAGATATGAGCTATAATTACACTTTAATCACTGGATTCAGAAGAAATCTAGTGAATTTCTCTACTGTTCTCCATATTTATAGAACAACACTTTTTTCTTTTCATCTGACCAAAAAGAATAAAGAATTAGTTAAATACTATGATTATTAACATTGGCAGATAGCAGTTTAGTAACAAGAGTCTATATATTTTAGTGGAGCAACAGGTGAATAACATGCCTGTAGGCCATCTACAATATTAAACTATGTGCAAGTTACAAGACATAAAAAGCATATTTAAGGACCAAAGAACACATTAAGAATTCAGAGAGTTTTGCAAGATAAGAGATCTGTAGCCACCTATCTATTCTCCTATTATTAAAGCATCTTTATGATTTGTCACAGAAAAAAATTATCTGTAGTAATGTTCTCATCTCTTTCTTAAAATTTCAATCTCTCCCCATCTAATCTTTGCTAACCCTCCATTTATCTTAATTCATTATTCTAAATATTTAAATAATGTTCCTTAATTTTACTTGTTGTTTAAATGAATATGCATATTTTTTCTTTCTATTCAGCTTCTTTTAAAATTCCACATTTGTTTAATATTTTTAATAAAAAAGTTTTATTTCCCAAAGAATTTCAATCTTGTTTCTTTCCAAATCACCTGCTAAATCTTCTTCCACTTAGAAAATCAGCAATCTTTTTGTCGTGTTACTACTTTTTGACCTGTGTATTACTTAATATGTTGAATAATAATATAGTCAATAAAATATTATTTTCTCTCACCATACATGAGAGAAAAGCAATCCCAGTCTTTCTCTTGTGCACAGAAAACTGAGTGAAGCATTTAAAAAATATGTTTAATAAATCACTCTACTAAAGAGAGACTTGCAAACATATATGTTAACTGCAGTGCTTTTTACAATAGCAAAAATATGGAACCAACCCAGTTGCCCATCAAAAGTGAAGATAAAGAAAATGTACATATGAAGGTGGAATATTACACAGCCATAAAAAAGAACAAAATCATGTCCTTTGCAGCAACATGGATAGAGTCAGAGACCATCATATGAAATTAACTATCACAAAAGCAAAAACTGAATACTGCATGTTCTCACTCACAAGCAGGCCGTGATCACTGTTCACATGAGCACAAAGGTGGAAACAACAGATGGACACTGCTAAAGGAGGGAGGGAGGGAGGGAGGGAGGGAGGGAGGGAGGGAGGGAGGGAGTGTGAATAAGTGGCACAGAAACATACACTGGAGACCAGGTTCACCATCTGGGGGAGAGAGGGTCAGTTAGAAGCCCAAACTTCACCTTTATGTAATTTACTTATGTAGTAAATCCTCAAAAGTATCCCACAACTCAAAATAAAATAAAAATTTATGCTTAGTGGTGACAGAAAGAAATTCAAAAAATGGAAAACTGATGCCTCATGTCATAGGAAACACAATCATCACAGCCCTGAGTGCTGTGGAGAGTTCAGCACATATCTCTTGGTGGCCTGCAGCTTACCGTCACAGAACACCATGCTCCACAGGAAGGATACCAAAGATCATCACAACGCCAACCAATAAGAAAAGAAGTCTAAACACTTGTTCTTGCTGCAACTTCACATGGGAGTCAATAAGAAAAACACAACCTAGACAAACACTGAATGAATCATGCTTTTACTCACTAAGAGAAGAAACAAAGCTAGATTAGTGCCAATGGTGTGCCTCAGTCTGCTGTGACTACTGGGTCTGTCTGGAAAGCAACATTGGGTAATTGACTTATACACACCCTCTGGTAGTGCAATAAGAGAACTTCAACCATTCCAGTATGGAGTCTGAAGTACCAAAATTTGGAAACATACCCAAGGGCCATTGACACACATGCTTAAGTGAAATAAAGGAAGAACATACATCCAATCTGAAACAAGAAAAGATAACGCCACACAACATGATAAGCCTGGCACATCATGGGTTGTATGAGGTCTTTTTCTCTTGGAAAGGCAGTCATCAACACTCAAGGTCCATTCTTATTCTTACGTGGCTAAGAAGGGATCAAGGCCTGAGAAGACGAGAGACTACTTTTCTCAACAATCATAAGCTAAGTTTCTGAGCAGAGGCTGCAGGTCCACACAATCCATTTTTCCTCAATTTCTTTTCCTTTACCTGAGTTTTCCTTTCTTAACATTTTAAATATTTCAGAAGCCACAAGTCATTACTTCAGTGTGTTCACAAAGACCCTGAGGAAAGAACTTACCTTCCCTTTCAGTGCCTCTATGTGACACATTAGGTTTTTAGTTCACGGTTGCCAATGCTATTTATCTGCTTCTTTTATAAGCTCTTGATTTGTTTCCATGGCATGAGACTCTTCTTTCTGTCTCACGAACCGCATGGTTATTGTTCTTCTCATGAATTATTGTTACTTTTATTTAAACTCTCTCTTATTTACTCACTGTACATTCTTTAATTGAATAAAACTGTTCATCCTTATACCTTAATCTGCCATCTTAATTGCAACAGTGTTCAAATCTCTTTTCCCAATGTCACCTTCTCTCCTGTCTATGTAATCATCATGCTTCCATCTCCTACTGGGAAGTTCTGAGAACATTCCTAACATACCAGGATCAATGTTGGATCTTTTTTCTTACACAAATTTTTCTTAATAACGGCATTTTATCTGCACTACTATGTACAAATTACATGATAGGAGATCTAGGACAGAATCACCTTGGTCACTCTCAGAGGTAGACTGCTATTAAGATTCTTCTGCCACTTATTCTTCTGTTATAAATTTAGAGCGACTATCCAGATATATTGTGCAAAACATAAATTGAATCAATTATCTAAAAAGCAAAGCAGACAAAACTACCACTGGTAAACAGATGACTCTCTAATATGGCATTTCAGACTATTTAAAGAAAACTTTTAGACAAATTGAGTTCAAGAGTTTATCTGAGCAAGAACATTCATGAACTAAACAGCCCTCAAAACCAGAAGAGATTCAGAGGGAACTCTGCTTAGCAGTGTGAGCAGTGAGATTTTACAGGGCAGAGAAGAAAATTGGAGAAATCATTTGATTGGCTGCAGCTAGATATTTACCATATGTATTGGTGTGATGAGGCATTTGTCTTTTGGGGGACATGGTCTGATGAGTTGACTGCCTGTGATTGGTTGAGATTTGGAGGTTTGTGATTGGCAGAAACCTAGCTATTTGTTACAAGAAAAAAAAAAGAAACTTGTAAATTAGATTTTGTTTTGTTACTTACTAATTTTTTATTACAGTTTGTTAGATAGGATTTCAGAGTACAGAGACAGCCTAAGGCATTAGGTGAAGCTTCCTTTTATGTAATTTAACAAGACAAATACCACCTTCCAAGATCCAAATAAAGATTGTAAAAAACCCTGTACATCTGTAACTTCACCTCATCATTTCTAAATTTTAACCCATTTTCCCTTCATACTTATATTTATAACATTATAAATATGTATGGTATTAAGTATAACTATTTCACTTAATAATATTCATTCCATTCATTTACCCACAGTAAAACTTATCATTATTCCAGTTTTTACATTTTCCTAATCTCTCCATACTGAGGAAATAATAACTACTAGCAGGAGAACTTCCTGCTAGATTTAGAACCCCAGACTCATATATTAGAGAGATAAAGTTTTGTTTTGCTCAAGCCACAGTTATTTTGAGAGCTGTTTTACCTACAACAAAAATGTATTACTTGTTAATATGTTTTAAAAGTATACTTAAAACAAATCATATTGCTAAATTAAAAGTAAATAGAATTATTTCCATTCACAACAATGTAAAAGATATTTCTTAGTGAAAATAACAGAAATAAAGATTTAGAATCATAGAACTATTAACTAGATATAAACCTTGTAGAAAAGGCACAATACGTGGGAGAGACCTGCTCATCCACAAATCTGTTGTCAATCATGCAAAGTTCCTTGAAGATTGAAGATTTCATCAAGAAAGACTTGTTCTTACAAACTAAGAATATCCAGAACATTTTAAAACATAAAGTAAACTTCAGGATAAATCACTGGTTGATTTCTTTAAAAATCTGATTTTAAAATTCTAGAATTCAGTGGAATCTCTCCTTGATACAATTAAAATGTTTAGCAGCTTTAATTAGTTATATTAGACCTTATGTATCTCCTGGGTCCAAGTGCCACAACCACAATTAGATTCTGTATATACAATAACAGTGTACCTGCATGGAGCAATTCTTATTGGTTTAGCTTATCATTATACATTATTTCTACTCCTTGCTGCTATTGCTGTGAAGGTATTAATACTTTTTATTTTATTTTAGTTTTTTTATTTTTTATTTTTCTTAGAGTCTAGGTCTTACCATGTTACTCATGCTGGTCTTGAACTCCTGATCTCAGGCAATCCTCTCTCCTCCACCTTCCAAAGTATTGGAATTACAGGCATGAGCCACCACGCCTGGCCCTAACATTTTAAAAAGATGTTCTCCATTCATATGGGCCCTTTTCTTTGGCAGAACTAAATGAATTTTGTTACATTATGTCTGACAAATTAGAAAAAATTAGTTGAATAGATATGATTGGAATTTGAAATAAACTGTTTTGATGTTATATTACTATGGATAATTTACATTTCTGAATATATCTCTAATTCCAAAATGAAGAATTACTGTACTTCAGCAATAATATTGCTTTTTTAGTTCCTGATTGTTTCGAAGCAGGTTTATAAAGGACCATGAGAATTATTTCAACAGCTGTGACATTTGCAATTAAAAGCTATATAACAGCTACCCTATCATTTGTAATGTCTTCCTCTACTATGCTACTTATTGTTTATCAGAACTATTGTAATCTTACACTTTGCTTTAGCAATACATGAAATTTAATTGTTATATTTTGTGTTTTAAAGAGATACTTCAGGTTAAGTGGCTCTCATCAAGAATATGTGATTATATTTTGGTAAAAATATGCAACAGAGAAGTTTACTTTCACTACCAAAAAATTAAAATCTAAATTTAAAATTTGATTTTATCATCTTTGTGTGATTTTTTTAAATTTAAAATTGAATATCAAATACTAAAAAAAAATGTGTCATTTTTAAATCTGGGCTTATAAATATGTAATTATATTTATTCATTCAGAGATAAATTTATTAAGTATCCTAGTTCTAGATGCTATCGGTTCATCAATAAACCCAACAGATACAAATATTTGGTGTTTTCTTTCAGTCTCAAATAATATTTATTATTTTAATATTTACCTATGTTTTAAAAAAGTTAATTGCTTACATATGCATTTAAGAGTAGGAGGAGACCCACCATGATGAATGAGACACAGACAGGTCAGATTTAAGTGGCAGACTTGACAGGCAGCAAGCCAGGTGAGTCCAGATTTGAATCACCCTCCTTCCACAGTAGCCCTGGGGCAACTGAGCCAAGCTGTGAGCAACCCTATCAGCCTGCGAGGAGAGTTACAGATCAGAGCTGAAAGGACATTGGACTTACAGGAACGACCTCAGAGCGAGTTTGGTTCCTTTTTTTATTTTTATTTTTTGTCTCTGTTTTGCTCATTTTTATTTGTTTTTTGTTTTCATTTTTTTCTCTTTCTGTTTTCGATAACATTTTGTGTTTACTTTGTTTCTGTTATCTTACCGATTTTTCTTTCTTTTTATTTATTTATTTATTTATTTATTTATTTATTTATTATAAAGATGTGGGGTACCATTCAGGGTTAGGTATACAAACACTGATCATGCAGGTACCCTTGTTGATAAGGTGTGCCTCTCCCTTTCCTAGCAGTTTCCCTCACCTGCCAGTCCCATCTCCCCCCAACAGTTTTCCACTATTGCCAATCGCTTTCTTATACCATTGTAATTGTTCAAGTTCACCTTATGAGTAAGAACATATGGAACTCAGTTCTTTGTTTCTGTAATAAATTACTGAGTATGAAGACTCCAAATCCATCCAATTTGCTGCAAAGTCCATATATTTGTCCTTCTTTATGGCTGCATAATATTCCATTGTGTATATGTACCACTTTTTTTTTTTTTTTTTGAGTTGGAGTCTCACTCTGTCATGCAGAATGGAGTGCAGTGGCCGCTCCTGGCCACTGCAACCTTGAGCTGCTGGGCTCCAGTGATCCTTCCATCTCAGCCTTCCAAGCAGCTTGAACTATAGGCACGCGCTACCATGCCCAGCTGATTTTTGAATTTATTGTAGAGATGCGGTCTCACCAAGTTGCCCAGGCGAGTCTTGAACCTGGGGGCTCAGGCAATCCACTCACCTCAGCCTCCCAAAGTGCTGGGATTACAGGCTGAGCCACCGAGCCTGGCTTGTACCACTGTTTTTTAAATCCAGTCCAGTTTCAATGGGCAATACAGTTGGTTCCATGTTTTTGCTATTGTGAATAGAGCTGCAAAAAACATACTTGTGTACATGTATCTTTTTCATAGAATAATTTGAGTTCCTTAAGGTATATTCCCAATAGGGGAATTGCTGGGTCATATGGAAGGTGAATTTCTAGTTCTTTCAGAAATTGCCAAAGAGGTCGTACTAGTCCGCATTCCCACCGGCAGTGTAGAAGTGTTCCTTTTGCTCCACATCCTCACCAGCATTTGTTGTTGTTTGCTTTATTAATGATGGCATTTCTTACCTGGGTTAGGTGGTATCTCAATGTGGTTTTGATTTGCATTTCTCTGATGATGAGTGAGACTGAGCACTTTTTCATGTGTCTGTTGGGTGCCTGTATATCTTCTTTTGAGAAGTGTCTATTCATGTCTCTTGCCCACTTTTTAAAGGGGCTGTTTGTTTGTTTTTTCCTTTTGGTGCATTTGAGTTCCTTGTAGATCCTAGAAGTTAGGCCTTTGTAAGACATACATTTGGCAAATATTTTTTCCCATTCTGTGGGTTGTCTCCCTGTCTCTTGATGGTTTCTTTTGTTTTGCAAAAGCTCATTAATTTGATGAGGTCCCACTGGTCTATCTTATTACTTAAGATATTGGCCTTTAGGGTTCTGAATAGGAATTTGTTCCCAGTTCCAACTGATTTTTCTTTTCTTTAGACTTCCAGTTTGCACATGGGAAGAGCATATCAATAGGGAGGTTTTTGTTGGATTGTGTGTTTGTATGATTGTTTGTATGTTTTAGCTTTTTAAAAAATCTTTTCTGTCTTTGTGTCTCTTTTCATTTGTTAGTTGGTATGCCTGTCTGTTTTCCCTCTTACTCTTCTCTCTCCACCTTATTCTTGCACCCCTTCCTTCTTTTTCAATTATTTCCCTTTTTCTTATCTCATTTTGCTTTCAGTGAGCAAACTTACACCCTTACTACATAGACAGATTTTAAGACAGTGGGAAGTGGGTTCCAAGGTGCTCATAAATCTGTCGGTGGATACTGGAATCTGCAGATAGATTTTGAATCACAGCTCTCCCCTCAATTAAATCTCAAAACTGCAAAAAGTATAGCCCTCAACCCAAAGTCCAGTTATAGAATTGAAAAAAAGCCAGCAGATTCAAATAAGGAAGAACAGGAGATTGAGCAATCAGAAGTAAAAGCAACCCTGCCACCCCTGAACAATGAATTAAAGAAGAGAAAAAAAAGTGAGGGGGAGGAAAATCTACATAAATGAAAAAAAAAAAAAGGATATGGGACTCACACAACCCCTGGGATGTCAGACACTGAGAAAACAGACATTGGAATGCAGACATTGAAGAGCCCCCAGAATTACTGGTCAAAAATTACAAACCCAGATATCAAGATATTAATAGAGGGAATAAATAGAAGAGGAAAGACAAGAGGAAAATCTGAAAGAGTTGATAACTGAGATAATAGCAGTAAAGAATACTGTGAATGAAATAAATAGCAGACTGATAGGCATGGAAAGCAGAATTAGCTAAGCAGAAGAAAGAATCTCAGAGCTTGAAGACCAAAATATAAAACTAACCAAAACTGTAAAAAACATAGAGAAAAGAAACTTAAAAAGAACAAACCTTGAAGAGATGAGTGATTATTTCAAGAGGTCAAACCTAAGAGTAATTGGACTACCTGAGGCAGAAAGAGAGACAGAGACCACACTGGAACAAACAGTCCATGAAAGTATTCAAGAAAACTTCCCTCATTTCATCAATGATGTGACCATTCAAACACAAGAGATTCAGAGAACCCCTGCAAGATAACAAATGAGAAAACCAACTCCTAGACACATAGTAATTCACCTAAACAAAGGAGGTATAAAAGAAAAAATCCTAAAGGCAACAAGAGGAAAAAGGTTAGACTATCTACCAGGGAAGACCAATTAGAATAGCAGCAGATTAATCACAGAAACACTTCAGGCTAGGAAAGCTTGGAGCCAATATTCAAAGTTCTCAAAGATAAACAATTTCAATCAAGAATAACCATCCCAGCTAAGCTAAGCTTCAATAGTGAGGGGGAAATAAAAATTTTCCCAGACATTCAATCTCGAAGTACTTATGCTGCCTCTACACCAGCTCTACAAGAAAGACTTAAGAAAGTATTAAACACAGAAGAAAGGGACAGAAGAACAACAATGTTCTTCACAAAGTGTAGGAAAAAGATTGAAAACACACATGAATTAACCTAAAAATCAAAAGAAAGACAACAAACAAGTAGGAACAGCAACAACTCTATAAGAACCTCATGACAGGGAAAAACTCTCACATTTCAATAATTAGTTTGAATGTGAATGTGAATGGGCTACATGTACCACTGAAAAGACATAGAGTGACAAATTGAATAAAAATCATACTGCAAAAACATATTGTCTCCAAGATACTCATCTCACCAGAAAGGACAATCACAGACTTCAAGTGAGAGGATGAGAAACAAAATTTCAGGCAAACAGAGCACAAAATAAAGTAGGAGTTGCAATCTTAATATCAGACAAAATATTCTATAAGCTATCAAAAATTTAAAAAAGATACAGAAGGTCACTACATAATGATAAAAGGTTCAATCCATCAACAAGAAATATCCAGCCTTAACATACATGCATCCAACATAGAAGCACCAACTTTCATAAAGCAACTTCTAGGCAAATTTAAAAAAGATATTGACTATATCACTATCATAGCTGGGAACTTTAACACTCCACCCATAACCCTAGACAGATCATCAAGACAAAAAATCAGCAAGAAGATCTGGAACGTCAACGTCATAACCAAATGGACTTAATTGATACCTACAGAACACTCCACCCAACGACCACAGAATATACATTCTATTCATCACCATAAGGAACATAGTTGAAGATCATCCTTGGCTATAAATCAAGCATAAACAAATTTCATAAGTATGATATTTTTCCATGCACCATTTCAGACCACAGTGGAATAAAAATAAACATCAACACCAACAAAGTTCCCCTGAAACCCACAAAGACATGGAAACTAATAGCATGATGCCAAGCAACTCCTGGGTCAACTTGGAAATCAAAATAAGAGATTAAAAGATACTGGAAACAAATGAAAATGAAGAAAATTCTTACCAAAAACTTTGGGATGCCATGAAATCAGAAGTAAGACGGGAATTCATATCTCTACAAACACACATGAAGAAAATGGAAAGATCACAAATTAACAGCCTAATAAGTCAACTAAGGAAGCTGGAAAGCAAGACCACC
Organism: Cephalopachus bancanus; assembly: GCA_027257055.1. NCBI lineage: Eukaryota > Metazoa > Chordata > Mammalia > Primates > Tarsiidae > Cephalopachus > Cephalopachus bancanus. The sequence continues at coordinate 3,003,571 of JAPVLO010000220.1, read as the reverse complement.
AAAATCATAACTTCAGCAGAAGAATCCAGATCACCAAATAAAAGCCCAAATTTGGGACATAGAAGACAAAAAAAAATACAAAAAAAATCAATGAAACAAAAAGCTGGTTCTTTGATAAAAATATTGATGGTCCTCTAGCTAGACTGACCAGTAAAAAGACAAAAAATCCAAATAAACTCAATCAAAAACACAAAAGATGAAGTCACAACTGACCCCGAAGAAATACAATAGATTATCAGAGACTATTATGCGCATTGAATGTAAACACACTTGAAAACCTAAAGGAAATGTAGGACTCTCTGACATCACACAACCTCCCTAGGTTGAAATAAGAAGAAATTGAGAACCTAAGTAGACCAATAACAATCCAGAAAATTGACTATGTCATAAGAAGACTACCTACAAAAAAAAGCCCTGCACCAGATGACTTTCCAGCAGAATTCAACAAAACATGCAAGGAGAAACTGATACCAATCCTATTGAAAATATTCCAGGCAATTGAGGAAAATGGAACTCTCCCCAAATCATTTTATGAAGCTAACATCACATTGATACCCAAGCAGGCAAAGATCCAACGAAGAAAGAGAACTACAGGCCAATATTCTTAATGAACTAGATGCTAAAATTCTCACCAAGATCCTGGCAAACTGGATTCAACAACACATCTCAAAAATCATCCATCACAACCAAGTAGGCTTCCTCCCTGGGATGCAAGGCTGTTTAAACATTTGTAATACCATAAACATAATTAAATACATCAACAGATATTAAACCCCAGACCACATGATTTATCATTAGATGCAGAAAAAGGTTTTGATAAAATCCAGCACCACTTCTTGATAAAAAACCATGAACATCTAGGCATAGATGGAATATACCTCAAAATAGTAAGAGCTATCTACAAGAAACCCACAGCCAACATACTGCTAAACAGACAGAATTTGGAAACATTTCCCCTGAAAACTGGAACAAGACAAGGATGCCCACTCCTGTTCAACATAGTTTTGGAAGTCCTAGCTAGAGCAATCAGAGAAGGGAAGGCAATCGGGGGTAACCAAATAGGAAAAGCAGAAATCAAGTTATCATTCTTTGCAGACAACATGATAGTATACCTCGAAAACCCACGAGAATCTGGCAAAAACCTCCTTGCACTGATAAAGGACTTTGGCAACGTCTCAGGGTACAAAATCAATGTGAAAAAGACGGTCATATTTCTATACAATGACAAAAAACATACAGAAACCCAAATAAAAAGCACAATTCCATTCACAATAGCCACCAAAAAAAAAAAAAAAAAAAAAAAGAAATGCCTTGGCATCTTCCTAACCAGAGACATGAAAGATCTTTACAATGAAAACTATAAAACACTGCTCAAAGAAATCAAAGATGACATAAACAAGTGGAAAAATATTCCATACTCATGATTTGGAAGAGTCAACATTGTTAAGATGTCCAACCTACCTAAGGTAATCTACAGACTTAATGCAATACCCAACAAATTACCAGCAACATTCTTCTCAGACTTAGAAACAGCAATACAGGGATTCATATGGAAACATAAATGATCAAGAGTAACCAAAGCAATCCTCAGCAAAAAAACAAAGCCATAGGTATCACACTCCCAGACTTTAAGCTTTATTATACAGTTACAATAATCAAAACAACCTGGTATTGGTACAAGAACAGGCATATATACCAATGGAATAGAATTGTGATTACAGAAGGAAAACTTCAATTTGTCAACCAACTCATCTTTGACAAAGCCTCCACCACCAACCATGGAGATGAGAACCTATTCAGTAAATGTTGCTGGGAAAACTGGCTGACCACATACAGAAGATGGAAATAGTACTCCTACCTATCCCCATATACAAAAATCAACTCTAAATGGGTCAGAGACCTAAACATAAAACTTTAAAGTATAAGAATCTTAGAAACCGCAAGAGAAACTCTTATGGAAATTGGAGCTGGCAACCAATTCCTGATCAAAACCCCAAGTGTCCATGTCATAAGAGATAAGATAGACAAGTGGGACATCATCAAACTGGCAAGCTTCTGCAAAGTCAAAGAAAACATCAAGAGAGCAGGGAGACAGTCCATGTACTGGGAAAAATATTTGCTAACTCCATGTCAGACAAAGGCCTAATATCTAGGATCTACAAGGTCCTCAAATGCTGAAAAGAAAAAAAAAAGTCACATTACAAAGTGGGCAAAAGATATTAATAGGCAGTTCTCAAAAGATATACTACCAACATCTTTTGATACATGAAAAAATGCTCAGTCTCACTAGTCATGAAAGAAATGCAAATTAAAACTACACTGAGATACCACCTAAATCCAGTCAGAATGGCCATCATCAATAACTCAAAAAATAACAGACGCTGGAGAGGATGTGGTAAAAAGGGAACACTTCTACATTGTTGGTGGGAGTGTAAACTAGTACAGCCTCTCTGGAAAACAGTGTCGCAATTCCTAAAAGTTCTAAAAATTGACATTCCATATGACCCCACAATCCCCCTACTGGGGATATACCCAGAAGAACTCAAATCATTCTATAAAAAAGATACCTGCACACATATTTTTATCGCAGTATTGTTCCCAATAGCAAGAATCTGGAAGTGACCATGCTGCCCATCAAAAGAGAACTGGATTAAAAAAATGTGGTACATAGACAAAATGGACAGCTATAAAAAAGAACAAAATCATGAACTTCACAGCAACCTGGATCGACTTAGAGTTTATAATACTGAGTAATCTTTCACAGAAACAAAGAACTGAGTATCACATGTTCTCACACATAGGTGGACCTTGAACAACTAACACAATACTACAAGAAAAGAATTGACAGTATCAGGAAACTGTGGGGGGTTAGGGGTTAGGGAGGTGGGATTGGCAGTAGTGGAAATCTGCCTGGGGAAGGGGAGTACACCTTATTAACAATGGTAACTGCGTAATGAATATTTGTATACCTAACCCTGAATTGTACCTCACAATTTTAAAATAAAAAATTTAAAAGTTAAAAAAAAAGAATGGGAGAAGAAAAAAGAGAGGAAAACTGAATACCAATGTGTACTTTGTACATTAATACAAATTTTATACACTAATCACTTAGTAGCATATCAAAATAGCATTTTAACCTTCCATTGAAAATAATGGAAAAATATACTGAAGTCTAGTAATGATAATTCTAATTAATAATTCAGATGATTTATACTAATCAGTTATAGTGGCTAGTTCACTTATTGAAATTTTGGAAGACATGAAAATCTATGCCTATGATTATTGGGATCTGCCACCGTACCTTTCTTATTATCATCCTAAGTAATGATATTGATGAAATCACTGGTTACTTTTGCTAAGTACATTTTTAAAAATACAATACAAATTGCATATAAAGTATTTCTTAGAGGTCTATTTATGCTAAATCATATCTTGAACTATGTACTTATCATGCTTTTGTAAACAATACCTTTAGTTTTTTCTAGTTCTTGGCTCCAGATTTAACACCTTGATCTGATGTTCTATTTTCTTATTTCAGACATTCCAGAGTCTGATAATACTGTCTACTATTCCCTCATTTGTTATTGCATTCAGATTGCTTTGTTGGGTTCTGAGCTTCCACTGAGAGATTCAACCTCTTGGCAGCAGCCCTATTCCCACTTCCTTGAATAGACAGACCCTCAGGCATGGCTATTCAACTTAAATCATCTGGCTTTACTACTAGTAGTACTACTATTATGTTTATAATGTTCTATTTTATTATTGTACTATATTATTTTATATTATAGTTATTATACATTGTTATAACATTTACACACTTTCTTTTACCATTTACTTCTTACTTAAGAATTTGTGTATAGGTTTAAGCATTGGTTATTCAGTAAATCTTTCGAAATACCCTCCCATTGGGTTAGGTGCTGTGTATTCTCAAGCTTCATAAGCTTTCCTCAATCACAATATCTATCAAACAAAATTATAGTTACCAATATACCAATAGCATTTTCTTACATTTTTGAATGCATGAAAAGGTATTCACTGTATATTAGTCATTTTAATTCTTTTCAATAAAGAGTGCATAAAAACATTTAAGTGGTTGAATCCTTTATTTTCTTTTATAAAATAGCTTCTTGCTTCACTAACATTTCTATACAACTATTCTTACTAGAACAAAGAATCAATGAATTCTTTAATATAATACAATTTTTTAAATAAAAATTTTGAAAGTGTTGAATACTTTCAAGGTTTGGGATATTTTTATGTAGACTTATCATAGATTATTAACTGATGGAATCTAAACTATGTATTTCTTCATGTACAATTTAAAAAACACATTCTAAGTTTAATTTAGTACTTAATTATTAAGGCTGTAACACTTCATGAAAAATACTCCAATTGAATCAAGAAAAATAACATTACTCTGAACTAAAAATGGTAGTAGTGGTGGAAGCTGATAGAATTAATGTATTTCAAGTATATACTGAGTCATTTATATTTATTATCTTCAAGTATAAATTATATTTATCATAAAATAATGCAACTAAAGTGTGTGTGTCAAACAATAAGCTCTTTGTTCTGGCATTTTTAGACCATCTAGAATAAATACTTACTGAATCTTAAAAATTCATTTTTATTATTTGCATCAAATGTCCATTCAACTTCTTCATTAGGGAAACATGTTTATCTTAAATACTTTTATCCTGTAATATGCATTGAGTTATTGTGACAAATAGCACCAAAATTTAGGGCATGTTTAAACAATTTGTAGATTCACTAATTTTTGCCACTTCCCCCCCAAATTTGGTTTCCATATTATAGGATCAAAGAACTGAGAAATAAAAAGTCATAAGCAAAAGTAATTCAATGACTTTTAGCTGTGGTAATACATGTATAATGTCTTCACTTAATTATATTTAACTCAGATATCCTCTTGATGCATATTTTATGTGCATGTGCATGATATTTTAGAGAAAAATATTGAACCTCTTGAAATATATTTAATACAAAAACAAATAAAAGAAGACAATAATTGTAAAAAATAAAAAAATATACTTTCATTGGTATAGGAAAAAATAATTTATTTAATGACTACATGAATTTGCATGTATTAAGAACCTCCTTGATTTATGGACTGTAACTGGACTGTAATTTGAATACTCAAATTACCTCTAATTTTGCAGTTTAACTTTCTTTGGTTTTCTGGGCATATAGTGAAAAATGGCTCCATATTAATTTTCTAATTTAATATCACCTGACTCTGTTTTAGTAGTCCCAAATACAAGTTACTTGAAAGAAAGAAAAAAAGAAAAAACCAAAAAAGATCCCGAGTATCCCAGCTTATTCCGTAAACTGGTCTTTCTGGATGGTTTCTAATTTAGATCAAATAAACTACTGTCAGTAGAGAAATGGCATCTACAATGGACATGATTATAAGAGTCCATCCTATTTTTGTGGAGACTTTTTGTTAGATTAGATAAACATAGTCTCATTCTTACCATAGATGAGCCACTTCCTGGTAGTACAAAGTTTTGTAGTTCAAAAAATTCATTAGTCTGAACAGTAAAGACTATATTTAATCAATGTATTTAGCGATGAATTCAAAGACTTATTAAACCTCCTCAAGCACGATAATCCCTTGCTCTAGATCCTCAAGGCAGCCTCAGTTTTCATGGTAATTTTATGTGAATAAGAAAAAAATTTATCTTTCCTCAAGCTTATTTGTTCTCATCTGTTGAAAGACTATTGCAACAATACATCCTTCTCAATCAATACATTTTACTGTGATTTTCTGAAAATATGATGTAATAAATATTATATCTACAATGTTTGTTTTGTTTATTATACCACCTTACATGTGGTTCAGTGTGCAACTTGCCCAACCGTATATGACAGTCCAGCAGCTTCTTACCATGCATTTTTTGCTTGAATGACATTTGGTATAATAAACATATTTATAACTGAAAAATATATTAACATTTAAAATATAATTTTGGCACATTATTATTGTATGAATATGGAACTTATTCATTGCAAAGTACAAGAAGGATGTATAATATGAAGAAAATTTGCAATGCCTTAAACAATCTGGGATAAAAAGATATACACGTGTGTGTGCATATGTACATATGTGTGTGTGGATAGATAGATAGATGGACAGATCACTCTTTTAACTTGTAAGTATTGTTTTGCTATGTTCTGTATCACTCTCACTCCAGCAGAAAAGTAAACAGAATGTTACTGATTCACCAAAATAGCTCCTATTATGTTCCCAATAATGTTCTAGATGTTGGAAATGTACTATAGTAGTAAAAACATTAGGCAAACCCTAATCTTTCAGCCATGTTGTAGTCTTGAGGAGGATAGAAAGACAATAAAGAAAAAAAAAATTTTTTTAAACTAAGTTAGTAGAGTAATAAGTGTAAAGACAATGACATAAGGTAGTTGATACATGAAAATTAACGTCAAAGGAGTTTAATTTGAATTGGGTAGCCCCAAGAGTTCACTGTCAGGAGATAATATTTTAGCAGTGACTAAAAGATCATAGAGTTTAGAAGTCTTGTGGAGAAGATGTCTTTTTAATGAACAATATCTGTTATTAAATATTATTGATGCTATATTAAAAATAGAATATTTCTGAGGATTAGTACAGTGAAACCATTAGCAGGATTACGTCCTCTGAGTACGTTTTAGCTTCTGTAGAATATGGGTATTTGTGTATTCATAGTATATATGAATTTGTGAGAGATCAATCTAAGTAAAACTTTGTAATACATAAACCTATTTATAACTTGGAGTCATGTGTCCACTGGACTTTGACCAAATTTTTCCTTCTAAGATGTTTAACATTTAATTTACATTTAAAGTTGCTAATAATTTACCTTCAAAGAGTGACAGGATGTGACAAATTTTTTACAATGTTGAATATAGTCTATTCAAAAACTGTCCCTCAGGAAGGATCTATAAGTCATTTGGTGGTAATATCTGTGCTGAATAGAGCTATATTTTAGCTATTGCATAGTAAGGTGCTTGAATTACCTCATATTAATCTGCAAGTTGTCCTTTCACACCTTGTTTGTATTTCCACAGCTTTATAACTGCACTTGGCGGCAAGCACCATTAGACAATGATATTGACTAATTAGACATCATAGATCTTAGGTGAAGAGATATTTTACATTCTGGACCAAATTGTATAGCCAACTTTTGATTTTTTAAGAAAAGCATTTTTTAAAAGAAAACAAAATTGAATAGATACTAGACTACAATATAAATTAATACATGTTTAAACATTTTCATGTACAGAAATTTTATGTTACTGCATTTAATCCCCTTTTAAGACAGTTTATAATTTTGATGAAGAGTGGTGATAGCAAACTCATATTTGAAATATTAGATTATATTTTCCTATTTACATACTTAATATTCTCTTATTAAATCTAAAGTTCCCTAAATAATCATTTTTCCCTCTTTATCTCCCTCTCCCTCTCCTTTTCTCTTTCTCTAGAATGTTTGCTGCTTGAGGTATCACCTAGAGAATTTTATCTATTGGTCATGATAGTCTTCTTTCAAATTTGAAACATCAGTAATAAATATGAAAATACATAGATACTGAAGATACTGCAATTAGTTAACAACTATAAACTCATTTCTCTTACCTATTATGGTGTTCTATGCTTAAGTCAAATAAAATGGAGCTTTTTTTTCTTAATGTGCACACAATATATGTCTTGTAAATTTAAACTAAGTACAGGGATAAGTGAGGCTGATTGTCTTATTTTGGGTGCAACCTATAACTGCATCATCACAAAGAATTTGGGTTGAGTACCTCACTTCTGTCTTATATTTTCTGGACACAAATGGTTTTGGTCATGAATTGCAGCAAATCTATACATTATGAGTGGAGCTCTATCAAGATTTTTATGACATATATTTGTTGGGACAGAGGCCCACTGAGCGTTAGGGATCAGGAAGGGCCATTGACCCCGAGACCACTAGGATGCGTTCGGGAGCTATTGACCCCATTTCTTCCCCCTTTCTACTCAGCACTAACCAGATTAAGCTCCTGTGAGCTCAAAACATAAAAACTCTGAGACCGGGACGAACACAAGCTAAATTTAGAAGCTCATTGCTCCCATTCTTCTGCAAACTGCAGTTTTGTCTTTCACATAACTTATAATTCAAACTCGTGTCACATTTAAGAGCCTTAGTATTGGTCACAGGCTTCTGGGTCATGATCTTAGGATTTATTGAAGGTGTAAATTGTAGAATATAGTTTTAGAAGACAGCCATTTTGTTGAAAGAATGCAGCTGGGTTACCTGCAGGTAGCTCACTGTGAACTTTGGACTGGGCCACATTCCAAACATTCTAGGATGGGCCACTTTCATTTGTAAAGTAAATACTTAAGCTTCTATAGAATTGTTTAACTTGGCATAAATCAATCAGCTTAGGATGAAAAAGGTTTATAGAATATGTCAGTCACAGATTAGGTTATCCTTTGTTATGGGATTTTAAGATTATCATATGAAAAGGGCTTAAAGGCAATCATTGATTAAGTTTTCATGGATTAAGGTTTCTGGTGGGTGGGGGACGCCCCTCCCACATCTGACTTTGTGTATAAAAGACCCATTGTAATTCCGAATAACACAGATCGCTTCTGCACTAGACTGGAGTCCAGTCTCTTTCTTTCTTTCTCTTCTTCCCCCCAATTGCCGATGCCGTCTCCACCTTTGGGGTTCCCTGAACCCAGCTGGAGCTGGTCCCCGGCATATATTAAAGTATTTGAACTCTAAAAAAATGTTTATTGGAATACTTCCAATTAAATATGAGAGCACTAAAATTTGTTAGTTTGCATAGAGTATGCTGACATGGAAACTAAATAGTGATACTTTATCCACAATAGCAAAAACAATTGAAAGTGGATAGGATAAAAAATTTATAAATACATATATGATGCAGACATAAACAAGGACAAAATTATGGACTTTCCAGCAACTTGGATAGATTTATAATCTATCATATTCAGTGATCTACCACAGAAACAAAGATCTGAGTACCATATGTACTCACTCATAAGGGGACATTGAACATTTATTATGATAAATGCACTGCAAAAAAGGGATTGGCAGTAGCTGGACCCTACCAGGGGAGGGAAGGTGAGGCACATAACATCACAAAGTGTACCTGAGTATAAACTAGGCAAAGTGAGGACAAATAGGGGGCCCAAAGTTCATCTATATAGACCACTTGTGTAACTAATCCTGACTTGCACTCTACATCTTTAAAATAAAAACAAATAAATAAATGCTTGTTGAATAAAAATGATTTAATTATATATTAAAATAGTTTTTATTTCCAGCATCTGTGTTTTTATGCATGACCAACTGGTATATAAATTAAAAGATTAGATTATTTAGTTCTATGCCACTACTGGTTCTTTTTTCTCTTTTTTATTTTTATTTTAAAGATGTGGGGTACAATTCAGGATTAGGTATACAAGTGGTTATCATACAGGTAGAATCTGGGCCTCCCTTTGCTTCCCACACTGCCTGGTTTGAGATCAGGTACAGTTATTGATGTTTCCCTCTCTACCCATCCCTGGCAGTATCCTGCTACTGACAATTCCTTTCTTACAATATTATTGTAAATGTCCAGGGTCTAATTACGAGTGAGAACACGTAGTATTCTGTTCTTTGTTTTTGTGATAAAACACTGAGTATGATAGACTCTAAATTCATCCAAGTTGCTGTGAAGTGCATATGTTTTTCCATCTTTATGGCTGCGTATTATTCCATTGTGTATATGTACCACAATTTTTAACCAGTTCAGGTTCGATGGGCAGCACAGTTGGTTCCATGTTTTTACTATTGTGAATAGTTCTGCAATAAACATGCGTGTTCAGGTATATTTTTTCTAGGATGGTTTGAGTTCCTCCAGGTATATTCCCAGTAGGGAAGTTTCTGGGTCATGTGGGGGAGTCAATATCTAGTTCTTTTAGAAATCACCACACTGTTTTGCAAAGAGGTTGCACTAGCTTGCATTCCCACCAGCAGTGTAGGTGTTCCTTTTTCTCCACATCCTCACCAGCATTTGTTGTTTTTATTTTATGAATGATGATCATTCTTAGTAGGGATAGGTGGTATCTCAATGTGGTTTTGATTTGCATTTCTCTGATGATTAGTGAGGTTGAGCATTTTTTCATGTGTCTGTAGGCTGCCATATATTTTATTTAGAAAAGTGTCTCCATGACTTTTACCCACTTTTTAATGGGGTTTTTCCCCTCTGGCATATTTGAGTTCCTTATAGATCCTGGGTGTTAGACCTTTGCCAAATATACAGTTGGCAAATAGTTTTTCTCATTCCATGAGCAGTGTCCCCCCCCCTTTTTTTTTTTTTTTTTTGCTGTGCAGAAATTTTTCGGTTGGAGAGGTACCACCTGTCTATCCTATATCTCTTATGGCATGGGCACTTGGGGTTTTGATCAGGAATTGGTTGCCAGTTCCAGTTTCCATAAGGATTTTCTGCATTTTCGGAGGGTCTTATAGTTTGAGGATTTACATTTAGGTCTTTGATCCATTTAGAGTTGATTTTTGTGTATGTTGATAGGTAGTAGTGCTGTTTCAATTTTCTGCATGTGGTCAGCCAGTTTTTCCAGCACCATTTAGTGAATAGGTTCTCCTCTCCCCAGTAGTTGCTGGTGGAGGATTTGTCAAAGATGAGTTGGTTGAGAAATGGAGGTTTTGCTTCCTGAATCTCTATCTTGTTCTACTGAGTCATATGCCTATTCTTGTACCAATACCAGGCTATTTTGATTATTGTAGCATTATAGTAAAGTTTAAAGCTAGAAGTGTGCTATCTCCTACTTTGTTTCTTTTGCTGAGATTTGTTTTGGCTTTTCGTGGCCATTTATGTTTCAGTATGAATTTCTGTATTGTAATTTCCAGGTCTGAGAAGAATGATGTTGATAATTTAATGGATACTGTGTTGCCTTTGGTAGGATGGACATCTTAACAATGTTGATTCTTCCTGTTCATGAGCATGAAATATTTTTCCATTTATTTGTGTCTTCTTGGATTTCTTTGAGCATTGTTTTGTGGTTTTCATTGCAAATGTCTTTCACTTTTCTGGTTAGGAATTTGCCAAGAAGCATCATTATTTGTGTGGCTATTGTGAATGGGATTGTGCTTTTTATTTGGTTCTCTGCTTGCTTGTTGTTGGTGTATAGGAATGCTACTGCCTTCTGCACATTTATTTTTACCTCCAGACTTTGCTAAAGTCCTTTATCAGTGGAAGCAGGTTTTTGACTGATTCTTTTGGGTTTTCGAGGTATAGGATTTATCGTCAGCAAAGAGGGATAACAATTTCTCCTTTTCTTATTTGGAGACACTTGATTTCCTTCTCTAGTCTAATTGCTCTAGCAAGGACTTCTAACACAATGTTGAACAAGAGGGGTGAGAGTGGGCTGCCTTGTCTTATTCCAGTTTTCAGGGGAAATGTTTCCAGTTTCTGTCTGTTTAGCAATATGCTGACTGGATTTATCATAGACGACACTTAATATTTTGAGGTATGTTCCTTCTATGCCTAGGTGTTCGAGGATTTTTGTCAAAGAAATACTGGATTTATCAAAAACTTTTTTGCATCTAATGATATAATCATGTGGTTCTTGTTTTTCATCTGTTGACGTATTTAATTACACTTATGTGCTTGCAAATGTTGAATCAGCCCTGCATCCTGGGGATAAAACCTACTTGGTTATGGTGAATGATTTTTGAGATGTGATGTTGAATCTAATGTGCTAGAATCTTGTTGAGAATTTTTGCATCTATGTTCATTGGAGATATTGGACTATAGTTCTTTTTTGTTGGATCTTTACCCAATTTGAATATCAGTGGGATGTTAACTTTGCAAAATGATTTGGAGGGAGAATTTTATCTTTCTCAATTGCCTGGAATACTTTTAGTAGGACTGTGTGTTTTGAAGAATTCTGTTGGAAATCTGCCTGACCCCAGTCTTTTTTTGTAGGCAGTTTTCTTATGATGGAGTCTATTTTCTGGGTTGTTGTTTGTCTATTTAGTGTCTTGATGTCTTCTTGTTTCAACCTTGGAAAGTTGTGTGATGTCAGAAAGCCCTCCATTTCATCTGTGTATCAAGTTTGTTTCTATACAAGTGTGTGTGATAATCTCTGATAATCTTTTTTATTTCTTCAGGGTCAGTTGTGGTTTGACCATTTGCATTTCTGATTGTGCTAATTTGGACTTTTTCTCTCTTTCTCTTGGCCATTCTTGCTAGGGTCCATCAATCTTTGTTATTCTTTCTATGAACCAGCTTTTTGTTTTGTTGATTTTTTTCCTGTATTTGTCTTCTATGTCCTGTATTTGGGCTTTTACTTTGGTGATTTGGATTCTTCTGCTAAAGTTAGAGTTTTGGTCGTCTTGATTCTCCAGCTCCTTTAGGGGATTTGTTAGGCTGTTGACCTGTGACTTTTTATATTCTTGATGTGTGTGTGTGTAGAGCAGGGGTCCCGCCGAGGACATTTATCCGGCCCACCGGGTGTTTTTGCCACCGCTGCCTGTCCTGCCTAGCAGCCGACTGGTCTGGCCCACAGTGCGCATGTGTGGAATGTGCATCGCACTCTCCAACTCCCCTGTCTCTCAACTCCTCCTCTCAGTCTCGGATGTGATCGGACAAGATGTCAGCTTGCCTGTGCAGAGCCTGCTGCTGCCTGAGACCGAGGTAAGAACAAGTTAGGATTTATTTTTTTTTGAAGTTAGGAGGTCTATTTTGTAATTTAATTTTGCAGTTAGTAGGGCCTTTTTTTTTGCGGTTAAGGGGTCCTTTTTTTTCCTGAGGTTAGGAGGTCTATTTTTTTTTGCAGATAGAGGGCTCCTTTTTTTTAAACTATAGTCCGTCCCTCCAACGGTCTGAGGGACAGTGAACTGGCCACCTATTTTAAAAGTTTGAGGGCCCCTGGTGTAGAGATATAAATTCCCCCCTTAGAAATGTTTTCATGGCATCCCAGAGGTTTTGGTGGGGTGTTTCTTCATTTTCATTTCTTTCTAGGCAACTTTTAATTTCTGTTTTTATTTCTATGTTGACCCAGTAGTAGTTCAACATCATGCTATTTAGTGTCCATGTCTTTATAAATTTGGGGGGAATTTTGTTGATGTTGATATTTATTTATAGTTCACTGTGTTCTGAGAAGATGCATGGCAGTATTTTGATTTATGAAATTTGTTTATGCTTAATTTATGGTCTAGGATGTGCTCGATCATGGAGTACATTCCTTGTGGTGATGAGTAGAATATATAATCTGTGATTGTTGGTTGGAATGTTCTGCAGGTATCTATTAAGTCCAATTATTTGAACATCAAGTTTAGGTTCCAGATCTTTGTTAATTTTTGCCACAATGATATATCTAGGGTTGTTAGTGGGGTATTTAAGTCCCCAGTTATAATCATGTTAGAGTCAATATTTTTTTTAGTTTAATAGTTATTAGTTGCTTTATAAATGCTGGTGCTTCTGAGTTGGGTGCATATATGTTTAGGATGACTATTTCTTATTGATGAAAAAACCTTTTGTCATTCTGTAGTGCCCTTCTGTATCTCCTTTAATTTTTGATAGTTTAAAGATTGTTTTGCCTGATATTAATTAATGACCTTTACTTTCTTTTGTGATCTATTCACCTGGAAACTCATTTATCATTCTCTAACTTTGAGTCTGTGCATATCACTTGTGTTGAGATGAGTTACCTGGATGCAGGAAATTATAGAGTCATTTTTTTGTTTTTTAATCCAGCTTGCCATTCCATGTCTTTTCGGTGGTGCATTTAGTCCATTCATATTCTGGCTAATTATTGACATGTGATTGTTTATTGCCATCATGAGGTTCTTATAAAGTTTGCTTTCTTTTAGCTTTTGGATTGATGGATGTGTGACTTTCAAGTTTGCAGTAGCGATATATTCTCTGTTGATTCTATAGTCTGTTGTTCTCTTGGGAAGTACATGTTCATTCTTTTTTTTCTTTTTTCTGTGCTTAATACCCTTTTTAAGTATTACCTATAGAACTGGTCTTGAAGCTGCATAATCTCTTAGGAATTGGTTGTCTGGGAAAAATTTTAATTCTTCATTGCTGATGAAACTGAACTTGGCTGGGCAGGAAATTCTTGATTGAAATTGTTTATCTTTTAGGACTTTGAATATCGGACTCCAGTCCTTTCTAGCTTGTAGTGTTTCTGCCAATAGGTCTGCTGCTATTCTGACTTTTTGGTTTTCCCATGTAGGTAGTCTAATCTTTCTCTCTTGTAGCCTTTAGGATTTTTTCTTTTGTGTCTACTGTGTAGGCAAATTACTATGTGTCGAGAGGTTGATCTTCTTATTTGATGTCTTGTAAGACTTCTCTATATCCCTTGTGTTTGGATGGTTATAGCTCTCATGGGCTAGGGAAAGTTTTTTTGGATTGTTACCTGGAATACTTGCTTTAAGGTATTCTCCATTTCCATTTCTTCTTCTGGGATACCAGAAAGGCATAGGTTTGTCCTCTTGATATAATCACACATCTTTTTGATGCTTTGTTCTTTCTTTCTGAGTTTTCTTTCTATGTTCTTTATAGATTGAGTAAACTCCACATTTTGTTCTTACAGTTCTGAGATTCTATCTTCTGCTTGATTAATTCTGCTTGTCATCTTGTCATTTATTTTTTGGATGAAATTTTTTATGGCTAAAATCTCTTTTACAAGTTCTTTCAGTGTTGCATCTTATCTTTCTTTAATATTATTCACTCTTTTCATCCATTCCTTCCTTAATCTCTGTTGTAATCTGCAACCAGTTGTTGGTAACTTTCATTGTTTGGGCTCTGATGTCTAATTTGTCAGACATTTTCTCTTTGTTACACTAGGAATTGCCTGTGTTTCTCTGTTGATTTATCTTCATTTGTGACAAATCTCTTTCTTTTCTCTTCTGTTCTGTTCTTCAGTGGCAGTGGGAGAGGTTTTCATTTCTGATGTTTACTCAGCTCTCTATTTTTTCCTGATCAGGGCTCTGAATTTGTTATATTTTGAAACAAGACTGTGGTGGGAAACTTTGCTCTCTCTTGTAGTTTTGAGAGTCAAATAAGAAAGATGGGGAGCGAGGTTTCAGAAACTACTTGCAAATCACGATGTTCACTTATTTAGGTATGGATTCCCTGAAATCTACTCCTCAGCCCCACTTTATATAATGATACAATGGGTACATGTGTGTACCCCCTGATTCCAAAATACAGTAATAGCATTGTGGAGAACAGAGAAAAGTAGAATGAACTGAGATGAACAAAATTTGAAAAAATAATAAAAATTTTAAAACCCCCAAAAAACAAAAAAAAAAAAAATGAAAGATGAACATTTAATCTTTCACATACACACATACACAGAAAACAAAAGAGTGAAGAAAGAAAAAAAAGGGGGTGGGGAGGAATGCAGATCAAACCCTCACATACAAATTCACGCACTAAGGAAAAATATTTTTAAAATTTACAAACACAGGAACAAACAAAAACCCTGCCCTTTTATGGCATGGTCTGTAATTGCTCCTCTCAACTTTCCTTGGTTGTTGCCTACATGGCTTTGACCTCATTCACAGTATCCCCAGTGTCTGGCCCAGGGAAAGAGGAGGGGGCAGTGTGGGGAAGTGTAGCTTCAGTCCTCCCCTCCCACTTTAGTATGGTCAGGATGATCCCCTCCAGCAGGGAGATGCAGGATTGTCTCCTCCCCAGGTACTGGCAGGGTTGCCACAGCCTTCTACTTGTTATCATAAGGAAATAAATTTGGCAAAGAATGGTGTGATAATAAACTGGGGCTATCCAGGTAAGACACAAAATATAGAGCCTGATACAAAATAAGAACTTGGTAAATATGAATTTCTAATATTTTTATTTTTCTATTACTTAAAAATATTTCTCTGTGTAATTTTACTGTCTTCCTTTCTTTTCCTCATCTTATTGTTCAAGTGGCTTATCACAGGTACACTGTCCCTTAGTAAGTATGATTTTCTCCATCTGTTTAAATTTATCATGAATAAGTTCTATTTTTTATATATTGGTCAACTGTTGATATATCCTCTTTGTGTGTCCCTTGATATGGGTATGAATTTCATTACTATTTTTTGACCTTATATGATAGTACATATAAGACATGTATTTTGTGTCCTAATAGCCTAGTTGAATTTTTTTTTTCACATTTCTTTTTCTGTGTAGAGGATACTACTTATATATTTACTTACTTTTATACCTAGCATCTTGGCATAGAGTCTAATAGGTAAAGTTTTTTTTTTTTTTTTAAATAAGCAATTGTTGTATTAAATTATTGGCTGCAATATGTATACAATTAGGGTATTTCTTATTGTTGAATTTTAAGAGGTCTTTGTATATTATGGACAATAGTCTCTTACTATGTCTTTCACAAATATTTTCTCTTAGTCTGTGCCTTATGTTTTTATTATATTAACAATGTCTTTCTCAGAGCAGAACATTTTAACTATAATGCTATTCAGTTTATCAATACTTACTTTCATGGATTGTACCTTTAGTGTTGCTAAAAAATTGTCAACAAACTTAAATAATGTGGGTCATCATTCTCTTGTGTTTTCTTCCAAGAGTTTAAAAGTTTTTCATTTTACATTTAAGCCTGTGATCCTGTTTGGTTAATGTTTTTTAAAGGATGTAGCATTCTTTTATTTTTTTGGTAGGCATATTTGTAAAGAAAAATTATGTGTCTAATCTAACTTTTTGTATGCCATAGTGTCATGTCTTGTCAAAAAAGTAATAGACATAATATATCTTGATGTTAGTAAGACATGTTTAAGTCACAAAATAACATTTTCAATGTTTTTTACATAAAAAATTAATTTTTTGACAAACAGGATTGACTATGTTGTGTGTCTTCTTTTGGATGTGTTTCTAAAAGCTACAAATGGATCACAAAAGAGTGAAAATCAGTAAGTCAAAAAACAGTAAAATCGAGATGATACTGACACCTGATTTCAAAAAGGAACTTGCTTCCTTAAAAAATATATATATATAGCTCAAAGTTTTAAAAACTTATATGCACACAATTATTAAACTTCAAGTGTCATAAAAATTTTTAATGCTAAAGTCTTAGAGAAAACATACTTTGAAATGACTATGACTAATTGGAATTCTTTTTCTAGTTTTATATTTGGATAATGTGTGAAGGATCTTAAATCTGTTGAGACATAATTTGCCTCCATTTACTGGCTTAGCTAGTTCTGCCAAGATATCGACAGAGCATATGTTACCTTTTTCGGTATTTTCTTCATCACCAACTCTGTTTCAAATTTTATGAGTGATCAAAATTGAGCCTAATGAATTGCTAACCATGAGCAAAAAAGGTCTTGTATATGTGGTACCCAATTATCGGAGTCAAATAGAATCATTAACTTATTTATTATTTCTTATTTTTCAAAAATAATGACATTTATCCTAATTTTAATTATCAGAATACATTGTATATTGTTTCAGTGATAATAATACTTTTTAACCTATTTTTGTTTTAAAATATTTATATTGTTTTATAAGTTTAAATGCCATGATCTAAAGTTTTGTAATCTAAAATTTGATATTTTAGGAAAATTGTCTAGGAAAATGTTTTTAGTCTCTATTAAGAAATTGTAGTTATTTTTATTACTTAAGAAACCATGCATGGAACATTTATATTCACAAATAAATAAATAAATGATATGCAAACAAATATGATTTTCTAAAACGTCAATATAATATTTCATTCTTCTAATAAACCATTTCAATGAGAACCATGAAAACTTGATCCCATTAACAAAATTGTATTTGGTGTTAACACAAAAACATCTTTAAGTAAATAATACCAGGTGCATGTGTTGCATGCATGTACTTGTATATGTGTAGACAATTTATAGGAAGATAAAAATGAACCTGTAAACTTTGATTACATCAAAGAAGGCTTCAGACACATTTATCATGATTTATATATCTCATAGCTTGAATTCTTAAGATATTAAAAGTTTTTTTAAATAATTTAATTTAAACTGACTTCAGGCTTAAGTAGAACAGATTTTGGTAAAGATTATAACAGAGTATAGTTTTAAAAATTCTATCTCAAAATTAACACAAGTTGGAATATTTTCTGGAATGTTTCCCCATTTTATTTTAGATTCATGGGGATACACATACATGTTTATTACATAAACGTATTGTGTACTGGTGGGGATTGGGTCTCAAGTGACCCACTTCCCACATAGTAAACATTGTTTTCAATGGATAATTTTTGAACCCCAACTCTCCTCTTCACCTCCCCTTATTGGCATCCTCAGTGTCGATTATTTCCATCTTTTGACCATTTATCTAACCCATATGAGTGAAAACATCCTGTGTTTGGTTTTCAGTTTCTGTGTCAATTCACTTAAGATGATGATCTCCAGTTCCATCCATGTTGCTGCAAAGGACATAATTTCATTCTTTTCTTATGACTGAACAGTATCCCATTGTGTATATATATTTCACATCGTTTTAATTCAGTGGGTTGGGTGGGTACATAGATTGGCTACACGATTTTACTACTGTTAATAGTACTGTGGTGAGCATATGAGTACAGGTATGTTTTTTATATATTGATTTTAAATATATTAATTAACTGAGCTATAATTTAGAAAGAAGGGAAGAAACAACATCTTGTTGAGTTGCTCAACAACGATTTGGGACAAAGCAGGAATTCTTGCTATATATTTTTTCAAAATAACTTCATTGAGGTGTAATTGATAGAGAAAAATTTGTTAATGTATGCAACTTGATGAGTTTGGAAATGTGCAATGCACCAGTGAAACCATCACAACAATCTAGGTAGCAAATATATCTATCACCCCCAAAAGTTTTCTTGTTCTTTGTTGCTGATTGCCGTTGTTTAACTTGCTGTTGTTGTTGCTGTAAGAACACTCAACATGAGACTGACATCCTAAATTGTTAAGTGTGCAATGCAGCATTGTAACTATAGGCACCATGCTGCACAGTAGATCTCTAGGAATTACTTATCCGACATCACCGAAACTGTACATTCATAGAACACCATTGGCGCCACCATCGTGTTGTCTGCTTCTATGAGTTTGACTATTTCAGATGCCTCTTCTAAGTGGAACCGTACAGTATTTATATTTCTGTGACTGGCTTTTCACTTAGCTTAATGTCCTCCAGGTTCAACTATGATTGCTCTAAATGGAGTTTCATATTCATTCATAGAGAAAATGAACATATGGAGAATAAAGAAGTAATAACACAGGAAACAGCTTGAATACAAATATGGGAAGAGGCAGTGGCAAGTATGTGTAGAAAATTATGAGAAGTTCAGTTTGATTCCTATAGAAGTTAGAAAGTAAAATAAAAGATAAAACAAAAAGCCGGGCTGGGTGGCTCAGCCTGTAATCCCGCTCCTTTGGGAGGCTGAGGTGAATGGATTGCCTGTGCCTGAGGGTTCGAGACCCGCCTGGGCAACTTGGCGAGACCTTATCTCTACAATAAATCAAAAATTAGCTGGGTGTGGTAGCGTGCCTGTAGTTCCAACTATTCGGAAGGCTGAGGCAGAAGGATCGCCCAGCAGGTCGAGGCTGCGGTGGCCGGGAGCGGCCACTGCACTCCATTCTGGGTGACAGAGTGAGACTCCAACTCAAAAAAAAAAAAAAAAAAAAAAAAAAGATAAAACAAAAAACACAACTTTAGATGTCAGGTTAGGTAATGGGATAACATATACTTTAGCTACTGGGGAGTCATTGACAACAAGAGAAAGATCATCAGATTTGTTTTTCAACAAAAATTTAATTGGATATGCATATGCCTTTTAAAAGTTTTATACAATAACTCAGGTGAAGAGTAATAAGGACATGAATTTGTGGATTTATTAGAACTATGGACATAGACATAGTAGCCATGAGAAGAATAGTGAACACAGCATCACTTTGAGGTGTGTGTATATATATATATATATATATATATATTTTTTTTTTTTTTTTTTTTTTTTTTTTTTTTTTTGAGTTGGAGTTTCACTCTTTCGCCCAGATTGGAGTGTAGTGGCCGCTCCCAGCCACCGCAGCCTCGACCTGCTGGGCTCCGGTGATCCTTCCGCCTCAGCCTTCCAAGGAGCCGGAACTACAGGCATGCTACCACGCCCGGCTAATTTTTGATTTATTGTAAAGACGAGGTCTCGCCAAGTTGCCCGGGTGAGTCTCGAACCCTCAGGCCCAGGCAATCCACTTGCCTCGGCCTCCCAAAGATCTGGGATTACAGGCTGAGGCACCGATTCCCGGCACTTTGAGATATATTATTGAAGTAAGGCCAGTAATGTGGCAATGATTGATCATTTCACCTACCAGTTAAATTCTTCAGCGTTTACCACCCACTGTACTTAGCATACATGCCAGCAATTTTATCTTGATCTAAAAGTCTTCAATGATTTAATCCTTTCTTTTTAAATTCTCTTCGCACCATCTTATTTCACTTACTTCCACCCCTCGCACACTGGCTTCCACCATAATAATTTCCTTGTAACTTTTCTAAAGCTCTTAGTAATTCTTCCCTAAGTGCTTTCACACAGACAATAAATTCACTTGGATTACTATTTCTTTTCACCTAGGTAACTTCTAAATATCCCTGAAATTCCATTTGAAACCTCCCTTTCTCAAAAAGAATTCCCCTGAAGTTCCCATCTGGACACTCTGTACTTTGATCTTTTAGCACCATTTATATTTTCTATTTAGTTGGTATCACAACTGTATAGCATGTGGGAGTATGTGTGTGTGTGTGTGTGTGTGTGTAATTTTTATATGGAAGTTATTTGGGTTTCCCGTCACATCCTTAGTTCCATCGGTACAGGGGTTTAGGCATATAATTACTATGCATAAAGCCCATATTACTAGTGAAGCATTTGACAGGCAGGGGACGATCAATAAATATCTTTTAATAAATAAGTGGGAAGAGGAAACCTCTCATGTGTCTTAATTTAGCAGCAGAAATTATCTCTCTATTTCAGACATGCTCAGTTTCATCATGGAGTTGTCAAAAAGATTCAGAAGTTTGTTTTTTTTAGTAGCACAGCAGCCCATCTTACATAGAGTTGAAGGCAAGAGGTTATTAGATTACTAAAAGCATTTAAAGAGAAAAAAGGAAAAGCTAATGAAAACACACATTTGTAAAATAATATGAGTTAGCTGAATCTGAGGTCATAAGAAGGATAAAAAGAGTATCAGAGAATTAATCATGAAAAGTATTATGTAGAGAATATTACAAAGCATGATGTTACATGAGAGAGAGACAGAGAGTAACTAAATGGTCAATACAGCAGGCATGCATGTGATATAATTTTTTGACTTGCTTCTTGGCACAGGGGAGCTATTACAAACTCATGTTGAAGACTACCCTATTTAAATTTTGAGCATTTGCATAATGTGTTATCAATATACTTTCGTTATTCTTCTAACTACTCCCTAACTTCTTTTAGTGCCATTCTCAGACACTCTTCAGAATCTCACTTAGTCCACTATGTGACATCCTATACATTACACTTTTAACCATTCTGAAAAATATTGGTTTTGTTTGTTTGTTTGTTTTTTGAGTTGGAGTCTCACTCGGTCGCCCAGACTGGAGTTCAGTGGCCACTTCCGGTCACCGCAGCCTCGCCTGCTGGGCTCCAGCAATCCTTCTGCCTCAGCCTTCTGAGTAGCCGGAATTACAGGCATGCGCTACCATGCCCGGCTGATTTTTTTTGATTTATTGTAGAGATGAGGTCTCGCTGCCCAGGCGGGTCTCGAACCCGCGGGCTCAAGCAATTCACTCACCTCAGCCTCCCAAAGGCACGGGATTACAGGCCAAGCCACTGAGTCCGGCTGAAAAATATTGTTAAATAGAGGGTTAGTTGAGAGTAAGCACACAACAATTTTATTTCTTTACAAAATTTTATAAACTATGCTCTGACATTTTGTGAAAGTCTCATAGGTTTTCCAGTCCTCCTCAATCACAAATAAAAAATCTCAGCCTGTAATCCCGCGCCTTTTGGAGGCTGAGGTGAACGAATTGCCTGAGTCTGCGGGTTCAAGACCCGCCTGGGCAGCGAGACCTCATCTCTACAATAAATCAAAAAATCAGCTGCTCATGGTAGTGCATGCCTTAATTCCGGCTACTTGGAAGGCTGAGGCGGAAGGATCACCGGAGCCCAGCAGGTCGAGGCTGTGGTGGCCGGGAGCGGCCACTGCACTCCAGTCTGGGTGACAGAGTGAGACTCCAACTCAAAAAAAAAAAAAAAAAAAAAAAAAATCTTATTTCAGTACAGTAATTAAATATCATTTTTTTGTTTATTATTAAACTTTATTTTAAAAGTCAGTTTAAACTTTCTTCCCAATTCCAGTTCCATCTTGCTTCAAGTCAAAAAGCAAAACGTAGTTTATTTTCCCTTATGTTCTTCTATCCAATTCTGTATCTGATATTACTCTTAATCTGATTAGAAGACATGACTTTTAAGGATGATATCCTCTCAATGGCAAATGTGCAATTGATGGCTCTTGCTCTCTAATATCTGACCCAACTGCAGTGTCCTCGATATGGGCATTTTCTCTGTGGTGGACAGCTTCTGCTATCTCATTAGTTCCAAACTTCCAGAAAGGTGTCCTTTAAACTTCTAGGCAATCTTTTAAGGTGAGATTCATTTTGGATGATCCTAGATAGATTCCCTTGCCTAATTCTCAACTCAATTTATAAGAAATACAGTTGTGACATAAGACATAGAAACATACATCTCTGTGATGTCTTTCTTTATTTCATGACCAGACAATGGCAACCCCTTCTACAACTTCTAAATTAATAATTCTCCTAGTAGAAAACAAATAGTATCTAAGTGATGTTTGAACTTCAGGAAACACATAGCAAGTTGTCAAATGGTTATCATGAAGCTTGTTTACATTTGTTTTAAGAAAAAATGAAGCACCTTTCTCCATTCTCAAAACTAAGATTGAAAGCAGAAATCCAAAATTATCTCTTCTAATTGAATTTTTCAATTTTCAATTCCTATTCAGACAAGGGGTAGCAGATCCCATTTTTGTCTTAGTATGCCTTTCACAGGAAGGTCACCTGTTCTGCTTAGTATCTGAGGGTATTTTGCATCTATTCAATTCTTCTTGACAGTTGAAGCATCAGCCCAGAGACTTAAAAAAATTTCACCTTAACTTTTGTCATATATTGTGCCACCAGAAAAAAAATGCAGATTTGTTTATTGCCACCACTTATTTTTCACTTTTTTCTCTTACATAAGTAGTTGCAAATGTTATTTTAAAAATTATGTTTATATCTTGCTATACACCTTTTTGTCTTATGCTTTTGTTAATCCCTCAAGACAATATATACATTTGTATTACTAAATCAGATTGTCATCTTTAACTAACAATATTAAATTGATTTTTCTAAATTTATGAATGAAAAGTCATTTTTGATATTTATTTTTTTAAAATATAGCCTGGACAAAGTATGAGAAAAATGTTTGCTTGTTTGTTTTTTAGTAGATAGATGGTTCTTACTTTTTTATTAGTCTTTCACTTTTCTTTCAAGAGCAGACCTATGAGAGCACAGGAGGACATGCGTATATATGTATCTTCTAGTTAAATGAACTTTCCAAGTAATTTATTCCATTCTAATGTTTCAAATTTTAGTAGGCTCAAGAAGTGAATTGAAAATTAGTCAATTTTATGGGGATCTACCACTAAACCATTACATATATTAAAATTATATTGCTTTTATTTTATATTGTATGATTAAAACTGTCTAGAAGTTAAAACCATAGGAAATAAAATATTATTGTATTTTATGATGATGTCTATATATAAGGGAAGAGGCTTCCAATTGTTGACATATTTTTCTAAAAGATAAATTCCCACATATACATAGCAAAATTGACTTTTATTAATAATTTATAATACATATTATTATTTTTGAAAATTAGAACCAGTGAACTAAAAATCAGTATTCTGAAGAAGTGACAGTTAAAGCTCTATATTATGTCTTCTATGAGAAGCATGAGTTATCAAAAACTATCTTGATAAGAAAATTATTCTTAAAAAAGAACATACCACACTATTAAATAAGTTCCAAATTTTTATTCCTGCATTCTTCAGCTTTGTTTTGTTTGATTCACCAATAAGCTATTTCTGTTTCTACGTTCAGCTATATTCTTGAAGTCCAAATAAATTTCCATCAGGAGTCATGGAAGACAGGAAATCAGATGACTGACAATATGTTATTATGATACTCTTTGTGTGTTACATCTTTCCTAATTGACACTCAGTGCAATATGGTCTTGAAGTATATTTTCAGATTAGGAAATAAAATACTTATAGAGATAAATAATAAGGAAAAAAATAATTGTTGCTTTTATAAACTAATGAAAAACTAATGAAATCCCGTGAATTGATCTATCTCTCTAAATGTTTCCACACTGATTTTCTGACTAAAGACTCATTGCAACATTTTTAAAAAAATTGGTTCAAATATATAAGTATTATATTATAAATGAGCATGGCAGAATTAAAGAAAAACATTTATATTAACTGTAATTATAAAATAGAATTCTGTGACTTTGGAAATAATTGACAAACTGATAGAAAAACTCTTTCTGTTTAAGAATACTTTAAAGAGCATGGTTTTATTTTTCAGATAATTATGCAAGGGGGAAAATCCTAAAACACTAAATAAGAATGTAGAATCTGACCATTTCAGCAAGAATGCATTATTTACAAGAATTAAAGCCCAAATTGTAACTAGGATACTTTAAGGAAAAAAAATAGTCAATGATCTAAGCTCACATGGCTAAGCTGTCCAGAGATTTGCTTGTTTCAGGTACTTATACCAGCAATTTACAGAACACCCTTAAATCTCTCACTCATTATTTTCCTACTCTCGGTATTTCTGAGGGTGGGGCTCATTCTGTCTCACTGAATGCAACTGAACACATACATGGGAAATATTGGCAAATGGAGCACCTTATATTTTTTTCAGTATTCAAGATCCTAGAAGAAAAAAAATCTGCCAGACAACACATCATTCCCTGACTACAAATGGCCTAACTCAATCATTGATCATTTTTGTGGAAGAGGGAAAGCATGGATCTGTAAAGAAAACCAATTGGGAAGACAAAGAACATATTTGCACTAAATTAACAAAATGGAGTATGGTTGCAAACTATGATTAAAATTTTTCAGTTAGAATATCTATGAAATAAGCTTGCAAAAGTATTTGAGCCATGAGAATCCCATTCAGCATGCAAAATGTGCATTAATCACAGATGCATTCATTCAGTAAAACAGTAAATCTTTATGAGAGTGTCAGCTTCTCCAACTGGGTGATTGTGTGTAAAGATATTAGGAAGGGCCTCAATATAGGCTTATTTCACATTTATCAAAGGTAGAAGAGCAGATATATCTAATAGGGCACTAAATATATTTGAATCCTTCATTGCTTCAGTTAATCCCTTTTGATACAATGTGCCTAGATGACAATGCTTTCTACCCAGTACACTATGTACTAAAAACACAGGTTGGAGAATATTTCCTATGAGTGACCAGAGAACAAATACTTTTGGCATTACAGACCATATAGTCTCAGATATTCAGTTCTGCTATTATAACATGAAAGAAGCCATAGGCAATGTATAAAAAAATTAGCATGCTTGTGTTCTAATGAAACTTTATTGCCACTGAATTTTGAATTCCATATACTTTTCATACGTTGTGCAATATCTTTTGATTTTCTTCCCAACTATTTAGAAATATAAAAACAATATTTTTTACTTGACTGTGAACTGTACACAAGGCAGAGGGTCAGATTCAACGCATAGTCCATAGTTTGCCAAACTCCTGCATTAAAGGACTGCTTTCAAGATCATAAGCCTTTGAAAGACAGCCAGACATCACAATAAGAAAATCAAGAGCAAGCTAATATTTCCTCTATTAACACATCATGTTTCACAGTGCTATGATTTTAATGCAAAAGCTTTAATAAGATAGATTTGAAAGTGAACTATAAATATTATTGAAAAAAAGACAATCCCTCATTATTGCATTTACCCTCAATGAGAACATTCCCATTTCTTCTTACTTGATTTTTATCCTGGGTGAGTTTTTAATGATTCATTTGATTTATTCAGGATTAGAATCTCCTCATTACTTGATAATACAATATTCCAATCTATTTTACACCTCTATCCAAATTACTAAAGTTTACACCTTTTCTTTCTCACTCTTCCTTCTTCTCTTTTTCTCGGTCTCTCCTTTTTATTGAACACATAAGTTATATCCATAACAGGTAATAGTTATTCAGTATTTCTTCTAGATATTTTATATACACAATCTACAAAAAAAGGTTTTATTTAACCATTTACAATCTTTGTACTCATTAGAACCTTCAGTACAATATTTTATAGAAGTATTATTTCTAGACACTCTTGTTTCATTGATGAGAAGATTTTATGAATTCGCCATTGAATACGATATTTGTTCTACTTCTGACAGAACTCTTTGTAGATTAAATATTATCATTTTTATTCTCAGTTTGCTATGAGGTTTATGATTTCCATAAATTTTTATGTGAATATCATAACATTTATTGGTGTATGATTCCACATATATTAGCATAAGTATATGTTTGTATAATCGCCACTGCAGTCAGAAAACAGAAAAGTTTTATAACTCCAAATAATTCTATTGTGCTGTCTCCCTTGTAAACAAAACTTTCTACTATCCCAGACCCTGGCAACAACTAATTTATTTTTTCTTTCCATAGTTTTACCTTTTCCAGAATTCCACGTGTAATCATATAGTACATAAGTCTTTAAAATTGGCATCTTTCATTAAGTATAATACATTTGAAATGTATTCATATCATTGCATATATGAGTAGTATATTCCTTTCTTAGTAGTATTAAATTTTATAGACGTATAGATTTTTATGCTTCAATCTATTGATGAGAACTTGGTATGTTGCCAGTTTGGGTCGATTATAATTATAGCTTCTATAAACATATATGTACAGATTTTTATGTGAAGGTAAGATTTTGTTTATCTTGGGTGAATACCTAGTGGTAAGATTATAGGGTCATATGATTAAATTTATATCTAACTTGAAGTATGCCAGAGTGGCTCCATCATTTTGCATTTCCACCAGCAATGAATTAAGTTATTGTTTACTTTGACTTTTTTCTAGCACTTGGTCTGTTTATATCTTGAATTTTTATCTATTTTACATGTGCATTATGTTTTATAGTTCTAATAGGTACATAGTGACATCTTTTTGGAGTTTTAATTAATGTTATTTTAATGTTTTATAATGTTTTATAATATTGAATATTAAAAAGGTTTTAAAATATTTTGTTTGAATTTATAATGTATGGAATTTAATTTATGAGTAATTTTATGTAAACAGAAATGTATTTTTCACAGTTCTGGAGTTTAGGGTGTCCAAATCAAGATATTCACTGATTTCGTGTTTGATGAGGGCTCACTTCATATGCCCAAGTAAAGTTAATCTGGAATTAAGTTAGCATATCTTTTTCCACAATAATTAATTTTGATACATTTTCTTAGTGTTTAAAATTATTATGCTACCCTTAATAAACTGTCATAATTATATTTTCATTATGACAGTATAGTTTTACACACAGTAGTATAGTTAGTTATACTACTGTAACTATAAATAATAAAATCTGAGAATTTTATCAAGAACATGTAGAAAACATTCTTGGTAAACATGTTACAGCTGAATTCTATAAATTGAATTTGAGTTATATAGGTTTATTTATCTTTGTTCTGTAAAATATATCTAAGAGCATTCAATGTGAATAATCACTATGTGTATTGGAACACTTAAATTTCAAGTGGACTTATATAATTTAAAGCAGTAAGATGTATTTTAAAATATTATTATGATGTATAAGGATAATTATACAGTTAAAATTCCCAAAAATAAACTATTAACAAAATATTTCAAAACCTACTCACCTTGCATTTTTTTAAATGCAGATTATTTTATTTAGTGCTTCCAACACAGTGACCCTATGGGGGAGGTAATTCTCATCCATTCTCTCATCGCAATTTATAGGCTAAAAATAATAAAAAATGCAGAGATGTGCTAATCATTTTGTTCACATGAGACACAATGACATTTAATTTGCTTATGAGAGTCATACAGACTGCAAGATGAAGCTGAACATGAACTCTAGAAGCATAATTCTAGAACCTGTGTTTTAAACCACAACACAGTAGGAGAAATGGTTTTCCACATATGAGAAGGAAGCGTTCACTGGACATAGAACTGGATGAAGGATTGGAGTATAATCACTGGGTTAAGTATAAACATATGCTAGTTTTGGTGGTTGTCAAATATTTTTTCAAAGTGATTAGATCAATTTGTATCACACCAGCCATATACAAGAGTTCCAGTTGCTTCACACCCTTGACAACATTTGGTATTATCAGCTTTTCTACGTTCCAGTCATTTTTGGTGGGCTTGGAGTAGTATCTTACTGCAATTTTAACTTTTCTACAAATTAATGTTGGTAGTTCACTCAAAATTGATATGTAAATTAAATTAAAATTCCAATTTAAACCTAAGCAGTCATGCACATGTATATAAATTGGCAAGCTAATGTTAAATTTATATGAAAATGCAAAGGACTTAGGACACCCAAGGCAATAATGAAGAAGAGGAAGAACAATGTAGGATGATTACACCAGCAGATACCAACATTACAGTAAACTCACAGTAATTAAGATAGTGTGATATTGGTGCAAGAATAGACACATAGAATAATGGCATAGCAAAGAAAGTTCAGAATTAAACCAAACCACATAGAGTCACTTAATTTAATTGTCTCCACTACAATTCAGAGGAGAGAGGATGGCATTTTTTTTGTGTGTTGCAGCCTCACTCCCTCGCCCATGCTGGGGTGCAGTGGCATGCTCATGGCTATCCCGGCATCGACCCAGTGGGTTCAGGTGATCCTTCCACCTCGGACTTCCAAGTAGCAGGAACTACAGGCACACGCTACCACATCTGGCTAATTTTGTGGTTTATTGTAGAGATGAGGTCTCACCAAGTTGCCCAGACTGTTCTCAAACCCGTGGTCTTAGGCAATTCCCTCACCTCGGCCTCCCAAAGTGCTGGGATTACAGGCTTGAGCCACCATGCCCAGACGAGGATGGTATTTTAAATGCATTCATGGTGCTAGGTGTGTTAGACATCCATGTGGAAGAAAAGTATCCTTGAACCCTACCTATTACCATATAAAAAACTAATTCAAGTTAGATTACAAATCTAAATGTAAAAGCCAAAACAATCAAACTTTTAGAAGAAAACATAGTTGAATATTTCTATAAACTTAGGATAAAAAAGTATTCCCTAAAATAGGAAATAAAAAGCACAAACCATGAAAATGTTAACATACTGGACTTCACATATACATATATATGTATGAAAGATTTACATATTAATTCAAGAACTTCTACAAATGATTAAGAAAAAGACAGCCAACCCAATTAAAAATTACCAGGTAACTGTATGAGAGGATAACGAATCGTCAAAAAATATCTGAAATGATGTTAATAGCATTTCTCAAATACATATTAATTCACTTTTTTATGTACTAATGCAAGGATGTGAAACTCCAAAGCAGATACTACAGAGTATGTTGTTATAACAGGAGAGCCAGCCTGGTAGATAAAGTTCTTCCAGTCCATCTCCAACATAGCCATAGTTGCTGAGCATGACAATATTTCTGTGGATACAAACTAGAATAGCATTATCTCTCCATTCAGTCTTCATCGCTCAAATTGCCTACTTAACTTAGAGCCTTCATGACTTTACTAGGGCAAATGGCAATGTGCTTCTATTCACGAACATTTGAAGAACCTTTCATGTTGGCATGCCTACTGTTTGGGGATAGAAATGGTGGTGGTGATTTTATCTCTCTGAGTTAAGCCTGATGCATGTGTGGAGGATTGACTCCCTGGAAAGGCAGAGAAGTGTGAAACAGGCAGATAGTAATGAATGGCAACTCATTTCGTTCATCCTGTTACACAAGGAGTGGGAACCATACCAATTTGTGATTCTACCTTTGGTCAAATAAAATGTTTTGGTTTCTATTTTGGTGACATAGTTGGGAAATTCTATTTGGCCATATCATTTTATTTTTTTAAAGTAAGAAAAATTTTATAAGAAAGCAATTGGTGGTAGTGGGAAACTCTCAGGGGAGGGAGAGTGGGATTGGCAGCTGAAGGAACTGCTAGGGGAGAGAGGGGCATACCTCATCAACATGGGTACCTGCATAATCAACGTCTGCATATCTAATCCAGAATTGTATCCCATATCTTTATAATATAAAAAATAAGGATAAAATAAATTTTCATTTTTTTCATTTTGAGGTATTGGTCTTATTTCCTTTTTAATATATATTTTATTTTAAAGATGTGTGATACAATTCAGGACTAGGTATTCAACTGGATATCATACAGGTATAGTTGGGGCTTTCCTTTGGTCCCCACTTTGCCTGGTTTGAGATCAGGTACCCTTATTGATGTTGTGCTCCCATGGCGGTATCCCACTAATATAATACAATAACTAATAAAATATAATATTCTTATAATATTATGGTAAATGTTCAGGGTCCACTTAAGTGTGAGACCACTTGGCACACTGTTCTTTGTTGCTATGATAGACCACTGAGTATTATTGATTCTAAATCCATCCCTTGTTGAGAAATCCTACATTTGTGTTTCTTTATGGCTGCATACTATTCCATCATGCATATGTATCACATTTTTAAAAATCCATTTCAGTTTTGATGGACAGCATGGTTGGCTCCATGCTTTTCCTACTGTGAATAGTGCTGTAATAAACATGAGTATGCAGGTATCTTTTTTGTCAAATGAGTTGAGTTACTCTGGATATATTACAAGTAGATGGATTGCTGTGTCACATGGAAGGTCAAAGTCTAGTTATTTTAAAAATTGTCACCGGGCTCGGTGGCTCAGCCTGGAAGCCCATGCCTTTGCGAGGCTGAGGTGAGTGGATTGCCTGAGTCCACGGGTTCGAGACCCGCCTGGGCAGCGAGACCTCATCTCTACAATAAATCAAAAAATCAGCCGGGCATGGTAGTGCATGCCTGTAATTCTGGCTACTCAGAAGGCTAAAGTGGAAGGATTGCCGGAGCCCAGTAGGTCAAGGCTGCGGTGGCCGGGAGCGACCACTGCACTCCAGTCTGGGCGACAGAGTGAGACTCCAACTCAAAAAAAAAAAAAAAAAAAAAAAAATTGTCACACCATTTTCAATAGAGGCTGAATTAGTTTACATTCCCTCCAGCAGTGTAGAAGCATTCCCTTTGCTCTACATCCTCTCCAGCATCTGTTGTTTGTTTTATTAATGATGACCATTCTTACTAGGGTTGGGTGGTATCTCAATGTGATTTTCATTTGAATTTCTCTAATGATTAGTGAAGGTGAGCACTTTTTCATATGTCTATTGGCTATGCATATGTTTCCTTTTAAGAAGTGTCTATTCATGTCTTTTGCCCACTTTTTAATGGGTTTGCTTGTTTTTTTTTTTTTCCTTTTGCCACATTTGAGTTCCTTGTAGATTCTGGATGTTAGGACTTTGTCAGACATACAGTTGGCAAATATTTTTTTTTCCCCATTCTATAGGCTGTCCTCCTGCTCTTTTGATGGCTTCTTTTTGCTTTGCAGAAGTTTTTCAGTTTAATGAGATCCCACTAGCCTCTCTTATCCCTATTGGCATGAACATTTGGGGTGTTGATCAGGAATTCATTGCCTACTCCAATTCCTGTAAGAGTGTCTTCTGTGTTTTTCTAAGATTCTCATAGTTTTGAGGTTGTGTGTTTAGGTCTTTGATCCATTTCGAGCTGATTTTTGTGTATGATGATAGGTAGGGGTCCTGTTTCAATTTTCCACATGTGCTCAGCCAGTTTGCCCAGCACCATTTATTGAATAAGTTCCCCTCTCTCCAGTGATTTTTGGTGGATGCTTTGTTGAAGATGAGTTGGTTGAGAAATTGAGGTTTTGTTTCTATAATTTCTATCCTGTTCCATTGGTCCATAGGCCTGTTCTTATATCAATACCTGGTTGTTTTGAATATTGTAGCCTTATAATAAATTTTAAAGTCTGGAAGTGTGATACCTCCTGCTATGATTCTTTTGCTGAGGATTGTTTTGACTATTCTTCATTGTTTATGTTTCCATATGAATTTCTGTATTGTCTTTTTCAGGTCTGAGAATGATGTTGGTAATTTAATGGATATTGTGTTCACTCTGTAAATTGTCTTTTGTAGGATAGACATCTTAACAATGTTGATTCTTCCTATCCATGAGCATGAAATATTTTTTCATTTGTTTGTGTCATCTTTGATTTCTTTGAGCAGTGTTTTGTAGTTTTCATTGTAAAGATCTTTCATGTCTCTGAGGATACCAAGGTATATTATTAGGTTTTTGGGGTTTTTTTTGGCAATTGTGAATGGGATTGTGCTTTTTATTTGTTTCTCTGCCTGTTTGTTGTGGTGTATAAGAATGCAACTGTCATTTCTGGAAAGACAGCAACAGAGCCAGATGGGCTATGTAAGTCCTGGTGTGAGTGAGGGAGTGTATGGAAAATGTGTCTGTAACTAATTGGGCATGTGAGTAGCTGTCTGAGTGAGGACTTAGAAGCAAGTGACTAGGACTCTCCTGGTGAAGAGGCTGGTATCTCAGTTGCTCTGCTTGGACTCCAGCACTGTCCAGAGTACAGAAACTGAGTGCATGTTTTTTAAATGAGCAAAGCCCTTCCAGGGAAGAAGCTGCCAGGAGTGACTGCCAGATCCTGGCTCTCCTTCACACCACAGCACTGGGCTGGACAATGGCTACAGAAGGAGCACAGCAAGGAAGTCCAGAGGCAGAACCTCACTGGAGAAGAAGAAACAGGCACCCTGCCACCATCTTGAAAACTAGGCAGGGAAGTTCTCCAGCTTGCTCATCACAGACTGATAGACCCAATCTCTGTGGTGGCACATTAACTACTCAGGGGTTGATCCTGACCCAGAAGGAATATTCTGAAAGCCCAAACCCCAGAGGGACAGGAAAAGTGCTGAGTCTCAAGTGTCCCACCTCTACCCTGATTCAGCCATGGGACAAAAGGTGTGACCAGAAAGGGATGAGAAAGACCCCAAAGCGATCACAGTGAGTCTGGGGTTAACCCCAAACCCTCCTCCTCCGCAATTATCTGAACATCAGACACACATGACTGGGACGTGAATAAGAAAGAAAAACCCAGGCAGGGCATGGAAGTCAGCTGCAATAGGAGGACTCTACTCCAGGATAAGCCTGACTGAGGTGCCCCCTGCCCGAACTTAGGGAAGAGACAATCCTGCACCTTCCCATTGGAGGGGATTCTCCTGACAATATGAGAGTGGGAGGGGAGGACTGAAGCCCCACCCACACCCACCACCTCCTCCTCCTTCCCTGGGAGAGATACTGGAGAGATTGTGAGTGAGGCTGCAGCTCCATAGGAGACATGTCTTGTGAGCAACTGAGAGGAACAATTACAGAACCTGTGACAAAAAAGCAGATTGTTTTTTGTTTTTGTTTGCTTGTTTGTCTCTTTTTTATTTTTATTTATTTTTCTTCCTACTTTGTGCACAAATGTGTATGTGAGAGTTCAATCAGGATTCCCTCCACCTTTTTTTCTTTTTCTTTTTATTCTTTCTTCCTTTTTTCTTTCTTCTTTTGTTCTTTATTTTCTGTTTATATGTGTATGTGAATGATTGAGTATTCATCTTTCAGGTTTTTTTGTTTGTTGTGGGATTTTTGGTCTCTTTTTTTAGTATAGTGTGTGAGGGTTCAATTTGAATTAATTTTTATGTTGTTCCTCTCTTCTTTTTTCCATTTTGTGTTGGGCATGTGGGTGGGTGGGTATGTGTGCGTGTATGTGCTCAGCTTTCCTGGTTTTTCTTTTTTGATTGTTTTGTTTTTGTCAAGTTTGTTTTGGTTTTAGTTTGTGTGTGTGTTTTATTGTCTTTGACTTTGGTTTCTGTTTTTGTTTTTTTTATAATTTTGTATGTCATATTTCATTCTACTTTTCTCTGTTCTCCTCATTGCTGTTACTGTATTTTAGACTCAGGAATACACACACATAAACCCATTGCACCATCATATAGAGTAATGGTGGGGAATATGTCTCAGAGAACCCATACTACAATCATTGTGATTTGGAAGAAGTTTCTTAATCCTAGCTCCACATCCTCCACTTTATTCAGCTCTCAAAACTACAAGAGACAGCAAAGCTTCCTACTCACAGACCCATTTCAAAATAGAACAAACTCAGAGTCCTGATCAGGGAAGAATAAAGGGCTGAACAAACATCAGAAGTGAAATTCTATCCCACTGCCACTGAATAACAGAACCAAAAAGAAAATAAAGAAATCTGTCACAAGTGAAGAAAAATCAACAGAAGAACACAGGTAATTCCCCATATAATAAAGAGAAAATGCCTGAAAGATCAGACCTAAAAGTCCAAGCAATAGAAATCACCAACAACTGTACCAAGAATGCAACAGAGATTAGAGAATGGATGGAAACAGTCAGTGAATGAGACTCAATAAAGACAAGATGCAACACAGAAAGAAATAGTAACAGAGACTTTAACCATAAAAGAAATTTCATCTAGGAAATAAATGACAAGATGGCAAACTTGGAAAGCAAAATTAATCTAGTGGAATAAAGAATCTCAGAACTTGAATATGAAAGCATTGAATAAACCAATCTAAAACCCATAGAAATAAAACTCAGAAATAAAGAACAAAGCTCCAAGAGACGTATGATTATATCAAGAGCCTGAGCATATACCTGATTCATCTCTCAGAGAAGAAAGGGAAAGAGAGAGCTCCTCAGAAGAAGTATTCCAGTAGGTTATCCAAGAAAACTTTCCCCATCTTACCAGCAATATGACCATTCAAACACAAGAGATACAGAGAACCCCTGAAAGACATCAAATGAGAAGACCAACCCTAGACACATAGTAATTTGCCTACACAAAGCAGGGAAAAAAGAAAAAATCCTAAAGGCAGCAATAGAGAACGGTCAGACTACTTACCTGGGAAAACCAATCAGAATAGCAGCAGACTATCAGCAGAAACACTACAAGCTAGAAGGGACTGGAGTCTAGTATCCAGAGTTCTCAAAGATAAACAATTTCAACCAAGAATTTGCCACCCAGCCAAGCCCAGCTTTGTCAGCAATGGAAAATTAAAATTCTTCCCATATATCCAATACCTAAGAGGTTATGCAGCTTACAGACCAGCTCTACAGGAGATGCTTAAAAAGTATTAAGCATAGAAGAAAGAAAAAGAAGAATTACCACACACTTCCTAAGAAAACAGCAGAACACGGAATCAACAGAGAATACATTCTGACTGCCAACTTGGAAACACACACATACATCAACCCAAAAGTTGAAAGAGAACAAACAAACAAACAAAGAAAAAACTATGACAATTTCATGATGGGGATAAATAATCACATTTTATAATCAACCTGAAAGTTAGTGGACTAGATGCACAACTGAAAACACACAAGAATTCTGGTAAGATGGTGACAGTCATAGGTGGGACCCTGAGATACTCTGAAAGTAAGTTCCCAAAAAGACTGTTACTTTCCTTCCCCCACCCCTTTGTCCACTGCCAGCCTCACCAGTCCAAGGTCTGGAGACCCTTGCACCCACACAAGACTGGCTCTTGAGACCTCTTGGTTGCTACTACTCCACTATAGGCGGCCCCAGTTTCTGGCTGTGTAGAGTTCCCAGCTCCCTCCCTGGCTACAATGTCTCACCCTGTGGCCCTTGGATACTGCCTTGTGGAGATCTGGGTTCCCTTGCTGGCTACACTGATCCACCCAGCATTCAGCCATTGTCAGTTCTCCCTGACGGGGTGCTCAATCTAGTAGGGCTGATGCTCACTCCTCAGAGTTCCAGCTCCCCACCCTGGGTTCTGGGCTCCCACCCAGCCTTATATCAAGCCACCATCACCCAGTGAGGCTCTAGGCACCTGCCCCTCAGAGATACCAGCTCTATTCCTGGCAGAAGTGCCCTGTGCGGGGCCCAAAGCCGCTGTCACCACTCACCACCTGCCCTTTGGAGCTCTGGTCCCCACTCTGACTGAGGCACCCAGCGTGGAACCCCATGGTTGTATAACGGAACAGTATATCGTAAGAAGGTGCTGATCAGTCGCTCTCAGCTCCAGAAGAGGGAATTCCCGGCTCCCTCCTCCAATCCAGACCACTGGCAGCACACCAGATCCAACACCCAGCTGTGTCATTGATGCCACAGCCCATCATAGTGGATCGCCCATGGACTCGGGCAAGTGGAGAGAAAGGACAGGACAGGTGGAGAGAAAGCATCCTTGAAAGAGAAGCTGTCCACCTTGGCCATTTTCCAGGCAGAAATTTGCATCGCCCTGCCCATCTACAAGCAGCCTCCACTTTGGTTTCTAAGGTAACATCACTAAACAGGAGACAAAAGCCCCATCCATGCTGAATCAGATACAGGTAACTCAGGCCAGATGCAGACCTCCCAGGAAGCAAGCCAAGGGAACAAACCCAAGCTTGGAATAAATCTATCTGCCTGCAAGGAAAGCAAAGGGGAGAGGGTAGAGATCAGAGCTGAAGAGACTTTAGACACTCAGAAAAGATTCCAAAGCTAGTCTGGTTTCTTATTTTGATTTCTGATTTTATTGTTTTGACTGTTTTGGTCACTTTTGTTTGCTTTTTGATTTAGACCACCTGTTTGTGTTGGGGGAAAAAATGCATCAAAAGGTATGGTTTTTTGGACTGTCTTTATGTGATTACTGGTGTGCTTTAGGGAATTTTGCTTGTGTGTCTGTTTCACTCTTTTCTGGCCTTGTGTCTCTTTTTCACTCATTAGTTGGTATGTATGTCTGTTTTTCCTCTCACTCTTTTCTCTCTCTAACTTCCTCCTGACCCCCTTTCTTCCATTATTTTCCTTTTTCGTACTTCACTTTGTTTCTAGGGAGCAAATCTAAACCCTGCTGCATGGACAGATTGTAAGGCAGTGGGAAAGGGGTTCCAGTGTGCCCATACACCTGTTGGTGGGTACTGGGATCGGCAAATAGATTCTGAATCACAGCTTCCCCCTCAATTAAAGCTCAAAACTGCAAAAAGTACAGTCCCCACCCACAGTCCAACTTCAAAAGTGAAAAAAGCTGGAGGACCCTCATAAGGAAGAACAGGAGATTGAACAAAAGAAGTAAAAGCAACCCCACCTTCCCTGAAAAACAGAATTAATGAAGGGGAGGAAAAGGAGGAGAAAGAGAAAACTCAACATAAATGAAGAAAAACCAAAAGAAGAACATGGGTCTCTTCCAGACCCCCGGAAGGGCAGACACTGAGGAAACTGACTTCAGAATGAAAACAATGAAGAGTCCCCAGAATGACTTGTCTCAAACTACAAACCTAGATATCAAGACATTAATGGAGAGATGAAAAAGAATTGAGGAGAGAAAAGAAGAAACAAGAAAGGAGTTGATAACTGAGATAACGGTAGTAAAGGATACTGTGAATGAAATAAATAACAAACTGATAAGCATGGAAAGCAGAATTAGTCGAGCAGAAAAGAATCTCAGAGCCTAAGGACCAAAATATAGAACTAACCCAAACTGTCAAAAACATAGAAAAGAAGCTTAAAAAGATAGAACAAAACCTTCAAGAGATGAGCAATTACTTCAAGAGACCAAATCTAAAACTAATTGGACTTAATGAAAAAGAAAGAGAGACAGAGGTCACCCTGGAACAAACATTTCATGAGATTATTGAAGAAAACTTCCCTCATCTCACCAGTGATGTGAAAATGCAAACACAAGAGATTCAGAGAACCCCTGCAAGACACCCAATGTGGAGACCAACTCCCAGACACATAATAATTCACCTAAACAAAGTAGGTATAAAAGAAAAAAATCCTAAAGGCAGCAAGAGAAAAAGGCAAGATCACCTACCATGGAAGACCAATTAGAATAGCAGCAGATTTATCTACAGAAACCCTGCATGCTAAGAAAGCTTGGAGCCCAATCTTCAAAGTTTTAAAAGACATACAATTTCATCGAAGAATAACCTACCCAGTCAAGTTCTTCTTCATCAGTGCGGGGGAATTAAAATCTTTCCCAGATATCCAATCCCTAAGAACTTATGCTGCCACCAGACTACCTCTACAAGAAAAACTAAAGAAAGTACTAAACACAGAAGAAAAGAAAAAAAGAACAACAACGTTCTTCACAAGAGTACAGGAAAAAGAGTAAAACACACACGAACCAACTCCCAAACCAAAAGAAAGACCAAAAACATAGACGAACAACAACAACTCCATGAGAACCTTATGATAGGGATCAACTCTCACATTTCAATAATTAACCTGAATGTGAATGGACTAAATGCATCACTGAAAAGACATAGAATAGCAAAATGGATGAAATATCACCAGACAACAATATATTGCTTTCAAGAGACCCATCTCACTAGAAAAGACACTCACAGGCTCAAAGTAAGAGGATGGGAAACAAATTTTCAAGTGACTGGAACACAAAAGAAAAGAGAAGTTGTGATCCTAATTTCAGACAAAATACCATTTAAGCTGTCAAAAATTAAAAAAGATACAGAAGGTCACTACATAATGCAAAAAGGTTAAATCCATCAACAAGAAAAATCCATCCTAAACATATATGCACCCAACATAGGACCACTAACTTTCATAAAGCAGCTTCTAGGAAAACTCAAGAAAGATATTGACTCTAACACTATCATAGCTGGGGACTTTAATACTCCACTCACAACCCTAGACAGATCATCAGGACAAAAAATATCAGCAACAAGATCTGGGACCTCAATGTGACTCTGGACCAAATGGACCTAATTGATACCTACAGAACACTCCACCCAATGACAACAGAATATGCATTCTACACATCACCACGTGGAATGTACTCTAAGATCAACCACATATTTGGCCATAAATAAAGCATAAACAAATTTCAAAAGATCGAAATTTTGTCATGCACCTTCTCAATCACAGTAGAATAAAATAAGCATCAACACCAACAAGGTTCTCCCCAAACCCACAAAGACATGGACACTAAATAGCATGATGTTAAACAACTCCTGAGTCAATGATGAAATCAAAACAGAGATTAAAAGGTACCTGGAAACAAATGAAAATGAAGAAACATCTTACCAAAATATCTGGGACACCATAAAAGTTGCAGTGAGAGGAGAATTCATATCTCTACAAATGCACATGAAGAAAATGGAAGGATCACAAATTAACAGCTTAACAAATCACCTTAGGAAGCTGGAAAAGCAAGACCACCAAAACCCTAACTTCAGCGGAAGAATCCAGATCACCAAAATAAAAGTTAAAATCTGGGACATAGAAGACAAAAAGATAATACAAAAAAATCAATGAAACAAAAAGCTGGCTCTTTGAAAGGATAAACAAGATCGATGGTCCCCTAGCTAGACTGACCAAGAAAAAAAGAGAAAAAGCCCAAATAAATATAATCAGAAACAAAAATATGAAGTCACATCTGACCCTGAAGAAATACAAAAGATAATCAGAGAGCACTATGTACATTTGTATGGAAACAAACTTGAAAACCTTAAGGAAATGGAAGACTTTCTGACATCACACAACCTGCCTAGGTTGAAATAAGAAGAAATCGAGAACCTAAATAAACCAATTACATTCAAAGAAATTGACTATGTAATAAGTATACTAACTATCAAAAAAAGTACTGGACCAGATGGCTTTTCAGCAGAATTCTATAAGACATTCAAGGAGGAGCTGATACCAATCCTACTGAAAGTATTCCAGGTGATTGAGAAAGATGGAACCCTCCTCAAATCATTTTATGAAGCAAACATCACATTGATACCCAAGCCAGGTAAAGATCCAACAAAGAAAGAGAACTACAGGCCAATATCTTTGATGAACATAGATGCCAAAATTCTCAATAAGATCCTCACTAACTGGATTCAACAACACATATCAAAAATCATCCATCGTGACCAAGTAGGCTTCATCCCTGGGATGCAAGTCTGGTTCAACACTCTCAAAACAATAAATGTAA
The DNA here is from genome assembly GCA_027257055.1 of Cephalopachus bancanus. Lineage (NCBI taxonomy): Eukaryota > Metazoa > Chordata > Mammalia > Primates > Tarsiidae > Cephalopachus > Cephalopachus bancanus. The sequence goes on along the minus strand of JAPVLO010000220.1, from coordinate 2,963,368 downwards.
TTAAATACATCAGCAGATGTCAGAACAAAAACCACATGATTATATCATTAGATGCAGAAAAAGCTTTTGATAAAATCCAGCACCCCTTCTTGTTAAAAACCCTCAAACATCTAGGCATACATGGAACATACCTCAAAATAGTAAAAGCCATCTATGAGAAACCCACAGCTAGCATACTCCTAAACAGACAAAAACTGGGATCATTTCCCCTAAAAACTGGATCAAGACAAGGATGCCCACTCTCTCCCCTCCTGTTCAATATAGTATTGGAAGTCCTGGCTGCAGCAATCAGAAAAGAGAAGGTGATCAGGGGTATACAAATAGGAAAAACGGAAGTCAATCCATCTCTCTTTGCAGACAACATGATTGTGTACCTTGAAAACCCAAGAGAATCTTTCAAATGCCTTGCACTGATAAAGGATTCAGCAGTCTCAGGGTATAAAATAAATGTGCAAAAGACAATCACATTTATTTATACCAATAATAAACAGAAACCCAAATAAAAAGCACAATCCCATTCACAATAGCCACCAAAAAATGAAATACCTTGACATCTTCCTAACCAGAGATGTGAAAGACCATTGTAATGGAAACTACAGAATACTGCTCAAAGAAATCAAAGATGACACAAACAAGTGGAAAAATATCCCATGTTCATGGATTGGAAGAATCATCATTGTGAAGATGTCCATCTTACCTAAGGCAATCTAGAGATTTAATGCAATACCCATCAAATTACCAGCAACATTCTTCTCAGACCTAGAAAAAACAATGCAGGAATTCATATGGAAACACAAACCACCAAGAATAGCCAGAAAAATCCTCTGCAAACAAAACAAAACAAAACAAACAAAAACAAAAAACAAAAAACAAAGCAGGAGGTATCACATTACCAGACTTCAAACTTTACTATAAAGCTACAATAATCAAAACAGCTTGGTATTGATACAGGAACAGGCATATAGACCAATGGAATAGAATTGAGATTCCAGAAGCAAAACCACAATTTCTTAACCAACTCATCTTTGACAAAGCCTCCACCTCTCACCACAGGGAGAAGAGAATCTATTTAGTAAATAGTGCTGGGAAAACTGGCTGACCACATGTAGAAGATTCAAACAAGACCCTTATCTATCCCCACAAACAAAAATTAACTCTAAATGAATCAGAGACCAAATGTAAAACCTCAAACCTTAAAACCTAAGAAAATGCAGGACTCACCCTTATGGAAATTGGAACTGGCATCCAATTCCTGAACAAAACCAGAAATGCACGGGCCATAAGAGATAACATAGACAAATAGGACCTCATTAAACTGACAACCTTTTGGAAAACCAAAGAAACCATCAAAGGAGCAGGGAGACAGCCTACAGACTGGAAAAAAGTATTTGCCAACTCCATGTCTGACAAAGGCCTAACATCTTGGATCTATAAGGAACTCAAATGTGCTGAAAAGAAAAAACTAAACAACCCCATTACAAAGTGGGCAAAAGATATGAACAGACACTTCTCAAAAGAAGACATATGAGCGGTCAATGGACACATGAAGAAATGTTCAACCTCACTAATCATCAAGGAGATGAAAATTAAAACTACACTGAGATACCACTAACTCCAGTCAGAATGGTCATTGTCAATAACTCAAAACAAAACAAAACAAAACAGATGCTGGAGAGGATGTGGTGAAAAGGGAACACTTCTACACTGTTGGTGGGAGTGTAAACTAGTATAACCTCTGTGGAAGCAGTCTGACATTTCCTAAAAGCTCTAATTATTGACCTCCCATATGACCCCGCAATCCCCCTACTGGAAATATTCCCTGAAGAACTCAAATCACTCTATAAAAAAAATATCTGCACACATATGTTTATCACAGCATTGTTCACAATAGCAAGAACCTGGAACCAACCATGCTGTCCATCAAAAGAGGATTGGATTTAAAAAATATGGTACATATACATGATGGAATACTACACAGCCATATAAAAGAACAAAATCATGAACTTTGCAGCAACCTGGATGGAACTAGAGTCTATAATACTTAGTGATCTCTCACAGAAACAAAGATCTGAGTATCACAGATCATTCATAAGTGGACCTTGAACATCTCTTGTAATACTATAAGAAAAGGATTGACAGTGGCAGGAAACCATGGGGGGAGCAGAGAGGAGAAGGGAGGTGGGATCAACGGAGTCAGTATCTGTCTGGGGATGGGGGGACACCCCTTATCAACAAGGGTGCCTGAATGATGCATATTTGTATACCTAACCCTTAACTGTACTCCATAATTTTAAAATAAAAAATATGTTTTAAAAAAAGAATGTAGTTGATTAAAAAAATGGTATATATACATAATGGAATATTACACAGTCTTAAAGAAGGACAAACATATGGACTTTGCAGCAACTTGGATAGATTTAGAGTCTGACATACTTAGTGATCTATCACAGAACCAAAGAACAGAGTATCACCTGTTCTCCCTCATAAGCAGACCCTGAACACATACCAAAATACTATAAGAAAGAGATTGGCAGTAGCAGGATACTGCTTGGGTGGGGGAACCATGGAAGACACAACATCAATAAGGGTGTCTGATTTCAAAAAAGTCAAAAGAAGGCCCAAAATTCACCTGTACAATGATGACTTGTTTACCTAATCCTGAATTGTACCCCACATCTTAAAAAAAGAAAAAGAAAAAAGTGTGTCAGTTGTTTTAAATTGTACTAATAAAATTGGATTTTGAAATTGTCATGGGTTCTCACTACATTACAAACTGAGTTCTTATCAGTGGTTAATCTTGTACTGCAATAAGTAATATTTGCTGAATCCCCATGTTCTCTTTTCTATATAATTTAACCCTTTTTAGTACCATTCTCCACCATTCACATTTATTTACTCAAAGCATTAGTAGACCTCTAGAAACATGCATTTTAAAATGATTTGTACCCAATTTACTGATTGTTGACTATGAGTAACTAGTAAATAGGAATCATAATCGTATTTCTTACATTAGTACCATTTTAATACTGTTCTTATATCAGTGCCACTCTCAAATTTCTAAAAGATATTTTTAAAATGTTTTTAATTGACAAATATTAACTGTGCATATTCATGAGTATATAGTGATGTTTTAATACATATAAATATAGTGATTAGATAGTATATCAACTATCCCAAACATTTATCATTTTTTATATTGGTAATAATCAGTATTCTCCATCTCGCTATTTTAAACTATATAGTATATCATTGTTAACTATGGTAATCCTACAGTAGTATAGAATATTAGAACTTCTTCCTTCTCTCTAGTGGCAATTTTGTATCATTTAACAAATCTCTCCCTATTCTCTCCTTTCCCTATCCCTTCCCAGCCTCCAGTATCCTCTAATCTACTTTTTATTTCTATGAGATCAAGTATTTTTAAGTTCCATATATGAGTGAGAATGTGAGGTGTTTAACTTTCTCTTCCTGGATTATTTCTCTTAACATAATGTCCTACTATTTCATCCATGTTGCTGAGAATAACAGAATTTTATTTTTTGATGACTGAATAATATTCCCTTGTGTCTATATGTCAAATTTTATTTATTTATCTATTGTTGGATACATAGGTTGAGTCCATGCCTTGCCTATTGTGAATTGTTTTGTAGTAAACAATAGGTGTAGATTTCTGTTTGGCATACTAATTTTCTTTCCTTTAGATAGTAGGATTGCTAATTCATATGGTAATTCTTCTTGTAGAATTCATAACACAATAATGTACAGGTTATCTATAAGATTACTTTTAAATCAGGACCCACCTGGGCAACTTGGCGAGACCTCATCTCTACAATAAATCAAAAACTAGCCAGACGTGGGAGCGCGCGCCTGTAGTTTCAGATACTTGAAAGGCTGAGGTGGAAGGATCACCGGAGCTCAGCAGGTCAAGGCTGTGGTGGCCGGGAGCGGCCACTGCACTCCAGTCTGGGCAACAGAGTGAAACTCCAACTCAAAAAAAAAAAAAAAAGAAATTACTTTTAAAACCACAAATAACAAATCTTTCATATGTATATCATGTTACAAATTTTAAATGAATTAGGTTTGCTTGCCAAAACTGGTTAAATCCATGACCATTTTGGATGGCACAAGTAAGAAACAGTATTCATTTTAGTGACAAATCATACAGTCCTCTCTTCGAATAATGAAAATACTCACCAATATTTACCTATTACATTTGTTTATTGTTTTCATGACAGTAAACACTTTACTTTAGCATGGGCATTTAATTTATTTGTACTTAAAAAAAAATACTGTTGGTGTGTACATGGTTTCTGATAAATGTATTTAAAAAATTTTTAAATTCACACACACAAAAATTAACATGTGAGCAGCAGCATTGAACAACCTGCTGGAACTCTCTGTGCCCCATTTCCTCTTCTTTAAATTACCTTACAGGCTGTGTATGATGATTAAATGTGTGAATACATGGTAGACTCTTAGGTGCACTATATGGCCCAAAGTAAATAGCCCATAATAAAAGCTTTCATTATTATTTTATTGCCATAGAGTATAACTATTTTGTTTAAATAAATGAAGGACCTACTTTTATCAACTAAAATACTAAAAAAAAAAATCATTGCATTCCTTATAGCAATAAATAGGATGTATTGAGCTCCTAAAAAAAAAAAAAAAAGATAAAAAGAAAACACACAGAATGGCAAACTGGTAAAAAAAAAAAGTATGGCCCAATAATTTACTGCATCCAGAAATCTCATCTCACCACATGGGATGCACATAGATTCAAAGTTAGAGGATGAAAAATGAATTTCCAGGTGAATGAATCAAAAAGAAGGCAGAAGTCACATAATTAATATGAGACAAAAAATTTTACACTATCAAAAATTTAAAAAGATATGAAATGACATTTCATAATTATAAAGGGTTCAATCTTTCAACAAGAAATATCCATACTGAACATGTAAGCACCCAACACAGGAGCACCAGCATTTATAAAGCAACTACTAAGCAAACTAAAAAAAAAAAAAGACTCTAAAACTATTATAGGTTGGAACTTAAATACCCTAGATAGACTACTGAGGCAAAAAAAAAAAAATTAACAAAGATATTCAGAACCTCAACTTGGCACTTGATCGATGGACTTAATTTATACCCACAGAACACTTCATTAAATAACAACACAATATATATTCTACTCATCACCACATGGGATGTACTCCAAACCGATCACATTCTCACATGCATAAATAAATCATAAATCATGCATAAATAAATGTCATAAGATCAAAATACTGCCACGCAGTATTCAGATGACAATGAAATAAAAATTAAATAAAAATAAAAATTAGTATCAACACCAACACAATTTCCCCAAAACCCACAAATACATGGACATTAGACAGCATGATATTGAATGACTACTGGGTCAACACAAAAATAAAAATAGAAATTAAAAGATTCCTAGAAACAAATTAAAATGAAGAAACATCCTATCAAAACATCTGGTATGCCATGAAATCAGTTCTAAGAGGGGGATTTATATCTCTACAAATACACATCAAGAAAATGGTAAGATCACAAGTGAAAAGCCTAAAAAATCACCTAAGGGAATTGGGAAGATAAGACCAAAAAGACTAACTTTAGCAGAAGAATCTGGATAACCAAAGTAAAAATCCAAATATGAAACTTAGAAGACAAAAATAACATAGAAAAAAAAATGAACAACAAAAAACTTGTTCTTTAAAAAAACAAACAAGATTGATGGATCTCTAGCCAGAATGACTAAGAAAAAGAGAGAAAAGGTTCAAATAATCACAATCAGAAATGCAAAAGATTAAATCACAACTGATCCTGAAGAAATACAAAAGATGACCAGAGATCACCATACACACCTGTATAGAAGCAAACTTGATAACCTAAATGAAGTGGAGAATTTTCTGACATTACACAACCTCCCAAGACTGAAACATGAAGAAATTGAGACACTAAATAGATCAATAACAACCCAGGAAATTGACTCCATCATAAGAAAACTACTTACAAACAAAAGTCCTGGAGCAGTTGACTTTCCAGCAGAATTCCACAAAAGGTGCAAGGAGGAATTTATATCAATCCTATTGAAAGTATTCCAGGCAATTAAGAAAGACAGAATTATCTGCAAATCATTTTGCAAAGCTGACATCACACTGATACTCAAACTAGGCAAAGATCCAACAAAAAAAGAGAACTATAGGCCAAAATCCCCAATGAATGTATATGCAAAAATTCTCAGCAAGATTCTAGCAAATCAGATCCAACAACACATCTCTAAAATTATCCATCATGACCAAGTGGGCTTCATCCCTGGAATTCAAGACTGTTTCAACATCCACAAGAACATAAATGTAGTTAAATACATCAACAAGAACCATATGATTTTATTATTAGATGCAGAAAAAAGTTTTTTGTTAAAAACCAACATCCTTTCTTGATTAAAAAATCCTCAAACATCTGGGAATAAAAGGAATATACCTCAAAATAGTAAGCGCCATCTATGATAAATCCATGGCCAGCATCTTACTAAATGGATAGACAAGCATTTCCCTTGAAAACCAGTTCAAGGTTTTCAACATTGTGTTGGAAGTCCTAGCAGTAGCAATTAGACAAGAAAAGGAAATCAGGGCATCCAAATAGGACAAGAAGAAGTTAAGTTATCCTTCTTTGTTGATGATATGACACTATACCTTGAAAATCCTAGAGAGTCTGTCAAAAAAATCCTTGCACTGTAAAAGACTTTGGTAAAGTCTTGGGGTACAATATAAATGTGCAAAAGACAGTCAGATTCTAATACATCAAAAACAAGCAGAGAACCAAATAAAAAGCACAATCCCATTCACACAAACACAAACACACAAAGAAATACCTTGACATCTTCCTAACCAAAGAAATGAGACTTTTACAGTGAAAATTGCAAAACACTGCTCAGAGCAATCCAAGAATATGCAAACAAATGGAAAAATATTTTATGCTCATGGATTAGATGAATTAATATTGTTAAGATGTCCATCCTACCAAATACGACTTACAGATTCATCACATTACTCATTAAATTGTCAACATCATTCTTCTCAGACCTGGAAATTGCAGAGGGCAAGCCTCTGCAGAGAGATTTAGAGGGTCCCTTGGAAGGTGTGGCAACGTCGGCGATTCTGTAGGGATAGACATTAAAAGAAAGAAAGAGATTGGGGGAGAAAGAAAGAGACTGGACTCTGTCTAGTGCAGAAGCCATTTTATTGGAAGTAACAGTGGGTATTTATCCCCAAATTTTACACAGACAGTCTCACAAGTCTTTCATGTGAACACAAAGCCAGGTGCAAAAGGGGCGTCCCCCACCCACCAGATGTTTTCTCAGGTATGAGGAAGGACAAACCTCAAAATTGTCTATTGTTCCCTATGCTAGTTAATGTTCCTCAAAAGCAATGCAACAATCCCTACTAGCATTATGATGTTCTAATAATCAACTTCTAAAGCTCATGTGTACACAACACCCATGATGACTAACTTAAATCTTATTACCTTTCTATTCTATGCTAACACTACTTACACAATTGCTATGGAAGCTCTTAATTATAGCTTAAACCAGTTCCTAAAGAATGTGGCCCAGTCCAAAGATCACGCTGGACTCCAAGGTTCACAGTGGACCACTTCTTGGAACAATCGATTATAATCTCTTAACAAAATGGCTATTCTAAGATCCTATATATCTATCCTAATTTCTATAAAAGTTTCTGATTCCTAATCCTAATATATAAAGCTGATCATCAGTAATAAAGCTTCTAAAAATAACACCCAAATATAAACTGAAAATGTACTAAGGCCAAAACCACAATAGTAGAAAATGGAGACAATGAAATTTCTAAAGTTAACTGTATTCTTATTAAACCTCAAAATATCATGATTGATCATGCTTGAACTAACATGATTTCCTGACGTAGCATGACCTATTCTATAATACTGTCTATGAATAAAATAAATTCAATTTCTATGATAAGTAGAAAATTCCTACACTAACTGTAGCTAAAACCGGTCTAAAAGAACGCAGCCCAGTCCAAAGTACATGCTGGGCCCTCAGGAATGTGGCCCAGCCCAAAGCTTGTGCTGGGCCATTTTTGGTGACTCTAGATAATCTCTATACCGTCTAAAGCTGAAAACCACTCTCCATAAGTATATACTATTCTACAAATATACTTTTAAATCTTATAAAGAGGCTTGTACTGTGTAAAAGACTCCCAAATGTGACCTGAGTTTGAATTATATCTAATACCTAAGCTGAAACCACAGTTCATGGGAAACAGGAACAATGAGTTTCTAGAGTGAGCCATGCCTGTCACAGTCACAGAGCCTTCAGCTTAGGTCAGTAGAGTTCCTTTAGGTTATTTGCGCTACATGGTAAAAGGAGGAGGAAATGGGGTCAACGAATACCGAACACATCTTAGTGGTCTCAGGGTTCACGGCCCTTCCTGATCCCAGTGGGCCTCCGTAGTCGGCTCCCAAAATAAAATGACAATACAGAAATTTATATGGAAATATAAACAATCATGAATAGCCAAAACAATCCTCAGTTAAAGAAACAAAGTGGTAGGTATCACACTTCCAGACTTAAAACTTTACTGTAAGTCTACAATAATCAAAACATATGAACCAATGAGAAAGGATAGAGATTATGGAAGCAAAACTTCAGTTCCTCAACCAACTCATCTTCAACAAAGACTCCACCAACAACCACTGGGAAGAGGAGAACCTGTTCAGTAATTGGTGCTGGGAAAACTGGCAGAACAGTTTTAGAACTAACATACAGAAGGTTGAAACAGGACCCCTATCACCATACACAAAAATCAGCTCTAAATGAATCAAAGACCTGAACGTAAAAACTCAAACTATAAGAATCTTAGAAAATGCAGGAGACACCCTAACAGACCTTGGAGTAGGTAACCAATTCCTTATCAAAACCCCAGGAATCCATGGCATAAGAGATAAGATAGACAAGTTGGATCTAATTAAACTGAAAAACTTCTACAAAGTAAAAGAAACCATCAAGAGAGTAAGGAGGCAGCCCAGAGAATGGGAAATATATTTGCCAATGATTTATCTGAAAAAGGCCTTATACCTAAAATTTACAAGGAACTCAAAAGTGTCGGGGGGGGGGAGCAAAGAGTCCCATTAAAAAGTGGGCAAAAGACATGAATAGATATTTCTCAAAAAAATATATATAGGCAACCAACAGACAGATGAAAAAGTGCTAGCCTCTCAGAGAAATGTAAATCAAACCACACTCAGATACAACCTAACCCCAGTAAGAATGGTCATCATTAATAAAACAAACAACAACAGATGCCAGCGAGGATGCAGTAAAAAAGGGACACTTCTACACTGCTGGTGGGAATGCAAACTAATTCAAATTATGTGGAAAACAGTGTGGTGATTTCTAAAAGAAATAGAAATTGACCTTCCGTATGACCCAGTAATTCCCCTACTGGGAGTATACCTGGAGGTACTCAAAGCACTCTACAAAAAAGATACCTACACATGCAGGTTGATTGCAGCACTATTCACAATAGCAAAAACATAGAACCAACCATATTGCTCATTGAAACTGGACTGGATAAACAATGTGGAACATATACACTATGGAATATTAGGCAGCCATAAAGAAAGGCAAACATATGAACTTCGCAGCAACTTGGATGGAGTTCGAGTCATTAATTCTCAGTGATCTATCACAGAAGCAAAGAGCAGGGTACCACATAGTCTCACTCATAAGTGGACCCTGAACATTTACCATAATACTATAAGAAAGGGGTTGTCAATAGTGGGATACTGCCAGAGTGGGGATGGGAAACATGACATCAATAAGGGTACCTGATCTAACAATGTGGGGACAAAAATGAGGCCTAAACTTTACCTGTACAATGTCTACTTGTATAACTAATCCTGAATTTTACCAAACATCTTTAAAATAATATAGATATATAAAAGAATGCAGTTGCCTTTTGAACACTTATTTGTACCTCGAGACTCTGCCCAATTCCTTTATCAATGTAAGGAGGTTTTTGAGAGATTTTCTTGGATTTTTGAGGTATATGATCTTATCGTCAGCAAAGAAGAATAACTTGACTTCTTTTCCTAATTGAATACCCCTGATTTCCTTCTTTTTGTCTAATTGTTCTAGCTAGGATTTCCAACACAATGTTGAACAGGAGCGGTGAGAGTGGCCAACCTTGTCTTGATTCTGTTTTCTGGGGAAATGCTTCCACTTTCTGTCCATTTAGCAATATGCTGACTGTGGGTTCATTGTAGATGGCACTTACTATTTTTAGACATGTCCCTTCTATGCCTAAGTGTTTGAGGGTTTTTATTAAGAAGGGATACTGAATTTTATCAAAGGCTTTTTCTCCATCTAATGATAAAATCATATGATTTTTGTTTTTACATCTGTTAATGTACTTAATTACATTTATGGTCTTGCAGATGTTGAACCAGCCCTGCATTCTGGGAATGAAGCCTACTTGGTCATGTTGGATGATTTTTTGAGATGTGTTGTTGGATCCCATTTGCTAGAATCTTGCTGAGAATTTTTGCATCTATGTTCATTAGGGATATTAATCTGCAGTTCTCTTTTTTTGTTAGATCTTTATCTTGTTTGGGTATCAGTGTGAAGTTAACTTCATAAAATGATTTGGGGAGAATTCGTCTTTCTCAATGGCTTGGAATACTTTCAATAGGATTGGTGCCCCCTCCTCATTGTATGTTTTGTAGAATTAAGCTAGAAAGTCATCTTGTTCAGGGCTGTTTTTGGTAAGTAGTTTCCTTATGATAGAGTCAATTTCCTGGGTCATTACTGGTCTATTTAGTGTCTCAATATCTTCTTGTTTCAAACTTGGGAAGATGTATGATGCCAGATAGTTCTCCATTTCATTTAGTTTATCAGTTTTCTTCCATACAGGTGTGCATAGTAATCTCTGATAATCTTTTGTATTTCTTCAGGATCAGTTGTGATTTGATATTTTGCATTTCTGATTGCGTTTATTAGGGCTTTTTCTCTCTTTCACTTTGCATTTTAATTAGCTTGAAATTGGATCCTTTTAAAGAAGTCAGTAGAGAAATCAAGTATTTCAAAATTTAAAAATTTTAAAGTAATTGGATTGAATTGATTATATATATTAAATATATATATATATATTTATATTATATATTTATATATATTTATATATATATACTATTTATAATAGTATGCACTATTATAAAAAATATTCTCATATAGTTTATTTAAATCGGTATAGTTGAAAACAAGTATACTAAAGACAAAACCTCAACTCTTTTACTTTATTGTCTTTTTACATTGTTTTCTGGCAACATTCTGATTTTTGTAATTTATCAGATTAGTGTAAAATTCACCCACGTCAGTTACAAAGACAGAAAGAGAAGCATCTACTTTTTTGACCTAAATGTCAGGACTTGCTTTCTTGATGACTTCTTTGCCTGGAGTGTTCCTCACCCAAGTCCTCTACATAACTCCTAAGCATCGTATCTAGCTTCACATCTTGCATTCTGTGAGTTCAGGGGTAACTTTTTCTGACACTTTCTCAAAGAACAAAATCCATGAGTCGGCCATTTCTTATCCCCTTATCCTACTTTATTTTTCTCCAAAGTTGATATCACTGCTTAATATATTAAACAATTATTTGGTTATTTTCTTTATTCGTGGGTTACTTTATGCATTCTTCCACTAAAACTTCAGCTCCACGAAAGAAGAGACAGTTTCTCTTTTACTTAGTGTCTTTTTGATTAGAATAATAATCTGCCTTAGAATAATATCTAGCATCTTGTAATTGCTGCATAAGGATTTGTTGAGTAAAAAAAAAAAAGCAGAATAAAATCATATGGTATGTAACTGGAAGAATAAACTCTGTTGTAAGTTATGGAATTCAGTTAATAATAATGTATTAATATTGCTTATCAATTGCTACAAATATATCACACAAATGAGAGCTTTTAGGAAGAAGTGGGGGATAGGGACCAAGGATATACGGCAACTCTGTGCATTTCAATTAATTTTTCCGTAAACATAAAAGGACTCCAAAAAAATGTCTACAAGTGAAAAGGCAAGAAGGAGAAGGAGGGGAGGAGAAATTAAAAGGGAGATAGTGAAAGAATAAAGGAAAGAGGAAGGAAGGAAAGACATTGAGTTAAATTTTTATTTGTTTATGAGTATAACCTCTAAGAAGTACATATACCAGGTTGACATTTGAAGAAGGCATTGCACTTCTCAGGGTCCTGGCAGAAATCACACGATAGCACATTGAGATGAAAACTCAAGAAACTTAACAAATAAATAAGCAATGTGTAGGAAAACTGGGAGGCAGAATACAGCATCTCAAGGCCAGGAACAGTAGGTCTTTGTCACCATGCCCAGAACGGGAGAACCTCTTGAGGAAGCTGAATAAAGTCTCTGGAGGGATGCAGACAGCCAGAGCTAATCCCACAGGAAAAGATCCAAATGAATAAATAAACTAAGCAGATTTGATCTTTTCCTCCAATATTCTTCTGATGCTTTTCTGTTTGTGCAATTCAACCAGAAAGAGAGGCAGTGAGGTGTTGTTGTAACCTAACTTTCTGATGAATATTGAAGGAAGGGAGAAAGTTGATCTGTGGGGGCAGGCAGATTAGTTCATGTTCAAAGAATTGGCTTTGAAAATCTTGTACCATATATTCAGTTTGATATAAGGAGTGTTGGAAGCCTTAGGCAAAATGTGAGGCCTCACAAGTTGCTTAAGACTTTTGGTTAGTCTATTGAGATGTTTTGTCCCAATAATTAAGTTGCTTTTTTTTCCTTTCAAGCATATCTATTTATATTTTAATTTGCTATAAAGATATGGGGTGCAAGTCAGGATTAGGTACATAAGTAATGTATGTGCAGGTGAAATTTGGGCCTGCAACTGGTTCTCACTTCCCTTGTTTTAGGACCCAGTACCCTTTGTGTTATGTGACTCCCCCTTCCTTCCTCTCCTGGCAGTGTTCCATGACTGTGGATCCCTCCTTTGTTCTTCTGTGATTAATGTTCAGGCACTTAATCTGGCACTTAAGTCCAGGATCTTAATTATTACATAAAATGATCTCCCTTATGAAAATTTTTTCAATACCTTGAATAGAAATATCTCCCATTGGTTCACTCTGTGAGACTGTCATCTGTCATACTTGCAGGTATCCCAGCTTGGCCCTAATGTTTTCTTTCTGGTATGCTCCTTCTTCCACAGTACACACAGTATTTGTTTCTGTGACAGATTACTAATAATGATTATCTCCAACTCCATCCTATTTGATGAGAAGTCCTTGATTTTGTCCTTCTTAATGGCTGCATAATGGTTCATCATATATAATCATGTATATGTACCACATTTTCTTTATTCACTAGTCCAAGCTCTATAGAAAATAATTAAGTTTTTAAAAATAAGCTTTATCTTGATTAACTGAATTTAAAATATTGTTTCTTATGCATGACTATCAAACAGTAGCCTACAAATTACTCTGGATTTTTAAAAAATGAATTATTTGTTTAATCTTCCGTGAACTGTAGCCAACTTTCCCCAAACCCCTGTCTTGTAGTTCTGAGCCTAATACTTTGAATGATAGCATGTTGATGTTGACCAGTCCTGAATGGATTATGTAGATCACTTTCTTCTGAACTTTATGTTACACTTTCTCTTTTTTATAATAATGTTTGTTTTTTTTTTTTACAAATTTACTTCTGCTGCTGTTAACAATTATAGTAACAATGATATTAATAATGGCAAATGCATTGTTGTAATTATAATATAACAGCTAAGATTCTAAATAATTTTAAAAATTAGCTCATTTAATAATCCCACTAGTCCTATGCAATAATTACTGTTATTAGCTACTTATAGATGAGAAAATTAAGACAGAACATACCTTGTTGGTCTTATTGTTGGAATTGGATTCTAATCACATAATCTGGCACTTAAGTCCAGGATCTTAATTATTACATAAAATGATCTCCCTTATGAAAATGTTTTCAATACCTTGAATAGAATTTTCTCTCACTGTTCATTGGTTCACTCTGTGAGACTATCATCTGTCATAATTGTAGGTATCCCAGCTTGGCCCTAATGTTTCCTTTCTGGTATGCTCCTTCCTCCATCAATGATAGACTTAAATCACATTCTGGCAAATTACAAAATATTGAAATTTAAAAAATGGTAATTTCAAATGAACTTGGAAAATGAATTTGGACAATGCTTGCTTTTCATTATTCTTTAATATAAGTCAAAGTAAATGGAGATGCTCAAAAAAAGTAATTAAAACCTTGAACTGTCTACCAGTTTTCTCACCAGAGATTCAATTAAGAGTAGAATACATATCAGTATATAATCTTTGAACTTATTAGGTTAAAATTCATATAAAGTTCAAAAGCTTCTGCCTTTGTAAATTGTGCTGTGAATGTTTTATACATATATTTGACCTTTTTTGTCTTCCTGCCTACTACTGTTCTTGTTATAAAGTATTCCAACAACCAAGGGAAATTATGGTTCTTTAATCATATATTTTGATAGAATAAATACATGGCATATTTTTCTTCACTTAATCTTATTTTAACTGCACCCCTAAGAATGTGCACAACATGAACACATATGGTGTTTAAATCATTTTTTTCCTAAAATTGTAAGCTGAAAGTTCTGTGTCCAAAAATCTGGAACAATAACAATAATAACAACAATAAAAACAACAACCATCAAAGCATTGTTCAATCATCTATGTCTTAATTATCATGATTATTTTTCCTATTCTAAATCCAGTCAAAATTTTAGATTTTTCAAGATTAATTTATCCTGTGGAAAAAACCCAAAATATAATTTTATACAAAGTACTCTTTTCTCTCCCTGTTTTATTCCTCTTCCCCCTTCCTCCTCTTCTCTTTCTCCTCCTTTTTCTATTTACCAGGTAGGGAGAGTGCAAAATTTCATCAGGTAAATATAATTCCATGAAAGTCAAAAGAATAATGTATTTGGAACAACAAATGTGATGTATGCTTTGCATGAGAAATTGAACTTGTCTTCTGAGATAAACAAATTTTCAGATATCCCATCTTTGCACAAAAATGTGTAAGTGTAAGGCAGGATTGAGGGAAATGATAAATGGAAGAAAATTGCAGCTGTCTGCCTTTGTTATTTGAACATAAATGAATGTTACAAATGCTAAACATTTTCCATGAAGGTTCTTTAGAATGTTTTTGGTGTGCCAGGGTTAATATCTACTAGCCTATACAATGTAATGCCATAAAGCAACATTGCCAGTGAGAAATTTGCACACCAGTATAATTAAACACCAACTTCCTTTACTCAATGTTCCTGGCATCCTTTGTGTATCTTCTGACCCTACCCTTCACTGAATTCCTAGAAAATTGTTGTCCCAGGATGAACTTCCTATATGTAATGAATAAAAAATAAACTATTATTATAACTACATTAAAATGTTGCACAGAAAATAGAAAAAAGTGATAAAAGTTACAGAAAGAATACAAAAACAGAAAGATGTCATTGTGAAACAATAGTGACAAGGTGAAAACTTTTATGGAAAGCTTGCTTATGGAATCTAGGAACATAAATACAATATCACCTCTGTATTTAAAGGCCTCAAAACAGATCTGTGATATCTCAAGGAATGAATAATACAAAACCAATAAGAAATCAGTTTGAGCTTATTGAACTTAGGAAAGAAATTCAATTTAAAAATGTTATCAGGGAAATGAAATCATATTGTTAATTAATGGAGAAGGGATGGGAAAAACAACAAAGAAGAGAGAAAAAAAGAAAATAACTCCATTTATAAGAACTTCAATATAGGTAGAGGTATCTTGCAGTAAGAGGAAAATAGCAAAGAAAATGAAATTAAAAAGAGAAAAATAGAAACTGAATAATTAACATAAAAAAGAAAAAGATGCTTCTGTATAGGCATGACTAATATTTTGAAGAAGAGAAATGAACAAATAAAACTTAAAATTAAATACAGGAAATGATACCCAAAACTTATACCAGACTATAATTTCAATATAAACTTTAATGTGCTTGTTGAAAGTAGGCAACTGGACTCCTGGGAATATGACTCAAATATATTTATACCAAGATAAAGTTTTATAATTTGCTAGGATTCATCAATAAATAATGCTCTGAATATGAAACCAGAAAACACATGTAAAAGGAAAAAAGTAAAACACAGAAAAATTAGCCTAGATTAAAACCTATCATGGCAGTAACCAGTGATACAACATAGTGAAGCAGATTTTAAAGTTCTTTTTTTTTTCAGAACATTCACATGAATTTTATTTTCAGTAAAAATCTCATTCAGATTGATTGGTAATATAAGACATGTCCAAATATGCAAACACGAGTAGATTGTAGTCTCTACATGTTCCTGAGAAAAATTTCAAAGAAAATAATTTAGACAACAAAAGAAAAATACAGTAAATAGTGGTGCTTATATAACCAACAGAAAAAGAAAAATATATAGTTTAAGCATGCCAATTAGCTTAGAACACAATAATAAATTAGACACTTTTTAACACTTTCCCCCATAATTGTTTATATATTCTGTTCTTTATTTTATCTTTATATCTTTGAATAAGTTGAGAAAGAATACGAGTGAGATAGAAAATAATCTGTCAGCATAATTAATGGTGAAGCACATGAATCTCTCATTGATTTAAGGAACAAGACAAGCTGTTAACTACTATTATCATGTAACATTGTAGAGATTTCAACCAATTCTCTTCGACTAAGTTTATAATATGAAAATTGGGAAGGAGGAAATATACCATTGCAATACACATAACTTGAAATGTAAATGTGTCCATTTGGTTTATAAGCATTTGTCATTACAAGGAATTGCTTTCCATATCCTTTTGTTTTTCTTCTCTTTAAAAAAAGTTTATCATTTATTTCATTGGGAAGAATTTATTTGCATGGTTGATCTCATTTGGATTTCTCAAGGCTTGAAAACTGAGCACACACACACACACACACACACACACACACACACACACACTTACTGAGCAGTAAGTAGTTATCTTCTTTTAAAAAAATGGTATATAATATTCATACATTTTGTGGGGTAAATGTGGTGGTCTCACTGCTGTCACTGACTGGCTGAAGTGAGGAGATGAAGGCCTGATACTCACCTCCATTTGGGGCAATTGTAAGAAGCCATCTCAGCTCCAGAGCAGTTCCTAGGATCCATTGAGACCAAACTTGCAAAAACATTGTGAGCCAGTTCCCTCTGCCCAATCCTGATTGACCATCATGCCTTTTCTGCTGCTCTCTTAGGTACGTTTGAAATTAGCATTTCTTTGTGCTCTTGGGTTAAAGCTGTAGGTGTAGATAGAGAAAATAGTGAATCCACTTACAGATTAATGTTTACAAGTGTCCTGCCTTGTTTTCATTAGAGTGCATACAACATTCTTGCATTCAGAGGTTATCATGTACTTAACTAGATCAATAGAATCTTTTGTTTTTATTCTTTGGCCATTTATCCTTAAATAAGTAGACCCACACAAGAGATATAGGTAGGATCCCATATGCCATCCTAAATTTCTAATGTGTGAATGAGTTAATATAGAAAAGTATAACGGATGTCTTCCAAATTTTGAACAGTTCACAATTTTTGTTCCTTTAATATTCAAATACAATAATTTTCACATATGTCTGAGAAGATTTGGGAAGTATTTATATGTAATACATGTATAAGGCATAATGAAGAATTTTGCTCCTGGAACATAAGAAAGCAATGCAGTTTGCTTTGGGAGTAGGAGATCACAGAAGGAAACAGATAAATTAGATCCTGAAGGAATGTAGAAAAATAATAAAAGTTTTGTATTGGCTTTTATGCTTAGAAACTTTAGACAATCTTACCATCTTAAGGGAACACCAAAGACTGAGATTTTGTTTCAAATTCCAGAAAACTGTTCATATTTACAGTATGTGAAAAAAAATGCAATTTAAGTGTGAAATAAGTTTTTAAAACTCAACTTTTAAATTAATTTACATATAAAATGGCATAGGAATATGTCATTTCATGATGGGGATAATTTCTGAGACATGCATTGTTAGGCAATTTCAATGTTGAGCAAATATCCTAGGGTGTCCTTACACAAACCTAGGCAAAACTGCCTACTTACTCCAAACCTAGGCTATATAATATTGCCTATTACTTCTAGGTTGAAAATTTGTACAACATGTTACAGTACTAAATACTGTGGGAAATTATAAAACAATGATGTTTGTATATCTAAAAATTTATATACATAGAAAAGGTACAATAAAAATACCATACAAGAAATTAAAAAGTTGTACACTGTGTAAGGCACTTGCCATGAATGGAGCTTGCGGGACTGAACTTTGCTGTGGATGAGCAATGAGTAAGTGGCAAGTCAATGTGAAGTTCTAGGATTTAATTGTGTACTTTCATATGGCTGGCACTACAGTCAGTTTGTTTATGCCAACATCACCATAAACCAGTAATGCATAGTGCTATGACGTTACCATGGCTACTAATATTTCAGCTTCAGTATAATCTTATGGAACCACCATCACATATGCAGTTTATTCTTGACTGAAACGTGATGTGGTGCATGTCTATATATGAATAATACTACTTATGAACTATTATTGACTTTATTTTTCTCATATGCAAAATAGAGATAATATGTAAATGTTCTACATCTTAGCATTGATTCATAGATCAAAATAAGAAAGGGGAAAATGTATGTAAAAGTATTTTGAGAAATATGCAGTCCTATAAAAAATTCACAGTAATATTATTGTTATTGCTTTAAATATTTTATTAGTATTACACTACTAATATTTAAGAACTTGTTTGTAACCTGGTACAAAAGATTAAGAAGTCAATTACTTTAAAAAATATTAAAAGACAGCAAGTTTCTTGAAGATAAATACTGTCTTGTTTGTCCATATGTTCTGCATAAATTACACCATGAATAGTATATTGTTAGCTCATAGTAAATACTTGTTACAAACTAATAAACCAGATAGGTACATAGTTATATTGAAATATATATTTTATATAATATAAAAATCAAACACAAAGTATTACATATGATATAAAATAGCATATCTCATATATAATATGACATAGATGTGACATGGTATTTTATTTTAAATATTATAAATCTAAGTAAATATTTTAAAATACTTTATGTAGCTAGTTTTTTCAAAGCTAATATGAATATGTGTAAAATGTATGTGTATATACCCATTTTATGCATATTTTACATGTTTTCATTTGTACTCCTACATTTAAAGTAGATGCTTTTGAAGAGACCTCAATGCTTTGTACTGAATTTGATCACAATGGGGATTGTGACTTATAACAAATTTTAAGTGTTTTTTAGCAAGAAACAGTGAATGATTGAAATACACAGATCAGCCTGTTTAACAGCTTTCATTCCTCTTAATGAAAATACAGAAACTTAAAACTACTAAGACTTTGTGTGTGTGTGTGTGTGTGTGTGTGTGTGTGTGTGTGTGTGTGTGTGTGTGTTGTAGTTTCACTCGGTCGCCCAGACTGGAGTGCAGTGACCACTCCCGGCCACCGCAGCCTCGACCTGCTGGGGTTCGGCGATCCTTCCGCCTCAAGCCTTCCAAGTAGCCGGAATTACAGGCATGCGCTACCACGCCTGGCTGATTTTTTTGATTTATTGTAGAGATGAGGTCTCGCTGACCAGGCAGGTCTCGAATCCGCGGGCTCAGGCAATCCACTCACCTCAGTCTCCCAAAGGCGCGGGATTACAGGCTGAGCCACCAAGCCCGGCTACTACTAAGACTTTTTAAGCAACATTAAATCATACGTATTGAATTCACATTGTATAAATAGGCATTAAATAAAATTTACCTCTGTCTTGTGAAGTCAGATTCTAACAAGGCATACATTTCTGCATGATAGCTAGAAATGTTGGATATAAATTTAATAATTTCAAGTCACTGACACTTGGTAAAAATTCATGATGGTCTAGTTAACGAAATTATTAAAAATATATTTAATAGATTATTTGTATAACTATTGTATTAGATGTTTTATAACATATTATAATAATATTGTATATATTACTTAAAAATATTTGTTATATTATATGCTTATTGTATTGGGGCTAGGATTTTTAAAATCATGTATCTCCTTTGGTAATCATTTCTCCTTTGGTATTCATTCCCTACAGAATTTTGCCAGTAAAAACTCCTGGTGTTCTAGTTAATGAAATTATGAAATATTTATCTCAAGGTGAAATTTAAAAAAAATAACATCTATTTAACAAAAATATCCTGGGGCCGACTACGTGTCTGGCACTGTGCTAGACTTGTAGACAAGTCAAGTGCAATGCTGTACTTATCTTAGTAAAAAAAATTAAATTGATTAGGTATTTGTCCACATATGGAGGAATATAATGATGAATGCCAGCATGGAATAATTTAATTCATAATTGGTTCAGTCTATGCAATGTTCTGTGAAACATTTAGGCTGATTTTAACTCTTTGCCAGAGGGAAAGCAAAATAGGTAAAATTATTGGATGCTTACTAGGGAAGGTATTCCAAAGAATTTGACTTTGCATCTGTGAGTGACAAATAATTGACCAGGAATATGATTCAGTCGTGCTTGTTACCTGGTAGCAGTCCAGATATTACTCACATTCCAGAATGAAACCTGTGTTTGGGGAAACTGATTCATGAGTCCTTTAAATTTAACTGTGGCCAAACATGCACATCAGGCCTTCAAATGAATGGCAGTAGTCTCTCAAAGGATTGTGTGTTGGTTATTCAGGTGTGTCCCCTGTGTATAGCAGCCAGAGTGTTATTTTAAAATTATAATTCAGGTTATATTACTCCTTAGTATAAAACCTAAAATCCTTATTTTGCATTAAATGAAAAATTCCTTCTATAATTTGGCCCTTAATCCCCTCTCTGGATGTGACCTACATAACTCTTCCTTGTTGAGTTCCTTCCATGGACATTGGTTATCTTTCTGGTGTGTGACTATTCCAAACCCACTCCTATCTGGGTCTTCTTGTTTCTTATGTTCCTTTTTCTTGAAATGTTCTTCCTCTATAAATATGCCAGTAATTTCAGCAGATCCCTCAATTTACTTAAATATCAGCACAGTGCCACCCCCTCACAGATGACTTCCCTTACCATCTCATGTTAAATGTTAGTTTCTTCTACTCTGTAGTCCTTTACCAGACTTCTTTTTATCCTTTATAGCCCTTTCCAGCTGAGATGTTATGTATAAATAAACGTATGTGTGTCTGCATATGCTGCTTCTCTCCCTACCAGAATGAAAACCCTATGAGAGAGGGTCTTGCCTGTCTGGTTCACTGTGAAATTATCAATCTTAGAACAAGAGGCTCTCCAATAAATATCTACTGAGCAAGTGAATAAGTGCCTATAAAAGTGTCTGAACAAGAGCTAGTCCTTTTGGTTTATATAAGTGCTTGATAAAAATGCTATATAAAAGGATATTTATCTATATCAAGTTAGCTGTGAATCTCAAAAGAAACACTTCTATATCCATCCTCATCCCCAAAGACACAGATTCATAAAGTCTCACTTGGGCAAGTTTGTTTTGCTGTTGTTATTATGCGTGTGTTTAATGTCCCCCTAGTTGAAATAGTGATGGTGCCTCTCCGAAACTCTTCATGGGATAATAATTCCTGACATAAAAGAACACCTGTTCATTTTTTTTACTTGAGTAATTAATTTTAGTATTTTGGTCAGACAATTAATGTGCAAATATATGCAATTAATTTTGAATTACAACAACCAGTAAAGATGTGGGGCTTTATAAACTATTTATAATTATGAACTCTCATATCATATTGGAGAAATGTCTGAAGATTTAACATCATGTATGTTGATTTTCATTTTATATTCATGGAAATTCATGCCATGGCATATTCATAGAATCTAACAATGAATTTTAATGAATAATTAGAAATATGGTTCACAAACATTCATTAAAAATGCATGACTATGTTGTAGTGTTATAAAAAGTTGCTCTGTCCAGGTTTAACAGCATTTCTTTTTTTTTTTTTTTTTTTTTTTTTGATTTTGGTTTCCTGAGCTTTTCTAAAGTTATATTATTAGCATAACAAAAACATTTTTTAATTTGTTAAGATTATGGTCAAGTTGCTTACAGATACATTTCAACACCACTATGCTAAATCCAAAGTATTTTTTTCCTCATCTTTTTCACATACACATAGTATACTTTATAAGTAAACAGTTTGAGAATACGAAAATATAAATGCATACTTCCATTAATTATTTCACATGACAGAAAAATCGGTAGTATTGACCAAAAACCTGTGGAAAACAGGGTTCAGATATGGGACAGCTTAAAAAATCCTCTGAAATGGTTTATCTTGCTTTTAGTTCTCATGAATGAATAGGGATGCATTATAGAGTGACATGAATCTCTAGTCCCTAAATAATGACGTAATGCTAATAAATCCCTCGGAAGACACAAAAAAGATGGAATTTCACAACACTTGAGAATTGAACCGATAGACAACCAATACTATAATTAGAATGGCTTGACACTAGAGGGCAAATGAAGCTTTTACTGTTGTGATTCAGTACTTGGCCTCCATAGCCTTTGATTCATGACAACCTGAAAAAATAGAAAAACTCATGACCAGTCATTGTTTGCTGTCATAACTTCATATCTGGAAATCTCAGAAAGATACTGAAAATCTCACAAAATAACAATTCTTTAGAAAATAGGTGAAAACATACTTTCTATTGTCTCCATGTGTCTAGCCAGGGTTAAGTTCCTTAAGAAACTTAACCCTGACTTAAGAGGAAAAAGTCTAAAAAGAGTTAAGGTTTGTTACTATGGATTTTAAGACAATATATATTCCCTTTTGTTAAGAAAAAGTATCCAAACATATATAAAAGGCAAGAGGATGTACTAAATGTTTTTTCAATAACATTCTGGAGTATCTAACAAGTCCATTCAGGGACTATTTAATTATCTAAGAAAAGCACTCTTATTTTTGACTTATTAACCGACTTTGATAAGAATCTAGACTTTGTTTACTTTTCTATATTTTTCTCAATAAAATTAAAATGATTTATGTTTGGTAAGGAATATAACTCCAAAGCTTTCAAATGTGTCACCCTACAGGGCACTACAAGTTTTGTCTCTAATTTGGCAAACCTATTGTAGCATCCCTTTTCTGACTGACTATATAAATTGCTCTTCCTCAAATTCTCATTCAACCGGATTTGCTACTCTGCTGATTTTCTTATTAAATATTCACCAAGTATTCCCTTAATATCTATAAATTATACTTTGACACTATCATAGTAATGAAAGGAAGGGATAAGCAAAGTAGAACGAAGAGTTTCTAGGTTTCTGCTATTAATGAAGATGTGCCCCGTATCCCCCAATTCTGATGGTATTTGGGGTCTCTGAGAGGTATTTAGATCATGAGGTTGTGAGAGTAGAGTCCTTATAACTGGGATCAGTGCCCTTATAAAGAGATCTCAGTGAGGTCTCCAACTCTCATTCTACAATATGAAGCTACAGTAAAGATACAACTAGATGGTGGCAGTCTGCATCCTAGGAGAAAGCTCTCACTGGAATATGACCACACTGGCACCCTGATCTCAGACTTCCAATCTCCAGAGTGTGAGAAAGAAATTTACCTTGGTTATGAGTCACTCAGTCTATGGTTGTGAGTCACCCAGTCTACTTTGCTCTGGCAGTTTGAGATGACCAAAACAAACAAAAAACTAACTCTTATAAATCCCTTAACATTTATTCTTTTGCTATTTTATCACTTACTAGAGAGTAGAACTGGAGTCCTAAATGAGTCCAATCATCTGGTCTTCTCACATCTGTACAGATGCAGCGTAATGGCATCTTGTATCATTAGGAAAGTGGATAGACTGGCACCAATATATATTCATGGCTACCTAGACAAGTGGGACAGAAATTTCATCATATACTTATAAATTCTTAGGAGATGATATTGCCTTCTACTTCCAGAGAAAGTAGAAGCAAAGCGACAGGCATTTTCTTTACTACTTAATATAAACACATAGACATATATATATCTACCTAATTTATTCTGAAGCTGCATCCCTCCTTTAATATTCAATACAAGTTAAATAATTCAAATATGAGGTTTCCATTACATGTGTGTACATATATATATATGAATATATTAAATCTATTAAATGGATTATACATTGGGAATATAGGAGAAATAAGTTACTTAAACAACAAAAGTTAGATATATATAGTAGCGGTAAATTTTGTTATAAAGTTATATAGGAGTATTGAATAAGAATGAATATTAAAGTATAAAAATGTATTTAAAATGGTATTCTCTCCATTGTGGATATATTGATTATTCTAATTTTCTTCTTTCTCAGTTCTAGCTCTCTGAATCCTTCAAAAGGAAACTGTTGGGACTTCCCAGTTCATGATTTACTTTCTTAAAAGGACGTTATTATGCTTCTGCATGCTGTTGGTTCTATGTACAATATTTCCTCGCCTCAACATTTTTTCAGTTCAAGGTGTTTGTCTGTATGTGTGTCATTTTGTCATTTCGTTTATTTGTTTTTTTCATTTGCTTGTACTGAATCATGGAACACTTGTGTTGACCTTCCCACATTGCAGTTCCAAACATGGTAAAGAAGTTGAGCCCTAATAAGAGGCAACTTTCTTTCCC
Organism: Cephalopachus bancanus; assembly: GCA_027257055.1. Lineage (NCBI taxonomy): Eukaryota > Metazoa > Chordata > Mammalia > Primates > Tarsiidae > Cephalopachus > Cephalopachus bancanus. The sequence goes on along the minus strand of JAPVLO010000220.1, from coordinate 2,938,574 downwards.
AGGGATATCACGCTCACTTTATGTCAATTTTTTAATCTTTTATCAAGTATCTTCACTCAAAAATATGACATACAGATTCTGCTCAAATTTATATGGGAGGTAAATCGAACTGTCAACCGAGAGAAGTTTACCTTTATATTCAAGTTAACTTTCTGCCAAAAAAAATTTTTAGGAGGTCGTCTCTCAATTTTAGATGCAATTTGATATAGGGGAAAATATTATGTAAGTATGAGGTGGGAAGGAGCCCTTAAAAACAGAATTATCTTTTGGAGGTAGCCCTTTTGAAGTGTAGTCTCGCCCGACGAGCCAGGAACCCATCAGCATCAATGTACTAGCTAGCATTGTTGCGAGAGGCTGTGTTTGGCTTCAGTAAATTTGGGTGTTTTTTTTTTTGAGATTCTTTCAACACATTTGCCCATTTCATGATGGGTGATGTATAAGTGCACCTGCCCATACCACTGAGTGTTCAGCAGTTTTTGACCAAAAAGAGCATGATCCTTATGCCCCACTCTCCCAATTCACCCAATCTCACCTGAGTGAATTTATTTGTTTCCCTGATGGAAAAAGTCCTCAAAAGGGAAATATTTTGCTGATGTGGAAGAGATGAAACAAAAAACAGCAGAAGCACTAAAAGGCATCAAAACTGATTAGATTAAAACTGTTTTGAGCAACGGAAAAAGCATCTCATAGGTGTATTGCATCAAAGAGTACTTTGAAGGTGACCGAGGTTTAAGAATATATAGACATGTTTTATAAATAAATTCCATTATGGGGGGGGGTCCCCAAATACACTAATTTGAGAGTATGTTCCTGTATTCTGTACTGATCATGAGAAATTAAAAACTAAAATATGTTTACTAAAATAAATGACAATGATTATGAAAATCTAACTTTGGGGGGATATATTAAAGATGAATTGCATAATGCTTACACATGAAACTATATGACTCTCTAAATAATGCATTTACTTTTTCTGTTGTAGGATAGCGCTATAGATCATGTCTGCAGTGTAATAATCAATATATAACAAATTATGACTTTGAATTTATAAATATTAGCTTGCTAAATTAGTATCATATCATTTCTACCTAAACAGACAGTAATATCTGAATTAATTCCATAATTTATTTATTTTTATTTTTTTATTTTTTAAGAGTCAGAATCTCACTCTGTTGCCAGGCTGGATTACAGTGGCTTACTCATGGCCACCACAGCCTCCACCGATTGGCTCAGGTGATCCTTCTGCCTCAGCCTTCCAAGTAGCTGGAACCACCGGCATGCACCACCATGCCTGGCTAACTTTTTAATTTATCATAGAGATGAGGTCTCACCAAGTTGCCTAGACTACCCTCAAACTCCTGAACTCAGGAAATCCTCTTGCCTTGCCTCCCAAAGTTCTGGGATTATAGGCTTGAGCCACTACGCCCAGCCAATTCCATAATTTTTAAGGGTCTTGGTAAAGTTTTTATTTCTACATTATTAAATTATTTTAAAGAAATTTTTGCATTCTCAATGTATTGTTATGCATGTTGTTTGATTGAATGAATATCTTTGAAGTATATAGCATCATGCACATAGTAGGTGTTTAATATTGGCTATCTAAAGATATGAATAAAGGAAAAGTATACTTTCTTTTTAATCTCAAGAGGGAAATGATTACAAAGAGTATGTAATTCTATGTAGAAATCAAGCATCTGAGTATTTTTCAATTTTATTTTATAAAAGTTATGTTATTTTAAAATCCCATTGTGTAGCACATTCTTAAATTCAGTGACATGCAAAGAAATTTATCATTTATATTCAATGAAAGAAAGATACTATAATAAATTTCCAATTCACTTTAATCCCTAGACGTCTATTTTCTTTTGCTGCCTCTCTGCACCATGTTCTTCTTTTATTTGTTGCACTCTATTAATTCTGGTGCTTTAAAAAATATTGTTGAACTATTTAGTCCCATTTCTTGTTATGTGGTCTTATTTAAATGAAGAAGTTAGAATGAATAGCTGTGTTTCAGACTGAAATAAATGTTTTAATCTTTCGCATTCATTAACTACTAAAATATTTATTGCTAGCACTTGGATATAACATCCTAAAATAAAAAACCCTGCCAAGTATTCTTTGTATAACTAATGTTCAAATAGATACACTGGAAAGATTAGTTGCTATGAACATCTATTAACTCATGCATGTGAATAATTTAAAGCCGTGCCTACTAAATTTATTTTGCTTTATGAAAATCTTTCTCATGCCCAGTACAGAATACAGAGGAGTATTCACATTTTGACTTTTTATTTCAATGTTTAGAACTCCTTTGAGCACTTCTTGTAATGTAGATCTAGTAGTGACAAATTCTTTCAGCAAGTGTTTTCTGAGAAAGACTTTATTTCTCCTTCATTTATGAAACTTAATTCTGTGAGGTATAAAATCCTTGGCTGACAGTTATTCTATTTGAGGAGATTAAAGATAGGGCCCAACCCCTTGTTGCTTGTAGAATTTCTGCTGAGAAGTCTTTTGTTATTCTGATAGTTTTACCATTATATATTATTTGATGCTTTTGTCTCAGTGCTGTTAGAATTTTTTCCTTCAATCTTGACTTTGAATAACGTTTTGACTATATATGTCGGGGATGACATTTTGCAGTGAATCTTCCATGAGTCATTTGGGCTTTTGAGGGTCTGACTGTTTGAATCTCTGGGAAGGTTAGGGAAATTTTCCTCAATTATTCTTTCAAATTGGTTTTCCAAACAGGTTGTTTTCTCTTCTTCCTTGGGAACACATATGATTCCCAGGTTTGGACATTTTATATAATCCTTCATTTCTTGAAGACTTTGTTCAGATTTCTTCACCCTTTTTTCTTTATATTTGTCTGATTGGATTAATTTGAAAGCCTTGTCTTCAAGTTCTAAGATCCTTTCTTCTACCTGAACCAGTCTACTATCAAGACTTTTCACTGTATTTGATACATTCATAAATGAGTCTTTCATTTCCAGAAGTTCAGATTGTTTGTTTTTTAAAGTATATATCTCTTTTGAGAATTTCTCATCTATGTCTTGAATGTTTTTTTTTAATTTATTTATTTTGGTTTTCAACTTTCTCTTAGATTTCATCGAACATTTTTATAATCAACATTTAAAATTCTATCTCTGGAACATCAAACATTTCATTTTGGGTAAGACCCATTTCTGAAGAGTTAGTGTTGTCTTTTGAGAGGAGTTTTAAAATCCATTTATTTTATTTATTTTTTATATTGTCAAAATTATTTTGCTGGTCCCTTCTCATTTGGGTAGATTATTTTTGATTAGCATTGTTAAATTAGTTTTTTATTCAATTTTGTTTATTTGTTTTATTTCCCTTATAGATGTTACTGTAACGTGTATACTATACGCTCACTAGCTTTGGCTCTTGGCGCTTTCAGGGATATAGACTCTGAATATGTTCCTCGGTTATAGAGAATTTTTGTGAGTTGGCTGTCTCTGATGCTGTTTGTGGTAACAGGTACTGGGTGTGTGTGTAGGTTCACTGTCTCCTGTGGGTCTAGTATGCTAGAGGACTAATGAAGATTATCTTGTTCCCAAGTGGCTTAGTGTGATCTTTATTCCCCAGTATTTCTCTCTGCATTGAGCCTTTGAAACTTTCGGTTATGAAGAGGCACCCTGGGTAAAAACCACTTGCATCTAAATCAAGTGGATGGCTATATGAAATACCGTTATCGAGGACTAAAGCCTCTGCTCTGATTGAGACGTTTGTGGAAGCCCCCCGTGAGATTTACTAAGGTCTTCACTGATAAGGAGAAACTCAGCTTCACTAGTAGGCTGGAGAGAAAGCAGTCTGCTTTTCTGCAATGTCCTTGTTCTGTTGCTTTGAATTTCCAGACCAGGCGTGCACCTCTGTCCATCTGTAGTAGTGTTGGCATTCCATGTAGAGAGGAAACAGGTTCCCATCCCTTGTGCAGGTTTGAGACCAAAGAGTGCATTTCCCATGCAGCTGCAGTTACTCCAAAATGTTGCAGAAAGTATGTCAATAGGTGCATTGACTCTGAGCTCCCATGACAGAAGCAAATGTCTGCAGTGTTGAGTAAGGGGGTAGAGAAGTCCTCTTCTCCAAGATGCTTCATGGGTTCCAGGTCTGCTTAATTGCTGGGGGAGAAACACTGCCTTCCCCACTGAACCCAGCAATGTGTCTGCATCTATAATTTTAAAAGTATTCTTTAGGTGGGAGTTCTGGTACACGGAGAATGTTACACTCTGGATGTGTTTACTAATTATCTGTCCCACAGAATGCTCCCCTGATGTAGTGCTGTCCCTCTTCCCCTGGGAGTGTTACCCCATGAGGACCCAACTACTGTGATTCCTGCTGTTCTTCTGGGTCCAGCTGTCCTATGAGATTGTCATAATTTGGCCTATGCTGGGGAGTGTCTGCAAGGGATCAAGTTAAGTGAAGGTGCAAGGTTTATGTTTTAAGGAAAACGAATGTCTCTGGAGATCCCTCTGAAGTAGCTCTTTGATGCCTCAGGCTACAGACTAGTCTGCAAGATATGTGATGACATGCGTTTTGTTCATATTTCCCAGTGGGAGTGGAGGGTGGGAGAACTATCTTAGGTAGAATTGGGTCAAACTGACCAGTCCTCTGGTTTTTCCGTGGCAGGTGCACCAGTTCTAATGGGGTTGTCAGGGGGATGGTGTGGATTCTGAAAGTTTTTATTGGTTGTATGCAGCCTTAATGTTTTGACTTTATTGCCAGCTGTGGTGGTGATGCATGGAATCATGGCCTCCTGAGTGGCCAAGGTGCCTTGTGTAGTGGTGTTAGCTGAGGTTTCCCAAGGGCTGTGTATTTGTCTCAGCTGTTATAATGGGCTGTGCCAGTTGACCTCTGGCAAGGAGGTGGTCCTTATGGGAGACAGCCAACTATGGTGGTGGCTGTGGTCTTTCTGCTTGACCTTTGTTGCACTAGGGAAGTACAGGGATGACCTAGGCTATGGGCAGGGCTATGAAGACTACCAAAGTTCCCTATCTCTAATGAGCTTTCAAGGAGTGTGGAGGCAGAAGCTGGTCCAGGTGTGCTATATCAGACTAACTGGCACCCCAGCTCCCCACCTGTGTATGTGACTGGTTACCCCAGTGGGAAATGGAATGAGAGAAGGGTTCCTTGGCCATTGTAGCAATCACGCAGGAATGGTAGATACCTCTCTGTTGCACAAAAGAGTTCACTAGGGGAGAGGGGGGTTGCCAGGGTGACTGATTCTTCCTGGCTACCCTGCTTTTGTTGTCCACTCAGAACTTAAAGTTTCCTTCATCAATAGGGTATCTCACCACAGCTTGTTCCAGAATGACTCTGCTGGCAAGAGCAGAGTTTGCCTTTGGGACAAATGAAAGCATCAGGACTTCTCATTTCCTCCCGGCCTGGGAGGTGGCCAAAGAAGGCAGCCTGCAGGGATCAAGTTCAAGTTCTCGGTGCAGGGCTCCACCAAAACTCAAATGCCTGCCCAGCTCCACGTGGGTCCCGCCAACCTGCTGGTGTTCAGTATTCACGTGGCACTGGATTCCTCCAAGGCTGGAGGCTCCGCCAAGTCCATGTAAAGAGCACCTCGTTCCTGATTTCCCACACTTATCATTTCTTCATGTCCACACATTCTCTGTTTCTGACGTGACTAGGCAGGTGGGTTATGAGGAGTGGGATGGGATAAGGACATTCTGATTCCAAAATAGGCTGCCTGATCTCTGTCTTCTTTGCTCTCTTGAGTCCTGTTGTTCCTCTGAGGGTTGTGGAATACTTCCTCCACCTCCATCTGCTGCAACTGTGGAGGTCTCTCTCTTCCTTGGTTTACTCCCTGAAAGAGGCTCATGTCAGCTGATTCTAGATGGCCATCTTACTGCCCCACACAGTTGTTATTGTTGTTGTTACTAGTATGATGACTAGATGCTTACTTGAATATGACCAAAATAGGAGAGAAACCTAAAAACTCGAAGTACATTTGTCTCTTTATCATTTCATCTTAAAAAAAATTTCTAGTTAAAGCATGAAATTTCCCTTTCCAAATATTGTCACTCTTCTAAGAAATAATATTTGTGAGGTTCACAAACTGATACCTACCTTGAAATATGAAAGAAAGAAGATATCTTATGAAAGGTAAGCATGATATTAATTTTTATGATTGTTGTTACATTTTGTTACTTGTCATTTATTTGTGTGTTTCTGAAACTATAAAATGTTGATGAGTAGAGAATGTTGACACAATATGGAAGAGTTTTTTTTAAATATCCATCTTCTTTTTGAGTTTAACTTCACATTTGAATCATGTATTTGTTTGACACGCAAAATCCAAGTTAAAATAATACAGAATTGTAATTTAAATATAAATTATTGATATGTACATAGGGCTGAAAAAAATACACTGGATTCGGGAGTCTGTGATATGTAGGTAGGTGACACTCCAAGTAGCATAGTCCAAATTTTCTTAAACCTAGAAATCATATTTTAAGATAATATGAGTATAGCAATATTTGATTTTATAATAGATGTGTTAGTAATCATCATGTACATAACATAAAATATCTGTATATAAAATAAACATAAATTTGTGTGTTATTATGAAATCCATTATACATACTGAAAAAATAATGTTATCCAAATTGATATAAATTGTAAATATGTCTTAGGAAATATGACTTTAAAGTTTAACTTAAAATAAAAATGACATCACACTTCAAATACTTTCATGTACAGGTCATCACACATTTATAAATGATGATAATTCTTTAGAATTTACATAATGTGTTTATCTCAAGGCACACGAGATCTTGCCCTTTATTTGGGATTTGACTCTTACACTTTAAGTTCTTTGGCACCTCATTAATCTTAACTAATTTTTGTTGAATTATGGAAGATTGTCTGTAGTTCAGAGGTTGCAAATAACACCAGTGATCAAGTCATACTGTGGACATTCAAGTCTCCTATCCCTAGGGTTTTTACTAGACATGTTTCCCTCAAGTTAAAATTAACCATCTGTCAGTTTTAATAACCATTTCCAAAGAGTTCCATGGCCTAGCTGAATAAACATCCCTATGATAAAAATTGTAAAAATATTTAATCCCATCATATGTACATTTTTAAAAGTTGTCCACTGTATTTATTCCTCAGACAACTTTTCTACTATACCCTGAAGTTTATGCAAAGGTGCATGATATCATGTAAGTCTTGCTAGTCCTCTATTTTACTTATTTATCTTAAAATTATGATTCTATTTGTAAAATGAACTAGGGGTTGAACTAGACAGAAGTATTTTATGTCTCCTTTACTGGTTTAGCCTAAGTCATCTTTTAGAAAGAGAGAGTCGATAGGCAATTTAATTCTAATTTATCTCTCTGCCTCTAGTTTCATTCTGATATATTTTCCAATATTTTACATTAATTCAAATGTGTTTCTTCCAGGATAATAAATTTGAAAAAATATAGGTACTACCATGTCATGTCACAATTAAAATAATTTCTTGTCAACCATGAATAAGCTTACTATGAAGCCATTGCAGAACCCTTTCAGTGTCCATAATTAAGTGTTTGGGCATATATAAATGTTTTGCTCATATACTCTGAATTTTAAAAGTTGATTTTAAAAATAGCTTATAAAATTTTTAATTCCTGATTTTTTTTTTTGGCAATAGTCTAGACCAGTGACTAACCTTAGGCTTCTTAATTTACAGTATAAGGTGAAAATATGTCTTCTATATATTTTTTAAAGCTCGTTTGCTTTTAGCAAGTAACACTGTTGCAAAACTTGGAGGTAAAGTTTTATGTTTCCCATTTTGTTCTTAGCACAAAGAGCAAGACAATAAACATTGAATATATTTTATATGTAATACATTTTTACGGAGAATATATAATCAGCAATGAATATGAACAAATTATGCAACTTCAGTTTCAAATGCAAAAGAGTTTAAGTAAAATATGCATGGCTTTCAATTTGAGATAAGTAAATATAGATTTTCCTTACTCAAATCTACATGTATTCATCAGTCTCCAATTGACAGACTATATTCCTAAAGATTTCTTTTAAAATTTCTTTTTGTGAAGAGAAAAATAGTTTTCCATAAAAATGCAAAAATAATTATGCTGGTTGGCTTCCCAGGCTATAGTTTATATCAGAAAAGTTGATAGGCTTTTGTGGCTAGAGATAATAATATTCTATCTATCATCTGCTCATTTTAGCTATTTGTGGATACTTCAGTTTTGAAAATATACAGCTTCATCACTTTCCTCTTCTCTCCTCTGGCTAAAATTCTGTGCCCGATCTCTCCAATCCCCAGCTAACCATATGAAATTACAAGTACACACATATACACGCTTGCCTTACTAAGTTAGTACAACTCAGGTTGAACTTATGACATTCTTTTACTCACTATATTAAGCAGGGTTCTCCAGAGAAACAGAACTAACGGTGTGTGTGTGTGTGTGTGTGTGTGTGTGTGTGTAAAGAGAGACAGACCAAAAGACAGAGAAAGGGAGAAATTTTTTTTTTTAGAGAATTGACACACATGATTATGGAGGCTTAGTGAGTCTAATATCTTCAGAATAGTCTGGCAGGCTGAAAACGAGTTACAGTTCAAGTGCAAAACCATTCTTCTAGTGGAATATCTCTTGCTAAGAAAGGTGAATATTTTTTCTACTGAGGCCTTGAATTGATTGGATGGGACCACCACATATTATGTAGGGTAATTTTATTTTCTCAGAGTTCACCAACTTAAATATTAATCTCATCCAAAAAACACCTTGATAATACACCAAGGTGTTTGACAAAATATTGTTTGACCAAATATGTGTGCACCATAGCTTAGACAAGTTGACTCATAAAATTAATCATGACACTTGCTGTTGTTTAACTATACTTTGTCAACTAAAAACTGAACTATACAATCCAGCAATCCCTCTTCTGGTTATATACCCAAGAAATATTCATCACTCTACAAAAAAAGACACTTGCTCATGCATGTTTATTGCAGCAATTTTCACAAAAGCAAAAACATGGAACCAATCTAGATGCCCATCAAAAGTGAATTGGATACAGAAAGTATGTTAAATATACATGATAGAATATTATGCAACCATAAACAAAAACAAAATTGTGACCCTCACAGCAATGTGGAAGTATACTAAGTGAACTATCACAGAAACAAGGAACTGAATACCACATGTTCTCACTTATAAGCAGACCCCGATCACTGGTCACATTAGCACAAGGATGGGATCAATAGACACTGGACACTGGGAGGGGAGGTAGGGAAGGAGGAGGGGAGGGTACCTTGATCATTATTGTGGAGAGAGGATCCATAGGAGCCCCAACTTCACCTGCATGCAACTTTCTAATATAGTAAATCTTCACTTTTACCCCATAACTCAAAAATACATACATATTTACATACATACATACATAAAACTGGACTTTGGTAATTCATGTCCCCATGATATGGCACATACCTACAGGCAGTGACCAAAGAATGTACTAACTGATCTTGATTAACCAAGTTAGAATTAGAATTAAATATTTTTAAAATACTTTTAATGATAAGTCTGTGAGAATTCTAATTTTTCTCCTTTAAAGTAAATTTTACCCTGAGGTTAATGACAGCATAATTAAGTAAGAATTGAAAACACATTTAAAGAATAAGGCAACAATTTTTCTGTAAAATATTGCTGCAATCATTGTCAAAATTATCTATGTAAATATGATATAATCATTGTGTGTGAACTTGCAGTGATAGGATATTTATAGGTCATAAACACTGTAATCAGATTGTGTCTATAATAAATTGTTTTCAACTAACATAATAATCTTAACAAATGGTAGGAAGCTCATCAATTGTTAAATTGTAATTACAATACGGTTATTTTGAAAAACAAAATGATGGTATTAGTAAGGGATAAACAGTACTAAATGTAAGGTGGTCACATAAAATACTTAAGTTTGTGTTCTCTGCAGTATTTCCATTCAATTCAAATTTTGATTTGATTTTATTAAGTTATAAGCTGACAACATAGAGACAGATATACACATACATAATTTTCTCTGCAACTCTAGCATTCCCAATGTATTATTTGGCATCAAGAAAATGTGATATGAACATCAATTAACATCTGGATATAGTGTCACTGAAGTTATTGAATTACATGGTTAAATACAAATTAAATTGCACTATACAATTTTAAAACATTTCATTTAAGTTGAATATAGATAAAATCAGTCCAGACAAAATTGAAAATAATAAAATATTTTAATAGTTAATTTAATTACCCCTTTCTGGTTCTTTTCCTTCTTCACCCCTAGCTATAAAAACTTGAAAATGTGTTCAGTCTCTCTCCTACTAAAAACCACTTTCTAAGAAAAGCATCTTTGGAGGATAGGATGCCTAAGCAAAATCATGAACTGTGAATTGGAAGTTAGCCAGGTGCAGATGGAGAGAAGGCACTTAAGCCTAAGAAGCAGCATGTGCAAAGGCACAGAGGTGTGAGAAATCATGACCTCACCAAGAAAATGCCGTTCGTCATCCTGTCACTACTTAAAAGTAAGGAAATGCACTTTGTCTTCATGAGAGAGTTAATAACTGCATCATATAGCAGATAATCAGTTGCAGTAGAATGTCCTGAGTGGGGCAACTCTACTAGCACTAGTTCTGCTGCTGTAGTTATTGTTATTTTGTTTGCAGGTACAAAATTTAAAAGTGGGTAGTAGTTTTATATGGGCATAATTTTGCTATTGTTGTACTTCCAGGAAGATAATCAGAGTGGATATGGATATCCACAAGTCTGTGGTGAATATGTTTCTAAACCCACATTTCGAGGCAGCTATGAATTCAAACAATGGGTTTCTTTGTTTTCTTTGCAGCAAATCAAATGATGAGATATTCATCCTCCCATTCTACAAGTGCTGTTCCCTATCTCTAGTTGATCTGTGTAAAAGTTCTGGAAATCTAATCATTCATTTTATATTGGCTAACTAAACATTTGTATAATGTCTACTAGAAACTACAGGAAACTTTTCTTGTTTTGCATATAGTGCTCAACAAGAAAGTCAAAGCGCTCACTTTATTGTGTTTACATACATTTGATCTTAAATTCTAGTACATATGACCAAACTGTCCTTTTTTTTTTTTTAGTTTCTTCAGATCTGAAAGTTCTGCTTTGTTTTCCATGTTATATTTTGGACGCAGGAATATTTGCAAAAGATGGTTTATAATGCCTCCTTAGGGTGCTGTTCTGGAATAGGATTGTGTGTTCTCATTGCCCAAGTATTTTTCTCCCTCCCATTCCATCATACCATTCCTTCTTACTTTAATATTTATCAGAGGTACTCTTCCCTTCTTTTCCTCCACATCAATACCCTTCACGATAGAATTGGTCAGTTTATATTTCAACAGACACAAGAAGTTTTTGACCTATGATTGTATCTGTTTCCCACCTTACTAATGCCATCAAAGTGGAAAATTACAAAGCCTTTCTTCCTGACCAAAAAAAACAAAGAAAAAATAAATTAATATATCCCAAAATTACCCTGCCATGAACATAAATATTTACTTATTCTTAGGGCAGCCCTGAGCTGGTGGGATTTTGTAATGTAAATTCTTCATTGAGTGAGTTAGCATTCTTCTCTGTAAAACAAAAAGGTCAGAGATTAAGAAAGAAAGATAGGACTAATGTGGGTCTGGTGGGAGTTAGGAGTTAGTGGTACTTGCCCTTATCTATGGATGCTGGCCAGTCTTTTTGGACTTTGACAGGGTGTGAAGAGGCATGAGTTCAGACAAGAGGTGAGCCTGAATGATTCAAAGGAGTCTCTTACAGGAATTAGTGACCAGAAACTCTAGGAGAGGACTTGAGAATGCTGAAGCATATGGATTGGGTTTACTGACAGCTGAGAGAGAAAATAGTGATAAACAGGTTTTGAACATGTTAAGAGCATTTCTCTGGGAGTTCAGTTTGTATAATGTCTACTAGAAACTACAGGAAACTTTTCTTGTTTTGCACATAGTGCCTAACAAGAAAGTCAAGGCCCTCACTTTATTGTATTGATATATACTTGATCTTAAATTCTAGAACATATGACCAAATTGTGCTAGAATCTGATGAACTAATACTCACCAACATTTGCACAGCATATCTGTGCTAAGCACTGTTTTAACTGCTTCACATGTACTAATTTAACCTTCATAGTAAGTCAGTGAGGGAGCTAATATTATTATGTCTAATTTTCAGCTGAAGGAGATAAAGTACAGATAAATTAAATAAGTATTCTTCAAGATGGTGAATAAATGACAGATTTAGTATTCAATGAAACTCAGGCAGAATGGTCCAAAAGTACATACTTATAACCACTGAACTATACTATTTAGAAGGAAGGAGTACTTGAGATTTTCAGCTTGTTCGTATAAAGATAATATTCCCTGAGAACTCGTATCAACTAGGCTGTGATGTTTTCCTGTCAAACAGAGAAATTTCACAGAATGTCAACATCAGATACTATCATTCTGTTACCATGATGGATTCAGACAAAACAAGGATACTCCATATTTTTGTCTGAACAGAGAAAACATGAGCACTGTCTAAGCCACAAAGATACGTGAGTAAATTATATTGTGACTAACTGGAATGATTACTACTTATTTACTAATTACAGTATTGTCTCCATTCAGTTTTCCCTCCTTCTAGATAAAATTAAGAATCCAATATCATATACGCAAAAAACATTTTTATATTATTACTTTCATATAATAATTATGCCATAGTGTGAGGTTTAAAAGGATATAGTTAATTCTTGAAAACATCCAATAAGAGCAAAGCTCTACTTTCTTTAACTTATTATAAAATGACTCAATATTAGCCCAAGTCCCATAAGAGGTCTTTTCTAACACCCTCTTACTGAGATACCCTTATGGTGTGAGTTCTACTTGCAATAAACAACTAATCCAGCATGTTCAACAACACATATATTTGTGGTGGTCATTGTCTGAAGTAGCTAAATAGTTATTTGAGCATTAAAAATATATTTCATTGTGATACTAGTAAAGTGAAATGAAGTGGTCATACAGGAATATAAAAATAAAATATTAATTCAATAAGTAAAAAAAAGAAGAGAAGGTAAGAAGATAAGAGAAAGAGAAGAGCAAAGACAGAGCAAATAATTCCTTAGGCTACATCTAGAACTAGAAGCTGGAGGGCAATTATTTTGTTAGTAATTATAGAATTCATAAATCATTGCTTAACTAATGTTAGTATTCGTAACTACATATATATATAACCAGACTTTAAGGAAGGATACTCTTCCAGTGACAACGTAAACATTTCTCCCTCACTATAGAGTGAAAATATTCCACAAGCAGAGAAAAGGGGCATATTTGGGGGATAAGGGGTCTTTTTTGCAAGCATGTGAAGACTTAAGCAGTAAAATTCAAAAAATTAGATAAATATAATTTCAAAAATATATATTCATATCTGTTATAAATTGCATAAGTAAACATTTTTCAGAATTGGTTTAAATGATACAATAGTTTGGAACCTAATTTTCAAATTGTAATATATATGCCTGTTTTTCTGAAAAATTATGTTGAAAATATTCTAGTTACATAGTTCAAGGTTAAAGCATGAAAAAGTCTAATTAATATTAATAAATGCATAAAGCATATTTATTTATATTATTACTCTCACATTAATAATTATGTCATATTGTGACACTCCAAAGGATATGCCAGTGAGTTCAGAGTTGCCTTTTTTTTCTTAGGAAAACACTTTAAACCCATAGATCTTGCTCAAGAGAAAGATCTTAAGGTCCTTTCCTAACCTTATTTCCCCAATGATGAGATCATCAGGTCAGCTCATTGTCACCTCAGATAAAAGTCAAACTAAAACTCTGATGTAATTAGATCCACTGTAATTTTCATCAAGAATAGCTTTTAGTAAATCTCTTTATCATATTTGTTTTAAGAAGTGAAATGTACAATGTGTAGCTCTTTATTGTTCCCATTCATAGGAGAGAGCAACTGAATTGATGTTAAGCATAGCTTTCTGATATTATCCAACTCAACATAATACACATATTTTAGTTTTTGAATATGAAGTCTGAAAAACAGCCCACCTGAGTTGGAAAACAAAACAAAACAAAACAAAATAGATTTTTGATACCAAATCCTCTTTCCTTTGTAACATTTGATAAAAACCAATTCCACATAAACCAAAGTAGACCCTTCTCTAATTTTTTGTAGAGATTTAATGGCAGAATGAAAAATAGGACTCTGTTCAATACTTAATTCAATACTTCTGTCATTCTTGTGTGTGTGTCTGTGTATGTGTAGTATGTGTGTGCAAACATGCTTACATGTATTTGGGTTGGATTTTTTCAAAAGTAATTTAATATGACTGAGCTACATATAATTTATATGTATGTACTAAATGATATGTACTAAAATGTGAAGTTGTTAATAATATATGTACTAAAATATGAAGTTATTAATAATGTTATCAAATTTATTTAAATAATTAATGAAACTCACATGTAGACCTAGAAACAAAAATTCAATTATAGAGTCATCTGCAATGAGAGAAATAAGTGTTATATGAAAATTTTAGCTTTTGAGCAATGATATACACTGGATGAATAAAAAAGAGGAGTTGCACAAATGTGATCAGTTATTTGGGAAGAGGAAAGCAGTAAAATTGGACATACTTTTTAAATTTTACTTCAAGGATATCTTCTTGTTTTATAATAGGTTTGAAACAAAAATGAATAATGCATTGCCAACAACATTTAATACAATTTTTTTTTGGCATTGCAACATAAATGGTATAAAATTTAATACAAAAATGGGTTTTATAGGAAACTGTGGAAAAGTCATTTGGCAACCTATTTTTTTGTTTTAAAGGTACAATAACACATTAATTTTCTCTGACTGATGTAAGAGGTTTTTTGTCTCTGTTTTCATTTATTATTATTGTTTGTGATTGACAAATTATAAATGTAAACATTTATAGCATAAAATGTGATGTTTTAATATATGTATACAACGTGGCATGATTAAATTAAGTTAATTAGCATATCCTTCACATGGCTTACCTATCATTTTTCATGATGAGACATTTGAAATATACTCTCAGTTATTTTATGCAATATTAGAATCACCCTGCTGTGCAATAGGTCTATAAATCTTCTCTTCTGCCTATTTGAAACCTTTTTATTGTCATCAACTACTCTTCATTTCCTCCCAAGGCTGGTTTTTTTTTTTGTTTGTTTGTTTGTTTTTTTTTTTTGAGTTGGAGTCTCACTCGGTCGCCCAGACTGGAGTGCAGTGGCCGCTCCCGGCCACCGCAGCCTCGCCTGCTGGGCTCCGGGGATCCTTCCGCCTCAGCCTTCCAAGTAGCCGGAATTACAAGCATGCGCTACCATGCCCGGCTGATTTTTTTTTTTTTTTATTGTAGAGATGAGGTCTCGCTGCCCAGGCGGGTCTCGAACCCGCGGGCTCAGGCAATCCACTCATCTCAGCCTCCCAAAGGCGCGGGATTACAGGCTGAGCCATCGAGCCCGGCTTCCAAGGCTGGTTTTAAGTTGTCTTTCTGAACGGAATAAAGTCATAGTTAACAATATTAGGGGACTTCTGGCAAGATGGCGTTGGGGCAGGTTGGTCTGTGAGACCCTCCTCAAAAGCGAGTATCCATAAAGACTCTCACTCTAGCCCAGTGGCTCCTGCTCCTGCTGCTGACAGCATCCTCTTCAGCCAGCCCTGCAACCCTGTGGGCTAGCAGACACTGGCTCCATGCACTGCTCTGCTGCCACATCTGCTGCTGCTGCTGAAGCCACCACCACCCCACCTGGGGTGGCCCTGGGCCCTGACCCTGTGTAGCTCCTCCCATGCACTGCACAGCGGAGCTCCTCCCATGCACAGCACAGCTGATGCAGCCACCGCCACCACCGCCCCCCCCCACTCACTCCCTGCCCTGGGCAGCCCTCAGTTCCCGGTCCAGTGGAGCTCCAGGTTCCCCAGCCTGATGCATTGCCCCACCTGCTCTAGCTGCCCCATGCCATGCCAACTTGCACTCCGCCTCCCCCAGCTCAGTCCCTAGCTGCAGCGGGATCAGAGATCAGCTGGAGCCCTGGGATCAGGAAGAGACCTGGATTGCTCTGCCCAGCTCTGCCAGCATCCAACTTGAGACCTAAGGTAATAGCAACAAAATGGGAGAGACAGAAGCCCCTCTCCCATGCTAGATCAGACACAGGTCAGATCTGAGTGGCAGACTTGACAGGCAGCAAAACGGCTAAGTCCAGATCTGATCCACCCTCCCTCCACAGCAGGACTGGTACATCTGACCTGAGCTGTGAACAACCCTACCATCCTGCAATGAGAGTTAGAGATCAGAGCTGAAAGGACATTGGGCTTAGAGGAACAATCTCAGAGTGTGCTTGGTTTCCTTGTTTCAATTTTTAAAATTTTTATTCTTTGTCTGTTTGTTTTATTTATCTTTTTTTCTCTTTTCTCTCTCTTATTACTGTTATTGATAATGTTTTCATACTTGCATTGTTTCTGTTAGTTTACTGATTTATTTTTCCTTTGGACTTCATGTTTGTACATGAAGGAATAGAAGAATAGTACATCAATAAAGAGGTTAGTTAGCTTGTGTGTCTGTATGATTGTATGTTTTAGTTTTTTTTTTTTACTCTTTTCTCTCTTTGTGTCTCTTTATTGTTAGTCTGTACATTTGTCTATTTTCCCTCTTACTTTGCTCTCTCCCCCCCTTTCTTTTCCCCTCTTTCTCTGCTCCATTATTTTCTTTTTTCTTACCTCATTTTGCTTTCAGGGAGCAAGCCTATAACCCCATGGCATGGGCAGATTGCAAGGCAGTTGGAAGTGGGTTCCAGGGTATCCATATACCTGTTGGAGGATACTGGGATCTACAGATAGATTTTGAATCTTCAGTCTTTTGACTTTGGAATCCAAACAATAAAGAGCCCCTAGAATGACTGACCACATACTACAAACCCAGACATAAAGACATTAATAGAGAGAATAAAAAGAGTTGAGGAGAGACAAGAGAAAAATAGGAAGGAATTGATAACTGAGATGACAGTAGTAAAGAATACTGTGATTGAAATAAATAACAAACTAATAAGCATGGAAAGCAGAATTAGCCAAGCAGAAGAAAGACTATCAAAGCTTGAGGACCAAAATATAGAACTAACCTAAACTGTCAAAAACATAGAAAAGAAGCTTTAAAAGACAGAACAAAGACGTCAAGAGATGAGCGATTACTTCAAGAGACTGAACCTAAGAGTAATTGGACTTTCTGAGGTAGAAAGAGACACAGAGACCATGTCGGAACAAACACTCCATGCAATTATTCAAGAAAATTTCCCTCATCTCATCAGTGATGTGAAAATTCAAACACAAGAGATTCAGAGAACCCCTGAAAGACAAGAAATGAGAAGATCAACTTCCAGACACATAATAATTTGCCTAAACAAAGTAAGGAGAAAAGAAAAAACCCTAAAGGCATCAAGAGAAAAAGGTCAGACTACCTACAATGGAAGATCAATTAGAATAGCAGCAGATTTACCTATAGAAATTCTTCAGGCTAGGAGAGCGTGGAGCCCAAACTTCAAAGTTCTCAAAGATAAATAATTTCAACCAAGAATAATCAACCCAGCTAAGCTAAGCTAAGCTAAGCTTCATCAGTGAGGGAGAAGTAAAATCTCTCTCAGACTTTCAATCCCTAAGAACTCCTATACTGTTGGTGGGAGTGTAAACTAGTACAGCTGCTGTGGAAATCAGTGTGGCTATTCCTAAAAGATCTAAAAATCAACCTTCCATATAATCTCACAATCCCCCTACTGGGAATATGCCCAAAAGAACTCAAATCACTCTATAAAAAAGGTACCTGCACACATATGTTTATTACAGCATTGTTCTCAATAGCAAGAACATGGAACCAACTGTGCTGCCCATCAAAAGAGGACTGGATAAAAAATGTGGTACTATACACAATGGAATATTATGCAGTCATAAAGAAGAACAAAATCATGTACTTCGCAGGAAGCTGGATAGACTTAAAGTCTATAATACTGAGTGATCTTTCATAGAAACAAAGAACTCAGTATCACATGCTGTTACTCACAAATGGATCTTGAGCAACTACCATAGTACTATAAGAAAAGGATTGACAGTAGCAGGAAACTGTGGGCGGGGGGGGGGGGTAGGTGGGAGTGACAGTAGTCAAAATCTGCCTGTGGAAGGGGGGACACACTTCATCAACAAGGCTACCTTCACAGTGACTATTTGTATACCTAAGCCTGAATCGTATCTCACAAATTAAAAAAAAAAAAAAAGACAATGTTAAAGGTTTATGTTTTTTGTACGTGTTTGTCTTACTTGGAATGAACAGAATATTTTCAATTATGTGGGTTGAGATCTTTAATTAATTTTGGAAAATTCTCAGCAATTATCTTTCAAATATATCTTCTGATAAATTAATTCTTTCATTCTTGGACTACATTATTAGGGATTACACATATATATTTTCATTGCTACTTAGTTTTTGTATATTTTCATCTATTCTTTCATGTTTCTATGCTTAAATTTAGATATTTCCTCAAAACTTGTTTTTCAAACTCATTAATAATGTCTTCTACTTTTCAGAATGTATTAAAACAAACTGAGTTCTTAGTTTTGTATATCAAGTTTTACAAGTTTATTATTTCCATTTAAATTTAATATATCCAATTGTCTCTTTAAACTTTTCATATTGTCATTTATTTATACACATTTTTTTTACTGACAATTTGTGTAGATTAAAGACAGGAACCCAATCTTTTCTGACTTGTAAGGTTTCTTCTGAGAAGTCTGCTGCTAGTCTGATATACTTTGTAAGTTAATTTGATGCTTTTGTCACACTGCCCGTAGAATTTAATCATTCACATTGACCTTAGATAGTCTGACTACTATATCCTCTGGAGATGTTCTTTTTACAATGAGTCTTCCAGGATTTCACTGGGCTTCATGTATCTGAAAGTCTAAATTTCAAGTAAGATCAGGGATGTTTTCCTCAATTATTTCTTCAAACAGTTTTCCTAAACATGTTGCTTTTTTTCCTAGGAACTTCTGTAATTATTATGTTTAAACATTTTACATAATCTCATATTTCTTGGGCACTTTGTTCAGTTGTTTTCATTGTGGATTCTTTATTCTTATCTGATTAGTTTAATTGAATAGCCTTGTTATCATGTTTTAAAATTATTTTTTTGTCAGACTCGGTAGCTCAGCCTGCAATCCTGTGACTTTGGGAGGCTGAGGTGAATGGATTGCCTGAGCCCACGGGTTTGAGACCTGCCTGGGCAGCAAGACCTCATCTCTACAATAAATCAAAAAATCAGCCGGGCATGGTAGCGCATACCTGTAATTCCGGCTACTTGGAAGGCTGAGGCGAAAGGATTGCCGGAGCTCAGCAGGTCGAGGCTGTGGTCCAGTCTGAGCAACAGAGTGAGACTCCAACTCAAAAAAAAAAATTATTTTTTCTACTTGCTCCAATCTATTGTTAAAGCTTTCCACTGCATTTTGAAATCTGGAAATTTCATTTCCAGAAGCTCCATTTGTTATTTTAGTTTTAAAAATATAACTCTCTTTGGAACATTTTTCATTCATGTTATGAACAGTATATATTTTTTTAATTTCTTTATGCTAGTTTTCAACTATTTTGGCTCTCATCAAGCAATTTTATAATCAGCCTTTTGCATTCTTTATCTAGTTTTTCAAAGATTTCATTTTAGTTTGGATTTATTGCCGGAGATTTAGCATAGTCTTTTGGGGGAATTGGTAAACTCTGAATTTATATACTGTCTATATAAATCAAAATATACTAGTAGTTATACTCCAGGTGAACAGACTGAAAAACAAAGCTCATTGCAATTTAAACATTGCATACACAAAATAAATTTTCACAAAAAAGTGTAAAACCAAAAGCTTGTGAAAATACAAATGAAAAATCACTGCATGATAAGTTTTGGTGTAACTATGTCATGGGCTCTTAAATTTTCTTGTTTCATGGTGCTCCCAGTTTCTCAGTTTTTTTTTTTATGGTGCCTCTTTGCTAAAAATAAATAAATATCCTTTGTGTTCTGTTTATAAAATAGGTAAAAAATTGAATAATTAATATATATTCTTATATGTTTATAGCTCTAAGAAAATAATTTTAAAAAATTAACATAAATAAATAATATTTTTTGCCTAATTCATTCCACAGCAGTTATAACCATGATTACTTACCAATTACATGCGTGCACCTGTTGGGTATTGCAGTATTTCTTTTTTTTTTTTCTTTTTTTGAGTCAGAGTCTCACTCAGTCACTGAGGCTAGAGTGCAGTGTCAACCTGCTGGGCTTCAGCAATCCTTCCATCTCAGCCTTCCAAGTAGCCAGAACTACAAGTGCATGCTACCACACTCAGCTAATTTTTGATTTACAGCAGAGATGGGATCTCATCAAGTTGCCCAGGTTGGTCTCGAACCAGTGGACTCAGGCAATTCACTCATCTCAGACTCCCAAAGTCTGAGCCCAGCCTACAGTATTTCTTAAACCTTGGGGCCATGTTAGATATTATCATTCTGATCATATGCTGTATATTAAATTTCAAGTAATGCATGTTTATTTTTTAATTATTAGAAATATTAGCCGGCCTCGGTGGCTCAGCCTGTAATCCCGCGCCTTTGGGAGGCTGAGGTGAATGGATTGTTTGACCCCGTGGGTTCAAGACCTACCTGGGCAACTTAGCGAGACCTCATCTCTACAATAAATCAAAAATTAGCTGGGCGTGGTAGTGTGCGCCTGTAGTTCCAGCTCCTTGGAAGGCTGAGGCGGAAGGATTGCCGGAGCCCAGCAGGTTGAGGTTGCGGTGGCCGGGAGCGGCCACTGCAGTCCAGTCTGGGCGACAGAGTGAGACCCCAACTCAAAAAAAACAAAAAAGAAAAAAGAAATATTATTTTACAAAATAAAACAGTGTGATTTATTGTTTAAATTTTAAAATTACTTTGAACAGCATCTATCATTGTCTGATAGATGCTGCGATGTTTCTCTCATGAGTTTATAGTATCCTGTGGCCCACAGTGAGCTGGCTTCAGTATTATGTGATGCATCATTACACAGTTTAGAAAATGCTAATTTCAAACAAAGTATAATGCAAGAAGCACTTTTAGAGAGAGAGACTTTTCATAATTGTGACATGCCCAATCCATTGTGAACACCACAATAATAGTATTAGATGCATTCATTGACATAACATTAAAACATATAAAGCAAACATTGACAGTGCAAAAAAGAATACATTGACAAATTTAGCATTTTGGGGGAAATTTTAACATACTGATTTCAATAAATAATATAAAATATTAAACAAAACAATCCATTCACTTCAACTAATATGTGTGTGTGTGTGTGTGTGTGCGCGCATGTGTGTATATACAGCATCTATATTACACTAGCCTCAACATCAGGATGCACATTCTTTTCATTTGTTTATGGAACATTTAACAAAGTAGACTGCATGTGGCTCCTAAAACAAATACCAAAGCATTTCAAATGATTGAAAATAATTCAATTTCATTTAATTCTGCTCTGATTTTTATTATTTCTTTTCTTCTGCTAGCTTTGGGTTTAGTCTGTTCATGTTTATCTAGGTCTCATGTTAAGTTGTCAATATGCAATCGTTTAGTCTTATTAATGTTGGCCACATGCTCTATAAGTTTTCTTCTGCAACTTTGGCTGTGTTCCAGAAGTTTTAATAACTTACTTTATCGTTTTCATTCATTTTGAGAAATTTCAAAATTTCCATCTTGATTTCCATGTTGACCTAAAACTTATTCAAAAGCAGATTGCCTAACTTCCCTGTTTTTGTTGGTTTTGCAGGTTATTCTTATAGTAAATTGCTATTTTTAGTCCACTGTGGTCTGAGAAGATGTTTAATATGATTTTGAATTTCTTTTGAATTTATGGATACTTGATTTGTGAGCTATAATGTGGTCTATTTTTGAGGAATGTTCCATGTGCAAATCATTTCTCAAAAGAAGATATACAAATGGCCAACAAACCTGAAAAAATATTCAACATCACTGATCATCAGGGAAATGCAAATCAAAACCATTATTTAAAAATCAAAAAACAATAGATGCTGGCACAGATGCAGGGGGAAAGGGAGTGCTTATGCACTGTTGGTGGGAGTATACATTAGTACAATCTCTATGAAAAACAGTATGGAAACTTATCAAAGAGCTAAAAGCAGACCTACTGTTTGACCCAGAAATCCCACCACTAGGTATCTACTCAAAGGAACAGAGGCCATTACATTAAAAAGACACCTGCATCCACATGTTCATCATAGTACAACTCACAATTGCAAAGATGTGAAATCAACCTAAACATCTTCCAACTGATCAGTGGATAATGAATATGTGGTATATATACAGTATGGAGTACTATTCATCTATCAAAAAGAAGAAAATAATGTCTTTTGCAACAACTTGGATGGACTTTGAGTACATCACCGTAAGTGTACTAACTCAGGAACAGAAAACCTGACACCTCATGGTCTCACTTATAAGTGGGAGATAAACTAAGTATCTGCAAAGATATAAAGAATGGAACAATAGACACTAGATACTCAGAGGGGCAGGGAAAAGTAGTAGAAAGACAAATAATTACCTATTGCGTACAATGTGTATATGTGGGGGTGGTGGGTACACTTAAAGCTCAGACCAAAAGTATTTGTACTCTTAAAGCTATTAAAATATGGGGGGGGAAGAAAACATTCAAAGTATGTTATTTTTCATAGTGAAATTAAGTTGTAAATAATAATCATAACTAGAAGCACACAACTCTTAAGAATATAAGGACAATAATTTTTCAAGACATTGAATAATCTCTTAGATCAAATAATAATATGTACTGTGTCAAAACTTGTGGAATACAGCTAAACACTTTCTTAGAGGAACATTTTTAACCTACAACATGCATTTTAGAATACAAGAAATCATGAATGATAAATGCCAATCATCTAAGCTTTAATTTTAATCTTTTAAAAATAAAAAATACAAAAAAAGAGATTAAACCAAAAATATCAAAACAATAAAGATAAAAGTATAAACTACTGAAGTAGAAAGTCAACATAATCATTTATTTGGGATAATTATTAAAATTTTAAAAATTGCTAGCAATTATATACAGAAAAAACTAAAAGAACGTGCAGATTTCTAATATTTAGACCAAAAGAGGAGGCATAATTATAGAACCCACATATATCGAGTAATAAAAACATGAATGATGTGCATATAATTTGAAATATTCTGAGGAAAAACATTATTTAAAAAATCAGCACTTAGTGAAATGGATACCAGAAATATTAATTTGAAACCCTCCTGATGTACTTAAGAAAATTAACCTTCTACATATGTTATTCCCACAAACAATACAAATTCAGGTCAACTGTTTTCTCTGATAAATATTTTCCGTTGAGTAAAAAAAATAGCTAAAAATTTTACAAAAACTATTCTAGAAAAGGGAGGAATTCTTCTCAAGTCAAAGATCAGCATACCTGGCAAGAATAAGATAAGGAAAAAGGAAATACAAACAAATCCTTCTCCTGCAAATAGCTGCAAAATCTCAAAAACAAGATAATGAAAAATTAAGCTCAGTAATACATAAAGAAAAATGAGATTTTATAACATGAATGCAGCTGCAGTTAACTATTAAAACAAATCATATTGATTTACCACATTAAGAAAAATACAGAAAAAGTATTATCACCACAATAAAGAATACACTTTTACCAACACCCCATATAATTTATATTTAAAAATTTAGCAAAAATGAGTAGAAAGAAAATCCCTTAATCGAATAAATTTGAAGATACTGATAATAGTATCTTCAAAAAGAGTACAAAATTATCATGATTAACATTGGTTATTGCAAATTTTTTACATGAGTTTAGTAAGAATTGGTATGGCCACAGTCAGAAATATAATAAATAACATGGATGATTGTTATACACAAAAAGAACAAAAGAACAAAATCACAAAGTAATATGTCCCGTGTGACTTCATTGATATAAATCTCAAAAACTGACAAAATGAATCTTTGGTTTAAAATTTATAAAAGTGATTATATTTGAGTGGGTATGACTGGATCCTGGGAACTGAGGGTCTTTTGGGATGTTGCAAGTGCTCTGTATCTTGATCAACATGCTGGTTTTCATGTGCGTGTTCTCTTTGTAAAAATCATTATGACTTGTGTACCTTTCCATATCTTTATCCTTCAACACAACATAAACATTAAAGAAATAAGTATGTTTACTTCCAAAGAAAAATTGTTAACAAATGAAACTGATGTTGTTTCCCCTTGTACACTCTGAATTTTTCAGCAGGTAACAACTTGGCTTACAGAAAGGATGATAAATCTTTTTGCAGAATTCAAGTTGTAGAAGTGTAATTCTGTGACCTATGGTTTCATTATTATTAGAAAACATAATTTTAAGTGTTACTCAAGTGCTAAAATGGTAGTCTGTTTCAAGAAAGTAAAAATTATTGCATAAACAATAACCTCAACAATTTTGAGGTATATGGCAATGATATACTAAGTATTATATAATTTCCCTTTCCTTTTGTTGTTATTAATAAATGACTCCAGATTTTTGCCTAGATTTTCAACTTTTTTCCGAATTTGATATACATAATCATATCCATCAAAATTTACTGGGGCTGTTTTCCTTGTTCTCAAAGTTGATTCTGTGGGCACTTTGAGAAGTAAATGATATAATATCATCCTTCAAGTTTTCCATTAATGAAACCTCTGGATAATATCTGAGATATGCTCAATATAAAATAAATTCTTGTAATCATTGATTACGTTTTGGGAGATGAGCAAGTATGGGCTTGTGTGTGTAATTATGTAAGTGAGACGGAAGGATTGCTGGAGCCAGCAGGTCGACCCTGTGATGGCCATGAATGTGACACTACACTCTAGCCTGGGTGATGAAGTGAGACTCCAAGTCAAAAAAAAAAAAAAAAAAAACAGAGAGAGAGAGAGAGAAAATAAAGTCAGAATAAGAAAGCAATAATGCAGAAGTGTGACAGAGTAAGTGCCTTAATATAAGAACATAATACTATGTTAGCAGGGCTCGGTGGCTCAGTCTATAATCCCGCACCTTTGGGAGGCTGAGGTGAGCGGATTGCCTGAGCCCTCGAGTTCGAGACCTGCCTGGGCAGCGAGACCTCATCTCTACAATAAATCAAAAATTAGCCAGGCGTGGTAGCGTGTGCCTGTAGTTCCAGCTACTTGGAAGGCTGAGGCGGAGGATCGCCGGAGCCCAGCAGATCGAGGCTGCGGTGGCCGGGAGCGACCACTGTAGTCCAGTCTGGGCGACAGAGTGAGACTCCAACTCAAAAATAATAATAATAATAATAATAATACTATGTTTACAGTTTTCAATTTCTTCTCTGTGAAGATAAATAGTTTTCTTCCTTTAGCTTTACTGTAGGTCCAGGTAACAGATAATAAAATTCCAACTATTATGAATAAAATCTGACCAATAAATAGTTTTAAAAGTATAAGAAAAATTATATTAATAGTGTTATAATAATAATTGGCATTCTGTCTCAAATTTATAAGAAAATGTTGGTTATTTATCATCTTTAAGTCATTGATTCATTTAGAGTTATAGGATTATGATGCATATAGATGGTTATTAAAATGAATTTCCTGGGAATACAAGTGCTCTGAAATCTCAACCAAAGTTTTCTGCTATTAATGATAGTAATATATATCTTAAAGTAACCAAAAAATAGATTTTTATATATTTTAATATTTCCTAAAATGTATATTTTAAATATTTAAATATTTAAAATTTATATGTTAAAAATTGTATTTCCTAAAGAATGTTAGAATCTTAAAACTTTGTATATAAAATATTTCATTAAATTATGTATTTAATTATTGTAAATTTGATGTAACAGCGTGTCATGGTGTTAAGATAAAATGACCTCTAACTGTTTTCTAACTGCTTTCTAAACTGAGATACTTTAGATTGACCAATTTATAGCATACTGACAATTTTTCTGAATTGTTTAACTCTGTAGGCAAATTTTTATACTCAAGATGAATTTTACTTAATCTAAAATTGTAAGACAGCTTTGTCTCCTTTATAAATATTGTATCTATTAACCTTGCAGTAATTTCTATTTCTCCATGATTTTGTATTAACATTAAATGTAAATTCTCTATTTAAATTTGTTCACTTTTCAATTTCTTTTTCCATTTCTAATTATTGTAGTTTTGGGGGTCTTTTCAGACTGTGAATCTGTTGTAGATTGTTGAATTTATTTGTAAATGCAAAGCTTTCATGGAGCTTCTGTATTGATAGAAATAAGAAGAAAGAGACTTTAGGAGGTATTTTAAGAAATAGTTGCTTATATTAACATTTTGGAATCAAACACAATTTTACACTTTACATTTTATTTCATTCAGCTCCATAAAGAGTCTCAATGCTGATTCTTCTTCTTCTTTACTTATACTTTTACTTAATCACCAATGAATATTAGGTTGTAAAGTCAGTAGTAAATCTCTGTTAAATATTTATGACTCTCTTGAAGAGAAGACAGTCCTTATTTATGCTTTTAAAGACTGTGGTTCAATTCTGGTTCTATCATAAACTTAATCATCAACCAGCAGAGTTTATTTGCCAAAATTAGCATTTACCAAATAAGAAAATGCATGTCAACAAATAAATTATTCAATAATGCTATTTGTCTTGACTTTTAAACAACTTTATGGTGAGAATTTATTTCATCATTTCATACTTTTCTTAGATGCCCAGCATTATCTGTTTCTCATTTTGCATCATTTATTTAAACATTTCAATATTTGTGATGAAGATATTCATACTTTTCTTAGATGAGCAGCATTATCTGTTTCTCACTTTGCATCACTTATTTAAACATTTCAGTATTTGTGTTGAAGTTATTATTAAATTGTTTTTATAACTTCTATATTTGCTGTTCTGAGTTTTTTGATGGTCCTGCCACTGTCAGGAACAGTGGATTTCAGAATTGTGAAAATGAAAATAAAGTATGTTTAACTCTTGTGAAGAATTATTCAGCAATGATTTCAAAAACTTAATTAAATACATTTTTTTCTTTGAACTGTAATAAAATGTTTTAAAATAGATATTTGTCAATGTGTGTTTTTTAATCATAAAATGAATTGTTAGTACTGAAATATTAATTTTTATTTAAGAAATAGTCAAATTCTGAGGTTACATATATTTTAAAAGGAAGAGTTGAAGAAAAATAGACACTTAAATTTGGAGAGCATTAGAGTTAATTCTCCCCTTTTTCTATAAATGGTTATTTACTTACTCTTATTACAGATTAGATTCTTTGGATACATTTTCAAAAGTTCATTTTATTCCCATTAAAACTTAAGCAAAAAATTGTCATTTTTTAAAAACCTAGATGGTGTATTAAATGATCTGTGAATTATTGTTTTATTCAGAAGAGTATCATATTGCATAAAATAAAGATATTAAGTTAGATAATATAGAAATGCTTTTTAAATAGTTTTTATGAACACATGAATGTTTCGTAATAATTAAATAGCAAAAACTCTTTTCATAACACAGTCATAAAAAACTAATTAGTGCATGAAGAATATGAAGGTGAAGCAATATTTGTGAGTGTTTTTTATTAAAAACTTACTGTTAGCCATTTTATTTCTCTTCTTCCTGAGATTTTTCTTTTCCATGTGTGATATACTGATGATGATATGGAAAGGATATATTGATTTGACTATTAAGTATCAGACTCTCTTTAAATGTCTTCATTTATGATAATCTGCCAATACATGTCAGCAACAGTTAAATCTATTTATCATCTACCTCACATGCTTTTTATGTTGTAATTGCATGAGATAATTGGATGTGAGTGAATTCTGAGTATACTTGTTTATATCTTAATCCACAGCACACATTCTCACAAGTGCAGGGAAGAATAAGATCTATGCAGGGTAGGCTGCTAAAAGTGTTCTGCATTAAATCACAGTTTGTTTTCTTTTTCAAATTACAATTTTATGAAAATCGTTTTTGCATTTTGAAAGTAACTTGAAAGTTTAAATGTTTTGCCAATGACTTAGAGCTCAGTTAACTATCACTTAATGAGTTCTTCCCCTAGGCCAGACACTGCTCTATATTTTGCTGTGTATTAAATATAGTGCTTTCTATGAGGAAAGTACTGTTATCCTCATTGTACACAGTGTGCTAGGTTTCTGAATGCTATTTTAAGTTATCAAAGTAATGAGACACAGAGCCAAAATTGAAACTCAAGGGCTTTTTTAAAGGTATATTTTAGGTATGCTGTATTGAGGTGAATGTTTGTGCGGATTTGGGTTAAACTGAATTTTCTCAATCATGTTTAATATCTGTATTATTTGAATTTAACTATGTAGTTGAATTTTTTTCTTAAAATCAAATTCTAATTCAGACTAGAAATTTTGAGGGATCCTGATAACTCAATTCTCACTCAGAACAAATAAACAAGAATTTGATTTTTACCATGTTTTACATTCTCTACAGTTACTTGAAGGACTACAAATTTCAGTTGTCATGTATACCATACTACCTTTTTCATTTCTTTTATAATAATTGAGATGACAATATCCAATTGACATATTATGCCACAACACATACATTTTGTAAAGCACACCTAATATATTACAATAAAATGGAAATTTAAGGAGAGTTCTATAATGATGGCAGTTTATTCCACTTAAGAGTTCTAAGCAAATAAGCCAGTAATTACAGCCAGTTTATAAGACATGTAGAAAGTCAACTAAAATTTTTTTACATGTCTTGTTTCCTCTATTTAAAACAAGAGCATGGTGCACACCATAAAGTCATCCTAGGCTAGATATTGTAACATGACTTAGAAAGAGCTTGTCTCACTTGGATACCTGGTCTAAGAGAAAAAGATAGAAACATGTAAACCAAGTCTCCCTGAGCCTCAAAAATCAAAATAGATTGCTTAGGTGCACTTCAAACTCAGATGAAGAGAAATTTAAGATATTTTATTTACTTATTTAAGATAAAGAGGAGCCAGGTGTGGTAGCTCACACCTATAATCCCAGCATTTTGGGAGGTGAGGTGAGAAGATTGCTTGAGCCCAAAGTTCAAGAACAGCCTGGGCAACTTGGTGAGATCTCATCTCTACAATAAATCAAAAAACTAGCCGGGCGTGGTGGCACATGCCTATAGTTTCAGCTACTTGTAAGCTAAAGTGGGAGGATCACCTGAGTCCAGCAGGTCCAATCTGCGGTGACTGTGAGCATGCCACTGCACTCCAGCCTGCATGACAGTGATACTCCGACTCAAAAAAAAAAAAAAGAAAGAAAGAAAGAAAGAAAGAAAGAAAGAAAGAAAGAAAGAAAGAAAGAAAGAAAGAAAGAAATGAAGAGGTCTTCTAAAAGCCTTGATTCCTGATGCAATATATGACAAGTGGGTCTTAGATGGTATCTGGGCTGTTTTAAAGCCCACTAACAGGTTCCGGAGCTCCTATAAGTCCACATTGACAAGAATAAACTTCTAATCTTGCAAATCTAGATATTCTTAAAATTAAAAAAAAAAATCCTTATCAAAAATACATACAATTAGAGGTAAAATATGACAAATATTATTTTAAATAAATAAGTGAATATGGTTAAAAAAAGGTATAATTATCAGGATATGGAAGGGTTGGTAGCAAAAAAATGGGCATGAAAGATATAGTGATAAGCAGGTAATCTGAAACAGGATTGGCTCTGATTTTGTTTAGAGGATCTAAAGTAGTAAGTATGAATAAATAAGCAGTAATATAAAATTACATGGTAGAATAGATAGAAGGGCCACTGTGGCCAGAGTTTGAAAGGGGGATTGAAGCTAGCTTTTTGGAGTTCTGCCTAGAAACCCAAGCTGAGGTCCATTGGACTGACACTCGAGACCAAAGAGAACAAACAGCTCCAACTGCAACCCAGATGCAAGCCCTTGAAATCATCATTGGCAAAGGAAGTGGCGAGTGAATAAGAGAGATTTTACACACCTCCTACCAACCTTTGTAGTCATAGCCAAGGGAGAGACAACCAGGCCCTGCTTCCACATCTCCCCACCTCTGTCACCAGTCAGGCACAGAAAAGTGCTCAGAATCAAGACAGAGTTACTGGTTGGGTTTATGTGGCACCTGGAAGACTACAGTACCCAGTGAGTCCTGGCACTGGCAGTCATTCAACTCTCTGATCCTGATGGAGAGGGCCTGCAAGATACACTTTGTAGGTGAACTGTGTTCTGTAGGTGCTTCCCCTCCTTCCCTCTCCAGTTCTCAGCCAGGGCAACATGCACATTTTGGGGACATTTCTTCAACAGAACTGGCACCTGTCCTGGTTTTAGTTAAGGACTGCAGATCTGGTTTGCCCTGAGGAGGCCACCAACATTGTCCATTCCTCTTCCCACAAAGCAAGGCAGAAGGTAGGAGGTGGATCACCTCTGAGACTCTTCACAAGTCGGGACTCCAGGTACACAGGCAAAGAGAGGCTTCCTAAACATTGCCTATTTACATTTGAGTCACTGAACAGTGGAACTTTCCCTAGCCACAGGCAGCCCATGCTCGTGAAGTGAAGAAGTGTTGGGTCTCCCCTGGCAATGCAGTGTCCTGTCTTTGGCTCCTTGGCATGACAAGCAGAATCACTCAGGTGAGAGAAAACCCACTTTATTACCACCTAATCATCTATGCCAAAGTTGAGTTGTGGGGCCCTCCTGACTTCCTGCCAACTCTGCTGACGTGAGGCACAAACTGGAGATGGAGGAGCCAGAACTCCCAACCAGCCAGGATCCCAGGTGGTTTTACCAGAAGAAGGGGAAAGCAATTAAATTGGAGGAAAGGACTTGTCCCACCCCACCAGATTGCACAGGTGAAGCAGTGCCAGTTGCTTTCACCCAAGATCTCTGTCCTCACTGCCACCTCTACCCTTTCCATAGGCAAACTAGCTTGTGGAGTAGGGTGAGAACCAGAGACCAGCCCCTAAAGAAAGCCAATAGACCATACTCAAAAAACACCACAGACACTCTCATAAGGAAAAACAAGTCATTAAAAAATAAGACAGAAAAATCAAATGATAAATAACATAAACTGCCACTCTAATAATAGCAACTTTAAAAATAAGAACACACACAAAAATAAAAAGACAAGACTTTTTATTATTAACTATTAACTTTCCCACAACTAAGGAAGAACCAGTGAAAAAACATCAATAATTTCCAAATCCAAAACAATTCATTACTCACAAAGGGTCCTCTCAGATCCCAAATAATGGAACTGATTTAGAATAAAAAAATCTGTCATGATGATAGATATAGAATTCAGATTATGGATAGCAAAGAGACTCAATGGGATATAAGAGAAAGCAGATACCCAAATCAATCAGGTCATGCAAACAGTATAAGAAGTGAAATCTGATGTGGCTAGTCTAAAAAAGAGGCAAATTTAACTCCTTCTCTTGGAATTTCAAAACACAGTAGCAAGCCTCAACAGAAGATCTACCAGACAGAAGAAAGAAGATCAGAGCTTGCAGATTGAATCATTGAATTAATCTAGTTTGACAAACATAAGGAGAAAAGAACTAGGAAAAATGAATAAAACCTATGAGAGATTAGGAATTATGTAAAGACAACATATCTACGGTTGATAGGCATTTCTGAGAGAGAAAGGAAAACTGAGGACACTCTGGAACAAGTCTTTCAAGATGTTATCCAAAAAAATGTCCCCTATCTCACTAGAGTGCCAGCCATACAGACACAAGAAATTCAGAGAACTCCTGTAAGGTATTATACAAAAAGACCATTCCCAAGGCACATAATAATCAGACATTCCAAGGTAAGCATGAAAGACAAAAATTCTAAAGGCAACTAAAGAGAAAGGACAGACTTCTTACCAAGAGAGACCAATTAGAATTTCAGTAGACATCTCAGGAGGAACCTTACAAGCTAGCAGGAACTGGAACCCATTTTTTAACACTTTTAAGGAAAGGAAATTTCAACCAAGAATTTCTTACCCCACCAGACTAAGTTTCATTAATGAAGGAGCATTCAAGTTTTCCCCAGACAAGCAATCCTTATGAGAATATGCCACCTCCAGACCAGTCCTACAGGAGGTGCTTAAAGAATTTCTAAATATAGAAACAAAAAATGATACCACTGTTCAACATTAATTACAGTGATTACAGACCATAAAAATAAACCACAAAGCAATTTCTTAATAACTTTACAGAAACAAATTTCTACATATTGATAGTTAATTAAAATGTAAACAGACTGAATATGTCGCTCAAAAATCACAGAGGGGCAAATTGGATAAAGAAACATGATTCATTCTTCAGCTACCTTCAGAAAACTCATCACAGTGCAAATTATATCCACAGCTTCCAGACAAAGGACTAGATGAAAGATCTTCCATGTAAGTGGAAAACAAATAAAGCAGGAATGACTGTTCTTAAATTAGATATAACAGACTTCAACCCAATATAAGGGCACTACATAATGAAAAGGTTCTCAATTTAATAGGAAAAAAAAATCATCTTGAATGTATATGCACCCAACATAGAAGCACTCAGATTTATAAAACAATTGCTAATTAATCTGAGAGAAAAGAGTCATATAGTAATAGTAGGAGACTTACTACCCTGCTAACAGTTTTAGACACATCTTTGAGGCAGAAAACTAACTGAAATCTGAGATTTTCTCAACTTGATCAATTAGATCTAATAGACATCTAAAGAACACTACACTCAACAACCATAGAATATACATTCTTCTCATCAGCAAATGAAACTTACTGTAAGATCGACCACATACTTGGCCATAACTCAAGCATAAAAAAGTTGAAGCCATATCAAGCATCTTCTCAGACCACAGCAGAATAAAAGTAAATATCACCAAGAACCCTCAAAAGATACAAATATTGATCCTTGTAAGATTTTTAAAAATTTCTATTTCATTTAGCTTTGATTTACTGTGATAATTTCTCTCTTTTTACCAGCTTTGGAATCGGATTGTTCTCGTCTTTCCAGTTTCATTAGTTGCAACATTTAACTGTTTACTTCGAAGCAATCAAGCAAGAGAAAGAAATGAGAAGTATTTAAACAGAAAAAGATAAAGTTAATTTATTTATCTTTGTAGATGATATGAGTCCATACCTTGAAGCCCCTACAAATTTTGTCAAAAAAACTCCTACCACTGATAAAGGACTTTGGTAAATTCTCAAGGCACGAAATCTATGAGCAAAAATCTATACTCCAACAGTAAGCAGACTGAGAACCACATAAAAAAACACAATCCTATTCACAATAGTTAAAAAAAAATACCTTGGTATTCATCTATCCAAAGAGGTGACAGATTTTTACAATGAGAATTACAAAATACTGCTTAAGGAAGTTGAAGAAGACACAAATAGAAGTACATTCCATGCTCATAGAATGAAAGAATCAATATTGTCAAGACATCCATATTACTCAAAGTAATCTACAGATTCAAACAATCCTTATCAAACTATCAGCAACATTTTTCATACACCTATAACAGACAATATTTAAATTCATAGGGAATCAAAAAAGAGTTCAAATAGCTAAAGCAATTCTCATAAAAAAGAACAGAGTTGGTGCTATGACACATCCAGACTTCAAACTTTAACAAGTCTACAGTAACAAAAAAAGATTGGCACTGGTACAAAAATAGACACATAGAACATTAAAGCAAGATAGGGAAGCTGAAAACAAAACCACAGACCTATATCTAACTCATCTTTGACAAAGTAGATAAAAACAAACATTGGGGAAAGGAAACCATATTTATCAAATGATGCTAGGAAAACTCGTTAATCACATGCAGAAAAATAAAACTGAACCCTTACCTATCCATATACAAAAATTAGCTCAAAATGGATCAAGGACTTAAATGTTAAACCTCAAACTATAAAAGTATTAGGAAAAAGCTTAGGGCATACCCTTCTGGTTATTGGCCTAGGCAATCAATTCATAGCCATGTCCTCCAAAGCAAATGCTGTAAAAACTAAAATGCACAGATGAGAACTTATCAAGCTGAAAAGCTTCTGCACAGCAAAAGAAACCATCAAGAGAGTAAGAATAAAGGCACATATGAGAGAACATATTTTCAAATATGCATCTGACAAAAGCCTAACACCCAGAATCTATAAGAAACCCAAATGAATTAAAAGAGAGAGAAAAAAAAAACATTAAAAAGTGGGTAAAGTACATGAACAGACACTTCTCAAAGAAAGAGACAGCAACAGCCAACAAACATAAAAAAAAAATGCTCAGCATCACTAATCATCTGAGAAATGCAAATAGAATGACAATGAGATATCATCTCAAATCAGTCAGGGTGGCTATCATTAAAAAGTAAAAACAGCCAGTCTCGGTGGCTCAGCCTGTAATCTTGCGCCTTTGGGAAGCTGAGGTGAGTGGATTGCCTGAGCCCATGGGTTCGAGACCCGCCTGGGCAGCAAGACCTCATCTCTACAATAAAAAAAAAAAAAAATCAGCGGGGCATGGTAGCGCATGCCTGTAATTCCGGCTACTTGGAAGGCTGAGGCGGAAGGATCCCCGGAGCCCAGCAGGTCGAGGTTGCGGTGGCTGGGAGCGACCACTGCACTCCAGTCTGGGTGACCGAGTGAGACTCCAACTCAGGAAAAAAAAAAAAAGGTAAAAACAAACAAAACAGATATTGATGAGACTGCAGAGAAAGGGGACCACCCATACACTGTTGGTGAGAATGTAAGCTAGTTCAACCTCTGGGTAAAGCAGTTTGGAGATTTCTCAAAGAGCTAAAAATAAAGGTACAACTCAAACCTGCAGTCCTCCTTCTGGGAATATACCCAAAAGAACATAAATCGCTATACTATAAAGACACCTGCACTCATATTGCTAATTTCAGCTCTATGCACAATAGCAAAGACATGAAACTAACCCAGATGCCCACTAACAGTAGAATGGATAAAGAAAATGTACAAGTACACTGTGAAATACTACACAGCCATAAAGAAGAACAGAATCATGTCCTCTGCAGCACATGTATGCAACTGGAGACCATCATTATATGTAAATAATTTACAGAAACAAAAATCTGAATACTTCATGCTCTCACTCATATGTGGGCACTAAACATTGGACACACACAAACACAAGGATAAGAACAACAGGCACTAAGCATAGCTCAAAGAAGGAGGAGGGAGTGGGGATAAGAAATACAAAACCGACTTTTTTTTAGCAGGAGGAAGATCCAAGATGACCACTGGGTAGTATCTGACTTTTACCTCTCTTGCCTAGTGGAACAGAGAAGATGGAGTCAGTCACTAGTAAACTCAGGTGCCTTGAAGAACTTTGGATGGGGGAAGCACCCTGCATCCCACAAAATACTCTTTGAAGGCATTGAGACCAAGGAGAAAAGAATCTAGATGACCGACACTGGAACCAGGGCATACCATCCCCATTGTGAGCCAGACTCACATAGGACCTATAGTTCTTTCTTGTGTGCAAGATGGGGTAAGTGTTCCTGACGCGGTCTGGGGTCACAGGGAGGACTTATCAGGAGCCCAAACCTCACCTTGACACAATATGCTTATGTAATGAATCCTCATATGTACCCTATTATTCTAAAATAAAAAATAATATACAAAATAAAATTACTCCCAAGCAATATGCTAAAATATCAGTTATATTGTATAAACAGTGGTTTCTAAGGGACATGTCTGAAATATAAAGACATGATGTAAAAGGATTTTAAAAACCTCAGACAAACACCAGCAGAAAATAGCTTTAAAAGTATAGTAACAGACATTTTCACACATTCACACAGAAAAATATATGCATGTGTGAGTATTGCATAAGTAATTTACAGATGATAAAATCAAACCAAATGGTCATCAATTAAAGCATGATCAAGCTGACTAGTACTCAGAAAAATCCAAACTGGCATTGATATGAAATAACATTTCATAAATATCAGATTGGCAAAAATTCATCTGGAAACAAGGAGAGCTGGCATTGAAGTGGAACAGTAAGCATTCTCACACACTACTGGTCAGAGTGCAATTTGATATGACAATTTTGTCGAGCAATTTGCTGGGGATAACTAGTAAAGATGAAAATGTGCATATTATGTTATTGAACAATTATCCTTCTAGGTATAATATCCAAGATAACTCTCCTAGAGGCATCCAAAGAAACATGTATAAAGTATTTATTATAAAGCTGTATTAGCAAAACATTGGAAACATTCTATGTTTTTAGCACATTATGGTGATGGATTAAAGAGTTGAAATTACTGAAAGAATTGTGTGCAACAACATGTATAAATCTTACCTTCTAAAAATAAAGCTGACAATGATAAGTACATTATGAAAACGCACACACTCGTGCATGCATATACAAGTTCCTATGAAGAAAAAAGGCAGCATAAGATCACGTGCCGTTTATAGATTAGCAGTTATTAAATAAAATTATCGAAAGATGTATGCAAATAATAAACAACAAGTTCAGGAGTATTATTAACTGCATTTGGGACCTAAGATTATAAAGTTGAAACTGGGAATAAGTACATATTCTAGACTAATTTTATGTAATATACTTATTTATTTAAATAAAAATCAAGACCTAAAACAAACATGACAAATACATAAAATAAAATAATGAAAAGAATAGAATTCCACAAAGACAGACTCAGAATAAGTAGAAAAGATCTGTAAGAAAGTCTCTACAGCTTCACCCAGGTGATAACTTGAACAAATGAAGAGAAAAGCACTCATAAGCTGTGAGTAAAGTACATTAAAAATTTCCTCTAGCCATGTAAAAAAAAATCTGCTTCCATTTGGCAAGGAAAATGTAACTAACAAGACTTAAAGGGCTGGAAAAACAAGTGGTAAAAATATTTAAAGCCACAGAAAAGTAAAAAACATAAAAATCATGAGTCCTTAGATATAAAGAATAAAACTAAGGACTCAACATGCATATGTTAATAATTATATTAGGAGACAAAGAAACAGATAAAGGATGGAGAGATATTAAATGAAATAATAGAATAAATTCCCCAGAACTGAAGAAAGACCCAAATCTTCAGACTGAAAGTGCTCATCTAACTCCAGACGGGTCTGATGAGAAAAGATACAAATCTTGTCAGATCCTAAAAAAATTACTGACCTGAAAATTTTTTAAGTGTAAAAATGTTCTATTCTGGATGGAAAGTCAGAGGAAAGTGAACTCTAATAGATCACTGGTGGGTAGGTGAATTGCTGTGGCATTTCTGGAAAGCAATCTGTCAACATCACTTACATTGAGACACACATACCCATCCTTCTTTCCAGCAATCTTATTTCTGGGAAGTTATTAAAAGATTTTTTAAAAGATGTGAATGGCTAAGAATATAAGTATAATATATGTATCACAGCACTGTTTCTATGATAAAAAT
This sequence comes from Cephalopachus bancanus, assembly GCA_027257055.1. Lineage (NCBI taxonomy): Eukaryota > Metazoa > Chordata > Mammalia > Primates > Tarsiidae > Cephalopachus > Cephalopachus bancanus. The sequence continues at coordinate 2,901,022 of JAPVLO010000220.1, read as the reverse complement.
GATTGAAAAATAACGGTACATCTATACTGTAGGATATTATGCAACAATTAAAAATAGCACAAAATATACCAGTTAACTTTAAGGAATATTTATGAGGTATTGGAAAAAATAAAACAATTTTGTATAATGTACAATATTATTACATTTTGAGAATGTGAATATTGACAGATAATACCATATATGTGTGTGAACACGTTTGTTTTATATGTTTATAGGCATTATAAAAATATATACATACAAAATATTCATATTAGAGCAGAAAAAAGTGGAAGGAGGAGACAATTAAATTGCTAATATGGGATGTGTGTTGTAATGCAATTTGAAGAGAACGGGAAAGCTTGAATGAATTGCAATGATCAAAGAAAAAAATGCCTCTTGGAAAGAAAACATGGATGATATACCTCTGATATGTAATTTTATATGTGTATATACATGTAAAATAATATGCAAAATATAAATAATAGTTTATATAAATATGGGACTAAATGAAAATATGGAACTATAAAAATATTTAAAATATGGGACTAAATGAAAGAATCTGTGAAAAATTTTTATGGATCTATTAACTTTTAAGGGTATCCATATTAGGTGAAAAAAACAGATTATATATATATATGGTTTTATTTTAGTAAAACAAAAAACAAAGAATAGCATATGATCTATGAGGGTAAGAGTTGTATATATTTGCATTAGGAAGGATTATACAGTCAAGTCTACAAAAATGTGGTAGACTTAAAATAAGGTGGGTCAGAGATAACTATTTAGCTTTGTCATTGCACATATTTTTGATTTTCAAATATAGAAACAACAATGATTATCATTTTTATTTTTAAAAACTTGTATAAAACAACCAGAAATATTAAAAAATACTTAAATATTTTCAAATTCCACTGAAAAGAATGAGTTTATCCTTACTTTGATAATAATATCAATTCTATATTATAGGTGCAATATCCTGGTATTCAATATTGCATAATTATTGTATTCAAGTTTTAGAATCAAAGAAGTTGGGATCATATCCTGTTTCTAGCATGTACTACCCATTTCTGGCTAATTCTATCTTCATAATCTTGGAAAGTTCCTACTAGGTATTTTTTGTGCTTTGTGTACCATTTTCCTTGTGTTTAGAATGCAAATAGTAAAAAATGTGGGTAATGATAGATGACATAATATTTCTGAAAATAAGACACATGAAACTCTTAAATAGCCTGATACATATCAAATTCCAAATATAGGTTTGTTATGATAATTTACAATATCTACAGTGAAAACAAAGAAAATTGTCTACTAACACTCAGTGTATATTGCACATATGCTACAAAGTTCATGCAAATATTATCTTTATTATTTGAATCACACCAGAGAATCTCTGGCACCACAAATGTGTGTGTTATTAATATCATTTTATAAGAAAAATTTCAGAAAGGCTAGGTGATTTACTATTGTGCTCAGATTGTCTACTTCCAAATTTAGATTTTTCAGTTCTTGGCAATTTTAAAATATGTTTGGTCATTGATTTCAAAAATTCATAAAATGAATAGCTATTTATTAATTATGCACTAATTGTTAGTTTATCTTTTGCTCTCAGTAGGTAGATGTCAATTTTAAAGTTTTCAATTATTGTTGAATGTTTTCATGGATTTTATAATTATATGCCTCATAAACATAGATTATCATCAAATATTGGCTTAATAGAAAACAGAGCTTGCCAATGAAGTTAATATTGACTGTACTTACGTTTTCATCTTATCTAGTCAGAGATTAGCAGAACTGATTTAATATTTAACCTTGTATAAATCTACTCTGGTTATGCATAAGTAGCCCAGATCCTGTCCCTGACCCTCAGCTATCACTTACCTCTGTGGTGTTCTCACTTCCTTACATCTTAATCCCTTAGCACTTAAGCCTCGGATATGGCATTTTAGAACTTAATTATAAACTGTCTTGTGATTTGTATAATTATATACAAAGCATTTTATCTTCTCAATTACACAGTTAAATTATTGAAAGTAGAAACTACCCCTTTTAGGTATTTTATATCTTCCAAGTTTAGAAATGACAAGAACTGAATTAATTATAAAATAATGAAATAGTTTTTATTATATGACTTAAAGGAAAAATAATTATTTGGAAGTAATTATCCTAATTAAAATCAATACTGGAAATGACTATGTCTATAAAATGTTCTTTTTTGTGTATTTAGGCAAATGACACTAAATACTCAGGAAATACTCCTAAATGTTTTAATAGAATGAGGTTAAACTTAAGAATATTGGAAAAACTATAAATTCACAGTATGTCCCAGTTTCAAAATTACTAGGCCAAAAAATAGACTTATTCTTAGGCTTATAATTAAATACTTATATACTTTGGGGATATGTTACACTTTTCTATTAGGTTCACAGTTATTAGAAATGCTCTACCAAGGAAGAATACTATTCTGACGCCTTCCTCCACTCTTCATTATTCCATCAAGCAGGACATAATTAAATATAAGCAAGCTCAGAGTCAACAGCTAATCAGTTGAAACTGGCTTTGGTGTGAATACCTGTGCTGGCATTATTATGCCATATTTATACAACTTGTTTGTTGTTTATAAGTATGAATTTTAGAATATTCCTGCCACATACCTAAGAGTAGAAAGCACATGAGTAGAATTCCCACATGTAGGTTTGGAAATTCTGCTTTGCCACTTAGTAACTGTGAAGATTTGAGCAATCAGTCTCTTTGTTTCTTCATCGTCTTCTTGTAATCTGTTAAATGGGGATAAAAAAGAAAAATGTAAGTTTCTGAGCATGCCAAATGAAATAGTTTATGATGGAAGAATTCATAAATTGATAAATAATTTAAGCATATCAATTATTCTTGTCAGTCTTTTTTGTCCAAAATCCATAGATGAGAAAGAACAACCAAAAACTGTTTGGAAAACTGTTAATATTTAATATAGTGCTTATATCTAAGTTGAGAAAATTATTAACAAATTAACAACTGAATATAATATGAAGGTTTTAATATATTAGTTACATGTAATTCATTTTCTAGTCAAATCACATATATATTTAATGTCAAAAAATATAAATCATTTAATCCTAAAAATAATAATTTTATTAAATTTTATTCTAAAGTTCTTAATATTTGTGTATAAATACTCATCTGAATTTCTTTATAGTAGTGTTAAAGTTTACTTCAAATCTTTCATTTTTCTAGTGAGGAGCCGCAAATTTTCTATTTATTTTTGACATATTATTTTACAAAACAAAGCAATTTCAAGACATCAGTTAATCCAACTTTTTACTTGTATCCCACTGCCACTGGGAACTCTCCATATTATAGCAGTAGGTATAGCAGTTGAATGGCAAGTTTCTTTTCTTGTTCGAGGGATGTACACATATAACTCATTTAAATATGGGACTGAAAATATAAATTTTTTATTATTTAGAGATTAAATCTTAAAACAATAACCATTTTTATACCACTAGGTTTGACTCTTATTGGTGAAATGTATTACAATAGAATTCCATAAATGTTCAATCTAACTTCTGAAAATGAATAATTTTATTTGAAATACTTTAAATGTATTAAATGAGCTGTTTCTATCCCTCTGTTAGAACTTATCATCTAGAATATCCCTCAAGTAATTTTTCTTTCTGTCTACACATTATTTGTGTTTCTCTCACTAATGCAACATCACATGAGAATACTTGGTATTTCTCTCTTCAAAATTATTGTTCTGTTAGACCCATTTCCTCCATATCTGTTGGTAAAATTTTCTGCTAACATACATGTGTGCACACACAATTGGTTAAGTATAATTGTGAGTATATGCGCACACACAAATAGCTCACTACATTTTTGTCCATTTGCTCATGCAAAAAAATTCTTGTCATTGTCACCAATTATTTTTATTTTATTATTTCAAAAATGGACAGTTTTTCTGAATTAAACTCTCATCAGTATTTCACATATTTGATCACTTTCTTATCTTTGTGTACATTTTTTCATTTGGTTTCTGGCGTATAACCCTTAACTGATTTGCCTCTTGCCCATCCATCTGTTTGATTCTTCTTGGTTCCTTTACCAGTTCTTTCTTATCTTTCAGCTGAATATATTTTAAAGATCCCAAGAGCCCTTCTATTTCAGTATTTTAAAATCTGTTTCAGACTTGTGGCTTTAAATAATACTTAGATGATCCTAATATAATATTCCCAAATAAGATGTCATTCATAATGTCTAGGCTGACCCTGAATGGATTTGGTGATCATCAACATAAAAATAAATTGAATATATAATAGTGCAAGAGTGAATTAATTAGCAGCATTAATCTCTGCTTATCTCTAAAAGCTCATCTTATTATTATTCACTTTGTCCACTACATTCCAAACAAATATATTTTAAAAATATAATTCAAGTCCTATACAAAGTCTATTTTTTCTCATGGAATGCTATCTGCCCTCCACCACAACTAACCTAACCCTGGAACTTTCAAATCTGTTTCACTAGATCTTCTTTACAAAATTATTTCCCTGATTGTCATAAATATATTCTCTATTATTTTCTGACAGCACTACTATACTATTTTCCATCATTGTATCACAATTTTAATTTATACATTGCTTTATTTTCTTATTTGATTTTTATTGTTCTCCTTCAGGAAAGTGCAATCTTCATAAGAGCAGAATCCACATCTGGTTTATTCGCCAATTACTTTCTGGCTTTGAAATATAATGAATAGTCAAAAAATTTATGTTTAATGTTTGAATGAACATAAACCCTAGAGTGATAGATGGACTAGTTTTTTTAGAAAAGGAGAGGATAACGAGATGATAAGAAAAGTAAGAGATGAAATATTTTATTTAAAAGAAACAAAAGAGAGAATAAGAGGTTATAAGAAAAACAAGAGAATTCAGTTTCATAGAGACTTAAAGACGGAATAGTTTCAAGAGGGAGCAAAGTGTTTAAAATGATATGTTGTGTAAGGTAAGGTAACACAAAGATTGTTAAGTATCCAAAGGTTACAGTGGCAATGAGCTCAAAGGGCCAATTTCTTTTTTCTTTTTTTTTTTTTTTTTGAGTTGGAGTCTCACTCCGTCGCCCTGACTGGAGTGCAGTGGCCGCTCCCGGCCACCACAGCCTCGACTTGCTGGGCTCCGGCGATCCTTCCGCCTCAGCCTTCCCAGTAGCCGGAATTACAGGCATGCGCTACCACGCCTGGCTGATTTTTTAATTTACTATAGAGATGAGGTCTCGCTGCCCAAGCGGGTCTCGAACCCACGGACTCAGGCAATCCGCTCACCTCAGCCTCCCAAAGGCGCGGGATTACAGGCTGAGCCACCGAGCCCGGCCAAAGTGCCAATTTCAAGACAGAAGTTTCAGCTTTTGCATTTAAGGGTGGTAAGTAGTTAAGGGAAAATAATGAAGTGTAGAAAGCAATTAAATATGAAATCTTTAAGAATGACCATTTGTATACCTAATTCAGAATTGTACCCCACATCTTTAAAATAAATTTTTTAAATGTTATCTAACAAAATAAAAGAATATTTTTGTATGTGAAAATGAAAAATTAGGGTGAATAAAGTGGTAGCTGAAAATGGGTATAGTGTTGACAAGAGGTTTGGTTTTGTTTAAATTGTTTTACGGTAACATACACTGACCCTTATTATTTTGATCATGATGTAGTCTGATTTAGCTAGAATTGTAGCAAATGAGACAGAGGATGAGAGCCACAGGTAGAAAATTTATTTTTAAAATATTAAATTTTAAGCCGGGCTCGGTGGCTCAGCCTGTAATCCCGCGCCTTTGGGAGGCTGAGGTGAGTGGATTGCCTGAGCCCGCGGGTTCGAGACCCGCCTGGGCAGGCGAGACCTCATCTCTACAATAAATCAAAAAATTAGCCAGGCGTGGTAGCGCGCGCCTATAATTCCGGCTACTCAGAAGGCTGAGGTGGAAGGATCGCCGGAGCCCAGCAGGTCGAGGCTGCGGTGGCCGGAAGCAGCCACTGCACTCCAGTCTGGACGACAGAGTGAGACTCCAACTCAAAAAATATATATATATATTAAATTTTATTCACAAGTATACTTTAATATTTTAAGCAATAGCATGATTATAAAATAGACTCAATAGAATATAGCATTACAAATACATACATTTTCCCAGAAAACTACATATTAAAGTTTTAACAAACCTTTAGTTTATAACAGGGTTTAAGAAAATACTTTACAGTTAATGCTATTTATTCATAATACCTGATTTAACACTAATTTGGGAAATTTAAAGTGTGATCTCTGCTTATCTTTTGAACAGTGACCAATGAGAAATTTCTAATATCTTGTCCTGAAATATGTGATCTTTTTATTTCATCTCTTATATAGCTCAGATTCTGTATTATATATCTTCTCTTTTTTATGATGATACAAATGAAAAAGATTATTGGTAAATTGTGAGATGACAAGTAGGCATTCTTTAGTCTTCCTTTGCAGAAGGAACACAAGAAAGAAAAGAGGTGTCTTAAAATGTAAATTATATTTTTCCCTAAATACATCACAACATGTATCTATGTTTGTTATGCTGCCATGTACTTCACAAACAGATTTTGTTTCTCTAGAGAGTAGCCTGGGTAGTTCTAGGTCAGCTCATTAGGAGCTATAAGAAAAAATCTGGTTCTTTTATAAGCTTTTAGTTTAGCTTTGCATAAGGCTTAAAATAAGTTTTGAAATAAAAATAACAACAGTATATATTTTATTCTCAGATTTATATTCTCCCCCTAGCAGACTATTACTGGTTTTTGTTTAGTTTTATTTTATTCTTGTTTGGTTCTCTTTTCTTATTCAAAATTCAGTAAGACAGTCTCATTCTCTGAATGATAAAATAGTAAAAGTGCTAAACACATCAGTTCAGTAAAATAAATATGATGAAGAAAATGAACAGTTTAATAATGACTATGGTGATATGTCGATTTTATTGCAAATGAGCCAATTATATTCAGTTTACAAACAGCCTCTGTTCTTAACATAGTTTTGTTTCTTTAAATATGTGTACTCTTTTGATACTCCTTGCTTTATATCTCTGCAGCAAAAAATTTGAAATAACTTTCACACAGTTCCATCCTGGGCATCCAAAGTAAAATAAAGTTCTCCTTAATTGCAAATATAATAATATATTTACATTTCAGTTATTTTATTAAAAGTTTTATATAATTAAAGACACTTTACAAACTGTATATATTTAAATATTTTTATCACTTGGAATGTTTTAGTAGAAATGCAGCAAATGGTGTTTGGGATTAAGTTGGTCAAAAAAGGTAGCTAAAGTGTGTTTCTCCTACAAGGTAAACCAAGAAACAGAAAGTTTTCTCATCATCAAGAGAGGAACGGGACCAGCAGAACCCGCAACTCATGAAAGAAGTGATAACAACATAGTACAAATAAGAAAAAAACCAATGAGCCTGGGATGAAACCAGCCAGGTTTTGCTCTGAATTGGAACAAGACCACCAGTAGCATCAGACACAGTGAGGAAGGTGAATTATGAGGCCACTGCACTTTGACATTTGGAATGCAGACTGCTGGGTCAGGGAGCCAGGTGAGATTCATTGCCATAGATATCATTCTCACTCCCTGCATAAACTCTTCTGGACTTATCCTGAGCAGCAGCATTACCCCAGTGGCCTGGGACTCCTTCCAAATCCCAGCTGAGGTAGTCAAGAGTACACATAGGTGGAATATTTTAGTTCCTGCACCCCATATGCCCCTCAAAGGCTCAAAACAGAAAACTAGTTTGGCTGGACACTTCCCTGGAGCAAAACATGCCAGGGAAAAACCCCACAGCCACCACTGTAGCAGGCTTTCTCCCACAAGTGCCACCTCCTGACTGGAAGTCAATAGCACAGATTATCATATTTGATATGACACCTTAGCTTTGGGGATGACCTGATACCAAACCCTAACTAATACCACTTTCCAAGTCACTCTGGCTACTCAGGACAGCATAAGCCAGTGCAGGTACCCAGCAAAGGACTGTCATAGTTGGCAACTGACATACTCACCACACAATAGGTAAATATAATCAAGGGAAATGATAGTGCCTACATCAGCTCCCTGCTATTCTCAAATACGAGGAAATAATCAACCTAAATGGGAAGGAATCTGAAATATAATTCTGACAATATGAAAATAATAAAAGAGTTCTCCAACAGCCCCCAAAAGACCACACTAACTCTTCAGCAATGAAACCTGACCAAAATGAAATCTTTGAAATTGCAGACATGGAATTCGGATGTTGATTATAAAATTGCACAATGAGCTTCAGGAGAAAGTTGAAAACCAACATAAAGAAATTAAAAACAGACAAAACCTTGTCAGGACATGATTGAAAAATTATCCAAGAAGACATCAAAGCAAACAAACAAAAACAAGCTGAAATTATGGAAATAAATTAGGGAAGTACTAAAGGTAGTGGAAGATTTTTAACAGTAGACTGCAATGAGCCAAAGAAAGAATCTCAGAACTTGAAGACAAAGTTTTTGAATTAACTGAATCAGAAAACATTTTTTTAAAAAGAAAGAAATCAAGAGAATAGAACAAAGATTTCAAAATTGTGGGATTATGTAAAAAGTCCAAACCTAAGACCCAAGGTGTTCCTGAGGAAGAAGAGAAAGCAACAAGTTTGGAAAACCTATTTGAGGAAATAATGGAGGAAGACTTTTCTGGACTTGCCAGAAATCTAAATGCCTAGATACAAGAAGACCAAAGAACCCCTAGAAAATTAATTGGAAAAAGGTATTCCCTAAGTGTGGGGGGGCCAGCCCCTGCAGAGATTGGGGGTTCCTGGTAGGAAAGATGGCGTCGGTGATTAAACTGGAGGGATAGATATTAGAAAGAAGAAAGAGACTGGACAACTGATCAAAGATTGAACAGAAGTCATTTAATGGGACAAACCATAATCCTTTTATCCTAAAGTTTCATGGGCAAAATCACAAGACTTTCACATGAACACAAAGCCAGGTGGGTGAGGGACACCCCCCCCTTGACCCTCCAGATGTTTCCTCAGGCATGAGGAAGAACAATCTCAAAATTATCTTACTGTTCCTAATGCTTGGTTAATGTTCCTCAAAAATAATGCAGCAATCTCCACTAGCATCATCATGCTCTAATAATCAATAACTTCTAAAGCTTATGCATACACAACACCTAAAATGACTAACTTAAATCCTTTTACCTTTTCTATTTTATGCTAATTCTACCTACACTATGGAAACTCTTAATCATAGCTCAAACCAGTTCCTAAAGAATGTGGCCCAGTCCAAAGATCATGCTGGGTCATTTCTAGGAACAATTGACTATAATCTCTTAGCAAAATGGCTACTCTAAAATCTTATATATCTATCTTAACTTCTATAAAATTTTCTAATTAAATCTCAAAGTATCATGCTCAAACTGTCATAATTCCCTGACATTGGCATAACCTATTCTACAATACTTTCTATGAATAAAATAAGTTCAACTTCTATAATGAATAGAGAAAAATCCTATACTAATTGTTAGCTAAAACTGGTTCAAAAGAATTTGACCCAGTCCAAAGTACACTCTGGGCTCTTAAGAATGTGGCCCAAACTGGGCTCAGTGGCTCAGCCTGTAATCCCATGCCTTAGGAGGCTGAGGTGAGAGGATTGCCTGAGCCTGCAGGTTCAAGACCCGCCTGGGCAACTTGGTGAGACCTCATCTCTACAATAAATCAAAAAATTAGCCAGGTGTGGTAGTGCATGCCTGTAGTTCCAGCTACTTGGAAGGCTGAGGCAGAAGGATTGCTGGAGTCCCTCAGGCTGAGGCTGTGGTGGCTGGGAGTGGCCACGGCACTCCAGTCTGGGCGACAGAGAGAGACTCCAACTCAAAAAAAAAAAAGAATGCGGCCCAGTCCAAAGTTCATACTGGGCCATTTCTTGTGACTACAGATAATCATCTATACCACCTAAAGCTGCAAACAGCTCTCCATATGTACATAGTAATTCTACAAATATACTTTTAAATCTTATAAAGAAACTTGTACCATATAGAAGGCTCCCAAATGTGACCTGAGTTTGAATTATATCTAATATCTAAGCCAAAACTGCAGTTCATCGAAACAGCAATAATAAGTTTCTAGAGTTAGCCATGTCTGTCACAGTCACAGAGCCTTCAGCTTAGGTCAGCAGAGATCCTTTTGGCTGAGTATGCCAAATAGAAAAAGAGAGGAAGGAATGGGGTCAACAGCTTCCGAACGCATCCTAGTGGTCTTGGGGTCCACGACCCTCCCTGATCCCTATGCTCAGTGGGCCTCTGTGGCCGGCTCCCAACACCTAAGACTTATAAGCATCAAATTATGCAAAGTTAATGTGAAGGAAAGAATTTTAAGAGAAGTGAGACAAAAGCATCAAATAACTTACAAAGAAAAAGCTATTAGACTAACCGCAGACTTCTCAGAAGAAACCCTACAAGCCAGAAGGGATTGGGGTCCCAACTTCAATTTCCTCAAACAAAATAATAATCAGTCAAGGAATTTCTATCCTGCAAAACTAAGTTTTATAAATGAAGGAGAAATAAAATATTTCTCAGTCAAGCAAACATTGAGGAAATTAGTCACCACAGGTCTGACTCTAAGAAATCCTCTAAGTAGTTCTACATACTGAAAACAAAGTTAATATACACAAAAATAAAAATCTTGGAAATTATAAAACTAGCAGGCCTTATGGAACATCAATACAGCTGAGAAAAAATAAATAAAGCAACCAGATAACAACCAGTATGATGAATGGAATAGTACCTTACATATCATTATTAATTCTGAGTGTAAATGGTCTCAATACCCCACTAAAAATATATAGTATGGCAGAAAAGATGAAAAGAAACACAGCCCAATTATCAGTTGCCTTAAAGAGACCCACTTAACACACAAAGACTTCTATAGACTCAAGGAAAAGGAATAGGAAAAGATATTGCAAAAACAAACAAGAGTAGCCATTCTCATATCAGATAAAATAAACTTTAAACTAACAACAGTAAACAAAAAAAGACAGAGGTGGTTATAATATAATGATAAAAGGACCAATTCAACAAGAAGATATAACAAATGTAAATATATGTGCACCTAAAACCAGAGCAAACAGCTTTATAAAGCAAATTCTACTAGAACTAAAAAAAAAAAAAGATAGACAGCAACACAATGAAGATGGGAGACTTCAGCACTCTTCTGACAGCAATAGACAGATCATCAAAGAAGAAAGTCAACACATAAACATTGGAATTAAACCAGACCCTAGAAGAAATGGAACTAACACAGATCTATAGAACACCCCACTTCAAAACTACAGAATATGCCTTTTTCTCATGGGCACGTGAAACATTCTCAAAGATAGACTACATTATAGGCCATAAATCAACTTTCAATAAATTTAAAATAAGTAAAATTCTATTAAACACCTTCTCAGAGCTCAGTGTAATAAAACTAGAAAAAAAAACAAACAAAACAGGAAATTAAACAATCTGCTTCTGAATGATCTTTTGGTCAACAATGAAATAAAGATGAAAATTTTAAAATTCCTCCAACAAATGACAATGAAACAAGTTGTCAAAACCTCTGGGACACAGTCAAATCTGTGCTCAGAAGAAATTTATAGTGTTTAAGGTTTACATTAAAAGACTCAGAGACTGCACTTTGACAATTTAAAGTCATATATCAAGGAACTAGAAAAATATGAACAAACCAAACGCAAAACTAGCAGCAGAAAAGAAATAATGAAAATCAGAGCAATACTAAATAAAATTGAAATAAAAAATTATAAAAGATTAATGAAGCAAAACATTGGTTCTTTGAAAAGATAAGCAAAATTTATAGATCAATCACTAGGTTAATTAAGAAATGAAGAAAGATTCAAATTATCTCAATCAGAACTGAAGATGGAGACATTACAACTGATACAATGGAAATACAAAAGATTGCAGACACTATTATAAACACTTCTATGCAAACAAACTAGACAAACTAGCAGAAATGGATGAATTCTTAGAAACACACAACACTCAACCCTGAATTAGGAATAAAGAGAAACACTGAACAGACTAATAATGAGTCACAATATTGAAAGAGTAATTAGAAGTGTCTGAAAAATAAAAACTAAAACAGGACCTAATGGATTCACAGCCACTACCAGTCTTTCTAAGAAAAACTGGTACCAACTTTACTGAAGTTATTCCATAAAACTGAAGAGGAGAGAATTCTTCCTAACTCATTATATGAAGCCAGTGTCACTCTGATATAAAAACCATGAAACACACACACAAAAAGAAAACTAGATCAATGTTCCTTATGAACATAGATGTGAAAATCCTCAACAAAATATTAACAAACTTAATCTAATGACACATTTTTAAAAAAAAATCACCAGTACCAAGTGGGCTTTATCCCAGGAATGAAAGGTTGTTTCAACATACTTAAGTCAATAAAGGTAATCCACTACAAAACAGAATTAAAACCAAAAGTCATATGATCATTTCAATAGTTGCAGAGAAAGAATTTTATAAAACCCAGCATCCTTTCATAATAAAACACTCAGCATAAAGAAAACATTCCTCAAGACAATAAAAGCCATATGTGACCAACCTATGGTCAATATTATTCTGAACAGAGAAAAGTTGAACATGTTCCCTCTCAGAACTAGAGCAAGGCAAAGATGTCCATTATCTTTTTTTTGTTGTTGTTTTTGAGTTGGAGTCTCACTCTGTCGCCCAGACTGGAGTGCAGTGGCCGCTCCTGGCCACCGCAGCCTCGACCTGCTGGGCTCCGGCAATCCTTCTGCCTCAGCCTTCCGAGTGGCCGGAATTACAGGCGCGTGCTACCACGCCCAGCTAATTTTTTTTTTTGATTTATTGTAGAGATGAGGTATCACCTGCCCAGGCGGGTCTCGAACCCGCGGGCTTAGGCAATCCACTCACCTCAGCCTCCCAAATGCGTGGGATTACAGGCTGAGCCACCGAGCCCGGCTAGATGTCCATTATCTTAACTCCTACCATTCAACCTCCTAGCCAGGACACTTAGGCCACAAAAAGAAATGAAAGATATCAAATTGGAAATGAAAATATCAAATTATCACTGCATGCTTACAATATCATCTTATACCTAGAAAATCCTAAAGACTCTTCCAAAAGACTCCTGGACTTGACAAATGAATTTGGCAAGCTTTCAGGGTTCAAAATCAACACACACAAATTAGTAACACACAATACAACAATAGCAACTAAGTTGAGAATCAAATCAAGAACTCAATTTCATCTACAAAAGCAGCCCAAAGACTAAACTATCTAGGAATATCTTTAACAAAGGAGGTGGAAGGTCTCTAAAAAGAGAACTGTAAAACACTGATGAAAGAAATTGTAAATGACACACACAAAGAAACATCCCACACTCATTGACTGGAAGAATCAATAATGTTAAAATGACCACATTACCCAAAGTAATCTTCAGATTCAACACAACCCCTATAAATTACCAATAAATTTTTTCACAGAATTAGTCAAGAAATACTGTAATTCATAAGGAACCTAAAAAGATTCAGAATAGTCAAAACAATCTTATGCAAAAAGAACAAAGCTGGAGGCATCACATATCTGACTTCAAATTATACTACACTGCTGTAGTAACCCATATAGCATGGTAATGGTACAAGAGCAGACTCATGAAATTATGGAACTGAACAGAAAATCCAGAAGTAAACCCAAATACCTACAATCAACTGGTCTTTGAAAAAGCAGACAAATATACTGAGGAAAGGACACACTATTTAACTTATGGTGCAGGGAAAATTGGATAGCTACATGTAGAAAAATGAAACTTGATCCCTATCTCTCCCCATATACAAAAATTAATTCAAGACGGATTAAAGATTTAAATATCATACCTGAATCCTTGAAAATCCTGGAAGAAAACCTAGGAAAAAGTCTTCTGGACATCAGCCTAGGCAAAGAATTCATGGCTAAAACCACAAAAGCAAATGAAATGAAAAAAAATAAACATGTAGGACTTAAACTAAAAAACTTCTGTGTAGCCGAAAAAATAATTAACAGTGCAAATAGGCAACATACAGAATGAGAGAAGATATTCACAGATTATACATCTGATAAAGGACTAATATCCAGAATCTACAAAGAACTCAAACAAACCAGCAAGTAAAAAGCAAATAACCTCATTAAAATGTGGTCAAATGACATGAGGAGACATCTCTCAAAAGAAGATATGCCCTTTTTCTGTTGCCTAACCACCACCATCATTGGTCGTATGCACACTCCTGGGCAGGGCCTGTCCCAATTGACATTGTCCTGTCACTGCAGCATCCCCATTTGGCTAAAGTTGACAATTGACAACATGAAGGATTAGGTTTACAAACTGGCCTAGAAGGGGCTGACTTCCACACAGACTGGTGTGATTCTACGGGACTTACGTGGTGTTACACAAGTACGTTTTGTGACAGGCAATAAAATCTTAAGAATCCTATGTCCACAGGGCTGGTTCCTGATCTTCCTGAGGATCTCTCCCATTTAATTAAGAAAGCAGTTACTATTCCAGAGCATTTTGAGAGTAACAGAAGGTAAAATGATATCAAATTCTGCCTGATTGTGATAGACAAATTCATCGATTGGTTTGATATACAGAGTGTCCTCCCTCCCAATTGAAAATATGTGTCGCCGGGCTCGGTGGCTCAGCCTGTAATCCCGTGCCTATGGGAGGCTGAGGTGAGTGGATTCCCTGAGCCTGTGGGTTCGAGACCCGCCTGGGCAGCAAGACCTCATCTCTAAAATAAAGCAAAAAATCAGCCGGGCGTGGTAGCACATGCCTGTAATTATGGCTACTTGGAAGGCTAGGCGGAAGGATTGCCGGAGCCCAGCAGGTTGAGGCTGCGGTGGTCGGGAGCAGCCACTGCACTCCAGTCTGGGCAACAGAGTGAGACTCCAACTCAAAAAAAAAAAGAAAAGAAAAGAAAAGAAAATATGTGTCATCCACAGCGTCTGCCCTGGTTGCATAATTTATCTATGTACTCAAGCTATAAAATGATTGTTTAATGATGAAGAAGTACAAATGGCCAAAAAACATATGAAAAAATGCACAGCATTGCTAACCATCCAGGAAATGCGAATTAAAACTACAAGATACCACCTTACACCAGTCAGAATGGTCATCATAAAAAATCAAAAAACAATAGATGCTGGTATAGATGTGGATAAAAGAGTATGTTTATACACTATTGGTAAGAGTGTAAGTTAGTACAGCCTTTATGTAAATTGCTACGGAGACTTCTCAAAGAAGTAAAAGCAGATCTACCATTTGATTCAGCAATCTCATCACTAGGTATCTACCCAAAGGAATGGAGCTTATTATATAAAAAAGACACCTGCATCCCCATGTTCATTGTAAAATAATACACAGTTGCAAAGGTGTGGAATCAACTTAAATACCCATCAACCAATCAGAGGATAACAAAAATGTGTTTTATATATATATATAATGGAATATTATTCAGCTATCAAAAAAAGAAAAAAAAGTAATGTCTTTTACAGCAACTTGGATACAATTTAAGAACATTATCTTGAGTTAGCCAACTCAGGAGCAGAAAGCAAAACACTACATGTTCTCATAAGTGAGAGTAAACTAATGATTTGCAATGGCATAGAGAATGACATAATGGACATTGGAGACTCAGAAGGGAGGGTAGGAAGGGATAGAGGGGTAAAATAAATCACCTATGGGGTACCATGTGTGCAAATGGGGGTATTGGGTAAACTTAAAGGCAAGACTAATTTGCCGTTATGCAATCATGTAACCAAAAATGATTTGTACTCCTTAATGCTATTTAAATAAAATTTTAAAAAAGAAAAGAAATGCAGTCAAACACGGTGCTCATGCCTGTGATTCCAGCAATTTGGGAGATAGAGACAAGAGAATTACCTGAGTTTAAGGGTTCGAGACCAGCCTGAGCAACATGGAGAGACCTCATCTCTACAATAAATCGAAAAATCAGTCAGGCATGGTGGTGCCCACCTGTGGTTCCAGCTACTTGGAAGGCTAAGGTGGAAGGATCTCCTAAGCCCAGCAGGTCGAGGATGCAGTGACTGTGAGCACGCCTCCATACTCCAGCCTGTGCGAAAGAGTGAGACTCTGACTCAAAAAAAGAGAAAGGAATAGAAAAAGAAATGCAACCAATAATACCACAACTGCAAAAGATGTGTAAGTTGCATTACTCACCATATCCTAACAATCTTTTATTTTCAAGCACATATCTAAGGCAGTTACAAATAAAAGTGTGTTTTTAATCCCTAGCTTCAAGCATATCATAAAATGTTCAATTTGTGGTTATTTGTCTATATAATCGTTTTAATTTTTTTTGCATCTTTTTTTTCTTGTTTTTGCATTTTTCCAATTTTCTTGACCATCGTCTAACAGATAGCAGATTCTGAACTTCCATGACTCAAAAGTTTTTTTTTTTTGACAAGATGTATGTCATACAGTGATGAAAAAAATGTGTGAAAACATATCAAAAACGCATTTCCAGTTTAGACAGACTGCTTTGAGGAGAGAAAAATTACCTTTCACAGTTAAAAGAGATTCCTCTCTGTTAGAGTGCTGAGAGAAAAAATATGAGATGTCTCTGGCTCTATAGAGGAGTAGACATCAGTGTCCTGACTTTGTGTATTACTGTCTTTAAGTAATTAGGCAAAATTGTGGAAGGTTCTTAGTGAACAGCACAATAAAGAAACAATCACAGACATTTCAGATGTGAATGGAATAAGTAAACTTGGGCACTCATTGGTCAATGCCTCACCTAAGTTATATGTGTCATTGGATAACCAAGAACTGCACCTAACAAACAGTATGTTTTAAAATCTGACAAAATCCTACAACTCAAACCCAGTTCTACAGAAGAGGTAAGAACATAGGAAGAACTGATATCACAAGGTTGAGTGCTCCAATTAATGAATGCAATGTAACCTTTCCTTTATTTAAAGCTTCTAAATTTCTCTTAACATTTTTCCTATGTAGCAGTAATAAGCACTTTTTTCATATTTATTCCAAAGTATTTGATGATTTATTTATATATCATTTTAACTATTGATTTTATTATTATTTTTGCTTGTTTGTTTGTAATTTTGTTTTTTTAACAAACCCTTGTGTCGAGGGCTGACTTTCAATAGATCACAGCAAGGGAACTGCTCTGCTACATACGAAACCCTGACCCAGA
This sequence comes from Cephalopachus bancanus, assembly GCA_027257055.1. Classification (NCBI taxonomy): domain Eukaryota; kingdom Metazoa; phylum Chordata; class Mammalia; order Primates; family Tarsiidae; genus Cephalopachus; species Cephalopachus bancanus. The sequence goes on along the minus strand of JAPVLO010000220.1, from coordinate 2,883,767 downwards.
AGCAGGTCGTCTACAAATGGTTTAGCACCAGGTTCCCCATGAACGTGCGGTGCATGACGGGAAAGGGGGCGGCCGCCTTTCCGACTGTGCCCTATAACTATTGATTTTTAAAATTTGACTTTGTATCCAGCAACCTTGCTAAATTAATCTCTTAATTTTTTTTTTTTGAGTTGGAGTCTCACTCTGTCGCCCAGGTTAGGTTAGAGGGCAGTGGCATGCTACCGGCCACCGCAGCCTAAACCTGCTGGGCTCAGATGATTCTTCTACCTCAGCCTTCCAAGTAGCAGAAACTACAGGCATGTGCTACCATGCCCAGCTAATTTTTGATTTACTGTAGAGATGAGGGCTCACCAATTTGCCCAGGTGGGTCTCAAACCCACAGGTTCAGGCCATCCACTCACTTTGGCCTCCCAAAGTGCTGGGATTACAGACTGAGCCACCAAGCCAGGCTTTTTCTTAATTCTTTTTTTTTTTTTTTTTTTTTGAGTTGAAGTCTCACTCCATCGCCCAGACTGGAGTGCAGTGGCCGCTCCCAGCCACTGCAGCCTCGCCTGCTGTGCTCCAGCGATCCTTCCGCCTCAGCCTTCCAAGTAGCCGGAAATACAGGCATGCGCTACCACGCCCGGCTGATTTTTTGATTTATTGTAGAGATGAGGTCTTGCTGCCCAGGTGGGTCTCAAACCCACGGGCTCAGGCAATCCACTCACCTCAGCCTCCCAAAGCTGCGGTATTACAGGCTGACCCACCAAGCCCAGCTTTTCTTAATTCTTATAGTGAGTCCTTAGATCATTTTGGATTTCAATGCATAAAGTCATGAATGTTGTAAATATTAATGTTTTATTTAATTAGTTCCAGTATTTCTGTATCAGTCAGGACCAATGAAGATATAGAAAATGAACCACATTCTGCACAGAAAACTTAATATAGGGCATTTTAATTACATATAAAGTTGTTTAGTAAATAACTGAAAAGACAAGAAGAGAAAACTAAGGTATCATAGAGTATCAAATTGATGCAGAAGCTACCTCATCTCTACTGCATCTGGGGAACAAAATGATGAAGTGGAATTAGTAATTCTTAGAAGTCAGAGAAGGGGCTGCTTGGAACTGTAACTCAGGTATCTAAGTGAACACTGATTCTGGTATTTCTGAGCCTGAAGGAGGGATCTGTGGGGCCAGGATCCAGATATCTGAAGAGCAGGACAACTGTATTTGCTGCAGATGTCTCTGATGCAGGGCACAATTTGTCTTGGTTTGAAAGTTTGGAAAGAATTAAATATCAAAATAAAAAACAAACTACTGCTCTCATGATGAAGAAGCATTTAAAGTGTGATACTTAGAGAAAGGGAAAGTCAGGAAGTCCATGGAAAGCAACTGGAAGATAGCAAGTTTCTTCATCCTCCAGTTTTGCATTCTCTTTGAAAGTCCGTTTACAATACCTCCTATAAGAAACTAGCTGGCAAAATAGAGATGCAGTGCTTCCAGCTCCAAATTCAGAATCACAAAATAAAGCAGATGAAAGTTTAGGACTGAGAGGGAAAAAAAGATGAATAACTGGCAGACTTACATGTTTAACTTTATAAAAAAATACTATTGCACCAACTACAAGCTCCAGCACAATGTTGAATAGAAAAAATCATAGCCAATTTGTCCCTGAGTTGAGAGGTATATTGTCAATATTTCACTATTTGGGGACAAGTGAAGAACATTTTATTGCATGATTTTACCTTAATATATGGATATCAATAATGTATTAAGAGTTACTTACTGAGGACTTCTGGCAATATGGTGATGGAGCAGTTTGGTCTGTGAGACCCTCCGTGAAAGAGAACACATGTAAAGACTCTCTGCTCACCCCCAGGGGCTGCGGCTCCCATCGTTGGCAGCCTGCTCTTCACACACTGCTCAGTTGCTGCCTCAGCCACCTCAGCCACTGCAACAGCTGCTGCTGCCACCATCACCATCACCCCATCCCTGCCTGAGGTGACCCACGACTCCCAGACCCATGAAGACCCCCACAAGCATCGCACTACTGAAACTGCCACTGCCGCTGTCACTGCCTCTGCCACACCCCACCCCTCACCCAGAGTCAGGCTCTTGGAGCTCCTGCCAGGCACTGTGAAGTAGCAGCTGCCGCCACCACTACTGTTGCCTGCTCTGTCCTACCCTGGGTGGCTTCCAACTTCCACCCAGCCCAGCCTGTATTGCCTGGCAGTCTCCAGCTGCTTCAGAAAAAGATCAGGTGAAGCTGTGAGACCATCTCCACTGGCTCAGTCCATGTCCCAGCTTGGGATCCAAGGTGGCAACATCAAAATGAGAAGGACAAAAGCCCCTACCCCATGCTAAATAGACACAGGCCAGATCTGAGTGGTAGATTTGGCAGGCAGCCCAGATCTGAACCACCCACCACAGCAGGCCAGGGACAACTGACCTAACTGTGAACAAATCTACCAGCCTGCAAAGAGAGCTAGAAATCAGAACTGAAAGGACATTGGACTTAAAAGAAAAGTCTTAGAGTGTGCTTGGTTCCCCATTTTATTTTTTTAAATTTTTATTCTTTGTTTGTTTTTCTTACCCATCTTGTTTTCTCTCTCTTCTTACTGTTATCAATAATATTTTCTTACTTGATTTGGTTCTGTTAATTTACTGACTTTATTCTATTCTATTTTTTTCCTCTTTAGACACCATCTTTGTATAGGGGAATAGCATACCACTAAGGAGGTTGATTAGCTTGTATGTTTGTATGATTGTATGTTTTAGCTTTTTTGTATGGTTGTTGGTTTATTTGCTGCTGTTGTTTTTCTTTTTACTTGTATCAGTCTCTGTCTCTTTTCATTTGTTAGTCAGTACGTTTATCTGTTTTCCCTCTTACTCCTCTCTCTCTCCACCTCCCTCTTCCCCCCAATCCCTGCTCCAATCTTTTCCCTTTTCTTACCTCATTTTGCTTCCAGGGAGTAAACCTATAACTCCACGCATGGCCAGATTGCAAGGCAATGGGAAGTGAGTTCCAGATTATCCATACACCTGTTGGTGGATACTGGGAGCTGCAGATAGATTTTGAATCACATCTCCCCCTCAATTAAATCTTAAACCTGCAAAAAGGATCACCCCCAACCTACAGTCCAGCTCCAGAATTGAACAAATGACAGGATATACATAAGGAAGAATAGGAGATTGAGCAAACAGAAGTAAAAGCAACCCCTCCACCCCCTGAACAACAGAATTAAAGAAGATGGGGGGAATGGGGAGGAAAATCTACACAAATGAAGAAAAACCAAAAGAAGTGTATAGCTCTCACACAACCCCTAGGAGGTTAGACATTGAGAAAACAGACTTTGGAGTGCAAAAAATAAAGAGCCCCCAGAATGACTGGTTATATACAACAAACCCAGACATCAAGACATTAATAGAGAGAATTAAAAGAATTGAGGAGACACAAGAGGGAAATAGGAAGGAGTTGATAACTGAAATAACAGCAGTAAAGAATACTGTGATTGAAATAAATAACAAACTAATAAGCATGAAAAACGGAATTAACCAAGCAGAAGAATCTCAGAGCTTGAAGACCAAAATACAGAACTAACTCATACTGTCAAAAATATAGAAAAGAAACCTAAAAAGACAACAAAACCTACAAGAGATGAATGATTACTTCAAAAGACTGAACCTAAGAGTAATTAGACTTTGTGAGGCAGAAAGAGAGACAGAGACCACACTGGAACAAATATCCCATGAAATTATTCAAGAAAACTTTCCTCACCTCATCAGTGATGCAAAAATTCAAATACAAGAGATTCAGAGAACACTTGCAAGACAACAAATGAGAAGACCAATTCCCAGACACATAATAATTCTCCTAATCAAAGTAGGTATAAAAGAAAAAATCCTAAAGGCAGCAAGAGAAAAAGGTCAGACTACCTACCAGGGAAGACCAATTAGAATAGCAGCAGATTTATCCACAGAAACCCTTCAGGCTAGGAAAGCTTGGAGCCCTATCTTCAAAGTTCTCAAAGATAAATAATTTCAACCAAGAATAACCTACCAAGGCAAGCTATGCTTCATCAGAGAGGGAGAATTAATATCTTTCGCAGACATCATATACTAATATATGTATATATATTATATATATATATATATATATATATATACATATACATCATATACATACCCTAAGAACGTATGCTGCCTCCAGACCACCTCTACAAGAAACACTTAAGAAAGTTTTAAACACAGAAGAAAAGGAGAAAAGAACAACAATGTTCTTCACAAGGGTACAGGGAAAAGATGGAAAGCACACATGAATCAACCCAAATCAACCAAAATCAACCCAAAAACCAAATCAAAAAATCAAAATCAACCCCAAAACCAAATCAACCCAAAAACCAAAAGAAAGACAACAAAAAACAGGAACAACAACTCTATAACAGCTCTATAAGAACTTCATGACAGAGATAAACCCCTACATTTCAATAATTAGCCTGAATGTGAATGAACTAAATGCACCACTGAAAAGACACAGAATGGTGGACTGGATAAGGAACCATGACCCCATTATTTGCTGCATCCAGGAAACTCATCTCACTACAAGGGACACACACAGACTCAAAGTTAAAGGATGGAAAACAAGTTTCAGACAAATGGATCACAAAAGAAGGCAGGAGTTGCAATCTTAATATCAGACAAAACAACCTTTAAGCTATTAAAAATTTTAAAAGATGCAAAAGGACACTACATAATGATAAAAGGTTCAATCCATCAACAAAAAATATCCATCCTAATCATATATGCACCCAACACAGGAGCACCAGCATTTATAAAACAACTACTAAAAAAACTAAAAAAGATATCAACTCTAATACTATTATAGCTGGGGCCTTAAATACCCCACTAACAGGCCTAGATAGATCATCAAGGCAAAAGATCAACAAGGAGAGCCAGAACCTAAACTTGACACTTGACCAAATGGACTTAGTTGATAGCTACAGATTATTCCACCCAACAACCACAGAATATACTTTCTACTCATCACCACATGGAACATACTCTAGGATTGATCACATCCTTGAACATAAATCAAGTACAAACAAATTCCATAAGGTTGAAATATTGTCATGTACATTAAAAGACCACAATGGAATAAAAAGAAATATCAAAACCAACAACATTTCCCCAAAGTCCACAAAGACATGGACACTAAACAGCATGATGCTGACCAATGACTGAGTCAGCACTAAAATCAAAGAAGAAATTGAAAGATTCCTGGAAGCAAATGAAAATGAAGAAATATCTTTTTTTTTTTTTTTTTTTTTTTTTTTTTTTGAGTTGGAGTCTCACTCTGTCGCCCAGACTGGAGTGCAGTGGCCGCTCCCGGCCACCGCAGCCTCGACCTGCTGGGCTCCGGCGATCCTTCCGCCTCAGCCTTCCAAGTAGCTGGAATTACAGGCATGCGCTACCACGCACGGCTGATTTTTTGATTTATTGTAGAGATGAGGTCTCGCTGCCCAGGCGGGTCTCGAACCCGCGGGCTCAGGCAATCCACTCACCTCAGCCTCCCAAAGGCGCGGGATTACAGGCTGAGCCACCGAGCCCGGCTGAAGAAATATCTTATCAAAACCTCTGGGATGCCATGAGATCAATTTTAAGTGGGAAATTTATATCTCTATGAGACAACAAGAAAACGGAAAGATCACAAGTAGAGAGCATAACAAATCACCTAAGGGAGATAGAAAGAGAAGACCACCAAAACCCCAACTTTAGCAGAAGAATCCAAACCACAAAAATAAGAGCCCAAATACAGGATATAGGGGACAATAATATCATAGAAAACATAAACAATGACAACAAAATCTGGTTCTTTGAAAGAATGAACAAGATTGATGGGCCCCTAGCCAGAATGACCAAGAAAAAGAGAGAAAAAGTCAAAATAAACACAATCAGAGCTACAAAAGATCAAATCACAACTGACTTCAAAGAAATACAAAAGATTATTGGAGATTGCTATGTATACCTATATGGAAACAAACTTGATAACCTGATGAAATGGAGGACTTTCTAACATCACACAACTTCCCCAGGTTAAAATAAGAAGACACTGAGTGAGACATTAAATAGACCAATAACAACCCAGGAAGTTGACTCTATCATATGAAAACTACCTACAGTTAAAAGCCCTGGACTGGATGGCTTTTCAGCAGAATTCTACAAAATGTACAAGGAGGAGCTGATATCAATCCTATTGAAAGTATTCCAGGCAATGGAGAAGGATGGAATTCTCCCCAAATCATTTTATGAAGCTAACATTACACTGATAAACAAACTGGGTAAAGATCCAACAAAGAAAGAGAACTACAGGTCAATATCCCTTATGAACATAGACACAAAAATCCTCAACAAGATTCTAGCAGCTCGGATCCAAAAACACATCTCAAATATCATCTACCATGACCAAGCAGGCTTCATCCCCAGCATGAAGGGCTGGTTCAACATTCGCAAGGCCATAAATGTTATTAAATATATCAACAGATGTAAAAGCAAGAACCAAATGATTAACTCAGATTAAGAAAAAGCTTTTGATAAAATCCAGCATTCCTTCCTGATGAAAAACCCTCAAACACCTAGGTACAGAAGGAACACACCTCAAAATTGTAAGTGCCATACACAGCAAACCCACAGCGAACATATTGCTAAATGGACAGAAACTAGAATCATTTCCCCTGAAAACTGGAACAAGACAAGGCTGCCCGCTCTCACTCCTCTTGTTGAATATTGTGTTGAAAGTCCTAGCTCGGGCAATTAGACAAGAAAAGGAAATCAAGAGTATCCAGATAGGAAAAGAGGAACTCAAGTTATCCCTCTTTGCTGATGATATTATCCTATACCTTGAAAATCAAGAGAATCTGTCAAAACCTTGCTTTCACTGATAAAGGACTTTGGGAAAGTCTCAGGGTACAAAATAAATATGCAAGAGACAGTTGCATTCCTTTACACCAACAGCAAACAGGCAGAGAGTCAAATAAAAAGCACAATCTCATTCACAATAGTCACCAAAAAAATGAAATACCTCGGTATCTTCCTAACCAGAAGTGAAAGACCTTCACAATGAATATACAGAACACTGCTTAAAGAAATCCAAGAAAGCCGGGCTTGGTGGCTCAGCCTGTAATCCTGCGCCTTTGGGAGACTGAGGTGAGTGGATTGCCTGAGCCCACGGGTTCGAGACCCGCCTGGGCAGCGAGACCTCATCTCTACAATAAATCAAAAAAAAAAATCAGCCAGGCGTTGTAGCGCGCGCCTGTAATTCCGGCTACTCGGAAGGCTGAGGTGGAAAGATCGCTGGAGCCCAGTAGGTTGAGGCTGCGGTGGCCGGGAGCGGCCACTGCACTCCAGTCTGGGCGACAGAGTGAAACTCCAACTCAAAAAAAAAAAAAAAAGAAATCCAAGAAGACACAAACAAATGGAAAAATATTCCATGCTAATGGATAGGAAGAATCAACACTGTTAAGATGTCCATCCTACCAAAGGCAATCTATAGATTCAACATAATACCCATTAAATCACCATCATTCTTCTCAGACCTGGAAATGACAATACAGAAATTCATATGGAAACATAAACGACCACAAATAGCTAAAACAATCCTTAGAAAAGAAACAAAGCATGAGGTATCACACCTCCAGACTTCAAACTTTACTATAAGCATACAGTAATCAAAACAGCTTGGTATTGGTACAAGAATAGACACATAGACCAGTGGAACAGGATAGAGATTCTGGAAGCAAAACCTCAATTCCTCAACCAACTCATCTTTGACAAAGCCTCCAACAACAACCACTGGGGCGAGGAGCACCTATTCAGTAAATGGTGCTGGGAAAACTGGCTGACCACATGCAGATGACTGAAACAGGACCCTATCTATCACCATACACAAACATTAACTTCAAATGGATCAAAGACCTGAATGTAAAACCTCAAACTATAAGAATCTTAGAAAACACAGGAGCCACCCTTATGAAAATTGGAACTGGGAACCAATTCCTAATCAGAACCCTAAAGGCCAATACCTTAAGAATAAAATAGACAAGTGGGATCTCATCAAATTAACGAGCTTCTGCAAAGCAAAGGAAACCATCAAGAGAGCAGGGAGGCAGCCCACCAAATGGGAAAATATTTTTGCCAACTGTTTATGTGACAAAGGCCTAACATCTAGGATCTACAAGGAACTCAAACGCCCTGAAAGAAAAAAAAAACTAACAGCCCCTTTAAAAAGTGGGCAAAAGACATGAATAGACACTTCTTGAAGGAAGATATATAGGCAACCAACGGACACATGAAAAAGTGCTCAGACTCTCTCATCATCAGAGAAATGCAAATCAAAACCATAGAGATACCACCTAACCCCTGTTAGAATGGCCATCATTAATAAAACAAACAACAACATATGCTGGCGAGGATGTGGAGAAAAAGGATTGCTTCTACACTGCTGGTGGGAATGCAAACTATTACAACCTCTTTGGAAGACAGTGTGGGAAAGAACTAGAAATTGACCTTTCATATGACCCAGCCATTCCCCTATTGGGAATATAATCAGAGGAACTCAAATCATCCTACAAAAAAGATACCTGCACATGTATGTTCACTGCAGCTCTATTCACAATAGCAAAAACATGGAACCACCCGTGTTGCCCATCGAAGCTGGACTGGATTCAAAAAATGTGGTACATATACATAATGGAATATTATGCAGCCATAAAAAAGCACACATATATGAACTTTGCAGCAACGTGGATGGATTTGGAGTTGATCATACTCAGTGATTTATCATAGGATCAAAGAACAGAGTGTCATATATTCTCACTCATAAATGGACCTTGAACAATTATAATGGTATAAGAAAGTGATTGGTGGTAATGGGAAACTGTCAGGGGAGAGAGAGTGGGATTGGTAGCCGAGGGAAACTGCAAAGAAAGGGAGGGGTATACCAAATCAACAAGGGTACCTGCATGATCAATGTTTATATACCTAATCCTGAAATGTACCCCACATCTTTATAATAAATATTTTTTTTTTTTTTGAGTTGGAGTCTCAAGACTGTCGCCCAGACTGGAGTGCAGTGGCCGCTTCCGGCCACCGCAGCCTCGCCTGCTGGGCTCTGGCGATCCTTCCGCCTCCGCCTTCCGAGTAGCTGGAATTACAGGCATGCGCTACCACGCCCGGCTGATTTTTTGATTTATTGTAGAGATGAGGTCTCGCTGCCCAGGCGGGTCTCGAACCCGCGGGCTCAGGCAATCCACTCACCTCAGCCTCCCAAAGGCGCGGGATTACAGGCTGAGCCACCGAGCCCGGCTAAAACTCAATTTTTACTTTTTTTTTTTTGAGTTGGAGTCTCACTCTTGTCACCCAAGCTGGAGTACAGCAGCAAATTCACGGCCACCACAGCCTCAACCTGCTGGGCTTAGGTGATCCTTCCGCCTCAGCCTTCCAAGTAGTTAAAACTATAGACACACACCACCATGTCTGGCTGTTTTTGTGATTTGTTGTAGAGACAAGTTCTCAACAAATTGCCCAGGCTGGTCTAGAACCCCAGGCTCAGGCAATCCTCTAGCCTTGGCCTCCCAAAATGCTAGGATTACAGGCTGAGCCACCATGTCCAGCCAATTTTTACCTTTTTTAATCTTTAAAAAAAATTAAATTACATAAGTATGATCAATTTCTTGAAGATCAGACATAAATTTTTCAAGAAACTATCAGGGAATAACAGTTTTTGGAACAGTTCTTAGTATCCTCAGTTTCTCCTGTGATCATTGGTGTGTTAGATTTTCATCTTGTCTTTCAGTCCTTTTTATAATAATACTTTTCTTTCTTTGTCAAGATTTTCAAATTTGGGGGAATACAATTATATAGAGTAGAAGTTTATATTAGTGGGGGGTTTAATTAAGATTGCATAAAATCTGTATATCAATTTTTGGAGAATTGAATCTAAGTTTTAGTTTCTCAGTTTGTAAAAATGGTATATCTATTTATATCTTTAATTTCTCTTATTGTTTTTTAGTGAGAAGATATTATATATCTTTCATTAATTTTTTTCCTTGACAGGATTTTTTTGATGCTAGCTTTTTAAAAATTTTTAATTGTTTATTGCTGTGGTGCTTGATCTATGTATTAAGTGGATGTTCTTTGTCAATTTCTTTCTGTTTCTATATTGCTGAGCCAGACATTTGTGTTATACTTTGTTAACTTATTTTTGTACTTAATGAAAGGGTTGTAGATTTTACTTTTTTCTCTAAATTTTATTGAAGCAGTGAACCAGTTTGATTTTCAAATAATAATCCAAACTTACATTTCAGGAAGAAATACAAGTTGGTTGCATGGTTGGTTGGCTATGCTTTTTATGTATTTCTGGATATGACTTAGTAATATTTTTCTTAGGATATTTTCATATATGCAAATAAAAATAATTGAAAATTAATCATTTATAATATCTTATAAGGATCTTATAAGGTACTTACAAGTACCTTATCATATAATACTTATTCTCTACTTAGAAAACAGTTTAGGAAATATTCTTTTTTTTGTTCTCTGGAAAAATTAATGTAAGATAGGTATGATTTTTTTCTCTTAAATTATTAGAAATACTCATCATTCAATATATCTGAGTATTGAGTTTTGCTTTTTTGAGAGCTTGCTACACATTCTCAACAAGTTTTTTATTCGTTTATGTGTACTTTGGAATTTTTTATCTTAAGGAATTTATAAGCTTTATAAAATTTTTAAGTGTATTCAAAGTTTTTATGCTACCCTATTATTTCTTTAGTTGCTAAAATTTTAGTGAAATTCTCTTTTATACACCTGATATTAGTTATTTTTACTTCCTCTTCTTTTTTTAAATTTTGATAGTCCCTAAGGAATTTACCATTTTTTTCCCTAAGAAACAACTATGGTTTTTTAGTTATAGTTTATGTTTGCAGTCTATTATTTACTTTTTACCTCTGTTATCATCATTATTTTTATATTTATTTCTTTGTTAATTTGTCATTTTTGTTATTTTGAGTTGTATACTTAGAACTTTTTTTAATCATTTCAATTTTCTAATGTTTTTAAGACTTTACATTTTTCCATATGAACTCTTTTATGAGAGTCCACGAATGTTGACATACCATATATTGACTCTTGTTTAATTCAACATATGTTCTAATTTGCATTAAAATTGTTTGTTTAATAAATGCTTAAAAAGGTGATTAATTTTTAATATTTCTAGTAGGTTTTATTATTTAGTTTTACTTTAATTCCACTAAGTGAATACTTTGGAACTGATATGAGGCTAATTTTTATTCCCCGTGAGAGTCATACTAGTTCAATTGTATTACTATTGGGTAACCCTTTCGAGGCCCAACTGAATACCTGAGATCTGTTCCTGATTTCTTTTATCATTATAGGCCCTGAACTACAACTTTTCCAACTGCAGCCCTCTGAGGTTGTGGAATGCACTTCTCAGCTCCTTCTCAGCTTTCAAACTGACAATAACTCAATGAAACAGCACTGCTAGATGTCAAATTCTTTTTTCTGCTTTTGTTGTCCTCTCTGAGAACTTGGTATGCAAGTCCTTTCTGCTTTCTAACAGTTTGCTGTTGTTGTTGTTTATGTTATTTAAATTCTTTAGTTGTTCTCAAAAACAGAGTTGATTCGAAGCAACCTAATATACCATTGTCAAAATATGATAATCAATAAATACCAATTTTGAAACATGTTCACCATTTCATATATTTGTCAGGCTCATTCTTATGAATTAGAAGAAAATCTAGTGTTTTTTTAAGTCATATTAAGTGTTAAAATTTAATTGGCTATCTCTAAGGTAATTTAGTCTCATAATATGAAGAGTAAATACAGTTTATTTTCATTGCAGTATTCTAAAAATAAGAAATACATTATGTGTCCATGATATGGTAGATTTAGGTATGCTAATATTCTTTGGATAAGCAATAAGTAAATGAATACACAAATGTAATATGTTTCAAGGGTCTTTTATATTCTGGGCAATGTTCTAAGCACTTTCAATTTTAATATAATTGATTAATGTTGACTTGAATATATTTTAAAATTTAGAATAGTAACCACTTAGATTGAGCATTTTATACCCACAGTAATAATTCTTGGCTTAGTCTTATAAAGAAAATGTTTACAATAAAAGGGGGAAATAGCAGATAATTAACTGTGTTTTACCTGTGCTTATGGTACTCCTTTTACACTTACGAAAAATTATTAATTATTAAAACTGGCTAATAGCAAGAAAAAAGTATTATAATATTCAGTTACTTTAGAAAGCATGGTAGAATATTTCTATTGTAAATCCTAACATTTACCATGCATACCTGGTATGTAAAATATAGTATAGTTACCGCTTATTGTAAAGAAAGCAAAACTGTACCTGATCTGGAAGAGATTATGACCTGCCAGATGAAAGTGAATTTGAATGAATGAATATATACAAAACTGTAGGTAATGTAAGCATTGGCAAAAGTGTCTTAGTCTTTATGGGTTTGTTTTTATGTGGCTAAAGATATAGTTTGAAAATAGGCAAATTTTGTCTTATTTAAACTCTTGGAAAGAGAGACTCAAAATCGTTTTCAAAAGATGTTACCCAAACTAGAATATTCTATAGCCAGTTGGAAAACTCTTTACAATGCCTTTATAAGATATTATAAACTGTTACAACTCACTTTTTTGTAAGTTTTAAGAAAATGCGATTGTGTGTGTGTCTCTGTGTGTGTGTGTTTATATTAATAAGAAGGGAGCAGAAGAAATACATTTCTGTTAATTGGCCTAAATAACTTCAATGGATATTTAGAAAGCATATATTTGGCATTTTTACAAGTAAAACATTGTAATTATTTGTGGCACAAAAATTTCCAGATATACTTTGGTAGTAATACATTTCTTATCACTCAAAACTCCACCAGGAAATAGGGAGATATTTTCTATTAAAAATGGTTGATGCTAATTTTTTTAGATTGTAATCATCCCTAGAATAACTCGCCAAAAGGAAACGTGATTTGCTCAGGCAAAAATTGCTTACTAAACACCAGCTTTATACTAGGCATTGTTTTTGGTCCACATAGTGCAATAGAACTTTTTTTCTATAAAATGCACTATTCAGTTGTTAGGCGCTAACCACATGTGGCTATCAAGCACTTGAAAGGTGGCTTGTATGACCAAGGCACTGATTATTTTAAGATTCAAGAAGAGACAGGAGGAGATTCACAAGAGATGAGGCAGGCCACATTATTCAGAGTCTTGTGAGCCCTGCTAGAATTATTTACTTTTATAACAACAAGAAGACACAAAAGTATTTTAAGCAGAAAAATGGCATTATCTGAATCATACACTGGAAAAAAAACAAAATTCATAATATATAATTAAATAAATCACATTTAAAAACTATGTTGAGCATGTTGCAAAGTAATTTCCAGATCCAACAGAACATTTCTTTATACAAGTTCCCATTTATCCCCAGTTAGTAGAACAAGGATCTTCCTCCTTTGCTGCATCAATATCTTCCACACATAGCAGTGTCTTTTCTTTTTTAGCTAACATAGTATGTAACTATTTATTTTTATTTTTACTGTAGGGCAGTTGGAAAATAGAAATAACACAGAAACTGGAAAATTCTAAATTTCTTGAGATAATTATTTATGCTTTCTTTTTATATTTTCCATTTCCAATTGCTGACAAAGTGACTTTTCTGAAGTTGTTTTCAACCAAGTGACTAATAACATTCCAGCTAAATCCAAAAGACACATTTGTTTTCTTATCCTACTTAGTCTCTTGGCATCATTTGGAACTCTTTGTTCCAGTGTTCTTTTTTTTTTTTGAGTTAGAGTTTCACTCTGTCGCCCAGATTGGAGTGCAATGGCTGCTCCCGACCACCGCAGCATCGCCTGCTGGGCTCCGGTAATCCTTCCGCCTCAGCCTTCCGAGTAGCCGGAATTACAGTCATGCGCTACCATGCCCAGCTGATTTTTTTGATTTATTGTAGAGATGAGGTCTTCCTGCCCAGGCAGGTCTCGAACCCGCGTGCTCAGGAAATGCACTCACCTCAGCCTCCCAAAGGCACAGGATTACAGGCTGAGCCACGGAGCCCGACTCAGTGTTCTTCTTATAAAGCACTTTGATTGTGGCTTCTGAAATAAAACTTGGACCTGAGTTTTTCCTAGAAGACTCTGACCACTCACTCACATTGTAGACTCCTGTTTGCCTGTTCAGGCCTTCAAAACGTAAGTTACTTGGGGTCTTGCACTGTGTCTCTTAGTCTCCTCAGTCTACAAAATTTCCTTGGGATATCATTTTCCTGGGATATTTTATCCCATAGCATTAGTTGATACTTCTGTGTCTAACACTTAGAAACCTTAATCTCACATACATTCATGTCCATTGATGTTACCTAAAATACATCCCACTCAAAAAAATGCACTTTAATTTCTCTCATGTTTTATTTATGTGAATGGCACCAACATACCTACAAGTTGTTGAATCCCAAACTTAAGTAGAGTTCCTGAGTTCTGAGAATAATCCTAATTACTAATTATGTTTTAATTATATGTTGAACAAATCATACATTAGAACAGTTTTATATTTCTAGATAATCACAGACTTCAAAATCAGGTGTCCAAGAAACTCTAAATATTTCACACATTGATTTAAATTTTAAATTGTTACTTTAGAAAGCATGGTAGAATATTTCATTGCATTCGCCTACCTCCTTACATTGTAATTTAGACAATTTTGTCAGGGAAGGTGACATCTATACTATGATAGGATTTTCAGGGTGCATCAGGCTTTCACAGAAGTAGCTGAGATATCCAACATTCCTTTGAGTACTGGTCTTAGTGTGTGGTAATTCTTTGGTTTCTTCAGGTCTAACTTGAGAACAGAAACTCTTCAAAAGACCTGAACATGGACCAATCATCACAGATATATTTATATACTCATTTTCTCTTAAGGCTCTTGAAATCTCCCAGAATTTTGGCAATCTATCTAAAATTATCTCAACTCTTTTACTTTTCACTTATTCCACAGTAATCAAGGTAACTTTCTGGCAGTAGCTTGAGTAGTGTCACATCCTTACAATGCTTCTGCCAGATACTATTGCCATGGGACCTGAATCATATTTCTTTAACCTATACTACAAAAACACCCCAAAGGGTCTTAAGGACACACACTCACACACTTTTTAAATGAAAAGCCAGAATCAATCATACTAAGGCTATTTATGTGGGGTTTTTTGTTTTTTGTTTTTTTTGCTTTTCACTATTTCTTTTTAAAGGCAAAGCAATCTGATAATGAATGAACAGAAAGAAAGGGAAAATTAAGATATTTATATGATATATTTTATATATGATATATAAAAATATACACACACAAACATCTCAAAATAATATCTCATCATACCATATATTGCATTTTACTGTGTCTTTTCTGAATTTTTCACTAACTTAGATCTCTGTGAAAACAGAAACTACACATATTTCTTTTGCTTTTACATTCCTAACTGCCAATGTCAAGATATTGAGGATAAACATATATTTGTCTGTAATATAAATAGATACCTATTATAGGAAAATTTCTCTGTCCTCCTCATATGCAGACACAATTCTCAAGGGTTTTGTGGCAAAATTTCTTACTCCTTTGGCCAAATAGAAAGTAGAATTCAGATTAAAGATAAAGAAGGTCATTACACTGATTCAAAAATCTTTGAAAAAATGATCAATTCCCTTATGGTTACATTTTAAAATAAAGCCTTATTCAGAGATCAGATTTAGTTCTGATAAGAATTTTGAGAAAACTAACAATCAAAAGCACAGTAAGCAGCTAGTTTAATATAATTTTTGAGGCCTTTAGTTTATTTTATTGGAGATTTAATCTTTTGAATGTGTTACTGGCCATAAACTAAAGCCAAATACATTTAACTAGCAAAACTTTACAGTTACTTCAGAACTGCTCAATGGAATGTGTTATTACAGTTATAAAATAATGCTTTAAATATGCTAAAGTGAGTGAATTTTTCTTCATAACCAAAAATGTGTTTAAAATTATAAAGAACAACATTTCTTTGAACAAGAAAATTAAGTTGCTAGAGTCAACTATTTAGGATGTCAATTCACATCATCTTCATTTTCATGAATCAGTTCATGGTTATAATACACTTGAAATCTAAATTCATTAATTCGTATTTTTGGTTAGATATACCCATAATTACCTCCATTAAAGATTTACTGATTTCTCAATTATAATTACTAAATATATACTTTGATGACTGATAAAATGTTTCCTGTAATAGGTGGTAAGCTTTTACTTCATTTATTTGAAAAATAGTTATTAAATGCTTAGCAACTTCTATGGACTCTTTGGAAAAAGGTGTTGAATGAGATTAAAATCATTACTACACACATTCGTAACATCTGTTTGTCATTTTCTCATCTACTATGATTATAAGTGGTGGAAACTTAACAAAGTTAATTAAAATAAGTTAATACTAGTTGAGACTTTTCTTTTTGTCTCTTCATGGCTTGCTACCTTAGTGGGGGTATGACAAGTTTGTAAATTCATCCTAGAAAAATTGCTACGCATCTCATTGCTGAATGTCACTCTGGTCACCTTCGAACTACTAGCCTTGGGAAGTTATGCAATGAGGCCAGCACCTAGTCTACCCATCAAAGTAGTTTTGGAACTCTTTTTTCTAGAATGTCCACCAGAGCCCTCATTTTGAGAATGTCAGAGTTTGAATTAGAGCAATCAGCAACGATTACATTTCTTGTTAAATTTGGCAAGAGTGGAAATGAAATCAGAGACATGTTAACCTAAGTTTATGGAGATAATGCCATGAAGAAAACAGCAGTGTACAAATGAATTAAACGTTTTCCTGAGGGGAGAGAAAGTATCACTGATGAAGAGCGATCAGGTTTGCCAGTAATGAGAAGAACCGAAGAAAACATTGTAAAAATTTGTCAAATTATGCTTCAAAATCATCAACTGACTGTGGGAAGCATCGCAGACCAAATAATCATTGATAGAGAAACAGAAAAATCTTAACTGAAAATCTTGGCATGAGAAAAGTATGTAAAAATGGTCCTGAAGGAGCTCTTATATCATAACAATGAACCAGCTCACACAGCACTGTCTGTGAGAAAGTTTTTAGCCTAAACAAACAACTGTATTGGAACACCCTCCCTACTCACCTGATCTGGCCTCCAGTGACATTTTTCTTTATTTGAAAGCAGAGGAAATATTGAAAAGTAGACAGTTCGATGACATTCAGGACATCAAGGGCAATATGATGACTATTTTGGAAAAGAGTTTCAAAATGTCTCTGATGCGTGAACTAGGTGCTGGTGTCAGTGCATAGCTTCCCAAGGGGAGTACTTTAAAGGTGACCATAGTAATATTTAACAATGAGATAGGCAGCATGTTTTCTAGAATGAGTTTGTGAACTTAATTGTCAGTAATCATATGTAAACCTCATGATTATATACAGGGATTAGTATATGGCAGACCAAAGTCCATATAAGCACCTTATTTGTTTTTAAATAAATTTTATGGGATCACAACCATGGCTTCTTCTTTATGCATTATCTATGGCAGCTTTTCTGTTATAATTTTGGAGATGAATAGTTATGACAGTGACGATATGGCCAATGAGCCTAAAATATTCACTAACTAGTTCTTTACAAAGTTTGCCAAATCTTACTCTACAAAAATAATTAATTTAAAAAAATGCAAATCCATATGTTCCTGTGTAACAATTTTTCTTACTGTAAGAAGATCAAGAAACGTATATTGTCACACATTTTTTTAAAAAAACAGGACAGGGAAAGACTGCAGGCATGAAAGAAAGATAGAGTGGGAAGAAGGGTGCTGGCAAGAAATAATTCCAGAAGGAAGAATCTTCAAGAGAAAATAACAGAGCAAATATAGGCAAGAGACACACAAGAGAAGCAAGCAGGAGGAAGGTTTCATTTGCAAAGATGTAGAAGGATCAGTTTCATAAAAATACTTCAAAATTTAGCTCTTTGTATGTATGTGTGGCCATTTTGCAAAGAAGAAATATATTCTCCCACACACCCAAAATTTGATTAAACATAGAGGCTGATGATACCACACATGAACAAAAAGGTATAGAAAAGATGTTTCTCACATAATGAGGATTATAGGTAAAAGTAGGGCAGTCTCTAAATGTGGTCCAAATTTGATTTGAGGGAGAGAAGGTAAAGGAAATGGGTTTGGATTTTATTGTGACTGTGGAGTGAGACTGGGGTAAGGCATGGTTTGGACTTCTTCCACTAACATCAAGAGAAGAGTGCGTGGGTTATTTTTACCTTGCCTAGGTGTGGAGCAGAAAGGAAGAAAAGGGTGGATGGCTTCAAAGTCGTGCAGTGAAACATCAAAAACAGAGTCATTTGAAACTTTAGTATTTTTCAGAAAATCCTACTAGAATTACTAGTATATAAATATGGAGATTTGAGCTTCAGTTTTGTTTAAATAATTGATATTTGATCAAAGCTTTTAGCCACAAGTCCATATGTGAGAAAAATGAGCACAATAATACTGTCTCCTTATCTCATAGAAGTTGTCTGATGTTCAGTAGAAATTTTTGTGAAAGAACACTGACAAATAAAATGTACAGCTAAAAGAAATGTGCTATTATATGTTATTGTTTTATATTATGTGACTGGGGCTGCTTGTTTTTAATATGCTAAGTGTGAAAACAAAATTCTGGTTATTTGAGTGAACTTTGGGAGATGGATCTAGGTATTTTTGAAAGTAATTGCAAGTCTCTTTTTTGTTTAATTTTAGCAGCAATTTTTCCTGTCAAAAAAAAGTTATTTTGAAATTATTTGGGTATTCATTTCAGCTGGGAGAAAGGAAGGCTAGTGCCATAACCTCTGTTTACATTTTGACATTGTTATGACAGGATAAAAATCTTAAACAACTACTATAAAAGAACTACATAAAAACACTGTATCAGTTCCATAACTAAAATAGACACTGAAAAAATACTTCACACAAATGTGTTGCTGTTTGTAGATGGAAACATGATAAATATCTTCTAATTGAAAAATTTTATAGCTATTTCTTGACTTTAATTTATGGCTGAAAGCATGCATTCCAACAACAACCCACTTGACATTTACAAGCTGAGAAAGAACATGCCTTGCTGATTGCTACTGGTTATAAAAATGATAATAATAAGAGTGACTAGAAACTCTGCAACCGAATTTGACCTCCAGGCTCACAAAAATGAAACTAAAAGATTCTTAATAGTAAATAACCACAGAGAATTTTCTGGCACTTGTTAAAAAAACAAACAACAACAACATAAACCTACATATCGTGATGTAAGAGCAAAATACATTAAATCTGAAATCTTTTATAAATTTAACAAAGTCTTATAATGGTATATTTCCAAATATTCATTATATCTCATCTTTTTATTTTCTTTGCCATATAACTAACTAATAGTAATGCCATTTCAGGGAACACATTTTATATTTAATACTTTTTAATTGCTTCAGTAGAAGCAAAACATGACAACAGTATTAACAGATCTATTAGGTATTTTAATTATTAATGAAATCAATACTTCCAAATAATGTCTTTTTAATAATAAAAACAATTTAAATAGTTTGTGTCTGCTAAAGTCTGTGATTAAAACTCACTTATTGACTGTTTTTTATTAACAATCAAAAATTATATTTGATTTTATATTCTTAATAATTATACTTTCATTATAGATATCTAACTTTTCTGGGAATGAATGTAGTATAGAACTGTCATAAATACTGGAAAAAATGGATAAAAATTAAAGAATGCTAAACATCACCCAAGGAAAACTATTTTAAAAGTTAACAATTTTAAAATTTATTTTTTTAGCTTCACCACAATTTTTTTTTCTATTTGCACACTAATGGAAAATAAGTTGTAAAAGTATTAATACTAGAAATATATTCTAATGTGCAATATCATCTTACTCATTATCAATATTTGTGAATAAGTTTGTTTTTCACCATATAACCAGAAAATTCAAATATATTCATAATTTCTTCTGGCAATATTGCAGGAAAAAACATAAAAAGTATGAATTTATCTTGTTTTTAGATATAGAAATAAATTTATCATAATCTTAAAACCAAAGTCAACATGCTTTTACTTAGCATTTAGGAATAAACAAATAAAATGTCACTGCCTGTGATTTTCTGTGTTTATTCCAGGTACAGAAATGCAATATATCATTTTCTCATCATTTGCTCTGTAATATAGATAATATATTTGTGTGTGATGGAAGTCGCTTCTGTTGTCTTTCATATAGAGATAGCATATTTCTAAAACAAGGTAAGATTCTAAAAAGATTTTGACTTAATACTTCATAGTCACACAACATATCTCTTTAGTTGACAACATTCATCTCCATGCTTTGTAAATTTATGAATAAACTAATATAAGGTTTAAAAAAAAGTCTATTCCAAAGGGAGTACAACATGAACAGAATGTATTAAAAAGGAGGTGGAGTTCTAGGAGCTTTTACAATCTGTGCAACATGAATATTCATTACAGCTTATACTTTACAAGCCATTGACTCTATAACTGTTGCAGCAATAATGAGATTATATAGGACTATTGCTATAACCGATGTTAAAAGATTTGGTATTGGAAAACTTCATCTGTCATTTTACATCTCAATTTAAATAACTATAAGTATACTAGCAATTCACAGATGACCTTTGAGTATATTTTATTAAGTCTCAGTGATTTATGCTTGTCTATATGTATTATTCACCTAACACGATTGTTTGTTAACAAGTGATTCAAAATGGGCTATCCGTTTTATTCTTTTGTATTTTACAATTTGTAATCCACTTACATAGTTGGCTACACTAGACACCATGAATGCAAAAATAAGTTAGATGAATATGATTACTTTTGCATAACAGTTACAGTATTGAGGCGAATATAAGTGAGTTTAAAAAATTATCTGAGTGAACTAAATTCTATGTTATGGAAATTACATGATTGATTGAAAACAATGGATACTGTCTCCGGCCATACCACCCGGAATCTCACCTGAAAACAGTGAATACCGAAAATAGGCTGTAACAGAGTTACTGGGTACAACATACTGCCACTAGTCCTTTGTGTCCTTGGCAGGCATTGTTAATTCATCACAGCATTATGCTAAGATACCAGGCATGACCTTATGACTTTCATCACAACAATCCATGTAGTTTCTGCCCATCAAAAGGAATTTTCTGGCAATTCTGTTAGGCTATCTAAATTATGGCTAAATATTTTTACCCAAAGTCAACAAAAATTTAAACAAATTCATTTTCGTTTTGGGAATGCAGTGTCTATCTGCAATTTGACCTAAATTTCAAGTCATATTGCCTTTCACTAGCCGAGACTACTATTCCATTCATGTAATTTAATCTTTTTAAACTCACTTTTCTTCATGTATAAAATGAGGATAAGAATAATACCCACATAATAGTGTTGTGAGAAATAAATGAAATATTGTCTGTATTACAAGTACAAAGTCTGGCTCATAGTAAGTATATTCTATCAAAGGCACTTTTTTAAGACTACAAGTTGAGTTTAAAATATGCATAGTTGGATAGATACAGAAATAATTATATGTATATAAATGTGTTAGTACATATATGCATTTTATTGAGTTCCATTTTCTGGGAGGTCAAGAAGCAGCAATACTCCAAGAGCATTAAGCATACTCAGTGCCCAGATTTGGTTACTCTCTCTCTCTTATTCTCTCTCTCTCTCTCTCTCTCTCTCTCTCTCTCTTTAACCAGGATTTATTAAGAGGACAGAAAAGCTCCCAAAGTGGGAGGGGACCTGAGGGGATTGCCCCAGAGGTGGTTTCTAAAGACAATTTTCTAGCAAAAAGAGCAAGGGTTATTAAAGACACGGTTGATTCTAAGTCTTGGGCAAGAAAAATACAAGTTAAGAGTGACATACTATGTAGTGTCAGAAAGAAAGAAAGTGATGAGTAAAGCTGAAACAATTTCAGCAATAAATAGCAGTACTAGATTATAAATCATCATCATAAGTTCAATAAACATGAATTCATATAAAGATAGCTGATAGATGATAAATAGATAGATAGATAGATAGATAGACAGACAACAAAACTTCATTTTGAAAGAATGCCAAATAATTTTTGTCTTTCTATATTTTATTTTAAACATGTGGGGTACAATTCAGGATAAGGAATACAAGTAGTCATCATAGAGGTAAAGCTTGTGCCTCCCTTTTCTCCCACCTTTGCCTAGTTTTAGATCAGTATTCTTTTTGATGTCATGTGTTCCCCCACTCTGGCAGTATCCCACTATTGCTAATCCCTTTCTTATAGTATTACAGTAAATGTTAAAGATCCACTTATGAGTGAGAACATGTGGTACTCTGTTCTGAGATAGATCACTAAGGATTATAGACTCTAAATCGATCCAAGTTGTAAAGTCCATACTTGTGTTTTTCTTTATGATTGTGTAATATTCTATCCTGTATATGTACCACTTTTTTTTTAATACAGTCTAGTTTCTATGGGCAGCACAGTTGGTACCATGTTTTTGCTATTGTGAGTATTGCTGCAATAAACAGCATGTGCAGGTATCCTGTAGGCAGCATAATTTGAGTTCCTCTGGGTATATTTTCAGTAGGGTAATTGCTGTATCATATGGAAAGTCAATTTCTAGATCTTTTAGAAATCGCCACACTGTTTTCCAGATAGGTAGAACTAGTTTGCATTTCCACCATCAGTGTAGAAGCGTTCCCTTTTCTCCACATCCTTGCCAGCATCTTTTGTTTGTTTTATTAATGATGGCCATTCTTACTGGGATTAGGTAGTACCTCAATGTGGTTTTGATTTGCATTTCTCTGATGATTAGTGAACCTGAGCACTTTTTCATGGATCTGCTGGCTGCCTGTATATCTTCTTTAGAGAAGTGCTCATTCATGTCTTTTGCCTAAGTTTTAATTTTTTTTTTTTAATCTCACTTCTGGCACAATTGAGTTCCTAGTAACTCCTGTAGGTGGGTAGATATATAGCTGGCAAACGTTTTCATTCTGTGGGTTGTCTCACTGCTCTCTTGATGGTTGCTTTTGCTTTATGGAAGCTTTTGAGTTTAATGAGGTCCCACTTGTCTATCTTATATTTAATGGCATGGACATCTGGGGTTTTGACCAGGAATTGGTTGCCTACTCCAATTTCTGTAGAGGTGTCTCCTGCATTTTCTAAGGTTCCTACAGTTTGAATTTTATGTTTATGTCTTTGATCCATTTAGAGTTGATTTTTGTGTATGGGATAGGTAGGAGTCCTGTTTCAATCTTCTTCATATGGTCAGACACTTTTCCCAGCAACATTTACTGAATAGGTTCTCTTCTCCCCAGTGGTTGTTGGTGGAGGATTTGTTGAAGATGAGCTAGTTGAGAAATTGATGTTTTGCTTCTGGACTCTCTATCCTGTTCCTTTGGTTCATATGCCTGTTCTTGTACCAATACCAGGCTGTTTTGATTAATGTAGCCTTATAGTAAAGTCTAAAATCTGGAAGAGTGGTGCCTCCCACTTTGTTTCTTTTGTTAAGAATTGTTTTGGCTATTCGTGGTCATTTATGCTCCATGTGAATTTCTGTATTGCCATTTCCAGATCTGGGAAGAATGATGTTGGTAACATAATGGGTATTGCATTGAATCTGTAGATTGCCTTTGGTAGGATGAACACCTTAACAATGTTGATTCTTCTAATCCATGAGCATGGAATAATTTTCCATTTGTTTTTGTGTTCTTGGATTTCTTTGAGCAGTGTTTTGTAGTTTTCATTGTAAAAGTCTTTTATTTCTCTGGTTAGGAAGATGCCAAGATATTTATTTTCTTTTCTTTCTTTCTTTTTTTTTGTGACTATTGTGAATGAGATAGTGCTTTTTACTTTGTTATCTGTCTGTTGGCGGTGTATAAGAATGTGACTGCCTTTTGCATATTTATTTTGTACCCGGAGACTTTACCACAGGCCTTTATCGGTACAAGAAGGTTTTTGACAGATTCTCTTGGATTTTTAAGGCATAGGATCATATTGTCGCCAAAGAGAGAGAGTTTCTTCTTTTCCGATTTAAATACCATTGATTCCTTCCTTTTATCTAATTGCTCTAGTTAGGACTTCCAACACAATGTTGAACAGAAGGAATGAGAGTGGACAGCCTTGTTTTGTTCCAGTTTTCAGGGGAAGTGCTTCTACTTTCTGTCCATTTAGCAATATGTTGGTTGTGGATTTATCATAAATGGCACTTATTCTTTTGAGGTATGGTCCCTCTATGCCTTGGTGTTTGAGGGTTTTTATCAAAAAGGAAGCTGGATTTTATTGGAAACTTTTTCTGCATGTAATGATATAATCTTGTGGTTCTTTTATCTTTTGGTGTATTTAATTACATTTATGGTCTTGCAGATGTTGAACCAACCCTGCAGCCCAGGGATGAGCATACTTGGCCATGGTGGATGACTTTTGAGATGTGTTGTTGAACCCAATATGCTAGAACCTTGCTGAGAATTTTTGCATCTATGTTCATTAAGGATATTGGCCTGTAGTTATCTTTTTTTGTTGTTGGATCTTTACTTGGTTTGAATATCAATGTTATGTTAGCTTCATAAAATGATATGGGGAGAATTCTGTCTTTCTCAATTTCCTGGAATACTTTCAATGGGTTGGTATCAGCTCCTCCTTGTATGTTTTGCAGAATTTCACTGGAAGGCAATCTGGTCCAGGGCTGTTTTTGATAGGTAGTTTTCTTATGACAGAGTCAAATTCCTGGGTTTTTATTGGTCTATTTAGTGTCAGTGTGTTCTTGTTCCAACCTTAGGGGGTTGTGTGTTGTCAGAAAATCCTCCATTTCATTTAGGTTATCAAGTTTGTTTCCACACAGGTGTGCATAATAGTCTCTGATAATCTTTTGTGTTTCCTTGGGGTCAGTTTGGATTTGATCTTTTGCATCTCTAATTGTGTTTATTTAGGATTTTCCTCTCTTTTTCTTGGTCATTCTGGCAAGCAGTTCATTAATCTTGTTCATTCTTTCAAAGAACCAGGTTTCTGTTTTGTTGATTTTTTTCTGATATTTTTGTCTTCTATGCCCTGTATTTGGGCTTTTACTTTGTTGATCTGATTCTTCTGCTAAAGTTAGCAGCTTTACCAACTGCTTGTCTTACCAGCTCCCTTAGATGGTTTGTTAGGCTGTTAACTTGTGATCTTTCCATTTTTTGATGGGTGTTCATAGAGATATAAATTCTCCTCATAGAACTGCCTTCAAGGAATCTCAGATGGTTTGGTAAGATGTTTCTTCATCTTCATTTGTTTCTAGGAATATTTTAAATTCAGTTTTAATTTCTGTGTTGACTCAGGAATCATTCAGCATCATGCTGTTTAGTGTCCTTATCTTTGTGGTTTTGGGGAATTTTTTGGTATTGATATTTATTTTTATTTCACTGTGGTCTGAGAAGGTGCATATTTCGATCTTATGAAATTTGTTTATGCTTGATTTATGGCTGAGGATGTGATCGATATTGGAGTATGATGGTGATGAGTAGAATGCATATTCTGTGGTTTTGGGGTGAAGTGTTCTACAGGTATCTATTAAGTCCATTTGGTAATGTGTCAGGTTGAGGTTCATTATCTCCTGTTGATTTTTTGCCTCAATTATCTATCTAGAGTTGTTAGTGGGATATTTAAGTCTCCAGCTATAGTAGTGTTATAGTCAATATCTTGATTAGTTTACTTTGTAGTTTCTTTATGAATGCTGGTGTTCCTGTGTTGAGTGCATATATATTTAGGATGGATATTTCTTGTTGATGGATTGAATCTTTTATCATTATGTAGTGTCCCTTTGTATTTTTTAAATTTTTGATAGCTTAAAGGTTGTTTTGTCTGATATTAAGATTGTGACTTCTGCCTTCTTTGTGATCCACTCACCTGGAAATTCCTTTTCCATCCTCTGACTTTGTGTCTGTGTGCATTCCTTATGGTTAGGTGTTAGATGAGTTTCCCAGATATAGCAAACATTGGGTCATGGTTTTTTATCCAGTTTGCCATTCTTTGTCTTTTCAGTTGGGCATTTAGTTCATTCACATTCAGGGCTAATTATTGAAATGTGATTGTTTATCCCCATAATGAGATTTTTATAAAGTTTTTTCTGTTTTCTTCCAAGTTTTGAGTTGATGTATGTGTGTTTTCAAGTTTGCAGTTACAATGTATTCTCTGCTGATATTGTGTTCTTCTTTTCTTTGGGAAGTTTGAGGCCATTCCTTTTTTTCTTTCTTCTGTGCTTAATACCTTTTTAAGTATCTCCTATAGAGCTGGTCTGGAAGCTGCATAATCTCTTAGGATTGGACGTCTGGGAAGAATTTTAATTCTCCATCACGGATGAAGCTAAACTTGGCTTCGTAGGGAATTCTTGGTAGAAATTGTTTATCTTTGAGGACTTTGAATATTTGACTCCGCTCCCTTCTAGCTTGTAGTGTTTCTGCTGATAGTCCTGTTACTATTCTGATTGGATTTCCCAGGTAGGCAGTCTGACCTTTCTCTCTTGCTGCCTTTAGAAATTTTTCTTTTGTACCTACTTTGTGTAGGCAAATTACTATTTTCCTATGTGTTGGTCTTCTCATTTAATGTCTTGCTCAGGTGTAGGTTTGGCCACTTAATATAATAACACTTCTCTTGGAGGTTTTGTTCTTTCTTTCTGAGTTTTCTTTCTGTTTTTTAAAGATCAGGTTAGTTCCATGTTTTCTTCTTCAAATTCTGAGATTCTTTCTTCTGCTTGATTTATTCTGCTTCCTATGCTCATCATCCTGGTATTTATTTCCTGAATGAAATTTTTTTTGTGGCCAAAATCTCTGTGACAAGTTCTTTCAGTATTGAATCTTTTCTTTCTTGAATTTCATTCATTCTTCTCATCCATTCCCTAATCCCTGTAGTATCCTAGAGTCATTCATTGGTGACTTCCATTTTTTGTGCTCTGAGGTCTGATTTTTCAGGCACTTTCTCTTTGTTGCACTAGGAATTACCTGTGTTCTTCTGCTTATTTTTCTCTCTTTTCTCTTTAGTCCCACTGTTCAGTGGCAGTGAGAGAGGCTTTCACTTCTGATGTTTGCTCAGCCCTCTTTCTTCCTGTCAGGTCTCTGAATTTGTTCAATTTTGAAACAGGGTGTACGTGGGAAGTTTTTCTGTCTCTTGCAGTTTTGAGAGTTGAATAAGGTGGAGGATGGGGAGCTAAGATTCACAAACTACTTGCAAATCACTATGTTCATTGATTATGGTATGCGTTCCCTGAGACCCACTCCCCACCACCACTCTATATGATGATGCAATGGGTATATGTTTGTGTGCCCCTTGAGTCCAAGATACAGTTGAATGTCAAATAATTTACATAGATACTCCCCTCCCATGAGTTGGACCTTTTTCTTCTCCTTACTTGTGGGCAGGCTATATTTTGTGAATAACTCACAAAGAATAAATTATGAGGTAAGAAAAATAGTAAATTCACAGTGCCAAAATCTGGCTAAGTCTATCTTAACAGAATGATCAATGTTAACATCACCATTGTTGTCATGTGGACATCAAATCCCTGTAATGTTTAGTTTGAGGGTTGGTTCACCCAAATCTCATGTGAAGTTTGATCTCAGTGTTGAAGATCAGGCCTGATGGGAGGTATTTTGGTCATGTGGGAAAATCCCTCATGAATAGATTAATCTTCCTTGGGTTGGAGAAACAATTGAGCTTTCCCTTTATGCTTTCCTGGGAGGGCTGGTTTTTTAAAAAAGACTACACCTCCCCAGTCTGTCTCTTGCTTTCTTTCTCACCACATGATTCCTACATATACTGGCTCCTCTTTTCTCCATGACTGAAGCAGTATAAGGTTGTTACCAGATGCAAATGCTGGCACCATGCATCTTGTATACCAGCATAACTGTGAGCCATATAAACCTCTTTTTTTTTTTTTTTTTTACAAATTACCAGCCTCAGGTATTTCTTTATAGCAATAAAAATACACTGAAGAGCACAGTAAAATGATGTACTGAATACATGTAAAACTGTGATATTCTACCCTAATCCTGTAACATCAGCCTATTGAGTTAAAAACTCAGTTAAATAAAATTTAGGGATATTTTACAAAGCACTGCCTTCCACACCTCAAATTGTCAAGGTAACAAGAAAAAAAGAAGTGAATGTATAACTATCTGAGATAGAGGAGACTAAAACCACAAGAGCCAAAGGCAATGTGATACCCTTTATCAAATAACAAAACAGGAGAAGGATATTAATGAGCAAACAAGAGAAATCCAAATAAGACCTATGTACTAGTTTTGTTGCCTAGATTTTAAAAAATATACCATGGTAATGAAGATGTTGATGGGAAAAATTGGGTATATGACACACGGGACATTCTGTACTACCGTTGTAAATAAACTACAATACAAATAATTTCAAAATACAGATTTCTTTAGAAATAACACATGTAAGTCAGAGAAAACAAATGCATATTGTATGGTTTTATTTACATTAAATTTTAGAAAATGCAAATTAATCTAAAAAGACAGAAATTAGATCAGTGGTTACTCATGGTCAGGAGTGGCAGGAGGGATGAAATGCAGAAAAACACAGAAATTATTTGGGGTTTCCAAGTTGTACCTTGTAGATGATGATTTATTAAATCCTTTAAATCTACATTTTACATGAATGCAGATTGTTGTACAAGAGGAACCAAAAAAGCCTGGAATTGATTTATTTAAAAATAGTGTATTTATTCTTACATGTTTACACTACAGTCGTTTTCACAGTAATCTCTGTTCGAATACACCTGCTGGTTTGCTTTTTCCTCTACTTGAACTTGTCAATTTTGATGCCGTTTAGTGCTTCTGGTGTTTTTTTTGTTTGTTTGTTTCACCTCTTTCGCATCAGCAAAACCTTTCCCTTTGGGAACTTTTTTCATGCAGAGAAACCAACAAAACGGTGCTTGGTGTGGGAATGAGTGAATAGGAAGCATGAGACACAGGGATCATGCAGTTTTTGGTGAAAAACTGCTGAATTCTTAGCCCAGTGTGGGCAGATACACTTGTATATCACCCATCATGAAATGAACAAACATGTTGAAAGAATTTCCCCCCCCAAAATCATTGAAACCCAAAAATGCTAGCCTGTACTACAAGGAACATACCCTCCAAAAAATAATTCTGTTTTGTTTTTGTTTTTTGGTTTTTGGGTTTTTTTGGTCAGGGAGGGTCTCCCCTCATATATAACTAATTCTTCAGTATATTTTATTTAAAATTTAAAAATAGAATATTAAAAACTTTTTCTAAGACATTTTTAAGATTACATTCCTAATGTCTATTATTTCCTAATTTTTTTACTAGGAAAAAATGTTAACATTTTAACAAGTTGTCAGAGTTCTGTCTGTTTGTTTATATACACAGAAGTATATATACCCACACACAATATTTGTTTTAAAAAATCAGATTTCAAAAATATTTTTATTTTATTTTTTACATTATATTGCAGTTGACCCTTGAATAGTGTAGGGGTTAGAAGAACAAACCACCAGCACGGTGAAAATGTATGTATAACTTTTGACTCTTCAAAATTTAAAAACTGTTGACGTCAAGTCTTACCAATAACATAAAAGGTTTATTAACACATAGACTAGTGTCCACATATATGCTATGCATTTGTGACATACCTTTTCTTAATTTTTTGTATAATTCTAGGCTATGAAGTTTGTCTACAAATTTTTCTTCAAATTACTGCAAATCTCCAAAAAAATTTCTAATATATTTTTTAAAAAGAATCTATGGGCCGGGCTCGGTGGCGCAACCTGTAATCCCGTGCCTTTGGGAGGATGAGGTGAGTGGATTGCCTGAGCCCGCGTGTTTGAGATCCGCCGGGGCATTGAGACCTCATCTCTACAATAAATCAAAGAGATCAGCCGGGCGTGGTAGCGCATGCCTGTAATTCCGGTTACTTGGAAGGTTGAGGCGGAAGGATGACCGGAGCCCAGCAGGTCGAGGCTGCGGTGGCCGGGAGCAGCCACTGCACTCCAGTCTGGGCGACAGAGTGAGACTCCAATTCAAAAAAAAAAAAGAATCTATGGGCTGGGTTTGGTGGCTCAGCCTGTCATCCCAGCACTTTGAAAGACCAAGGTGAGTGAATTGCCTGAGCCCACTGGTTCGAGACCAGCCTGGACAACTTGGTGAGACCTCGTCTCAACAATAAATAAAAAATTAGCCAGGTGTGGTAGTGCATTCCTGTAGTTTCAGCTACTTGGAAGACTGAGGCAGAAAGATCATCAGAGCCCAGCAAGATAACACTGGGTTGGTCATGAGTGTGTCACTGCACTCCAGCCTGGGCAACAGAGTAAGAATTCAATTCAAAAAAAAAAAAAAGAGAGAGAAGAGAATCTCCATATAAGTGGACTCAACATCATTCAAACGTGTTTTGTTCAAGTGTCAACTGAATTTTGTGACATACTTTAGCACCAAATCTTACAATTCTATTAATTTAGTGATATTTTATTTTGTTAATGTACCATAACATTCATTCTCCTCTTTAAAGGACGTTAGATTGTTTTAGATTTTATCTATTACAAACAATACTGTGATTATTTTTCTAACTGGTTTCACAAAGTAAATTCCTAATAATTATAGTAGTAAATATTTAATGATAAATCACTGTAAACTGTCTATTAAAGATTTTATGCTGTTTATTCCTTAATCCTTAAAAATATGAAATTAAAAACTATGAGATAGATAATATTAACACCATTTTAAAAATTTAGGACACAGAATATATAGTATAAGAGACTAAATTTCTGAAAATGATGGCTTGAGTTGATCTTGAGAAGTTCTGATACAGTGTCTGAAATTGTAGCTCCTATATATCTTGTCCCTTAAATTTAAATAAGTGAAACTGTAGTTCTGAATAAAGCATATATGTGTTTATAGATGCATGAATGTGTATATTGTGCCAACTTTCCCATATATAGAAGGTTTATTAATAATACGTGTGGGACCCCCAAATACAGAATTGAAGGATGAGCCCCTTGTAGCAAAGGCTTCCCACACTAGGTATGTGTTCTATGAACACATCAGCATCTTTTATTGTGAGAGGCATCTTTTGTGAGAGGCATTTTTTTTTTAGTGATGTGGGATACAAATAAAGATTAATTGCACAAGTAGGTTCCATGGAGGTGACGTTTGGGCTTCCAACTGGCCCTAACTTCCTCTGGTTTGGGATCAGGTACTCTTTGTGTTGTTACATGTCTCCTCCTTCCCTCGCTTCTTCCCCGGTAGTGTCCAACAACTGCCAATTCCTCCTTCATGCTATTTTGGTTAATATTCAGGTCCCACTATGAGTGAGAACATATAGCATTCAGTTCTTTGTAACAGATTGCAAAGTAGGATCGTCTCCAACTCTATCCAATTTTCTGCAAACTCCATCTTTTGTTCTTTATGGCTGTGTAATACTCCATCATGTACATGAGCTGAAAGGAAAAAAAAAACCTGTTGAAAAGTAATCAAAGAACATGAATGACACTTTTCAAAGGAAGATATATAAGCAGCCAACAGATACATGAAAAAAATGCTCAACCTCATTAATCATCAGAGGAATGCAAATAAAAAGTACAATGAGGTACAATGTAACCTCAGTAAGGATGGCCATCATTAAAAAATCAAACATCATTAATAAATCAGAAAACCACATGTGTATGGAGAAAAGAGAACACTTTTATACTGTTGGTAGGAGTGCAGGCTAGTTGAAACTTCATGAAAGCAATGTGGTGATTCTCAAAAGAGTTAAAAATTGACCTTCCAAATGATCCAGCAATCCTTCTCCTGGGAATGTATCTGGAGGAATATAAATTGTTCTACCAAAGTGATACCCGCACAAGCATATTTATAGCTACACTATTCCCAATGGCAAAAATATGGATTTAATCATACTGTTCATTGAGAGTGGACTGGATAAAGAAAATGGAAAAATCAACTTGATAAGTGTATTGCATCAATCAAAGAGTATTTTGAAGATGACTGGAGATTAAACATGCAAGAATAAATACACAAATTTTTATAAGTAAATTCCAGTCTTATTTTTTGTTAACCATACAGACTAATACAGTTTGTAACATATCTAATTGATATTTTATATTTATTTAGTGTATTTATAGGTTATCGTAAGCTGTTTACATAATTCCTAAAATTTTTATTTTGTTCACTGTTTTATTATTTATTTATGTATTAAATATTTTATATTGAAGGTATAATATTTTTGTGCCTGGTATCTATTGCAAATGTTTTTCTCGAATGTTTAATTTGTCTTTTAAGCATATTTACAGCTTTTTTTGGCAATAAATAAATATCTGCCTTCTCTCTACTTTTGCTTATCAAAATTATACTGAAAATTAAGCTTCAATTCAGAATTTAATTGCCTATAAAGTATCTTATTCTCCATAGCAAAATTTAATCTCATTCTACATTGAAATTTAATAGTTTATTACAACTTTTACTACCATTATTTGATTCATTTATATAATTTTTAAACAATCTAAACTTTTCTTAAATTCCTCCAAGAGAGGGACTATCAGTGTTAATTGAC
Source organism: Cephalopachus bancanus (assembly GCA_027257055.1). Lineage (NCBI taxonomy): Eukaryota > Metazoa > Chordata > Mammalia > Primates > Tarsiidae > Cephalopachus > Cephalopachus bancanus. Next base: position 2,851,088 of record JAPVLO010000220.1, on the reverse strand, counting down.
CTTTCTGTATAACATATTTTGCTTTCAAGATGCTATGAAATAATTAGTAATCAAACTACAATATAATTATGAACTCAATAACAATAAGATAAAAATTTTAAATAACATGTAAGGTGTAATTTACCAAAAATGTATTATTATTATCCTTTTTGAAATTAATCAAATCAATTAAGATTGTAGTGAACAAATGTAGAGAACATTTTCATGTCAGAAAAAAATAGAAGAAAATTTTTAAAGAACTCTTACAGTGGGAAAAGGAGAATACTCACTGCTCATCTACACACATTCCTTAAAAAAAAAGTTCAGACAGATGCAAATTCTTCTGACAAAGAACTATCAACAAAGAGACCTTAAATCCAAATGGTGTTAATCAGTAGACAATTTCCACTGACATAGAACAGGTAAAACGGTTTCAAAAACTAACAAATATTGCGTTTCTGAACACATAATATCTCTGTATGTAGTATGGAAGCATTAGCACTTGCCAAAGAATATAAATTTGTGAAATTTCCATTAAAGGATATGTACGTTTTTCCTTCCCCAAAAGATAATATTGTAAAATAATAAAGATATGGCAAATATAAACTATATACACTGAAAAGAAGCTGTGCAAGTAGACCATGTGTGTTTTGCCAACTAGCATATTTAGTTATTATACACACATTTTGAAATTGATATATATATCTTCCAGTGGTTATTTTCTAATATTATACTTTTCTCTGAAAATTATATCAGATGTTGATAGTCACAACAATACTAGTCTTAAGATTTATTTTTGTCTACTGAGAAGAGTATAATCATATAACAAGTGTATAAGCATATAAAATTAATGTTTAAATGAATGCTCAATACATGCTAAAATATAAGTTATTGTCAAATATTCCTTAATATATTAGTTTCAGGAGTTTAGAAAAGAGCTCCCTTTAGGTTTGAGATTTTAGAGCCGGAGGAATTGAGATAGGCCACTCCATGGAGAAGAGGAGCAGAAAGTGATTAATTAGTGGACAGGATCATCTGTGTGTAAAGCAACAAAATGTAAAAAGTGAATGGATATAATAGACTTCCTCAAATGTAGAACATTATTTATATAAGATAAGCTGTGAAAAATTGTATGGGAAAAATAATTTTTTCTGTTACTACTACTACCACATATGATTGTCATTGCTTTTGGATACACGTGTTTTTGTGATTATAAATGTATTTGAAACTTTAAAAGTGTGTGAAAGATGTTTAAGAATATTTATTTTAGGGAAAATTACATGAAAGAATTTAAATAGATTGGGCAAAGCCATATAATTTATAAAAGTTTTAGGTAATACTGATGCTCAGCTCTTCAGTCACATGATTTTTGTCAGCCAGAAAACTGGGTCGAGTTTAGGTAGGAAAAAGATGTAAACATCAGATTTGGTCATTTTGATTTTGTTCTGTGTGAAGTTAGAAACCATTGTTTTAGAACAATCAGCCTGTATTGTATGAAAGTATTTGGAGAGAATTTGGGAGTTTGGAGACATAAAAGTCACTGTATCAGTACTTCCATATTTCTTGCAACATTGTTAAAAATAGCCAAGATACAGAAACAACCTAAATTTCTGTCAACAGACGGAAGGACAGAGGAAATGTGGTAAATATATGGAATATTTTTCAGCCTTGAAAAAGGTAATCTTGCCATTTGTAACAGAATTGATTATTCTGAAGGATATTATGCTAAGTGAAAGAAGGTGGATACAGAAAGAAAATACTGCATGATTTCACTTATATAGGCAAACTTACAGAAGCAGAGACTACCACATGGTTGCTAACGTGAGTGAAGAAAGAGATGAGAGATGCTGGTCAAAAACATAAAACTTTTAGGTGTGTAAGTTCTGACGCTTTAAAATACAGCAAGTGAACTATGGTTAAAAATACTTTGATGTGTACTTGAAATTTGACAAGAAAAAAAAAGGAAAAAGAAAATAATTAGTATACAAGTGAGCTGATAGGTAAGTTATTCAGCTTGATTGTGATAATCACTTCATAATGTGTAAACATATCAAAATATCAAGTTGTACACCTTAAATAAATACAATTCCTGCTTGTCATTATACTTTAATAAAACTAAGGGGGGAGTTATAAATAGGAGTATTTGGGAAAAAATAAAAAGGCAAGTTGTCAGAATGTTGAACACAAGTATTTATTGGGAAATAATTTTTGGTTGAAAGAGAGGACTATAAGTGATACAAAACTTGAATGACATGGAGAATTGTAATTAACAGAAATATATCCGTCAAGAAGATGAAAAGACTTACAAACGTCTAGCCATATTTTTGGAGGTTTGTGTGAGCTCTGCAGATGGCTCCTGATAAGCACAACTGTTTTCTCCAGGGCATAGTTGCACATGTGGAGATGAGTCTAGACATGGAAAATAATATTTAAAAATACCCAGTAGACCATTATGAACCTAATTTTAGAAAGATAATTATACTTGACAAAGTAGCAGCAGCTGCATGGTGAGCTAAGGTGAAAAAATTGAGGAATAGAAAAAAGTGCATTTAGGACATGCCAAAGCAAAATTCCAACATGAGGCATCTTTTTGGACACCCAGGCACAAGGTCTTCAGAGATGAATCACAGGTTGTGTCACAAAGGTCTATGCCATTACCTGTGCTTCTTTACTCACCTGTAAACATAATTTCTCCTACCTCTGTGGTGCTGTTTTTGCAAAACAAGCCTGAACTCTAAGGCAGCCAAATATAGTTTCTCTAAGTACTTTTGCATTTTACTTTTAGTATTTTATGATTGATCATCGTTTGTTGGTCAAGAATACTGAGAAAAGAGAAGATGTGTAAAAAGATTTTTCAAATATTAAAAATTATTTAAAAATACTTTTCAAGTTCTTTTTAAAATGTCAAAACTATTTAAGAATAAATTATTTCTGTGACATATATTAGATTGCTCTGCTTTCTTAAGCAAAAAATAGCAAAATGTAAAAATTTTTGCTGATGATTCAATGTTATCAACATATTTTTGTCCTGACAAATATAATAAACTCTCCTACCTTCTCTGTCAATGTTACACTAACAATGATAAACTGTCACTTTGCTACCAGTGGTCCTGGCTCTAAAATCCCTATCATATTCTAATTTATTATTCTTTTTTTCCTCTAAGGAAATTGGTAAACAATGGTGATAAAAGTTATGTACTGAATTATTAACAATATTTACTGTAATGAAAGTGTTAGGAGTAAGTCACAACTAACTCTTCTAAAATGCAGTCTGATGTTTTTATGTTCAAAGGAGTAAAAACTCATTATGCGGTGAAAAGTTTTCTGTCAACAAGAAAGATTTTGTTTTGAAATATTTTCAAAATTTAAGCAAAAATGATTAGATTAAGCAGCAATATAAATTAAAATTAAGTAATCCAGTTTTTTGCATTCAATTGTTCTTCTGGTGTTCATTACCTATGTAGATATTGAGATAAATATATTAAAAAAGAATTTACTTTAAATTCCACTTTAAACCTGAGAAATAATTTTAATATATATTTTGCTGTTTTAAAAAGAGGTGCATTTATTTTGGTGGATTATTAATCAGATCAGAAGACATGCTAATCTTTGTTTTAATTATCCAAGCTGTAACAAAGCAAGCCATTTTGAACAAAAATTATGACACTTCAAGTCAACTGGTGACTTTTTATTCAGGATAAAGGTAAGAAAGACAACTTCAAATGGTCACTAGAGTCCTGACATTATAAACCCACATCTATTATAGACACCATAACAACTACAACAAGACACCATAACAACTACAACAACACAAGATATAGTCTTTAATAATGAAATAGGAAGATAGTGAATAGGGATTCAATTATATGTAATACAAAATGCATTCACTATGTGAAAAATACTGTTTGTACAATAGTGTGTACCAAACATGCATTAAACATAGCTTCGTATATAAAATAGGATAAATGATTGAATACACAACTACTAAAATGTGGCATGAAGATGATATATGCCAAAAGAGAAGTACAGTACAAATAAAGTGTCACAGGAATATAAAGAGTGAGAGATATAGAAACACCAGGACAGAGCCAGGCTCGGTGGCTCAGCCTGTAATCCCGCGCCTTGGGAGGCTGAGGTGAGTGGATTGCCTGAGCCCGCGGGTTCGCGACCCGCCTGGGCAGCGAGACCTCATCTCTACAATAAATCAAAAAATCAGCCGGGTGTGGTAGCGCACGCCTGTAATTCCGGCTACTCGGAAGGCTGAGGCGGAAGGATCGCCAGAGACCCAGCAGGTCGAGGCTGCGGTGGCCAGGAGCGGCCACTGCACTCCAGTCTGGGCGACAGAGGAGACTCCCACTCAAAAAAAATAAATAAATAAATAAAAGAAAGAAACACCAGGACAATAGTTCTCAATCAGAGACTACTTTGTACACAAACGTCCTTACACACACACACACACACACACACACACACACACACACACACACACAGGACATTTAGCAATGTCTGGAAACATTTGAGGTATTCACCACTAGGAAAGCCATAGTATGCAGCAGGCAGAATTCAGAGATGCTGTTAAGCATCCTATGATGCACAAGTTAGTTATTACAACAAAACATTATTTGACTCAGGACACAAATAGTTTCAAGTCTGACAATCCCTCCTTATAAATAGTTCCAAGCTTAAAAACCCCTGTAAGAATTATGAAAAGCTTCCTGAAAGAGGACATATTTGAGTTTACCATTGAGAAATACAGTAGTGCCTTCTTATTCAGTGTTGCACTTTTCATGGTTTCGGTTATCCATAGTCAACTGCAATATGAAAATGTTAAAAGGAAAATTCCAGAGATACACAATTTGTAAGTTTTAAATTGCCTAAGGTTCTGAGTAGGGAGATGAACTACAGGTTTACTAATCTTATTGCTAAAAAGTGAATATAAACACATTTATCTTTGTAATTTGCATCTAATGCCAATTTAGATAATTGAAATAGAGTCAATAGAAATCCAGAAGATAGATCTTTCAACTAGTCAAACATTTTTAATAAAGCTCATCTATAACACACAGTTTGTGAAGCTTGTTTTGATGTCTCTCTTAGTACCCACTCTCTCATTGACTTGGGTAAATAGACTCAACTGTTCACCCAAGTTACTTTTCTCATGACTCCTGTGTTTCCTTCATCAAGGAGAAAAATGATGAATCTACAGGGTGTCTTTGTGAAACCCTTTAGTGTCTATTATCACATCGACTTCCCCTCCCTTCTCAGCATCCCAGGGATACATTAATGATTCATTTAGCAGATAAATGCATGCTCTTTACTAACCCTGTCAGTTCCTGGAGAGCCTTCATTGTTAGTCTTACTAACACTACTCAGAAAAATTTTTTCAGATTTATTTCTACTAAAAATCATTTGATATAACAAGATCATTGCTAAAAAAGCAAATGATCTAGGTTTCTTTATAGCATATCTAGCCTGCTATGTGGGAAGCTCCCTCAAATCTTACATCCATTCTTAACCCCCCCATTTACACATGCCACAGAGCTCTTAAGAAAACACTTTCCATGTCAGATCACTTTCTTCTCTTCGGCAAATGAACAGCAGCAAAAATCCTGTTAGTTTTGACTACTTTCTTTGTATATACAATCTGGCATTTACACATTCACACTATACAATATACAACCAAATATAGTTGTATTTTACTTGCCCACCACTGACTCCCTCAAGTAAAATTATATAGCATCCTTTATGGCACTTTATAGAGGTCATAGTACAAAATCATAAAAGATAAACTTAGTTTAGAAGTGCATAAATTATTCTTCATGTAATTTTTATCTCTTTGTACACAGGCATATACATGTATTGAAATAGGACTCTGTTATTATTTTTACATACTCACATTCTTCACCTGCAGCCAAGTGGATAAAATAGTTAAAAGGAACGTCTAAAAAGAATACTATATTAAATATATGACATTAATGACTAACCATGATATCCCCTCAAAAGGGCACACCATATAAATATTATGTCATTTTAGTATATTTCTCAGCAGCAACTTGGATGCATTTAGAGTCTTTCATACTCAGTGATTTATCACAGAAACAAAGATCTGAATACCACATGTGCTCACTCATAAGCAGACCCTGAACATTTATCATAATACTATAAGAAAGGGATTGGCAGTAGAGGGACACAGCCAAGAGATACAGCATCAATAAGAGTACCCAAGCTTTACCTGTACAATGGCCACTTATATACTTAACCCTGAATAGTACCTCACATCTTTAAAATAAAAATAATAATTAAATTTTAAAAACTGAGATATTGATTTTAATGATCAATACCTATTTAAAATATTTTTCTTGTGTGTTTGTCTTTTACTATGACAAATCCCTAAGACTGCTACTACATGTCATTTTACTGAGTAAGCTAGAGAGAAAATTTTTAGAACAGTAGTATTAACTAGAATGTACCTTTGGAAGTGATTCAGGATTTTATGAATATAGATGATCTTTCCTAGAGTTCTGCAGCCTACTTTCTTGGATGTATCATAAAGAGTGACAGATTGTAGTCTTAAGACTTTTTTTGTTTTTTCTTTTTAAAATGTTCTCACTAGGATTGCCTTTGAAATAAAGTAGAGTTAACACGGGTGGAAACTGATAAAGCCTTTCACTCAAGGGTTATTAGGGCTCAGAAACTCTCCCTTTCTCAAGACACATACTCTATTTGATTCGAAGATGACAGCTGGACACTCACCCTGTAAAATGAATGTTTCAAAGAACTCAGTCCTGGCATGCCAGATGTGAACTTTGAGACTGTTTAAAATAACAACTTGTAAAACAAACAAACAAACAAAAGACCCAAAGTATTACTTTGACTTACTGAATTTCATAAATTGGGAATGAATGCCTGAGTTTTGAGACTTGTTCTTACTACCAACTAAAGCCAATATATCACATTTTCAGCTTTATTTTTCCCATCTGTCACATGGAATGGTTTTTACTGTCAGCAGTATAGTGAAATCTCTAAATAGTGGCAATGTGGGAAATGGTGGAAGAGAGAAAAGTGCTATGTCTTACTTTCTTTTGCTGTGGCAAGAGTCAATTATAGAGGAAAGAAGTGATAAAATATTTAAAATTTAGGTCTAGGTGAAGGAAGAAATTAACACAAACAAACAAACAAAAAACAGAACAAAGTTGCCCATATTTAAAATAATAAAAATAGTGTTGTCCGTTGTGGGGCGGTAGTGACTTCACACTGCCCTTATTTTGCACTGTTTCCTTTCAGTGAATCAAGCATTGGGAGAGCCCTACAGAATAGACTTGAAAATGTCACCAGCATTGAATCAAAAAACAATGTTTCCTGAATCTAGACACACAATCTTTTGTTACTGTCTTCCTTTGCTGTTGAATAGTTGCTTACACATACAACCAAAATGAATACTAGGAATAGTCAGCAACCCCATTCAAATCATGAAAGCAGAGTTTTGATGATAAATAAAAGTCTACTGGAAACGTTGTGCTTATTTTTTAAATTGAAAGGTAAAGGCTATTATTAAGATACTGCTAGATATAAGCAGTCATTGAGAGAGATAAGGAGCAAAGCAATGTCTAAAATAATACTTATAAGCTTTTAAAAGTAAATTCAATATTTTAAAATTCACTGACTAGAAAATAAGTGAATAATATTCCTCAAATATCTAAATCAGTTATTTCTGTAGCATAAAAGTACACACACATACACACTCACACATGCTAATATATGAGAGAAGGTGAAAAAGAGATATTGTGAATCATGTCTCTCTCCTGACATAGTTGCACAATACACATTAACTTTGTTTATAATTTTATTTAAAACATTGAATTTATTTACCTACTTATGCAAAACACTTTGAAAGCTTAACCTCAACTATGTTGATTAGAGAAAATGCTGTCCTCAAACACAGAAATGTTACTAAAATATTTTAATTGCAGTATCTTATGGAAAGGTTGTCTTTGATATAGTTTCAAATGCAGCTACAACCTACTCACCTCTGTGGTATTAATGCATTCAAAATACCCAAGGTGATTATTATTAATGATAATATTTTCATGTGTATTATTTTCATTGTGATGAAATTCAAGGCTGGCAGCATGTGTGAATGCATATTATTATGTCAAAACTATTTGGACACTGGTGTTGCATTCATTTTCATTCAATGTCACAATGTAATACTAAATAAAATATATACATAGATATTCAATTTCAAGGTGTTCCATATTTTTTATTACATATTACTACTGACTGCATCTGTATATTTAAAGCCTGGCAGATGGTAAGCTAGAAAGCTGCCAATCAGGCAAGGAAACAATAGGAACAAAAAATGAACACATTCTCCAAGGGCAAAGTATTGATTCAAAGACTGTACGTATTAAACCTTGGAAATAACATAAGGATACAATTCCTAGATAAAAAAAATCTGCTCTGCACAGTAATAAAACTTAGTGTATATGAGTCTTTGTCTAACTAATATCATTTGTATTAAAAATTAATATTATTTTAGTGTTATTTTGACAGAAGATACTATTGAGATAAAATGTAAAAATATCAAATGAAAGTCTATTACGTAAGTTACAGGAAATAATGGTATTTTGGAAATAGTTTTAAAAGGTTAATGATATTAATAAATACTTCATATATGATTATTTATTATTTCATTATGTTCTCAGTCAAGTTAAAAAAAAAATCCTCAAAGAGACAAAAAGTCCCTAAAGCATTCTGCTTGAGATATTTAAAAAAGTCATATGATCTTTACAATCACAATTATGATGGATTATTACAGTTTAACCCTTTGATAATTCCTTATTGTCCATCCACATACATAACTGGTTATTGTGTATAAACTGACATTTAACAATATTTTGCATAATAATTATATTACTCAAATAGAATATAAAATATTTTAAAAATTTATTTCGCTATTTTTGTCATGTTTCTTAAAAATGAATTAAGCTGGCTCAATCTAGTTAATTTTAGAAAAACTGATTTTTGAACCAAATACTGTTTTTAAATCAGAAAATAGCAATGCCTCCAAATTCTACTAGTGCTCAAGAAGTGAATTACTATTATAATTTATTGCAGTTTTGAACTGTTGAGTGAAAAATCTGGATTAAATACCAAGATATTTAAAAAGTCACACAATTAGATAAACTAATTATTTATCTTGATTTTAGATGTGCTGTTATTTGAGAATTCTTAGTTGAACTGCTTTCCTTTTTAGGTCCCTCTACTCTATGGTTCTTAAGTACAGACAAATACTTTCTACTTCTTTGCATCCCAGTGCCATGCACAGGGCTTAGGATATAGTAATGTCTTACAATAAATATATTTTCAAATGATGCAATGAATAACTCAACTTGGAACTGTGCATCACCATTAGAAGCATTTAGGCTATTATTTAGGGTATATGTAAAAATAACCCCTTCTTCTCCTCATCTATTTTTGTTTGCTATTATTTTTTTTTAAAGGTGATTAAAAATCTAAAATGTAACCACAGAAGAAATAATGTTATGTGACATATAATAAATTATTACATACTAATAAAATGTGCGTAACGTTTTCAAAGAAGATGAGACATTTAGGTGTCAGAGAAGAAAACAAGGGCATATGGCATAAGGCAAACAATAAATCAATGTATACTCTACTGGAAACATTGTATCAAAGGTATTGTCTTATAAAGATAATCAAGACCAGGCTCAGTGGCCCAGCCTATAATTCTAGCATTTGAGAGGCTGAGGGGAGAGGACTGTCTGAGTCCGCAGGTTTGAGACCAGCCAGGAAAACATGTGACACCTCATGTCTACAAAAAAAAAAAATCAAAAAAGTGCCAGGTGTGGTAGCGCATGTCTGTGATTCCGGCCACTTGGAAGGCTGAGGCAGAAGGATTTCCAGAGCCAAGGAGGTTGACACTGGGGTGTTGATGAGCATGCCAATGCACTCCAGCCTGGGCAACGGAGTAAGACTCCAACACACATACAAACACACACACACACACACACACACACACACACACACACACACAAGATAATCAAAAGCACCTTTGAAAGATAACAAGAGAAAAATGCTCATATTTTTGAACAGTCAGGTTAGACATGTTTACAACTCCTAATGAGAGCACATAGTAAGATAGCTACATGCCTAAGAGCCTCCTGATCTTGACAGTGCAATTTTGTTTAATGAATTAGCCATAATCTTATGTTGTGCAGTGAATTTATTTGAATTTATTTCAACTAAAACTAGTTTGTTTTAAAGGTTAGTGGTTTGCCATACACTAAGACTGTGGTAATTAAACTTTGATATTTAAAAACGTTTTTATTTACTTTTATATTTTTTAGAGACAGGTTCTTGCTATGTTGACCAGGCTGGAGTACGGAGGCCATTCATAGGCACCATCATAGGTTTGGTCTCCCAAGTAGTTGGGACTACAGACAAATACCACCACATTCGACTCAGAAGGCTTATATTTTTTAACAAACTGTGAAATTGTTTCCAAAACACTTTAAAGTACAAAAAAACCCCACTGCTTTTGAAGAAATTCATATTATCATTGTTTTACTATAAACAGCCACACTATAGAAGACAAAGATAAGACTAGCTTGCATGTATAAGACAGAAAATTAGATTTGTATGGAAAATGTTGTTAGATTTAAATGTGAGTTCCAAAATTTTGTTCACTAATAGATTGTTTGGATAAAGATTTTTTTTTTTTTTTGAGTTGGAATCTCACTGGGAGCACTCTGCAGACTGAAGTGCAGTGGCCACTCCCAGCCACCGCAGCTTTGACCTGCTGGGATCCGGCAATCCTTCTGCCTCAGCCTACCACACCTGGCTAATTTTTTGATTTATTGTAGAGATGAGGTCTCGCCAAGTTGCCCAGGTGGGTCTCGAACCCGCGGGCTCAGGCAATCCACTCATCTCAGCCTCCCAAAGCGTGGGATTACAGGCTGAGCCACCAAGTCCGGCTTGGATAAAGATTTTCATTGAAGTCTTTCATCATCCTTATCTCCACAAAGGTCATCTCCCTTCCTTCCCAAGTGAATTCTACTTTCTGGGTATGGAGTAACGTTCCTTCTGCTTCAGTGAGTATCTTGGATTCATCATTTCTTTTCTAAATTTTCTTATATTACAGTCCTAGATCTTTCTTCTTAATATATTAAAGTCTTTTACAGTGGATCTGAACTTTTCTCTCACTCTACCTTTCCTTCCTGTACCATTCAAGTTTTTTAAGTAGAGTATTTTCCTTCCCTTCACTCTGATATTATCTGGCTAGTTAAAAAACTTTAGATTATTCCAAGTGGTTATTTTCTAAAACTGCTCTGAAAATAATAGTCAAGCCCATATAGCTGTAAAACTCAACTCAGTGATCTAGCACAGAAACAAAGAACAGAGTACCATATGTTCTCACTCATAAGTGGGCCTTGAAAAATTATCATATTATAAGAAAGTGACTGACAGTAGTGGGAAACTGCCAGGGGAGGGGGGGTAGGAATGGCAGTTGAGGGAAACTGCCAGGGGAGGGGAGGGCACACCTCATCAGCAAGGTTACCTGCATAATGAACATTTGTATACCTAACCTTGAATTGTACCCCACATCTTTAAAATTAAAATAAAAAATAAACTCAAACATTTTCAAACTTAGTGATGTTTCACCATTTACTCAAAATGTCCATGCTGTTCATACTAATGGTACTTAGATGGATCCCTGTACCTGAAGTCAATGCCAAATCTCACCATTGCTTCTTCTCCTTCCCTTTCTCCCTTTCTATTTAGCTAAAAATCATTTATTTTCAGTGATCCACTCAATATGATTTTCTCCAAAACAACTCCCCTCTCCTACAAACTTGGTTATTTGATCCCACTACACCATGTAATTCTCTTGGCAAAGTATTTACACTCCATTTGCAATTGTTTGGTTAGATATTCTCTTTACCTCCAGGTTGCCTGCTACTGTAGAATAAAATCCAGGTCTTTCCTTTTAGGAGTCATTCAATAAATATTGCTTGAAAGAATGGACTGCTTCTGCTAATATTTGTCTTTGATGGCAAGCTCCTTTGTGTTGTGATTCTTGTTCCTATTCTTCTTGTTTATATTCTTCTCATTTTTCCATCAAGGAGTTTCCAAACATAATTCTAATGACCTTCTTACATCTTGCCAATTTTCCATCTTACAAAACCTGTCATGCCAGTGTAGAAATGAGAGATCACACTTTCCTTGCCTTTCTTGCATACAGATGAAGTATTGTTACCTGGGCTCTACCAATTTGATATATTTGAATATGATTTAGATGGAGCCACAAGAACTATGAGGAAATGGGCACCGCCTGGAATCCATTCTTCACATAAAGTTTTCTACGACAAGGCTACAAATATGCACTTCCCAATGCAAGTAGTGTCCTCTGGAATGTCTATGCCTAGATATGACAGGGTAGTTTTCACTAAAGAACCACTACAGTATAATGTATTATACAAGTCCTAATTCTGAGCTAACAATCTAGGACTCTTAGGATCTCTAGGTGAGCCTTAGAGCTACCAGATTCCTTAATTAAATTCCTTTCCTGATGAAATAAGTTAAAGTGTTGGTTGTTTTGTGCAGATATAGGCTCTGATAGATTTATTTATGCTATTATCTTGAGTTGTTCTCTTTCAGTTGCTTTTGCAGATTCCTCTCCCTGTGCCTGGTCTTTAATTGCATTTATTCCTTTAGTCAGTAGAGAAATATCAATTGAGAACCTACAAATATCAGGTACTCTTGTAGATACCAGAAATTATTCAGAGGACAAAACAGAAACATTTCTTGCTTTGTATCGATCATAGTCTGGACTGAGAAAGAAAGCAATATTTCATGAGTGATAGTTATACTAAAGAAAAATAAGAAGATTAAGTGAATAATCGGTGACTGGTGGCATAAGGATGCTGCATAAGGGGTGATATGCAGAGAAGGCTTCCTTTTTTAAGGACATTTGATGAGAAACTGAAGGCTCCAAAATAGTCTGTGACTTTCCAGAGGAAACATATTCTGGTCAATGGAAACAGCGAGTGAAAATGCTCTGAAGTGTCCTGTGAATCACGTTCTTTGGAGAAACAAGGGTCCTATTGCAGTTAAAGACATGAGTGAAGGGGAAATAAAGGAAATGAGACCAAAGAGTTAGCTGAGGGTGCAGGACCATTCTCCAGGTAGACTTCAACTGATCCAGTCCTTCCTCCTTTCTTACACATGTTATAGTTCTCAAGAAAAACTATAAAATGTGCTGGTAATGCAACATCTTGAGGTTGGGAGGAATTGACTTAAACAGCCCAAGATATTTTTCCTGTCCATCCTAGGGAATGTGACATTTCAAGTTAGGGAGGATATGCCCAGGACAGCACAGGTTGTGTTTCTCTCTCCTGGAAGCAGGATGTCCTTCAAAGCTTGGCCCAGTAAATCACATGACCCTTAGGTACATAACCCAGAGTGGGCAGTCTGCCATTCAAGGTTCCTCAGCAGTGGTGTAAGTGGAACCCAGGCATTCAAGTCTATGTCTGCACCAGGCAACTTTCTTGAACCTTGAGGGCCTAGCTCATAATGAATCCTATGCCTTTTTTGTCCACTGCAGCCTATCTGTATGTAGTAAACCTGCTTCATATAACCTGTGCCATGTGAGTGTGTTCTATCTCAGAATTCAGACTCAGGCATTGGTGACAATGCAGCCCAGATGCAGTTAGCAGAAGTGTTTGGCTCTTATTTCTGGTAGTTGGAATAGTGATGATCCCTAATGTCCTCCACACTGAGATAATATTCCCTTGAATCTGTGAATCTGCTTCACAGAGGGCAGATAATACAGAGCAGCATAGGGTGTTGTAAGTACATACTTATATTGCACTATGGGTGAGTTTGGAAACCACTGGAGCTTTTAAAAAGAGAAATGATAACTGGATTTTATTTTAGATGATCACTCTGACTACCTTATGGTAAATAGATCGAGAGGGTATGTGTCAATAAGAGACTAACACCTTTAGTAGAGAAGAGATCAGGGCACTGAGTCTTTCAGTCACACAGATAGAAGGAGGATGAAGAACAGAAGCCTGTAAATGAGAGAGAAGAAACAAAGAAAGAATGTGTCACAGAAGTAAAATGACTAAAATATCAAGGAAGGAGAAGTCAGCTACTTCAGCTCTGATATCCTAACAAGATGGTACCGAAAGGTAGCAATGTGGAGGATACGGATAGCATGAACTTTGAATTCCTTTACTTTACTTACTTGACTCTACTGTTTTCTACTACTTGGTGGTATTTACTTTACATGTCTCTTCTACTACCTATACTTGATAACTAGTTGCTTCAAATCCAGATTGCTTTAGTGAAATGCAGAGCATTTTTCCAAATTGTCATGGATATTTTCACTTGAAGTCCAACATATCTCACTCAAAAAGCATCCCTTTCATTCCACCTCGATTATTTTAAGTCTTTTGTTCAGTGTCAAAGCGAATTTAGAGCCAGTGAAACTTCCATGATTCATAAGCTATGTTAATTTTATCTTTTAAAAGTCTGTTCAGATTTTCTTCTTATCCATCCTATTGACACTCCATAGTTTGTAACTTTATGATCTTTTGCTTGGGTTATTATTATGTTCATATCCTTTTCATCAGTTTCAGTCTTAAGTTTTATTTTTTTTGGAGGGTGGATATCTTCAACTCTCCTCTTATGCCAATTATTCTAAATGGCATATTTGGTAGTTCGCTATCCCTTCTCACAATCATTTAATGGCTTTCCATTATACATGGATGAAAGTCTACTTCACAGGTAATGACATTTCTGATTATCCCTTACATATTGTCTAAGTGTAATCTACCTATATATCCCTGAAACTTTGAATTCTTATCTACTTCTATTTTTCTGAAATATGTATGCCTTCTCTAATTTCCATTGCTTTTTCTCATTCAAATTTCTTTGTCTGGACTATTTTTACATATTTGGTCAAATGTCACTGAGACCCTATATTGCTAGTCTTAATAAGTTGGAAAATATAATAAATAGAGATAATCTTAATTCATTTATATAATACTAGACTAAATTTTACCTAACATATTGCATCTAACAGTGTTTTAAACCTGCAGGCCCTTAAGTATGCCATCTCTTGACATGAATGAAAGTTGAACAAAAGGTGTTTATGTGACCTTTATGAAATTCACAGAAGGGGTTTTATTAATTTCAGAACACTGTGGGAAACATAATTTAATTTACTTAATCCTTAGTTCTGAAACAAGAAAATGTGAAATGAATTAATAAATGCAGAACATAAATTTTAGTCTTCTAAGGATATGGTAATACATAATGTATCTTTATATGTACAAGTATATTACTGGAGCATAACAGTCAGGATCTGAACAGTTTAGTTTAAAAAAAGCACATATACTTGATAAATTCCTCTTGAACATCACAGAAGAAGTATTATTTAATAGTATTTGTGCTAACTAAACATTTGGAAAAACAGTTGAGCAGAAGCTTACTCACAGGTCTTTTTTAGAGTGTCCTTTAATCCTTAGAGTATGAGCATTAAGTAACAGAAATAATTTTATATTATTAAAACATAAAACATTGTGATCTTTTATAAATTTTTGACAGTTTACTTATTTAGGAATCAATCAAAGTTGATTATTACTATAGGTACTTATCTTAACTACCTCTGATAACAAGAATATGACTCAAGCAAATTTTGTAGATTATTTGAGCAAAAATTCTGTTACAAGCATCTTGTTCTAGAGTGAGAGTAAACATTAACATTTGGAAAAACACAGCATACAGGAAAATACAGACTTCTTTTTTGTTTCTAAGTACACATGTTTTTTAAAAAGTGACAATTTCTTTTCCAGGAAAGTAAACTTGCAGGATTATTTATCCTTTAAATAAAATAATAAAATTGGTTTTGAAATACATAACAGTTTTCTCCATATAACAGATCTCTTAAAAGAAGTTTTGATAGATATCGAAATACTGACTTCATATAATATTTAGAAGCATGAGTAGTTTTTGTAAAATTTGAATTGGTTTTACAGAAATTGCATATTAAGGTTTTTAAGGAAATCTCAAAATTATACAATGTCATTGTGTAGTTAGAACTATACATTAAGGAAGCAAAATATTATGTCAAATTGTTTTAAAATGACATATACAGAACTAATTTAATCAATTTTTGAAGCAGCTATTGTGTCTACTTCACAATAATGTATTAACTATCTTCATATTTTGATGTCTAAGAAATTTATTTTTAGTATTTGGAGAAATCCAGAGTTTCTGCAGACATGTTGAAGGAGTGCTAATTTTAACTTCAGAGAACTATGTTATTCATTTATAGCTTTAACAGGTTTGTTGAGATATGAGTCACATAGCCTAAAATTCACCAAATAAAGTAAACAATTCAGTGTCTGTATTATAGTATCGGGGTTTTCATTCATCCACACAAATTTAGAACATTACCATCTCTCCAAAAGGAAATCTTGTAAACATTAGCAGCCACTCCTGATCCCTCTCCTGCTTTCCATCCCCAAGTCTAGGCAGCTACTAATTTACTTTCCTATGATGAGTACTTGCCTGTTATGAAATTTCACATAAATGGAATCATACAATATGTGGCATTTTGTGTCTGACTTCTTTTATTTTGCATAATGTTCCAAAGTTCATTCATGTTTTAGCATGTATCCGTATACTATTTCATTTATTTATGTATATATAATTCATTGTATGAATATACAATGTTTTGTTTACCCATTAATTAATTGCTAGACATTTGAGTTATTTCTACTTTCAGCCATTATAATATAGGCTACTATATACATTTGTGCATAGGTTTTGCATAGGCATGTTTTTATGTCACTTGATTTTATAGTTAAAAGTGAAAATCCTGGGTAATATGGTAACTCTGTGTTTAACCATTTGAGAACCTGCCAGACAGGTTTTCAAAGTAACTGCATCATTTCACATTCCCACCAGCAAAATATGAAGATTTCAGCTTTCTCCATCCTTACCAACACTTGTTACTAAGTGTCTTTTTTTATTATATACATCCTATTGGGTGTGAGGTGGGATGTTCTTTTGGTTTTGATTTGCATTTATCAGATGAGCCATGAAGTTGAGCATCTTTGTATGTAATTATTGCCAATCTATACATCATCTTTGGAGAAATGTCTATTTATATTATTTTTTCACTTCTTGATTGGACTAATTATCTTTTTTATTAAGTTGTACATGCTCCGTAGCTATTCTGGATATAAGTTCCTTTTAAGATATATGATGTGCAAATGGTTTTTCTTTTTCTATGGAGGTCTTTTCATTTTCTTGATTGTAATTGTTGCTCAAAAGTTTTCAATTTTGATGTCCACTGCACCTTGTGTGTGTGTGTGTGTGTGTGTGTGTGTGTGTGTGTGTGTGTGTGTGTACTTTGGGTGGCATATCTGAGATGTCTTTTTGGAATTTCAGTCAAAATATTTCCTTCAATGCTATCTTCTAAGACATTTAAAAATAGTTTTTACATTTACATTTACATCTATGAATCAGTTTGAGTTAATTTTGTGTATTGTGTGAGGCAAATATCCAAAGTCATTCATTTACCTGTGAATATGTAGTTATCTCAGCACCATTTGCTAATAACACATTGTTTTCCTCATTTAATTGTCATGGTACATTTGTTGAAAACTAGTTTGTTTCTAAATGTTATTTCGTTAGTGGGGGGGCAAAAAATGTAGAATTTATTTAACTATATAAATATATATTTTAATTTATCTAAAAATGCATCTTTATTCTTACGTGGTTAAACTTCAGTCACCTTCAAAGTGCTCGCCATTTGATGCAATACATCTATCAAGACTCTTTCCACTAGTCAAAAGTTTTTGAACTCATCAATTTTGATGCTTTTAGTGTTTCAACTCTTCTACATCAGCAATACATTTCCCTTTGAGGTCTTTTTACATTCAGGAAAACACAAAAAAAGTTACTCAGGGTGAGATTGGGTGAATAGGAGGAGTAGAGCACAGAATCAGACCATTTTTAACCAAAACCTGCTAGGCACTCATCCACATCAGTCAGGTGCATTGTCATGGTGGAAGAACTTACCTGTTTGCCACAAATTAGGAAGTTTCTTACACAATTTGTGACACAGCCTTCTCAAAAGTTCAAGATAAGAGCTTTGGCTGACCAATTGATTTGGAGTAACAAATTATAAGTATACTACAAGAGCCTGTACTCCAAAAGATAATTCTGGGGTTTTTTTGAGTCCCTTCTTGTATATATCTTTCCTTATCTTGCTTATTGTGACTTCATAGTAAGTTTTGAAATCATAAGAGATGTACACTATGGCTTTCTTCTTTTCCAAGAATATTCATCTATTCTGGATTATTTGTCTTTTTATTACGATTTTAGAATAAATTGCCAATATTTTCAAGCAAGTTGAGATTTTTATAGTAATTGCATTAAATTTAGAGATCAATTTGGAGATTATGGTCATCTTAGCAATACTAAGTATTCTAGTGTTAACATGGGAAGTCTTTCCATTTATTTAGATCTTCTTTAATGTTCTTAAACAGAGTTTTGCAGTTTCCAAAGTACAAATTGTGTATTTGGTTTTTTTAATCTATAATAAAAATATTTTATGCTCTGGTTAGTTAAATTATTTTTTGTTTTCTGATTTTGTATTGCTAGTGTATAGAAATACAATTAATTTTTGTGTACTGATTTTTTATTCTAAAACTGTGCTGGATTACTTTTTTCTCATCACTTTTGGGTGATTCTATATGTTCTATATATAAGATCATGTAATCTGGAAATAGAGATAGCTTTCTTCTTCCATTTCAATAATAATCCCTTTTATTTATTTTGTTTGCCTGATTGCCTTGGCTAGCATTACCAGTAAAAAAAAAAAAGGATAAATAAAAAAAGTTCAAGAGAGTTTAAAAAAGGCAAGAGGGGACATCTTGTGTTCATCTTAAAAAGAATATATTCAGTTGTTCACTATTAAGTATTAGGGTAGCCATTTATATTTGTTTCTTTATTTAGATGTCCTTATCACACTGAAGAAGTTTTCTTCTCTTCCCAAGAGTTAAATGTTTATCATAAAAAGATGTTGGAGTTTGTTAAATGCTTTCTGCATCAATCAGGATGATTCTTTATATTCTTTCATTAGTATGGTAATATATACTAGCTAAATTTCAAAATATTGAACTAACTTTGCATTCTTGGAATCACTTTCACTTGGTTATACTGCATAATTTTTAAAACTTAAAAGATATATTAGTAGTGTTTTATTTACAAATATTATTGCAACATACATAAGGAATATTCTGTAGTTCTTTTGTTTGAATTTGATGTCTTTGCCTAGTTTATTATCAGGGTAAGATTTGCCTCATAGAATTAATTAGAAAGTGTTCTATTTTCTTCTATTTTAAAAATTGATTTTTAGACTTAAGGGGTACATATGAACACATGTTACATAGGTTTATTGAGTTATGATGAAGTTTGGGCTTCTGATGACTTCTCCAGCCTCCAGTGGTGAACATGGTACCAGATGGCTGGTTTTTTTAGCCCTTATTTCTCCTCCCTCTCTCCTTTAATTATCCCCTATGGCATAAATTAAGCATGAGCAAATTTTGAAAGATCAAAATAATACCATGTATTTCGCAGATCACAGTGGAAGTAAAATAAATATCTTCACCATAAATATCCCTTCAAAACACACAAAGATATGGATTCTAAACAAGATGCTCTTGAACACTTCTGAGTCAACATGGAAATCAAGAGAGGAATAAAAAAGATTCATAAAAACAAACAAAAACAAACCCATCTTACCATAATCTCTGGGATCCCATGAAAACAGTGTTAAGAGGCAAATGTATAACATTGTATGCACACATCAAGAAAACAGAAAGAGCACAAGTAGATAGCTTAACATCACTCCAAAAGGAACTGAAAAGGCAAGAACACCTAAGTTCTAACCTCAGTTGAAGAATCCAGATCACCAAGACAAAATCAGAGTCGCAGACCAAATAAGACAAAAATATCATAGAAAGAATCAATAAGACCAAAAGATGGTTCTTTGAAAGGATAAATTAAATTGACAGTCTCCTGGCCAGATTGGAAAAAAAAAAGAGAGAGAGGAAACCCAGATAAACATAATAAGAAATGCAAAAGGCAAAGTCACAACTGACCTTGAAAAAAATTAAAAGATTATCAGAGATTACTACAAAAACCCATATGCAAAGACATCCCAAAAACCTAAAAGAAATGGAACACTTTCTGACATCACACAACATCACAAGATTGAAACAAGAAGAAATTGAAATTCTAAACAGACCAATAACAATACAGGAAATTGACTCCAGTCATAAGAAACCTATATACAAACTCCTGTATGTGGTCAGCCAGCTTTCCCAGCACCATTTACTGAATAAATTCTGTTCTCCCCAGTAGTTGTTGGTGGAAACTTTGTCAAAGGTGAGTTGGTTGAGAAATTGAGGTTTTGCTTCCAGAATCTCTACCCTGCTTCATTTGTCTATATGCCTTTTCTTGTGCCAATACCAGACTGTTTTGATTATCGTAGCGTCATAGTAGAACTTGAATTTTAGAAGTATGATACCTCCCTTTGTTTCTTTTGTTAAGGATTATTTTGGTCTTTTATGTTTCTATATGAATTTCTGTATTGTCATTTCCAAGTCTGAGAAAAATGATGTTGGCAATTTAATGGATATTGTGTTAAATCCATGAATTGCCTTTGGTAAGATGGACATTGTAACAATGTTAAGTCTTCCAATCCATAAGCATGGAATATTTTTCCATTTGTTTGTGTATTCTTTGATTTCTTTGAGCAGTGCTTTGTAGTTTGCATTGTAAAGGGAAAGAGTTTTAGAGGGTTTTGTTTTGTTTTGTTTTGTTTGTTTGTTTGTTTTTATAGGTAGTCTTCTTATGACTTCTCTGGTTAGAAAGATGCCAAGGTATTTCACTTTTTGTGTGGCTATTGCGATTGGGATTGTGCTTTTTATTTATTTGTCAGTCTGTTTATTGTTGGTGTACAAGAATGTGACTGTCTTTTGTACTTTTATTTACAAACTGTGACTTTGCCAAAGTCCTTTTCAGAGCAAGGAGGTTTTTGACAGATTCTTTTAGGTATTCAAGGTATAAGATCATGTCATCCAACAGAGGGCTAATTTAACATCCTTTCTTCCTATTTGAATACTCTTAATTTCCTTTTCTTGTCTGATTGTTCCAGCTAGGACTTCCAACACTATGTTGAACAGGAGGGGTGAGAGTGAACATACTTGTCTTATTCAAGTTTTCAGGGGAAATGCTTTCAATTTCTGTCCACTTAGCAGTATGCTGACTGTGGGTTTATCGTAGAGGTATGTTCCTCCTATGCCAAGGTATTCAAGGGTGCTTATCAAATGAGATGCTTGATTTTATCAAAAACTTTTTCTGCATCTAATAATATAATCATGTTTTCTTGTTTTTACATCTGTTGATGTATTTAATTACATATATAGACTTGCAGATGTTGAAGCAACCCTGCATCCCAAGGATGAAACCCACTTTGTCATGGTGGATGATTTTTTTTAGTATCAATATTTTTTATTTTGATATTGTGGGGTACAGTTAAGGGTTAGGTATACACATATGCTTCGTTCAGCCACCCTTGTTGATAAGGGGTATCTCCTCATCCCCAGACAGATATTGACTACCGTTAATCCCACCTCCCTTCCGCCCCTCATAGTTTCCCACCACTGTCAGTCCTTTTCTTATAGTATTACGATGGATGTTCAAGGTCCGCTATATGAATGAGAACAGGTGATAGTCAGATCTTTGTTTCTGTGAGAGGTCATTCAGTATTATTGACACTAGTTCCATCCAGGTTGCTGCGAAGTTCATGATTTTGTTCTTTTTTATGGCTGCATAGTATTCCATTGTATATATGTACCACATTTTTTTAATCCAGTCCTCTTTTGATGGACAGTATGGTTGATTCCAGGTTCTTGCTATTGTGAACAATGCTGTGATAAACATACATGTGAGATGTGTTGTTGGATCTGATTTGCTAGAATCTTGTTGAGAATTTTTGCATTTATATTCATCAAGGATATTGACCAGTAATTTTCTTTCTTTGCTGAATCTTTACCCCGTTTGATTATCAATGTGATGTTAGCTTCATAAAATGATTTAGGGACAATTCCTTCTTTCTCAGTTGCCTGGAATACTTTCAATAGAATTAGTACCAGTTCTTCCTTGTATGGTTTGTAAAATTCTACTGGAAAGTTGTCTGGTCCAGGGCTTTTCATTTTGTTTTGTTGTTGTAGGTAGTTTTCTTATGATGAAGTCAATTTCCTGGGTTGTTTTTGGTCTATTTAGCATCTCAACGCCTTCTTGTTTCAACCTTGGGAGATTTTATGATGTCAAAAAGTCTTCCATTTCATTTAGGTTTCTTGTTTATTTCCATACAAGTGTACATGGTAATCTCTGATAATGTCTTGTATTTCTTCCAGGTCAGTTTTAACTTAATCTTTTGCATTTCTGAGTGTGTTTATTTAGGGTTTTTCTTGGTCAGTCTGGCTAGGGGTTCAATAATCTTATTAATCCTTTCAAAGAACCAGATTTTTGTTTCATTCTATGATTTTTTTCTATGATATTTTTGTCTTCTATGTCTCAAATTTGGGCTTTTATTTTGGTGATCTGGAATCTTCTACTGAAGTTAGATTTTTGGTGGTTTTGTTTTTCCAGCTCCCTTAAGTGATTTGTTAGGTTGTTAACTTGGGATCTTCCCATTTTCTTAATGTGTGTTTGTAGAGATATGAATCCCCCTCTTAGTACTGTTTTCATGGTATCCCAGAGGTTTCGGTAAGATATTTCTTCTTTTCACTTGTTTCCAGGAGATCTTTTAACTTCTGTTTTGATTTCTTTGTTAACCCAAGGGTTGTTCAGTATTATATATAGAGTCTATAATACTGAGTGATCTATCACAGAAACAAAGAACCAAGTATCACATGTTCTCACTCATAAGCAGACCTTGAGCAATTGTCGTAATACTGTAAAAAAGGGATTGGCAGTAGTGGGAAACTGCCAGGGGAGGGGGGACACACTTCATCAAGAAGGGTACCTGCAAAATGAACATTTGTATACCCAATCCTTAATTGTACTCCACATCTTTAAAATTAAAATTAAAAAAAAAAACTATAAGAAAAGGATTTGCAATAGTGGGAAAATGCTGGGTGTGGGGTGGAGTGGGGTTGAATTGGCAGTAGTGGGAAACTGCCAGGGGAGGGGAACACACCTCATCAGCAAGGGTATCTACATAATGAACATCTGTATAGCTAACCCTGAGTTGCACCCCAAATCTTTAAAATAAACATTTTTTAAATGGGCAGAAGACATAGAAGCAACCAACAGATACATGAAAAAATGCTCAGCCTTAGTAATCAGAGAAATGGAGATTAATACCACACTGAGATACCACCTAACTCCAGTCAGGCTGGCCATCAACAGAAACTCAAAAAACAACAGGTACTGGAGAGAATGTGGGGAAAAGGGAATGCATCTGTGCTGTTGGTGGGAGTGTAAACTAGTACAACCTGTGTGGATAATAGTATGGTGATTTTTCTAAAAGATCTAAAAATTGACCTTCCATTTGACACAGAAA
Source organism: Cephalopachus bancanus (assembly GCA_027257055.1). NCBI lineage: Eukaryota > Metazoa > Chordata > Mammalia > Primates > Tarsiidae > Cephalopachus > Cephalopachus bancanus. Next base: position 2,827,429 of record JAPVLO010000220.1, on the reverse strand, counting down.
TCCCCTTCTGGGAACATACCTGGAGGAACTCAAATCACTCTATTAAAAAAGATACCAGCACACACATGTTTATTGCAGCATTATTCACAATAGCAAAAACATGAATCCAACAGAACTACTCCTTGAAAGCGGACTGGATAAAGAGAATGTGGTACATATACACAATGCAATGTTACGCAGTCATAAAGACAAAAATTATGAACTTCATATTAACTTGGATGAATTTAGAGTCTTTTATGCTCAGTGATTTATCAAGAAACAAAGATCTGAGTACTACATGCTCTCACTCATAAGAGGACCTAGAGCATTTATCATAATACGATAAGAAAGGGAATGGTAGTAGTGGGACACTGCTAAGGGAGGGCGGCACATAGTACCATAGTACCCAAACTTTACTTGCACGATGACCTTTCATGTACCTAACCCTGAATTGTACCCCACATCTTTACAATAATGATAATAAAAATAAAGAAACCCATCTACAAAAAAGGCCCCAGTCTTGACTTCCCAGATGAATTCTATAAGACATACTAGGAGAAGCTGATACCAATATTACTGAATGTATTTTTTGTAATTTAGAAGGATGGAATGCTTCCTAATCTATTTTATGAAGCAAAAATCATATGAATACCTAAACCTGGCAAAGACCCAACAAGAAAAAAGAATTACAGGCCAATATCCTTGATTGACATAGATGCAAAAGTTCTAAAAAAGATTCTTGAAAGTCAAATCCAACCACACATTTCAAAGATCATTCATAATGACCAAGTTGGCGTCACTCCTGGGATACAGGGCTGGTTTAACATTTAAAAGACTATAAATGTAATTCAGCACATCAACAGATCTAAAACTAAGAACCACTTCGTTATATCATTAGATGTAGAAAAAGCATTTGACAAGATCCAGCATCGCTTCTTAATAAAAACTCTTGAGCACCTAGTCATAGAAGGAACATTCTTCAAACCAATAAGAGTCATCTATGATAAACCCAGAGCTAGCATTTTGCTCAATGGGCAGAAATTAAAAGTATTCCCTCTGAGAACGGGAACTAGAAAAGGATGCCCACCCTCACTCCTCCTGTTCAACATAGTGTTAGAAGTCCTAGCCAGAGCAATTAGACAAAAGAAGGAAATCAGGGGTATCCAATTATGAAAAGAGGAAGTCAAGCTATTCCTCGTTGTAGATATGATTCTATATGTTGAAAACCCTAGGAAATCTGTCAAAAGCCTCCTTGCACTAATAATCAACTTTTGCAAAGTTTTGGGGTACAAAACTAATGTGTAAAAGACAGTTGCATTTCTATATACCAGTAACAACTAGATGAAGTGCCAAATAAAAGCACAGTTCCATTCACAATAGCCACATAAACAAAATGAAATACTTTGGCATCAATCTAACCAGAAAATTGAAAGAATTCTACCACAAGAACTACAAAATGCTGTTCAAATAAATCAAGGATGACACAAACAAATGGAAAAATATTCCATGCTCATAGAGTGGAAGAATCAATATAGTCAAGATGTCCATCCTACCCAAGGTAATCTACATATTCAATGCAATACCCATAAATTGAGATCATTTTTCTCTGACCTGGAAAAGACAATGTATAAATTCACATGGACATAAAAAAGAGTATGAATAGTCAAAATAATCCTCAGCCAAAGGAACAAAGTGGGAGCTATCACATTTCCAGACTTTAAACTTTACTCAAAACTATAGTAGCCAAAACAACTTGGTTTTGGCACAAGAATAGTCACATAGACCAATGGAACAAGACAGAAATTCTGGAAACAAAAACTTGATCTCTCAACCAACTCATCTTTGACAAAGTCACCCGTAACATCCAAGTGTAGAGGAGCCCATATTTAGCAAATGGCTCCAGGAAAAATGACTAGCCACATGTAGAAGAATGAAACTGAACCCCTACCTAGCACCATATTCAAAGATCAACTCTAAGTGGATCAAAGACTTAAACATCTCAAACAGCAAGTATCCTAAAAAAAAAAAAAAAAAAAAAAAAATGTAAGAAATATTCTTATTCACATCAGGGTAGGTAAATAATTATTACACAAATCCCCACAAATGAATGTCATAAAAGCTATGAAAGAAGAGTGAAACCTTATCAAACTGAAAAACTTTTGCACAGCAAAATAAATCAAGAGAGTGACAAGTCAACCTACTTGATGGGAAAATATTTGCTAATTATGTATCTGACAAAGGCTTTACATCCAGTATCTATAAGAAACTCAAATGAGTGGATAGAAACAAAACAACTCCATTAAAAAGTGAGCAAAGGACATGAATAGACAATTTTCACAAGAAGATATACAGGCAGCTAAGGTATATAGCAGATGCATTTTAAAAAATCCTCAGTCTTACTAATCTTCAGAGAAATGCAAATCAATACCACAATGAGACATCCTCTAACTCCAGTAAGGATAGCCATCGTTAATCAGTCAAAAAACAACAGATGCTAGTGTGAGCGCAGAGAAAAGGGAGCACTTCTATACTGTGGGTGTAAAACTAGTTCAACCTCTTTAGAAAGCAGTGTGGAAATTCTAAAAGAACTAAAATTTGACCTTCCATATGATCCAGAAATTCTTCTTCTGGGAATATATCTGTAGAAATATAAATCATTCTACAAAAAGGACATCAGCACACACACGTTTATTGCTGCACTATTCACAATAGCAAAAACATGGAACCACCCCTACTGCACATCAAAGTGGACTAGGCAAAGAAAATGTGGTATATATACCTGATGGAGTATTATACCACCATAAAGAAGAACAAAATTACAGACTCCACAATAAATTGGATGGAGGTGGGAATCATCATACTTAGTGATTTATCACAGAAACAAAGAATCAAATGCCACATGTTCTCATAAGTGAGACCTGATCATTAGTCACGTTATCCAAAGGGAGGGATCAGCAGTTGATGGACAGTGCCAGGGGTGGAAGGGTTGTACACAACAACACAAAAGGTACCCAGCCCCAAACCAGGGGAAGTGAGGACCAGTTGGAGGCCCAAACTTCACCTGCATGAAGTCTACTTCTGTAACTAATCCTGACTTGTACCCCACATCCCTATAATAAAACAAAAAATAATGGTCTCCTGTGTCTGTTGCTGCCATCCTTGTGCCTGTGCATGCCCAGTGTTTAGTTCCCAATTATGAGTGAGAACATGTGGCTTTCAGTTATCCATTTCTGTGATAATTCATTTAGAATGATAGCCTCCAATTGCATTCATGTTTCTGCAAATGGAATGATTTTATCTTATTTTTTATGACTGCAGAGTATTACATGGTGTATATTTGCCACATTTTCTTTATCCAGATCACTGTTGATGGGTACCTAGGTTTGTTCCATGTTTTTGTTGCTGTGAACAGTGCTCAATAAACATATGAGTACAAATGTCTTTTTGGTAGAAAGTTTTGTGCCTCTTTAGGTATGTACCCAGTGGAGAAATCCTGGGTAAATGGTAAATCTATTTTCAGTTTCCTGAGAAATCTTTAGATTGTTTTCCACAAGGGACTGAACAAGGTTACAGTTCTATGGAAGACTCCTACATCTCACTTTGTTGCATATTTGATAGATTTCTAGGCTATACTTTTCTTTGTGGAAAATGTTTAATTGATAATGAATCTCTTTAGTTTATATAGGCCATTTTATTTTATTTTGTGAGCCACTTTTGGTAATTTATTTTTCAACAGCCCGAAGGCACGGGATCTTTTTTGGAATTTTTACATGTCACATAATTGCACAGTCTTTGTATGCATTTTTCATAGTTTTCCCTCATGTTTCTTTTCACTTCTGTAATTTGGTAATTGTATACTTTCTTTCTTTTTTTTGAGTTGGAGTCTCACTCTGTCGCCCAGATTGGAGTGCAGTGGCCGCTTCCGGCCACCGCAGCCTCACCTGCTGGGCTCCGACGATCCTTCTGCCTCCGCCTTCCGAGTAGCCGGAATTACAGGCATGTGCTACCACGCCCGGCTGATTTTTTGATTTACTGTAGAGATGAGGTCTCGCTGTCCAGGCGGGTCTTGAACCCGCAGGCTCAGGCAATCCACTCACCTCAGCCTCCCAAAGGCGCGGGATTACAGGCTGAGCCACCGAGCCCGGCTTATACTTTCTTTCACTTTTAATTTTAATAAACTGAATCTTCTCTAGCTGAAGATTTCCTTTTTAAAACTATTTTTAATAAACAGAATTTTGGTTTTATTGAGTTTCTGTATTTTTTTATTTTCTATTTTATGATCTACACTCTATTCTTTATTATTTCCTTCCTTCTGTTTTCTGGGGGTTTAATTTATTCCTTTTTCAAGTTTCTTTAGGTGAAGTGTTAGGTCATTTATTCAAGATATTCCTTCTTTTTAAATATAGGTGTTAACAGTAAATGTTTTCCCCTTCTGAGCACTTCTTTAGATTCATCCCCAAAAAGTTTTGATGTCTTGTCCTTTTGTTGTCTTTAATGACAAATTATTTTCTAACTTCCCTTGTAATTTTTTCTTTGACATACCTGCTATTTGAGACTGTATAGTGGAGATTCAAGATGGGACTGGGGAGTGGTCAACCTGTGCCTCTCTTGCTGAGTGAAACAGGAAGAACAAACTCAGCCTGAACAGCTGGATGATGGAAGTATACTGCATCCTGCAAAGGTCTGTTCAGTGTATTGGGACCAAGGAGGAGAAAGTCTGGATGGCTGGCATTGAACCAGGACACCCCATCCCCACCAGGAGCCAGGCTTGCAGAGGACCTGGAGCCCTACCTTTTGTGTGAGAGGAGATGCATGCTTCTAACATGGTCGTGGTTGGTCGCCCTCTTCCCAGCGACATGTGGGTCATTGGTCCCAAGTGACGAGACACTGTGTTAGGGCACAGTGGTGTATGGCCAGAGTTCACACAGAGCTAGGGACAGACCTGTGCTCTGAATGCCTATTTCAGTCAGCCACCAAGTGCATGCTCACCACTAGCAGTGCCTGGCTCCCAGGCTGGGAAAACTTGCCTCCCAGTCACACTCACTTGGTACCCATCACCAGCATCTGTTGACCAAACTGCCCCTCTAGACTAGGAAGGTTTTCCTGTCAGTCTCACACACCAAAAAGGCAAGTCCTCTGTGCCAGAAAAAAGTGCTGAACTTGGGCTTGGATGGGAAGGGGAAACATGAAAAGCACCTGGAGGCACTGTTTCCCAGTGGGAATATTTCTGACCTGTAAATGGCAAACAGCTGCCAAGGGACACAGTTCCCCACGTGGACCATGTATTGAGCTCCCACTTGGGGTCAGAAAGCAGTCTGACTGGTCTGACTATGGAGAACACTCTGTAACAGAAAGTTACTTTGTGTGTAGAGCACTGCCAGCACAAGTCATATAGCAGAAGTGAGTACCCCTCTCTCTCTCCCTGAGTGAATATTTTGAAAAAAACAAACAAAAAAACAAAAAACCAGAAAAGGCCTATGGATATCAAGACCATTTCTAACCCCCCCCAAAAAAATTAAATTAAAAAACTAAATATTAACAATAAATGAGAAGTGTTGTTATTCACAGATGAGAAAGAACAAGCAGAAAAATACTATTTTCAAAGCCTTAAGGAAGGATCACCTGCAAAAGTCCCTGAACAATGTAAGACACCAAGAATGAACTATCTCTGATGACACTCATTTAATTCTAATATTGGGTGGCTAAAATGGCTAAAGGAAACCAAGAGAACGTAGAATCAAAGATTACCCAAGCCAAGTAGGAAGTCAAAGTTGAGTTGACCAATATAAAAAAGGTCCATTCTGAAATCCTGAAAATGGAAAATTCCCTCTGTCAATATCAAAGCCCAATAAGAAGCCTAAAAGGCAGAATTGATCAGGCAGAGAAAAAATTTCAGAGCTTGAAGACCAAAATATTGAACTAATTCAGTCTGACAAAAACAGAAAGTTCTCAAAAAGAATAAACAATGCCTATGAGAGGTATGTGACCACATAAAGAAGGCAAATTTATGGTTGACTGGAATCCCCAAAACAGAAGGGGAAAATGAGAACACAATGGAACAGGACTTCCATGAGGTCATTCAGTTAATTTTCCCATATCTCACTAGAGGTGACCATGCAAGCACAAACAATTTAGAGAACACCTGTAAGATATTACGTGAGAAGACCATCCCCAAGACATAGTAACCTGTCTCAAAAAAGTAAACATGAAATAAAAAATGTCTTACTCCATCAAGCTAAGATTCATCAATGATGGAGAATTAAAATCCTTTCCAGACACTGAATCCCTAAGAATGCACCACCTCCAGACCAGCCCACCAGGATATGATTAAGAGAATTTTGAGTACAGAAACAAAACAAAGATTATACTCATCACAAGATCACAGGTATGAACATAGTTAACAGAGCACATAGCTCATTCACAAAATTTAAAAAACTAGAAGGTAAAATAAAAAGAAAGCAAAGCAACCCCCCTTAAGAGCATTAAGTCAAGAAAAAAAACCGGGTTCGGTGGCTCAGCCTGTAATCCCGCGGCTTTGGGAGGCTGAGGTGAGTGGATTGCCTGAGCTCGTGGATTTGAGACCTGCCTGGGCAGCAAGACCTCATCTCTACAATAAATCAAAAAAATCAGCCGGGCATGGTAGCGCATGCCTGTAATTCTGGCTACTTGGAAGGCTGAGGTGGAAGGATCGCCGGAGCCTAGCAGGTTGAGGTTGCGGTGGCTGGGAGCGGCCACTGCACTCTAGTCTGGGCGACAGAGTGAGACTCCAACTCAAAAAAAAAAAAAAAAAAGACAAGAAAAAGTCAAATATATTAATAATTAACTTGAATGGACTGAATGCACAACCAAAAAGACAAAGAAGAGCAAACTGGATAAAGAAACATGGTCCGACATTCTGCTGCCTCCAAAAGACACTCACAGGCTCAAAGTAAAAGGCTGGAAAATTATTTTCCAAGCAAACGGAAAACGAAAAAGAGCAGAGGCAGCTATTGTTATTTCAGATAAAACAGACTTCAGACCAATAAAAGTTAAAAGGCCCAGAAGGACACTACATAATGAAAAAAGACTGAATCCACTCACAAAATATCTATTTTAATATATGTGCCCTACATAGAAGGACCTGGATTTAAAAAATATTTGCTACATAAATTGAGAGGACATAGACACCCATGCAATCATAGTGAAAGACCTCAATACCCTGCTAACAGCACTAGACAGATCATCAAGGCAAAAAAAACAAATAAGGAGATCTAAAGCCTTAACTTGACATTCAATCAAATGGATGGAATAGGTATTTATAGAACACTCCACCCAACAGCCACAGAATATACATTCTACTCATGAGCACATAGAATATACTGCAAGATCAATCATATTCTCAAGCATAAATAAGGATAATTTCATATCAAAATGTTGAAACAATACCAAATATGTTTTTAGATCACAGTGGAATAAAAATAAATATTACCACCAATAAGATCCCACCAAAACACACAAAAACATGAACACTAAACAACATGCTGCTGAGTGACTTTTGGGTTAACACAGAAATCAATACTGAAATAAAAAGATTCCTGAGAACAAACAAAAACAAAGATACATCTTATTAAAATCTCTGGGATGCCATGTAATCAGTGATGAGAGGGAAATTCATAGTACTGCATGCTCATATCAGGAAAATAGAGATCACAAGTAAACAAATGAATGTCACTCCCAAAAAAGCTGGAAATGCAAGAACAATTAAACTCTAACTTCAGTAGAAAAATCTATATTACTAAGATAAAGTCACAATTGTGGAATATAAAAAACAAAAATATAACAGAAGGGATCAACAATACAAAAACTGGTTCTTTGAAAAAAATAAATAACATTAACAGACACCTGGCCAGATTGACCAAAAAAAAAAAAAAAAAAGTGAGAGAAGAAAGAAAGTCTAAATAAACACAATTAGAAGTGAAAAAGGCAATGCTGTAACTGACCTGAAGAAATTCGAAGGATTATCAGAGATTACTATAAACATCTGTATGCAAAAAAAGAAAAAAAAGCAAGAAAGAAGGTGGGATTGGCAGATGCTAAGGGAGGGAGCGACTGAGGAAGGGAGGAGGCATAGGGTAACACAATGGGTACGTCGTCCACTGTCAAGGGGAGATGCTGCCAGCTAGAAGCCCAGAGTTTACCTGCATGCAGACAACTTATGCATCAAATCCTCACTTGTACCCTACAACTCAAATAAAATAAAACAAAATAAACTTTAAAAGACTACATAGCTTCATTTTCAGGTATTTGTAAATTCACCAGATTTTTTTTGTTGTTATTATTTTCTTTGGTCATCAATTTTGACTTTCATATGTCTGGGACTGAATCACTTTGAGTTTATTCTACCTGGATTGTATTGCCTGTTTTTGCTCTTGCTTTCATTTATTTTTTATTTTTTCTGTGCATGAGGTACACTTTCCTGTTTCTTTGCATGTCTCTTTCTTTGTTAAAAATGTAAAATGACATATAAGATATTGTATATCATAGCAACACTGTATGATAATCTGCCCCTTATGATCAATTTTTGTTTGTTTGTTTAGTCATCTTTTTTATTTTTGTAGAGAATCAGTCATAAAAATTATGTGGCCTACATCTTCTGCAGGGTTGAAACTCTCATGTATCTCGTCAGTTTTCTTTTCTCTTGCTTTATTGTTTTGTTTTGTTTTTGTTTTTGTTTTTGTTTTTGTTTAACTACCTAGAGATTGCCCCTGGGTTGTTACTGGTTAAAACTGTTGTTAAGCTTTTTTTATCGCATTTGATTTTAATTCTTAACTATTGAATGTTTGTGCGACTTGGAGGCTGTTGTCACAACTCTGGCAGTTGTGACAAATTTTCTTAGACAATGGGAGTATGGATGTTCCCTGTATGCTCACTCTAAAATTGGCATATTCTGGGATATGTCCACAGTCTTCCAGACTGCAGGGGATGAGTGAAAATTTATTAATTCTCTCTTCATAAGATTTCCCCCAGGTTGGTGCAGCTTATTATTCAGTCAGCATTTTGTCCAAGTTTATATTTAAGTGCCTTGTGTCAGTAGGCTTCCACTTTGTGTTGATGGGTCTATGTGTAGCTTGGTGAATGCTTTCAGGACTGTCCCATGTCTTTGTCTATTTATTCCTGAGTGGGTGCAACCTAAATCATGTGAATGACCTTTCTGATACACAAAGCAGAGTCAATTTTGGTCGTGGGGGAAGAAGGTGGTCTTCTAGATCATTTCTTTGGTGCTATAAAGTATTTAACTGTTCTGTCATATTGCTGTATCATGAAGCTACCAGACTCCTCTTAAATGCTCTATACCAAAATCATTTTCATTTTTCACAATTTTTTAGGCATGTCGTTGTCCAAATAAAGCCAGTCTCTAAAGGCAGAGCTGCTACCCCCATTGAAGAAACAATCTGCAATCTCATTCATTGGACAAAGTTGCATGTTTTCTTCTGGTTACTTAGTTGTAATTGCTTTTGATTATAAATTCAGCTTGGAAGTTTAAAATTTAAAACAATAATGAATTCAAAGTAGAAATTAACTATTTTATTACAAAATAAAACTTTTCCAACATACATGTCCAAAAGCACATGTAAGAAAAGTTGCCTGTTACATACTAACCAGTAAGGTTGGTCTTATAATTAAAGATGCAAATTTATTTAATCCTGGCTTACTTATAAAAGTGTTGTTTCAGAAACATTATACTTTAATCACTAATGTGTCCTATTAGTCGCCATTGAATTTAGGTGCCCTTCTGTAAGAAATGATCCATCAGAAAACAGCATTCTTAACACATTTTTTAGGATGATTATCAGAATAATTTCCAATTATTTAATTCAAACTTTATAATTTATGTCAGTTTTAAAAAGTACAATTTAAAACGTTTTCAAATAGGTACCAAGCTTCAGAAGAAAGTAAAATGCTCATAAGTATAAATCTTAATCAATAATCAGAGATTCATCCTTAAAATATGATTATATTGGTGTATCTTTCTTCTCAACCCATTTAAAAATCAACACAGAATATAACTCAAATCAATCTACTTTATTCCATACCAATTGCCAAGACCTTACGCTAAGCCACCATCATTTCTAGTTTTGTAACTGGATTCTATTTCTACATTTATCTGGCACCAATAAAATCTTCACTCAGTAGCCAATGGAAACTATTAAGAAAAATAAATATAATTTAAAGAAGTTGAAATTAATGTATTGAAACTATATCTTCAAGCCCATGATCATTGCAGCATTAGTCACAATAAGCAAGATATGACATCAATCTACGTGTCCAATAGATAAACAAATAATGAAAATGTGACATGTATACACAATGAAATACTATTGAGCCTTTAAAAAGAAAGAAATTTATGTCATTTGTGACAACATAGATAAACCAAGAGGTTGTTATATTTAGTAAAATAAGTCAGGTATACATAATCTCATTTTTATGTGGAATCTAAAGCAATCAAAATCATAGCAATAAAGAGTAGAGCCGGGTTCAGTGGCTCAGCCTGTAATCCCACGCCTTTGGGAGGCTGAGGTGAGTGGATTGTCTGAGCCCGCAGGTTCGAGACCTGCCTGGGCAGGCAAGACCTCATCTCTACAATAAATCAAAAAAATTAGCCGGGCGTGGTAGCTTGTGCCTGTAGTTCCAGCTACTTGGAAGGCTGAGGCGGAAGGATCGCCAGATCCCAGCAGGCCGAGGCTGCGGTGGCCGGGAGTGGCCACTGCACTCCAGTCTGGGCAACAGAGTGAGACTCCAACTCAAAAAAATAAAATAAAATAAAATAAAATAAAATAAATAAAAACAATAATTTCAAATTGTGTACATATATTAAAACATCACATTGTAACTCATAAATATATGCAATCTTTATTTGTCAATTAAACATAATTTTAATAAATATAATCTTTTTTCTATCTGGCATTTTGTATTGCTTTGTTTTCTTAATGTATTGCTTTATTTTCTTAATATATGGAACAGTCATATCATTAAAAAATAAAATCAGATCTCATAAGACAAATAAATATTTTAAGATGGATTAGTCATTAAAATATAAATTAAAAACTGTGTATGGAAATATAAACTATAGGAATGCAAACATATCGATGTAGAAATTTTTTATTATATATGGACATAAATATGCATACACACATCCATACGTATAGTTCAATATTATTTTATGCTACATCGGATTTTGGGAAGAAACATTCTTACTAAAGAATCTGTTTCATAGACAAATGGAACTTCATATTATCAAAATATGTAAAGTTTCCTCTTAGTCCAAACCCACTCCCAATTCTATTACCTTCTGTATAAATAATTTATATAATTAATATGTGCATGTTTTTATAAATGTTTTATAAGAATCAAATATATTGTTTATAATTTACTTTTTACTCCTCAGCAATTTGTTTTAAAATCTTTCTATAGCAATCTATGTAAATTTACCTCAAATGTATAGCTGATAGATTGAAAATTTCCATATTGGTAGTTTTTTAACATTTTTTTTTTTTTTTTTTGAGTTAGAGTCTCACTCTGTCACCCAAACTGGAGTGCAGAGGCACTCTCCCGGCCACCACAGCCTTGACCTGCTGAGCTCAGGCGATCCTCCCACCTCAGCCTTCCAAGTAGCCAGAACTACAGGCACGTTCTCCCACGCCCAGCTAATTTTTGATTTATTGTAGAACCAAGGTCTCGCCAATTTGCCGGGCGGGTCTCAAACCTGCAGGCTCAGGCAATCCACTCACCTCAGCCTCCCAAAGTGCTGGGATTACAGACTGAGCCACAGAGCCCGGCCTCTTTTTTAACTTATATTTTCATAACATAGAATACTAAAATTATTTATGTCGCAAAGATTGCAATTGCTTAATGCATTGTCTAATCTCCCCTTATTTTTTGGTAATAGAGCTTTAGTTTTTCAAAGCTGCAATGGACCCATCTAAGAGACAGCATTTCACACTTTCTTTTACTGCTAGTTTGGACCATTTAACTAAAATTGGTAAATGAATATATTAATTTTTACAGTATCTTTCAGGCATCATTCTAAGGCAGATAGTGTTTTTCTTCCTTCTAGCCTTCTACTACCTGCTGGCTGTAATAAACATGCAATCACATACCGAAGTGGCAAGATGAAAGAACCTGAATCCTTGTTAATTGTAGGATTTCAATGCAAGCAAAGACCCAGATGCTGAACAATTAACCTGAAAAACCAGCTGTATAGACCTTTGATTTGCATTGCCAAAGTACTTTTGGCAAGCTTATATTCTGTATTTTGAAAGGTAGACTACAAGCTAACCAAGGTGGTAGCATCAAGTAGAATTGTAAAGTGATTCATCAGTAAAAGGATGCAAAGCGGTTTTGGACTCAACCTGAAAGAAATTCATCTTCAAGCAGAGTTAAGTCCCTTATATTGCAGATTTGCAGGATAAAAAGGCAACAGCTTTTGTGCTAGATTTGATGTGTATCTGTACATGTGTAGAAAGACAGATGGATAGATATATAGAGATAATATGTTTTCTAGGGCTCTTGTAAAAAACTACCACAAACTTGAGGGTTTAAAACAAAAGAAACTATCTCGGAGTTATATGAAATCAAATTGTGATCAGGGTTAGTACTTTTTGGGGACACCGAGGGCAAATCTGTCCCATGTTTCTCTTCCTATTTCTGTCACTTAATGACAGTCCATGGCATTTGTTAGTTTGTAGCTGAATAACTCCACTCTCTACCTCCTTGTCACATAAATTTCTTTTATGTGTTTCTTTCTGTCTTCATATAGTCTTCTTAGATTTAGGATCCATCGAACTCAGTATGATCTCATCTTAACTAATTACAACTGCTAAAAGCCTATTTCCAAATAAGGTTACTTTCTGAGGTTTCATGTGGACATGAATTTTGGAGGGATACTATTCAGCACAAAATAGATAGATGATACCTGGATAAATAGAAATGCCACAGAGTTAGCAGTAATGGGATCTTAAAATATAATTACTCTATTGCAAAGAGGGAGTTAGGATGTTGCTTTTTTATCATTATTTCACATGGCCTCAATTTTCAAAGAGGAACTGATGGAAAACACACAGATATTAGTAAATGTAAAATTTCCTTCTTTTTTTTTTTTTTGAGTTGGAGTCTCACTCTGTCCCCCGGGCTGGAGTGCAGTGGCACACTGGTGGCAACCCCAGCGTCAACCTGCTGGGCTCCAGGGATCCTTCTGCCTCAACCTTCCAAGTAGGGGCACCCTACCGCACCAGGCTAATTTTTTTTTTTTTTGAGACGAGGTCTCACCAAGTTTCCCAGGCTGTTCTCGAACCCATAAAATTTCTTAATCTTAAATAATTTGTTTACATAAGCTCTTTGGTTACGACTACTTGCATTTGGGAATGAAAACAAATAAATCAATGTCAACCATATGTTCATACCTGTCCTGCAAAAACAGCCTGTGGCAATTTTACCACTAAAGAAAATCTATGTCCCCTAAAAACTGAGCAATCAACAAGAAAGACAAAATCTTTATTACTCAATTCAATGATGGCAATGGAGGTTGAGGGTACCGAAAAAACTTAGAGAAGACACAGAGAACGTGGAGGGTGGTTAAAAAAAAAAAAATAGCTGAGTTCATCCTTGTGTGCAAACTTCCCAAAGAGCAAAGTTGTAGACATTCATTCCATTTGGTATTTCCAGATCCTTGCATTCTGGGATAGAGGTGTATACCTGCAGGGAACAGTAAGGTCTAATCCAAAGACCACTTTAGTTTATCTACTTCTTAAGCAAGACTTCATCAAAATCTAAAGCAAGGCAACAAGCTATGATAGCTGCATTTTTATGGGTTTCTTGTATTGGATTAAAAAGGAAAAATATTCAGTGTTAGATAAGTGCTCTCATAAGCATGAAACAATCTCAAGCATTTTAAATAGCTAATAATTACAAGCATGGCTAATTTATTTGTTAATGATAATATCCTTAGTTTTATATATTTACTCAATAAAACAAAAGTGAGTCAATCCTAACTTGTGAATAGCTGTTAAATACAAAGTTGGCCATTATCCATGTGAATAATCATGTCCTTGGAGCTTTATATATACTACATTATTTATGATAATTTATATTCTAATGGTTAGAACTGTTAAAGTCTATGACAGATGGTTTGGGGCTAGAATACTACTCTACAGCCAAAATGACCAATGAGTCCTATAGGGCAGGGGTTCCCAACTCCTATGCCATGGACCGGTACTGGTCTGTGGTCTGTTAGGAACTGTGCTGCACAGCAGGAAGTGAGCGGCGTGCAAGCTAGCAAAGCTTCATCTGTATTTACAGTTGCTCCCCATCCTGGCATTACTGCCTGAACTCTGCCTTCTGCCAGTCAAATCAGTGGTGTTGTTTGATTCTCACAGGAGCACGGAACCCTATTGTGAACTGTGCAGGTGAGGGATGTAGGTTGTGTACTCCTTATGAGAATCTAGTGCCTGATGATCTGAGTTGGAGCTGACAGCAGATGTTAGCACTGGGGAGTGGCTGCAAGTACAGATGAACATTAGCAGTGAGGTTTGCACAGAGACCATAATAAGTCAATTGCATGCAGGCTCATATCAAAACCCTATCAGTGAATGGCAAGTGAGTTGATGTACTTCAATTGTACAGCTGCATCTGGGGCAGTCTTAAAGTCAGAATCTGACACATTTCAGTCTGCGCGTGTCCTGCCCATTGTTTTGTTTATCACTTCCATCCATGCCTCTTTTTTTTATGGTGAGATGTATACTTTTTTCATTTTATACTACAATGTAATAATAATAGAAATAAATGCATAATAAATGCTATGTGCTTGAATCACCCCGACATCATCTTTCCATACTCTTACCCAACACCCCCCACCAGGTCCATGAAAAAATTATCTGCCTCGAAGCCGGTACTTGATACCAAAAAGATGTGGACTGCTACTGTAGGGGATAATTATAGGTACTTCTGGTGTCATGAAACAGCTAATCCTTCTCTTGAAAAAAAAAAATACCTCACGTCTTATATTGTCCATTATTTTTCAATATTTTACTTTATCTTATATAATTGTAAGAATAATATCTTTAATTGCATTTATTTTGCTTGTTAAAAAGATTTTTTAATTAAAAAAATAAGGAATCATGGGAAGATAGTGTTCAGATAGCCCGAAAAACCTAATTATTATGTGACTAATACATCATACTGGAATTGCATACTTTAGTGTATAACTGCATTAAAATGTCAGTTATGATAATGTCTAATTTTTTTCAAAATATAACTTAGAAGCAGAATGTACATATTCATGACACACTGAGAAAAATAAATTTTAAATGCACTTTTTATAAATTCTAAAAAATTGTAATTTCTTAATTGATATTATAATACTTTTATAATCTCTATCTCTACTGTAATAACTAGGGCTTAGATTTCATATTACTTGAGCAGAATGCAAGATCAGATATATTTGCTTCACAAATGCCACCGTAAAAATCAAAACTGAAATAGACATTTATCCACAAGTAAGTTCTGAAGAGGTCAGAAGTGCAGGATGTAAAAGAAATGTATGAATATATAATAAGTGCCAGATAAGGAAAAAAATAAGGAATATATTGATCAAACATACTATGAAAAGAAGATTTTTTAGAGTAGTACATGATCACCTTTCAGTTCTTTCTTGCAGAAATTGATAGTATAAATTGGTTACCCATAATCCACTAGGCACACCTTCAAGTACATTAAAATAAATCTTTTAAAAATCTGCCAAGTATTATATAAATTTAAGTAGATTATAGCAAAACCTTTTCTCAGTTTGTCTCTTACATTTTTATTGAAGGAAAACTACATCGGTAAGTTAAATTAAGGTGTGTTTGTGACCATAAAATTTGAAGTCGCCAGAATTCTTTAAGAGAATGAACATTACTTATGAGGTATAGATCAAAGTACATTTACATGTTTATTTAAAAATGAGTCTACTTCAAATGCACTAAATTCATTAATCTGAAAGTTACTTAGAACTGTAAAAGAATTACTGAGTAAAATCACTTAATACATATCCTCATTTTTTAGTTCCCTAAAATTATTTTAGTTGACACATATATAAATGAAATTTATTCTTTTGATGAGTTCATATCTCCTTCTTTGTTTCAGGATGCTGAAAGCTGGAAAGCAAAACTAAATCTTCGTTGTGGCAAGGAATGCAAAATAAGTACCTGATTTTGAATAAGAGGAAACATGCATTCATAGATTTTGCTTTCTTTTAAAATTATTTTTCTTTAATTGGAAATAAAAATAAAGTTAAATTAGCATTGTTTTGTGAGTTACGTTATAACCCATAATTCTAAATTGCATCTTCTGTTTCTGAATGAAATTTAGAAATATAAATTGGGTAATGCTTTTCTACAAAGCAGATCAAAGTTCTATCTACAGTGTTTATGCCCATAAACTCTAAGCAAATGTTTCTGTTGGTCTTTATCATTACGTTAATTATAAGATTCCAAGAACAGAAGCTGTAGAGTACAAGTTTTATATGTCAAATATGTTTACAATGTAGTTTATTAAATAATTTTAACTAATAGGTAATCTACTTATATATTTAATATAGTTATATATTTAATACAAATAATAAAAAGTTATCTGAAGGTGATTTACATCTTAAAATAATTCCATAGCTCTTTGTGATCTTACAGTAGCTTAAAATAATTTTTATTAAATAATATATTTCACTAAATAATACTTCAAAGTTCTGTGGTATCACAATGAAAAACAATTCAAATTAAAAGTTTAAGTACTGCCGGGCTCGGTGGCTCAGCCTGTAATCCTGCGCCTTGGGAGGTTGAGGTGAGTGGATTGCCTGAGCCGGCAGGTTCGAGACCCGCCTGGGCAACTTGGCGAGACCTCATCTCTACAATAAATCAAAAATTAGCCGGGCATGGTAGCACGCGCCTGTAGTTCCAGTTACTTGGAAGGTGAGGCGGAAGGATCGCCAGAGCCCAGCAGGTCGAGGCTGCTGTGGCCAAAAGCGGCCACTGCACTCCAGACTGAGCAACAGAGTGAGACTCCAACTCAAAAAAAAGTTTATGTACTTATATGCAAATCTTTCTCATTCAAGTATGCAAAGTCACATGAATAACAGCATTTGAAACATATATGCAGATATGAAGCTACTATATGTATGTATGTAGACAGATACTTCTTATATTTTCTCACGTATTTGTACGTAAAAAAAGCAATCAGTATTCAGAATGTCATTTATATATTTATACTTTGCTTTCATGATTATAAGTAGTAAAAAGATAAAGTCAATGGGTTTTTTAATGAATTCAGTAAAGTTTGTTCAGTTTTATTCTTTTTTATATTATAGTCTCTATTGATTTTTAATAGTTCCGAAGAGATTTTAAAAGCACACATTTATTAACATATGTATGCTTATGTACAACATATGTAACATGTACATATGTATCTTCACAGAAATGCTATCTCATTGGAAATTTATATCTAGGAATAATACTAATTTGTTGTGTTTCTTTTAAAATATAAAAACTCCCTTTGCCTTTTTTTGTAATGTTTTGTAACATTTTATTTTTGAGTCGGAGTCTCACTCTGTCGCCCAGACTGGAGTGCAGTGGCCACTCCCGGCCACCGCAGCCTCGACCTGCTGGGCTCCAGCGATCCTTCTGCCTCAGCCTTCAGAGTAGCTGGAACTACAGACGCGTATTACCACGCCCGGCTAATTTTTGATTTATTGTAGAGATGAGATCTCGCTGCCCAGGGGGGTCTCGAACCCGCGGGCTCAGGCAATCCGCTCACCTTGGCCTCCGAAAGCACTGGGATTACAGGCTGAGCCACCTAGCCCAGCCATTTTTATATTTTATACATACAAAATGTCTTATGTGTGAAGTAATGTCGTAATTATAAAATAAACTCTTGTTGACTCATAATCCAGCCTAAGAGCTAGAAAACAAACAATACTTTGCATGTACCACATACTCTTCCTTTATGTTGGTTCTTTGCCGCCCCTCCCCCAATAAATAAGCATTATTCAAAAATTCAATGTATCAGTCAGCTTTCCTTGAATACAAAATCACCACAAAATTTGAATGACCAGCGATTAGTATTTATCTCTGACTCATAATTCTGTGGAGAGGATGAGATGGCTCTGATTTAAGGTATACATCTAGTTCAAGTCACTTCCATACTTGGCTCCTGGAAAAGGTCAGGAACAAAAATGCAAAATGGCACTTTGACATTTCCACTCACAATCCCATTGACCAAACAAGTGTCATGGCCCAAAGCAACATCACAGACATGTGCCCTGGAGACAATGTGTGTGGGGAGATGAATATTTGTTGAACAGTAATCTAATCTATTATGTGTTTGTCATTTATTTTTTAAAATTTTTTCCTCAAATTATGAGCATTTGCCTATAGAATTAAATTTCAAAAGGAGAGAGAGGGCTTCACAGGTTTTTGGTAACTTAAGGTAGCAAAGTCAATAGTAACTTTCATTAATTCATTTATTTAATATTAATTTAAAAGTGGATACTATGTTTCAGGCATACTTTCTCTCCCCCACACCAATAAATTTCACCATTTAAGATTTCATTTTATTTCTTTCAGGGTTTTATTCTAGATATAAAATACTTAAAGAAATTACCACTTCTATTCAGTACAGTAGTTGATGTTTTTTATTTACTTGATAGTAATAGTCATCAACATTTTAAAATATTCAGTCAAGATGGATACTGTCAAGTGAATTTTAACATATTAAACTATTTTAATGAAGTTAAGGTTACTATAATTAGATTGATTTTATCATTTACATAAAAATCATTATACTTTGTTATTTGTTAAACTCTGATGTATTCTGGGCAATACTATGGGGGAAAAAACTCCATTAATTTATCTGTAAAGTTTGTTCCTCCAAGAAAACTTTCAAACATCAACAGCTTAATTTTTTTAACTAATATGTTTTGCTAGATAAAAATTTGAAGATTGTAGATTCTCTTTCTTGCTTTGTTCTACTTTAGAGCAAGCACAACTTGGATTTTTTTAAAGAGTAAGTGGGGCTTTTTTGGCACAAACTATTAATTTTCAGAAAACTTCTACAGAGGTAGATTTCTCATGGCATTATTAGACATATTAACAATAAGACTCCACATTTAAACATTTTTACTAGTTATTGAATGAGATTTTGAGAAATCTAATTTTAACTAATCTTTGTCTTTGTCTAACGAAGAATACTCTAAAATATTTGTAAAAAAATCATCATGTGTCATTGTATATCAATCAACTCCATAAATAAGAGTCAAGGATTCTTAAGTTTCACATTGAAATGCTTCCAATCAATGTTTAAGCAGGTTTCTTCTATCAGCCTATACCTCACAATAATCTATGGAACGCATGTGGAAAACATATATCAATTAGTCTCATTTGACATTGTCATTATAAAATCCAAAATGGAAAAGAAAGTATGAAAGTTCAGTTTTTGCAAATCAATAAAGTTGCAATTAGACACATTTATTTATGACAGTCTGTGAAAGGAAAATGTAGGGCCAAAAGCCACAACACAAATATTTTCTTTACCTCTGCAATTTTCAAAGCCTCTTTTAGAATGCACCTGTTCACAAAAATCTTTGATATACAAACAGGAAAAACATATTTGCTTCAAGAACTTCTATAACATTTAGGCCATATCACTAAATCTATATTGGCAATATTTTGCATTGGCCAATATTTTAGTTGAGCATTTAGGAGCAAGGATATTCTCTTTCCATTCCATTCTCTGACCATTGGGTCAGAGAAGCAACACCTTAATAAAAGAAAGGGAAGAGAGAAGACAGGACGGAGGGAGGGAGAGAGAGAGAGAGAGAGAGAGAGAGAGAGAGAGAGAGAGAGATTTCCCAAAACATATCTAACATGCCATAGTGATTAGAACATTGTTAATACAATATGTTTTCTTAACTCAACAATGAGAAAATAAATAGAACTTTTTGCTTGTTGGGATCATTATCTTTATGATTCTTATAAAACATGTCTATTTCACAATTACATATTGATATCAAAAAGTTCAACATTTTATATGGTCAAATTAAAAACTTCAGTTATAAAAGGGCCTGTAGAATTCTGCATAAATTACATGTTCTTTAAAGCCAGACACTGGGCAGACAGCTAAAGAGAAGTTCATGCTGGATTTACGACAAACTTACTTATTCTAACATAAAATAAGTTGTGAAAGGTGTGTAGGGGAAAGAATAGATATAATTTTCATGTGTTTATGAATCATTGATTGTTTTAAAATAATATTTTAACAATAAAATTTGCTTCCTTGGAAATATAAAACAAATATCAACATGTTATTTGAATTCTTTGCCACATTAGAATGTAACAATTTCTGTTGAGAACAATCAATAACTTGTCATGGTATTAATTATATCGGGTTAATTTAAAAAATGCAAGTGAACTGTAGCAAAAATTACTTGTTATGGAAATAATTTGTGATGCCACTATAATGTGGTATAGTCACTTGCAAATTTCATAGCCTAAAGCTAGATATGCTCAAACATTTTGTCATTAGCAAATCAAATTCATTTAACTTCATATTCCATAGTTTTTATATGATAATAAGGCATGATTGTATGATTCAAATTAAATAACACATGAGAATGCAATTAAAGCTGTAAAATGAATACACAACCACAGTTATTAGCATACTTATTTAGGTGCCTTATGGGAAAATCGTAATTGGAGCTGTAGTCAATCTTAGTTTAGATCTTATGCCTGAATGTTTTGTTTGTATCATGGCAGACTTTCACAAGTGTATATGGAAATATCCAGACAGGTTTAATCTTTAATGCATTGTCTCTGATAAATTTCCACTGAAAAAATCTACTCCTGGAGTTGGAAGTTTCTTTATTTTTAAAACTTTGAAGGATATAAAATGGTTCCTCTATTTTAAGGCTGCTTCTGTTGTCAGAACTGTCTTCTTAGAACTCTGTTCATATCAGCAGCAATGGAAAGGTCAGAAAGAAATTCCACTGTCCGTACTACCTTTCCAGGCAATAGCAATGAAATACAAAAAGCAACAGGTAGAAGTGGTATAACATGAGGATCGATCGAGGCAACATTTAATGAGTAAATTATGCTGAAACAAGATTCAAAAGAGCTCTACAGTTACATTTAATCTGGTGCCCATGTCTTTCACAGTTTAAATAGCAGATTGCCATTTTGAAAAATGAAATGGGAGAAATCTAAGCTTCTAGGCATTTTGCCTAATTTTTTTTTGGGCTCTCCTTCATTTCCTTTAAGCTTTAGACACATGACCACACAGCTCAGAAATGGGATATATCAAATTATAAGTTGCAATATTTGTGATGTGAGGGGCTGGAGGCAACTTGTTGAGGAATTTTAATACTAAGAAGTTGCCAGAGGCTTTCAGAAGCATATTGTTGATGATCCAGATAGGAATGATTTTAATAAGAAAGATTGTCAAGTACAAAAATGTCAACTGATTTCCCAGAGCACTGCACTGAAAAATGGTGGGTATAGAAGAAGATTTGGTTAAGTCCCCCATAGCTAAAAAAAAAAAAAAAAAGGCATTTGAAAGAATTCAACATTTTAAAAAACCATAGATGATGAATCAATTACATTAAAGTAAAAGATTCTAAAAGTACTTAGGAAATTATGAATGTGCTATCTTCATTGGATCATTAATGTTTCAAAAATATTTAAAGGTAAACATCCTGAAACAATGACAAGACTGCATACAAAATAATAAAAAGATTGGGGCTAATGGTAGAAAAAGGAAACCCTTTTCTTTCTTTCTTTTCTTTCTTTCTTTTTTTAGGAAGCAGGATTTATTGAGAAGACAATAAAGTTCCCACAGTGGGAGGGGACCCAGGGGGGTTGCCCAGGAAATGCTTTTCAAAGAATAGTGGGCTTATTTTTCAATTTGGATATGATATAATAATAGATTAGCTTAAGAGCTTAAGAACTGCTAATGTCTTAGAGATAGGATTAACTTTTTAATGATAAGAAAATGTTGAATATATTAATTATTTTATTAAATATGGATAATCAATAATCACATTGATGATTATTATAACTATTATTTAAAGCCCCAATTGCAAATTAGATTTTTTTTAAACTCTAGAAAATATCTTTTCTTCTAAACACACAAGAGTGTAATAAATGATGCTTGGCTTTTTTTTTTTTATTTTTTTTGAGTTGGAGTCTCACTCTGTCACCAGACTGGAGGAGTGCAGTGGCCGCTCCCGGCCACCGCAGCCTCGACCTGCTGGGCTCCGGCGATCCTTCCGCCTCAGCCTTCCAAGTAGCTGGAACTACAGGCGCGCGCTACCACACCCGGCTAATTTTTGATTTATTGTAGAGATGAGGTCTCACCAATGCTGCTTGGCTTTTAAACGTTACTATCTTTCTTTCAAAACAAATATTTCACATTGCTTTTTAAATAAATATATGTCTGAATTAATTTAAAGTGAACATGACCTCAAATTAACTTTTTAAATCTGTAACATAGTATATACAACATAAATGTGGCTAAAAAGCAGTGGGTTAAATGAGCTGATTCAATAAGTCAGATTGTTGAGATTTAATTACTTCTTTCCCATCTCCCCCACAGACCTCTCTTTCTAAGTCTAACCTTGAGAACTTTGTTTGATCTCTCATAAATTCTCATATAAATCTGGATAGTCTTAATACTTACATCATAGATTGGTGAGAATTTTAAACTCAATGCCTGGCACATGTTATGTATTTAATGTTTTATGGTTATTTCCATAGGGAACTGTTGTCATAGTACTAAATTATGAATAAAACGTATAGAAAGCAATTAATTAGCAAATAGTTGTTTGGACCACAAGTAAAGTCAGGTGATTCACTGTGGTAATTCATTGCAAAAGTAATTCGTCATTTCAGGTGAAATGATTGGTATAAAACTGAATTAGCTCCTCTACAATTTGGGAGAGTCACAATGTAAAAGTGAACTCTGCACATTCCACTTACCTTTCAAGAAAATCAGGTTATTTTCCCACAAGCTATTACTTTGTTTATTTTGCCAGATTTATGAAGGTCTGACTGACAAATAAAAGTTGTATATATTTAAGGTAATGTGATATTTTGATATGTGTATACACTGTAAAATGATTATCATACAATTTTTTCTAAATTGTGATCCTAATTAATTTGAATTTTTAATGTTATGGATGATTTTCATGATGTTTCTCTTGGATAAATTGATGTTTCTTTTTGTAAAAGAAGAAATATCTATTCTTAAATGTCAAATCCTACATAAAAATTAAGTATTAATTTATTTTATATCAAAAAGAAATCTACTTATTGAAACATGTTGATTTGAGAAATTATCTACTTGATAAAAATCATTACAAAATAGAGAGATTTTGTGGTTCTAAAGTATTCATTTCTTATGTACACTCTAAATATAAAACTGGTACCAGCAGTAATTATGAAAAAAGAATTAAATTGCAGGGTGCCATATGTAGTGACTTTTATAGTTGCATTCATATTGATTACATGTAATTTTTATAGCAGACCTCTTTTAACTTTATAAAAGAATATGGCAATTGGATGCTTTTAAATTACCACATGATATATGATCCAAAAGAAATGTTGTAGAAAAACTATCTGAACTTAAATGTGTATTTTCATTATGCCTAAAAATAGCCACCTTGGTATTTTAACAATTTTAGAAAAGATAATGTAACATTGCTATTAATTTTTATAATCATCTTTTATTTTGTAAAAAAAAAATAATTATAAAGTTTTGAAATTAGGAAATGGTTCCCACAGAACTACTGGCATATTTATCATTGATATTAAACTTTTGAAAATAATAATCTGTATTAATGAAGATTGGCGCCAGCAGCTGTATGATAACATGAAATCTTTGTCCCTTCACAATGTACATGTATTTTATTATCTTGACTGCTTACTCTCTTGATGTATTATACTGTGGCAGTCATAGATAGTACACAAATTTTCCAGTGGAAAGACATTCCATTTTTAACTCAAAATGTGTATGCAAAAGTTCCTCTTAAACAACACATTTATAGTTTTAGTTCTACTTTCTATAAAATTTTTAAGCTAATAAACATATAAAATGACATAGATGATGATCATATTTTATTATACATAAAAGCAAATTGTGTTGATCATGAAGGATAAAAATAAAACATTCCTATTCTGCTCTTCATATTTAAAATTAAGATTTTAATTTTTTTTGTTCATGTTCCATTGGCCAGCACATGTTCCAGAAATGTGATGGTACAAACTTAAACGATGGCAGAAACACCGCTCAAATCTACATGTCTAACTTAACAAATTATAATGGTTTAACATTTTTTAAAAAATATTTCAATTTTCCTTCAGTCACTGCATAATAATACTTCTATGTTATTCCTTTAATATAAAGAAAATTATTTCTAAATACAGATTATTTTTAGAACCAAAAACTTGCTGTGAGAGCAATTTTGAAAAAAAATAAAAGGAAAACTACATAAAGTTATCAACCTAAAAAGAATCTGAACCACCAGAAACTATGTAACAATGCAGCTAATTGGGACTCATGAGAATCAAACTTCTGATGTTGGTCACACTAGCACAGAGACAAAAAAACAAAGATTGAGATGCATGAGCTCATGGCATACTGATTGTGAGCTCTATTTACTGCCTTCTATAGAAATGCAGCACATTTCTTTCACAAATTCAATAGAAAATGTTGGTATGTGATACAGATTTAGACAGAGTACTTATAATTCTTAAACCCCTAAATATGGGAAGCAGCATCACGTTGCTGTCACATATAAACACAAAAACTTGCAAAAAGATGACATGTTAGACAAATTTATGATTGTAGAATACTGGAAAGAATATATTAATCAGCCGGGCGTGGTAGCGCATGCCTGTAATTCTGGCTACTCAGAAGGCTGAGGTGGAAGGATCGCCGGAGCCCAGCAAGTCGAGGCTGCTGTGGCCGGGAGCGGCCACAGCACTCCAGTCTGGGCGACAGTGAGACTCCAACTCAAAAAAAAAAAAAAAAAAAAAGAATATATTATTTAGGTATCTGTGTCTTATTCTCACTTTTACTACCATCTAACTATATACTTCTTGGACATTGTTTCCTAAAATAAGAGTGTTTAACTACATAACCACTAATATTCAGTCACAATTTTTCATTCTTCACCCTCATCCAAATTATGTATTAATTATTATCAAATTCGTGCATGTAAAAAGTAATTTCTTATATACAGTCATTCATATATAGGTATACTTATGGGGAATTCTTTCAAATATAAAATGTTTGCATGAACAAAACATATAAATTAATAGGATGTTGATAGCAACAACTACATAGTCACAGATTTAAATATTGTTTAGTAAGTTAAAGTGGATAGCAATAACTCTATTATAAGATTTACATACTGTAGGACTGAAATTAGCTAATGTGGGTAATGCATGTTGTACAATTTTAAATCACAATTTAATAATTTCAAAAGATAAGGATGATCATTTCTTATTAAATTATTTTATAATCTCCCTGCATTTATGTTTTTCCAAAATCTACTTTTACCCTAATTTCGGTTTTAAGACATCATTAATGAATCACACAGAAACAGCAGCAACAGCAAAGTACTATATATCACCCAAGGAAAAAGTAGAACATACCTAAGGGGTAAATTATTATTGCAACTTCTTCTTCCGTGTTGATTGATTTAGTTCAACAAATGTTTACAGAAAACCTGTACTACTGTAGCTTCAGATGGAAAAGTGTGAACAAGAGAGAATGTGTACTTCATTCTTGAAATTTAAGGTCAATTAAGACTAAATAAACAATTTTAAGCATGAAGCTTATCAGCCTCCATTGCTAGTTAATTTTAGGACCTCAGGAAAAGAAACTGCTACACCAATTAAATATTGGTGTAAATATAGTTTAGAACTGTGTTATCAAGCTAAGATCAAGAATAGTAGTTGACTGTAATGGTTAGTTGTGAATTGGAAACACATGGATTAGAATAGGTGACAGCTCCAGAATGACTGAAGAAGTAATTGCAGGATATTAGTGGGAATTTATTTCACGTATTAAAGGAAGCCTTTGGAAATAGTCTGAAAAAATCCCAGAAGACTAATTACTCTAAAATATTCTATGCATATATGCTTTTTGGGACACAGTGACAGTTAGGTAGTATAACATATATATATTCCCTAGTGTCTTTTGTTTTTCTTTCACTAACAGAACCTCACAGACTAGGTAATTTATAAAGAACAAACATTTATTTCTCACAGTTCAAGGTACTAACAATTTCATTGTCTGGTGAGGACCTAGGCTCTTCTTTCAAGATGACACTTTGAGGACAACATTCTCAAGAGGGGAGGAATTCTGTGGCCTCACATAGCTGAAAGTGGAAGACCAAAAAGGGTTACCTCCCTCCACCAAGCTCTTTTATAAGGGTAACTAATACCACCAATACCTGCCAATGTCTACTCCTCCCATTACCACTGCACTGGAAATTAAATTTCAAAATGAACTTTGGAGGGTAGAAAAACATTCAAACCATTTCACCTGGGAATGAGGGGACTATTTTTATAGCTAGTAAGGCCTAAAACTAGTTTAGGGCCTAAAAGTCTTCAATCAGATATTAGATAATGTCTAATTTCTTGACGTAGAACTCCCTTGGTGATTTATTTATCCTCAAAGAATAAAAAAGATTGACTGGGTGAATGGAAAGTAAAATTAACATTTTGTTCTTACTGGCTCACTACTTTTACAGTATGCAAATGTATTTTAGGTCAGGATAGGGAACCGAACTTTCAGTGAAATGCTGATATGTTTATTTCTTTTTTTTAAATTTATTTTAAAGATGTAGTGTACAATTCAGGGTTAGGTGTACAAATGGTCATTGTATAGGTTAAACTATAACTCCAAAGAGATTGTTAAGCATTTAAATCTCACTCATGACTTAAACTAAAAATAATAAAAGTGTAGATTTAATATGGTACATTTACATTCCCTCATGTTGAAAAAGACAAAACTCGAAAAATAGCAATTTGATGATTTTGCCCAAGGACACACAGCTACCTCATCATTCTAGAATAGGCATTTGAACACAATTTAGGGCTATTACTTCATAACATTAAATCTTACAACTTCTATTGAACCTACTTCTTAGGATAATTCCAGAAAATTCATACATCAGGCATTTTTGGAAAATTACCTTCAAATAAAAAATTAGCAGATATTCTGAAACTTTTAAAACATTTTGATTTGTCTGAGGACATAAGCTGTAATAGATTAAATAAACTATTAAAATAAAATTTACTATAATCCTAAATTCAATAATAAAATTACATTTGCCATTATAATAGTGTCTAATGCCATTTTATCTAGTTAAAATACCTATAATTAAACATCTAAAGACACATTTTTGGTTATAAAGGTACTAATATAAATATATCTATAGAACAAAAAAGTCATTTTTTACCCACTGTTACAAAAACTACTTGCTTCACAATGACAAAAACCACATTATTTATGTGCTAATATTCTGTGTACATTTTACTTTTTTTTTTTTTTTTTTGAGTTGGAGTCTCACTCTGTCGCCCAGATTGGAGTGCAGTGGCTGCTCCCAGCCACCGCAACCTCGACCTGCTGGGCTCTGGCTATCCTTTCGCATCAGCCTTCCAAGTAGCTGGAACTACAGGCACATGCTACCACGCCTGGCTAATTTTTGATTTATAATAGAGATGAGGTCTTGCCAAGTTGCCCAGGCGGGTCTCAAACTCATGGGCTCAGGCAATCCACTCACTTCAGCCTTCCAAAGGCACGGGATTACAGGCTGAGCCACCAAGTCCAGCTCATTTTGCATTTTTATATATGTATTTGCTGAAACCTTTTGATGGTTATCTAAATTTATCTGTATTCTGTGTATAGAAGCTTGGTAGACTTTTTTTTTAATTTTTAGTTTGACTTACTACTTAATGCCAGAGTCAGAGTAACATAAACCAACTTCTTTCACTCTGAACCTGATTAGAAATATTTTGTTATAATTGATGTTAGGTAATGTTTTAATATTGGTATTATTCTATTTATTAAAATGCATGTTTCAAGCCAAGTAAAAATAAAAATCTGATGTTTTCATGCTATCATACTTATTATCATTATGATAAAATTTGCAAAATATTTTAAGGCTTCATAAAGCTGTAACAAAATCCTTTTCTATCTCTGTATCTTTTCATGCCCATTCATTTTTATGTCTAAATTAAAAATTTATACAGTTTTCTTTGTTGAAATTTTACTGTCTAAATGTCTTTTTTCATTATGCAAATATTACAGCAGTATGAAAACTGTGATTTGAATACATCCAATAGCTCTCTCTTGCTGCAAATTCTCACACACACACAAATGTGTACACACAATTTTCAGTGAGAGATGTTGTTCAGGTGTGCAAAGATCTGAAAGCGAATAAAATTTACTTAAAAAAACCATGTTCTCATCTCATTAGATCTTTAGTAAAAATTAAAATATCACCTGAGATATTATTTATCTGTTATCAAGCATCTAAATTTCAGTGTTATCAAGTGCATTATCCCAATGATATTTTGTCATAATATTTGAGGGATGCTATAAATAGTTTTCATCTGATTGACTTTTAAGAGTCATCAGTGAAATCAATCACTCCAAATTGCTAGAAGACTGTAGCTGCATAAATATTTTTCTGGCCATACTGAATACATATAAGTCAATACTCACCACGTTTTTCATGGATATTTTTTATTTTGATGGGTCCATGTGACTAATCTTGCTTATCTGCTTTGTAGTACTAGTTGTAAAATATTTTTAATATAATACTAAATATACAAGGCAAAATGTTTAAATTTAATAGAGTTAAACATCTATACTCTTAACCACTATTATCTGACCCTTCTGAATCACAGATCTGGGTCTGAGTGAAAGTGATTTTTAAAAGTAACATTATCTTTCCAGTAATGGAGCCAAAATTTATGATAATATAGAAAAAACAACATCCTTGTCACCTGGGAAAGGAACATCAAGAAGCAAAGTGTGAGGGTTGATTTCAACAATAATCCTTTTTTATAGAAGACTGCTGGAGCCTTTTTAAAGTGCAAAATGTAGTAGCTCTCTGAAAATGTTACAACAACCTTAAATTTAAAATGCTGTTATTTTTCCCATCCCTGGCCAAACAGCTCTCACCGTGGCTTGATTTCCATTCCTCCCATCTCTAACTAAAATCTTATCAGAAACAACTGGTGAGAACCCCAGATCCTGCACCTCCAACACAAAACACCTCTAAGTACCTTTGAATATTTTCAAGGTTTTATTCCTGAAGACATCACTTACACATTCTGCAAGGCAGAAGAATGCCATCAAGTTGGCAGCATGTACGAACAGCACAGATTGTACTGTCTGCCTTTATGGAGTGCCTTCAAAACAAGGCTAGAATCAATTATTCACACTGAACTTTAATTCCTAAAGTCTACCAACTACCAATACCAACTGGCTGGGAGACCAAGTTGGAAGCAGTGTCACTCTATTCACCTCATTTTATATACTTCACACTTGGGGATCCTGAACGATTTTATTTTCTAGGCTATCATGTGTACCATTAAGAACATATTTTTTGTATAAAAAGAAGGTGTTAACTTCCTTTTGAAAACACAGTGGTTTATGTATTAGAGGAGTTTAAAATAAATTTTTAAGTGTTTAAGTACACATCACTAGTGAATCATGTAAACTTCAGATGACCACAGAGATTTCTGCAAAATGAGGTCATTCTTGGCTATTTATGGGAACTTACTGGAGAGATAACTGACTCACTATTTGCATGTATACTTTAGGCAGTTATTCCTATAAATGAAGGTCATAAAAATAGAAGAGCTATTGTAAAATTAGCTCCTCCTTTCACCTGAAGTAATCATTGATACTAGCTCACTCTTCAAGATCATTTTCTTGTCACCTTCAACTCACTGACCAGGGTTGTTATGAATTATGGAATCATGCTAGTCTTTTTCCTTGTGAGCCAAGGGATAGTAAAATTGCTTATAATTCCTTCTCTAAGTAGACTAGTAGTATTTTAGGGCAAGCAGAAAGGTCAATATAGAAATTAAAGGAGATAGCTCCTGATTTTCTAAAGCAGAGTCTGATGGTACATTGATTTTATATAGCAGGTTGATTCTTAGACCCTAGGAAGCATAATTAAGGTTAGTCGATACTGCAGGATGGCTTCATTCTGCCGTTTGATGCCATGTTGATGTAGGTTTAAATGCTGTACTAGACAAATTTGATGGTTTTGTCCCACTTTTGTAGGCCAATGAAAATGGCCAACACAGTGCTATACTTGTGTGAAAATTCACTAGAAGCCAAAATGATCTAGAAATGAGGAGTAAATATTAATGAAATTATTCTACATTTTTTTCACAGTTTTGTCATAAAACAACATCCATGAAGCTGTGCCAGAATAACTTGTCTGTTTTCAAGTCTCTTTAAATTTCAGGCCTATTACCGTTCTTGATATTATGTGAATATCATATAATTATTTCTATTATTGACCAGAAGTGAGTTTTTTCCCTTAGATATAGACACTCTCAATTTGAATTTGTTTGTCTTTTTTTTTGAGTTGAAATCTCACTCTCCTAGACTGGAGTACAGTGGCACGCTCACAGCCACCACAGTGTCGAACTACTGGACTCTGGTGATCCTTCTACTTCAGCCTTCCAAGTATCTGGAACTACAGGTGCGCGCTACCATGCCAGCTATTTTTTTTATTTATTGTAGAGACGCGGTCTCATCAAGTTGCCCAGGTAGGTCTCGAACCCGCGGGCTCAGGAAATCCACTCGCCTTGGTCTCCTAAAATGCTGGGATTACAGGCTGAGCCACGGAGCACAGCCTGAATTTGTCTTCTGTGTCTCTACAATATTTTGGCTGAATATGCCATTCTTGGATTCAGAGATTGTCTTATTTACCATCTTGTCCTCCTGAATTGCTTCTCCAGCTTCTCATGTAAGGTCAAATTAGGATAAGAAATATTTCACTTCACAGTACACAAATGGATTTGCTTACTACGTCACACACTAATTGGCACATTGTTCAACATCTACTGTACATTTTCTTTCTTGCTGAGTTTTCTCAAAATCAGGCTGCAATATTTTGAGGATATATTTTGAAGATATAGATAAAGCTTGGAGGATAGCCATAACTAAATATTAACCAGTCATGAGACTATCACTCCTCTACCAGTGTAATTGGTTACGGGAAGACATGTGGCTAAAATATATTTAATCAGACAGAATGAGAATTCTTCTGAGATTGTGGTGAAATATAATTGTCCATAATAAAAAGGAGGACAGAAGAGAAAAAACACTATTATTCCTCATGTCTTTCAATAAAGTCCTAAGAATATATGATGCCTCAGGCTTCTGAAGCCTTCTTGTGAAGATGAAGATATAAGCTTGAAGACAAAAACAAGTGTTGCAGAGATGGCTAAGTAGAAAAATCAAAAGAACTTTAGTCTTTTATCTATTTTTGAGCCACTATACCAATTCTAGACTATTATCCTTCTGAAAATGTGGTTAAGTACATAAAAATTTGCCCAATATATGTTATTTGCAGAGATCCAATTTGTCTTGCCAATATTTTACTTCTTTTCATGCAAATAAATGTAGTATATGTGTGTGTACATACATATATAATAATGAATTGTGATGTGACATCAGCCAACCTATTCATGTGTTTCTCTACCTTATTCAAGAAAGCTTTATATCTATATTATAATACTTAAATCCTAAAAGCTTTAGTTACAATAAGACCATGTTATAAATATGTTCTACTATTAGCAGCACTTTGAATAATATATAACTAAATATCAGCATTAATTTTATATTTATCATTCTATAATTTATTTAAAATTTTAAACAACTTGTGTAAAAATCACCTACTGATTATATGGTTGAAAATAACTTGTGACGTATTCTGTTACTGTATTGATTATATTATCACAAACAGACTGTCCCTGTAGTACAAGTGTTGTAAGGTACAAGTAAATCTTAAAAGTAATGTTAAAGTTTTTGGTTGCCCTACTAATTTCCATATATAAATTTAGTGTAATCAGTTAAAATACAACATTTATTTTTATTTTTCCATAACTTATTTTAATTTCATCTTTCCAGATTGTTGCATGACATCATATTTTTAGCCAATGTTAAGTCATTCATCATTTATGGTAAATATATTTTGTTTAGATTGAATTTACTATTACAGAATGTGAACCGCAAGCTTTATTTTAACATGGCCTATTTAGTAATGTACTTAAAAATTGCAGTGTTGTTTCATTTTTTTAAATTGCATGAACAAGTGTTTATTAATAATTTTATTGTTGTGAGGGAAAATAAAATGCTCCACTGCTTCACTGTTATGATTCTTGATTTCATTATCAAGCCATATTAATTTATTAAATATTAATGATAGAAAAGTCATTTTAATAAAGAGCAAGCATTGCTAATAGTGTTTACTCAAATTTTCAGACACTATCTAGGAAAGACAAACTGTGCCAAAATAATAGCAAATTTGCAACTGAATCTGTTAAATTAGGCTTATCAATGAACATTACTCTTTGTAAATTTGTAAAAACATACACCAAATGGTTTTCTCTGCCCTTTAGATAAAAGCTTCTTAGTAATAAACCCTTGAGTATATTCTTTGTAATTGGTAGACTATTTGGGGAGCACTTTCAGGTTTACAGAAAAATTGAGTAGAAAACTCAGAGTTCCCATTTTTCCCCTCCGATTCTCCCTTCCTAGTTTCCTCTATTATTCACATCATGCATTAGTGTGCTACATTTGTTGTAACATTGATACATGATTGTTAACTCAATTTAATAACTGAGCTTCTTCCTTGTAGCATGATGTACAAGTTACCAACTTTAGAAGTACAGATTTATAGGGGCTTAAAAGCAACTATCTCATTCAACAACATTAAAATCATTTATGAAAGACCTTGCATGGCTTCCTTCAGCTATGTTATTTTTTCTCCATGGAACTGAGTAGTTGCTATAACCAAGAGAAGCAAGATTTATTTCAATATGGAACATTACATGCAGTATCTGTGAAGTATTGTTTGAGAAAAACACCCAAGAAAATTTTGGAAGTATATTTTACACCTGCTGTAATTACACAAAATTCAGTCCTATGATTCCTAAACCTGTAAAGACTACAGTTCTATATCCAGGCTTCAGATTCTCAGCAGGCCTCCTACAGGTTTGTTCCTACTCTCAAACAAAAGTTATAATCATGAGGAATGTACCCAGTGCCATTCCTTCCTTCCAAGTACTGATTTCCTTCTTATTTCCACCTGCTTTTGCTTACTTCCTAATGCCTTCATATTGTTTTTAAAAAAAACCAGTATTTTTAAATTAGTATTCTTTTCAGAAGAAAAGGAACAATATAATGTAATATTACAGTGGAACCCTATGTTCACCATTCGGATTGGACATTGCCACTATGATGAGTAGGTCAGATCATCTCAACCGGAGACATGACCGTGGTGTTTCTGTGCACTCTGCAATGTAATGGTGCTTCTACTATATACCATATTGCTCATGGGCGACTCTTAGCACTCCTAGTTTAACCATCTTTTTAATACCCAATGGCTATGTGTTCTGCACTTGGGGGATAAACTCATGAAAGATGAGGTTAGTACTAATTTGAATGGGAAAAAATGTTAAATTTAAAATCACTATTTCTTTCAAAAACTTGGGGCTTTGTTATTCAGCAAAGCCTGTCTGCCAGCCTTTTCTATCAGAACACATATTTCCTTGGGTACACATTCCACAAAGAGACTCTTAGAGGGCCTGGGCATTTCTGAATCTCACCTGTGGACAAAGGTAAAGTTAAAGCCAAGGCTATAAAAATTGCAGAATTGTAGATGAGTAATAATCTCAGTAGCAAAGTAATAATAAATTTGTTAACACTAGAAATAAATGTGTAGATATTGATAGAAATTCCTTCAGAATGATAATTACAAAAGATTATTTTATTCTTTAAATTTTCTTCATAACTTCCATTTTTCTATAATGGTTACTACTTTGATAGTCATAAAATGTTCAAAAACAGATACAATAATATATAAAAGAAAGTGACTAGAACGTAGATGTCATTAGAAATGTATTAGAGATCACATTGTGAGTGCAAATCCAAATGGTGAAAATAGAGACAGATTTTACTAACTGCATAAAAAAGGGCATGAGGAGAAGATAAAATAGTTTTTAATGAGATTTTTTAAAAATTCCCTGTAATGTCAATATATATGTATATACCCCATTCTTCTTTTTTACTTATGTATGAGACCTGAGCCTGTCTTTCTCACCAACTTTCTACTTTATGTGAAGAAGAATGAATGGTCTGAGATTTTTTTCCCTATTTCTAAGCTAGCAACCTAGTTTACCACATATAAAATTAGGCACCCTTTGGTCATAACACAGCTGGCAGCATGAGTTTCATCTTCACATTGGTTTTTCTTGTCCCTCATGTCCCATGGGGACAATGCCAAACATTCTGGGTACATCCTGTGCATACAGTGGATTTGTATCACAGCTGAGGTAACCCTAAATTTAGGAAGCACCAATTTCTTATAAAGCACTGTGCTCAATCTTTGAGTTAGACAGAAAGATTGTCTTTCTAAAATTGACCAGCAAATAAACCTGACTTATGCTCTGGAGGGAGAAACTGTATTTCTCTCCCAAGGCTGTTTGCTACATAAACATCCTCAAAAGACATTCCAGAACAAAAGCCCAACATGATCTCTGCTCCCAACACATGCAGAAATATAAAGAATGCATGAAAGACTGTTTCTCAACACCCTTCAGGGAAGCAAATCTGAATACTGAATATTAGAATCCACCAGTTCAAGTAGTCTCCCTTGGATGATTTGTTCTTGGTTGGGTAAATGCTCAGTGTTTTAGATCTGCTGCATGTCGAGCTATTTCTCTGTGCATTGGATTCTCTCTATATTGAGGTCATGAGGTGCTTCAATAATATCAATGTATAAGGGTTCCTCTGATTTTCCTTAGCATTATCACTCTGAGGTTTAGTCACCAGTGCTTTGCTGTCATCTGGTGCAGAAATCTGTGACCAGGACATTTGTGTCTTATTTTCTTATCTTGGAAAGGACTCCTGCCAGGTTGATGTGAACTTTGCCCACACCAGTATTTGAATAACTCTAGTTGCCAGGTTTTTCATAGTTTATCCATGACCTATGCAATAGTTCAATAATTATTTTGTTCCCTCTTTGAAGGTCCCTTCAGCCACCTCATCAACCTTGAGAATTATATCCTGAATTCTCAAAAGAGATTTCTGAATCCCTTCCATGAAACTGTGAGGGGAAAAAAAAGAAGCTGCAGAAGGTTAAGCATGTTTTCTGGGCCTCTTTTACTGCCACACTAAGATGCGAGTTTTGTTCTGCTGCATCTGTTACTTGTACCACTGAGGCTGTGCTGCTCAGTTGTTTCACCATTGCTCTGCCAATACATTAGAATTTCTGTTGGTGACCATAAGCTTTTTCTTTCTTCCCATTCCTCTGTCATATTCTCCCTTGGTGAAAAGAGGTAGGTTTTTCCATTCTTCCATTTCTGTGCCTAAATGTTTTTTACCTCTCAGTTTTGTTATCCCTAAAGAATATAACCGGATTGCCTCATTATTACAGTTGAAATAAATATACTTTTGTGGGGAAAGGAAAACAAAAGCAGAGCTTGCTTTGAGTTATTGAAACTTGGTTCTTAACATGAAAAATATAGAAAATATATAAAATAGGCACAAATATATAACATTAATCCTCTGAAAGTTTATCCTTATTATCCTATATTTAGCTTTATAGTAAACTAAAATACAGTTAT
Organism: Cephalopachus bancanus; assembly: GCA_027257055.1. NCBI lineage: Eukaryota > Metazoa > Chordata > Mammalia > Primates > Tarsiidae > Cephalopachus > Cephalopachus bancanus. Next base: position 2,791,505 of record JAPVLO010000220.1, on the reverse strand, counting down.
CTCAAAGAAAGGAATATTTGGCTTAAACTAGGAGGAGGTAATAAATTGACTTCAATTTGCAGGCAAAGCCTTGAGAATTGATCATGTGCAAACCTGCTTCTACCCTTCATCTTCAACTACATGCTAACTGTGCAGACTTCCTGCAGGTTGTAATGCTCTTCCAGGGGTCAATGGAGTAATACTACTATGAGAAGAATGCACCTGAGCAAAACAGTGCAGTTTCTTTTGAATAGTCATCAAACTAACTTTAGAGGATCTATTTTTCTCTTAAAAAATTGTTGACACAAAGAAAAGTAATCATATGCCTGTATTTTAACTGGTTCAGTGAAGAGAAAAATGTTCCTCATGAAACATTTATTTTCAATTGGAAGCCATAAAGTATCCATTTGTTTTATTGTGCTATAGAACTAATACAATGTGAAGTTTCACAGCAGATAAAGATAGATGAGTGACGTTACAAACTCACTAAAAAGTTATGCTGACAGACTGATACAAAAGCATCATATATCCTGGTTGATAAATGGTTCCTATAACAGTATTTTTTTTACAAAGAAGGCTTGATTTCTCATCTACCCATTTTCCAAATGTGACTTTAAAAGGTCATATTCAATCTTTATGAATATATGAATAAATAGTAGGTAGAAGAAGGCACTAAAAGTAAGATCATATGAGATGTGCTGTTTATTCTACAAATAATTTCATGCATATGGCTTTGATTGTTAGGTAAATGCAAGTTACTCTACAACATCTCTATCCGTTACCTTAGAGGAAATCAGGACATACGCAATTGTATTTATATTTACATTTTCTTCAAGAGTGAGAACTTTAGTTTCAGTAAATATGAACTGTCAGTCAACTTTTGGAACAGAAACTGGGTTATGAATAGAAATAGAAGATAAGGCAGAAGGCTAAGCAAGAGAAAAAAATATTTTTCAGCTTAAGTTAAGGAAAACAAAGGAAAGAATAAGGATCAAGTTCCATACAGAAAATATATTAACATTCATACTACTTGATAGAAAAATTATAAAACATACAAGCAACTTAAGACAGAAGGAAATATATAGCATCAAAATTTTAAAAAGTAACATATAGTAGGAAGATTAGTAAATAAGCAGTTAATTTACAATGTACAATGATATGTGCAATAATCAAACACACTGAGAGTATATGTAGATGCTTAATGTTATCTGAGAATCAGAGGAGAGTTTCTCGGATCCCAAGATATGTTAGGTCCAGAGATAAAGATAAATATAAACTAGGGGATTGGTTGCAGGGAAGTGTGAAACATGCACTGTTGCAGCAACATTCTCAAGGATCTAGGTGTGTATCATCACAACACATTAGTGACATTTAAAATAATAAGGTTGTAGGTTATGATGCAATAGGAAGAAAAATAGGAGAAAATATGGCAATAATAATAGGAGAAAATATTATAAATTTGGTTTTATTGGTATAAAAATGGTTAAATTTGGAATTTTATATCATTCAACTTAGTATCATTTGAGATAGAAAGCCTGAGACCAGATGCTACAAAACACTATCCACCAAATTGAAGGATGTGGACTTTATCAAGGCTGTCCCATTTATGAACTAAGCAATCTTGCAAGCTAATTCACTTCCATGTGAGTCTGTTTCACTTTTTAACATGGTGATGTCAATAAGGTTTCGTAAAATGATGTCAATATTCGTAAGGTCATTCTGTGGAGCTAATAAGCACATGTAAAGTACTACGGATAATGTCTTGTATAGAGTAGATGTTGAAAAAAATCACAGTAAGAAAAGTCCATGTGTTTTATAATTACCACATTTATATAGAATGATGTTTGGTGTGATGAGGATGCATGGAGGGGGCAGTGTGGGATGTCACAGCAAGATGGAATGAGATGATCTTTTTTAGTAGTTTTATTTCTCAATAAAATGGGTTACTTTTTTATCAGAATCTGAAAAGTAAAAGACTGATCTGGGAGTCAGCAAAGAGTTTTGGAAGACGAATAATGGAAGGCAAATGAGGGGTATCAGAGTCTTAATATAATAAAGATGACATCCTCACATAGAACTGGTGGAAGCAATGAAAGATTCCTTATGCATAGGGTGTTTGATTAAATAAGAAAATATATATTAGGGTCCATTTAGCTTCCGAGAGGCAGTTCAGATAATTTTTGATTGCATCTCTGAATTGCTGGATCTCTGCACTCTCACATTTTCTGAAAGTAGTTTTTCTGAACTTATTTTCTTCAGCCCTTCTAACATTCATGTAAGTATATAACCACCTGTGATAGACTGATAGACTTCTTTCTTTAAAAAGCATTCCAATACTTTCTGTTTCTAAACAGAATTGAGATAGCTACTAATAGCTTCTAAAATTACAACTATAGTCACTATTTTTACACATACTCATACACACACATAATATACATATATGCACATATGTGAATCAAATTCATAAATTTAGCTGCCACGTATGAATAGTTTATTTTAAAGATTGTCTTTATTTTATATTGCTTATAACTAAACACACCATAATATCCTTAGATATGTAGTTTGGAGGTACAGAAAACCTTATTTCTTCTACTAATTCCTCTCTCAGTAGAAAACAATTGCATTTTTTGGTTCAGATAGTTTATGAGGTCTTATCTTTCCTTTGTCTCTGTGTTTCAGTTCTCCCACACCATTGTGAGTACTAAATATAAAAGGATTTTTATATAAACAAATAGTAATAGGGCAAAAGATCTTCCTAGCACACTGCAAAATGCTTTTATAGATCCCCTTTCAATGGTAAAACTTCATCATAGAAAAATTCCCAGTAAAGAAATAAACGTTTTAGTTTGATTAAAATGAATGAATCCCAATATTAAATGTAATTATTGGTTGATATATAAAAAAGAAAATGATCTCTACAAAGCTAATGCTGAATGGAATTGATTTCTTCCTCCAAAGGTGATATGGCTTTTCTTTTAACAAATGTACTAAATAAAACATAATACATGATATGTGTATTGTTTCTAAAACTATACAAGAGCAATAACCTATATAATGAAGAATTACTTTTTCCAAGCAATTGAGAACACTGGATAAATCTTTTAAAGTAGCATGAGAGTTATAATAGAGATGGTGAAATGTGTATATTTTGGAATCTGACATTATTGGATGCCATTTTTTGATTGTTGGCTCTACAGCTTACAAAGTGATCTTGAACATTTCTGAAGCTCAATTTTTAATTTTATTTTTCTCTATAAAATAAATATATATATATACTGCCTAAATCTCAATGTTGCAGCGAGTTTCAAATTAAATTACATATATATGTGTGTGTATAGTTTCTAAAACATTGAATTGCTTTACTTTTTTTAATAACAGATAGTTTGTACTAGCAGTTGAACTTTTATATTATTACCTTTGTCAATTATAGGTAAGAAAACATATTTGCCAAACCACGGTTTGTACCATGAGCAATAACTAAATGATGAGAGCAAGTAGTCACAGTCAGCATTCATTTTTCTTCAGAAAAGACTTCTTTTTCACTGAATGATCTGTCCACTTCACCAAAATTCCATGTTAGTCTACATTCAAAAGTTCTTAAAAGTGTTTCTAATGTTTCTAAAGAATAAGATACTTCTATTGTTTTTCTTTAAATAAGATAATAATATTACTGGAAATGAAAGAGAAATGTTTCCATAATCATTGTAATAACAATAAAATCAACACGCTTTCATTTTTCCTTTATAACAATATACCATATTATTAGTAATATTTCTGTTACATGTTACGCTCTCATCCTGTATTGCCATGTTCATATTTTCCTATGTCTTCCAGAAAGTCAGTGATGAAGTAGAAAGAACATCAACATTGTATGTGATCATGGGTTCATATCCCAGCTCTGATAATATTAGTTGTGTGATTTCAGGTAAACCACTTAACTTTCCATAAGTTCATTTTATTTTATTTTATTTTATTTGAGTTGGAGTCTCACTCTGTCGCCCAGACTGGAGTGCAGTGGCAGCTCCCGGCTACCGCAGCCTTGACCTGCTGGGTTCCGGCAATCCTTCTGCCTCAGCCTTCCAAGTAGCCGGAATTACAGGCATGTGCTTCCACGCCCGGCTGTTTTTTATTTATTTATTTATTTATTGTAGAGATGAGGTCTCGCTACCCAGGTGGGTCTCGAACCCGCGGGTTCAGGCAGTCCACTCACCTCAGCCTCCAAAAGGCGCGAGATTACAGGCTGAGCCACGGAGCCCGGCTCATAAGTTCATTTTTAAAAAATAAAACGTAGTTTTTAACAATAACTACCTTGAAGGACTGTATTCAAGGTTAGAAGTCAATGTTGTAACATACTTTGTGATACTGAGCCCTCCCACAATTCAGGCTTGTCTTAAATTGGATGGTTTATAATAATTTAAAAACTTACTGTTTCTGGGCAATAATCATAAACGACTGCTAAGCTCATGAAAAAATACATGGCCCAGATGTTGTGTGAATCCTCATTAAACCACATCACGTAATTTAGGAAGTAATGTTGAAAAAAATGAGCATGAAACTTCTTACAGAAAGAACCATCAATTTACATCAGTACAGAGAACAGTGGAGTAAGTTAAATGATACATATCACAGGCATGTATTCATCATAATCCACAAGTTAAGAAATTTTACGGTGCTAATAACCAAATGTCTTTAATAAACATGACAAATAAGAAACAAAAGAGCAAGAGAAAAGATATAGAATGTATTACTGTGCTAGGGCTATCATGACAAAGTATCACCCAGCGCTTGGTGGTTTAAGCAACAGAAGTGTATTTCCTCACAGGTCTGAAGGCTGGAAATTTAAGATTTAGATTCTGACAGGGTTGGTTTCATTCTGAGGCATCTCTCCTTTGTTTGTAGATGGATATCTTCTCTCTTTGTCTTCACATAGTCTCCTCCCTGTCTTAACTGTTCCTAGTATCTTATAAAAAAGACACCAATTTTATTGGATTAGCGATCACCCAGAAGATCTCAGTTTACATTAACAACCTCGTTAAAAACCCATCTTCAACAGATTCATATTCTGAGGTACTGGTGGTTAGAACTTTAACATATAAATTTTAGGGGGAACACAACTCAGTTTAACACAACTCAGGGAAAGATCCATGAATCAAGACTCTTTTTTTTTTTTTTGAGTCGGAGTCTCACTCCGTCGCCCAGACTGGAGTGCAGTGGATGCTCCCGGCCACCGCAGCCTCGACCTACTGGGCTCTGGCGATCCTTCCGCCTCAGCCTTCTGAGTAGCCGTAATTACAGGCATGTGCTACCACGCCTGGCTGATTTTTTGATTTATTGTAGAGATGAGGTCTCGCTGCCCAGGAGAGTCTCGAACCGCGGGCTCAGGCAATCCACTCACCTCAGCCTCCCAAAGGAGCGGGATTACAGGCTGAGCCACCGAGCCCAGCCGAATCAAGACTCTTAAACTGAATATTAACTAATCATAATATAGGGACACAAAATAAAACAAAACAAATTTAACAAAGCAGAACAAATACATTTGGCCAATTGTTCTCAAAGAATGTTCCATAGACCTTGGGATTCAGCAGGATCCTTTTAGAGAATTTATAAGGTAAAAACTATTTTTGCAATAATACTATGATACTATTTTCCTTTTCTCACTGTTTGACATGTGCACTGTTACTATAGCAAGCCAGTTACAGTACTGACACCTTGCCATGAATCACAGAGGAAAAAAATATATAAATAAATTATTAAATATCTAAGTATTATGGGCTAATCAATATTGAAGAATCCCAAATAATCAAATAATAACCTCACACTTAAGGAGGTAGGTCATAAACCCCCAGTCGAATGGACTCAGCATGGTGATTTCTTTCCAAAAAGAAAAAAAAAGCATTTTAAAAAGATAAAAGTGTAATGGAGAAACCTGACAAATGCTACCTCCATCAGGTAATCAAGATCAATATCAGCAATGATAAATCATGTTGATACCATAGACTCTTTGTATGGTGTGATAAAAATGCCACTTTATCTACCCAAACCCATAACACTACTCTAATCATGAGAAAAACACCAGACATATCTCAACTGAGAGACATTCTTCAAAATACCTAGCAGAAGTCCTCAAAAGCAAATCTTGAGAGGCTGCCATGGTCAGAAGGAATCCAAGGAACGGTGACATCTAAATGTAGTATAATATCCTGGAACAGAAAAGGTGTAGTAAGTAAAAACTCAGAAAGTGTGAATAAGATATGGATTTTAATTTGTCAATATTGGTTCATTACTTTTAATAAATGTACCATACTGATGTAAGATGTTAATAGTAGGTAAATCAGGTATGAGGTATAAAGGAATCCTTTGCATTAACTTCATAACCCTTCTGAAAATCTAGGACTCTTCATAAGTATAAAAAGTTTATTTAAAAATGATTATATCTAATCAATATTGAAACTATCTAGAAAAATATTTAATTAAGAATAAACTTGATGAAGCTATACAAATAGTTAATTCTGTTCAATTTTGATCCTTGAGTGTTTTCAATAGTATGTGTAACTAATAGGAGTAAAATAAATCACATATGCACACTGAAGTACTGTCTCAAACAAAAACATTTACTAATTGACCAAGAAATACTGACAAACTATGAGTATTTATAAGTGGAAAATTGTCACATTTTTGAAAAATAAACAAGGTAAGTTTGTACATTAGGGAAAACAACAGGAGAGCATTTGTTGCCAATGATAACAATTGAGCTTTTCAGAAAAAATTTCAGGTTTTTGAATAGTGCATCATTATCATTAGCATGACTTCACCTCAATACTTAAAGAAATGCATGATAATTAATAATATTAAAATGTGTATTTTTAATATTGTATAATAAAATGTGTTAACATTTGGAAGACCTGCATAATGCAGTAATCAAATATCCCAAATGATCACTACATGATGAAACAAAATCATAAAATGGCAAAGCAATCTATTCAGAATACAAGATAGTATGATGGATTCTAATATAGTAAAATAAAGCTTATTAATTTGGTTCAGATTTTACAATGCAAATGATTTTTAATTCTCAATTATCTCATTTTGGTGTAGTGTCAAAGAATAATAACCACAATAATCTAAAAATGCTATTCAGAGTATTTCCCTTTTCAGCCACAAACGTGTGGGAGGTCAAACTGTCTTTATATAAAATCACATATAGCAACATATTGAATCCAAAATCAGATATAAAAATCTGTCTTCTATTAAGCAAGACATTGAAGGGATTTGGAAAATGTATGTAATGCTGCTCTTCTCAATTTTAGGGGAGACATATAGTTTTTTTCTTAATTAAATATATGGTATGTGTGTTAAAATGAACTTGTTTTTCATTGTTATTTTTAAATAAATGGATAAAATTAATTTCTTTGTTTTGATTTCTGATAAAATAATTATGAATAGCTATAACCTACATAAAGCAGAGCTTCAACATTCTTCAAGAGTGTAAAGGTCTTCTGAAGTCAAATAATTTAGGAACTACTGGATTAGGCAATCAGAGATAGTTGAAATAGAGTGTATATTTAATATTTTGAGAAATTATTATCAAATATTTTAGGTGGAATAATGCAACAGTTTTGTTTCTGTGGGTTTTGTTTGTTTGTTTGTTTGTTTAAGTTGGAGTCTCACTCCATCACCCAGGCTGGAGTGCAGTGGCACACTCATGGCCACCCCAGTGAAGACCTTGCTGGGATCAGGCAATCCTTCTGCCTCAGCCTTCCAAGTGGCTGGAACTAAAGGGGTGCACTGCCACACCCAGCCTTTTTTTTTTAATTGTAGAGACGAGGTCTAGCCAAGTAGCCCAGATTGGTCTTGAACCCATGGGCTCAGACAATCCACTCACCTCAGCCTCCCAAAGTTTTGGGATTACAGGCTGAGCCACCGAGCCCGGCATTGTAAGTTTTTAATTTTGATCTGTAATCATTTGGAAGAAGATATTGAAGTAGTCAAAATAATTTGATACTGCAATTTGACTTTTAAAAATCTGGAAGAGAGGATTGAATTTGTGCAGGTGATGGCACATAGATAAAATTAGACTGTTGACATGTTTCCAAATATTGGGTGATGTATACTTGGGGTTTTACTACAATACCACTCTTACTTTTGCGTAATAAAATGTTAAACTTTTGTTTTAGTGTCTAAGCAAAATATCCCTTTTAGATTCTGCTAACTTCTGATTTTTATCGGCTCATGACTTCTACTTAGGGCCTGTGATAATTGCCTTTTTTCTTCTTAGTCTGGTATCTAGTGCAGTTCTCTACATATACTCAATAAGTGTCTATTGAATGTGAAATGAAATTAATGCCTCATTTTCTTGACTGGATTATCTTCCTCTGACTCATTATCTGCCTATCCATCCCTCTTTCATGGGTTATATCCAAAATCTCATAAAGAGAAACTTCTTGGTTTGCTAATTGAAACACAGTAAACAGTTTAACCTATTGCAAAGAGTTTTCATTTGCAACCACATCAAGCAATACAGTTGTCTTCCAATAAATTGTCTACGCCTCCCGGTATAGACAATCATGTGGGTCTTGATAGCAGAGTAGCCCATATAGAAAAAATGTTTCAAGAATAAACTATTAGATGACAAACATACTGAGTCTTCCAGAAAGATATTTAGTGTAACTTGGCAGGACCGTTGTCTTTCATTAGACTACGTTGGATTTAGTGTGGTATTTAGAGAGATAAAGGTGGACATAGATATCCTCAGGATCCCCAAGGAAAACTTGCCAACTCCAAAATCTGACAACTCAGTTTAATAAGGCTTTTCATCCTGTAGTTGAACATATGGCTTAATATGTAAACATCCAAGAGAGTGGTTAAATAGTAATTTATGTTAAAGAATACATATTTGATTTTTTCCTAAAAGCAAATTTGACCAAGGAAAAGAGTGACAAAAGAATACTGACAAATTATAAAGATGAGAAAAGGGAGAGTCTTGAAAGACAAGACGTAAATGAACAAATTCACACTCTGACCCCGAACAAATTTTGCTCCTGAATGTGAAGATGACAGAAATCTATAAGTATTACATTTAATACACTATGTCAGAGATAAGATGTTTTCTTTGGCATTCTGTTCACATGTCTAGACATAGTTTTTTCTTATGCCACTTAAATTTAGTTCTACAAAGTACCTTAAGAAAAGAAGAAATATTCTGATACCACTGACTATAGGTCCCATCATTCAAAAATCCTATGGACAAACAGTATCATCATTTACCAAGAACCATGCTATTCCATAGACTTCATCTTTTGCGAAATTGCCAGCAGCACCAAGTACATCATCAATCTTCCTTTTTTATTTTTTGTAAAGTTGGTTCTGTAACATTTTTGAATGAAAAGAGTTATTTTCTCATTCAGCTGTGATGACCACTAAAAGAACATTTCTTGGTCATTCAGACATGAGCATTGGTGGATGGATGTTACTTTATTAGGTTCTGCCTATGGTTTTTGTTAGTTCTTTGGTTTGATGAATATAGATCTAGTATGTATTAAGTTGTAATATAGTGGTTATGTTAGCTTGTTAGCGCTGCTGTAACAAAGTACAACAGACTGGATGGGTAAAACAACTGAAATTTATTTTCTTGCAGTACTGGAGGTTAGAAGTTCAAGAGCAAGGTTTGGTTTGTTTTATCCTGAGGCTTCCCTTCTTCACTTGCTATTGGTGACCTTCTCACAGTGTCATCAGGGGTCTTCCTGCATGTAACTTCGGTTGCATTATGATCTCTCTGAGTGTCCATATTTCTTTTTCTTATAAGGACAACAGTCAACCTGGATTAAGATCCACTCTAACTACTTTAGAAAAAAGTCAATCTCCTCTTAATGGTCCTATCTTCAAATATAGTCACATTCTTATGTATTAGGGGTTAAGGCGTCAACGTAAGACTCATTTGTAGGTGACAGAATTCAGGTCCTAACAGTGCTATTTTTTAGAAACACATCTAGGAGTAAAACAAATGTGATCCCATTTTTGTGGTGTGCTTGCATTTTAATGTGAGCAATGTTTAAATATATAGATAATATAAAAATAAATGTTTTTGAAATTATTGTCTAAATTAACAAGAACAGAAGGTCATATGCTTCAGGAGGGTGATTAGTTGAGGCTTCTTCAAGAAATTATATCCTAGCCGGGCTCGGTGGCTCAGCCTGTAATCCCGCGCCTTTGGGAGGCTGAAGTGAGTGGATTGCCTGAGCCTGCAGGTTCAAGACCCGCCTGGGCAGCGAGACCTCATCTCTACAGTAAATCAAAAAATCAGCTGGGCGTGGTAGCGCATGCCTGTAATTCCAGCTACTCGGAAGGCTGAGGCGGAAGGATCGCCGGAGCCCAGCAGGTCGAGGCTGCGGTGGCCGGGAGCGGCAACTGCACTTCAGTCTGGGCGACAGAGTGAGATTCCAACTCAAAAAAAAAAAGAAAGAAAGAAAGAAAGAAAGAAATTATATCCTATCTAGACTATGAAGAAAATCATTGCTATCAGGTATAATAGCATCAGGTGATAAGGCCCTGCGAAAAGAAAACCTGCCATGGAGTCATGAGCATTAACACAGGCTCATATCGCTATAATATAGAGTAAGGAGGAGAGAGTTATTAAATGAGTGTGTGAAGACTAGCAGAAGTCATGGCACAGGACTTAGCAGGTCACAGCAAAGTGTGAGTACTATGATCTAAGTTGGAAAAAAAAAATTGTTACTGAAATAGCATACTGATTTGTATTTTTAAATTTTTATGTGACTCTCTTGAATATAAATGGGATGAACATAAAAGAAAAAGATAACAAAAGATTCAGTAATAATTTAGAGAATTAAAGATATGTATTAATAAGTAGTAGCAAAGAGAAAAATAGTGGATGTTTTGGAGGAAGAAAAGAGCTATTGCAATTCAGTATTGCTCCATGTCAAAATATGTAGAAGACCTAAGATTACTTTTTTTTCTATTTGCAAATCAAAAAACTAATCTGTCACAGCTTCATTCATCTGACAGATAAAACAATAATCCTAAGTCAGAAACAAAGAGTATTATTACTCCCAGCATTAGTAGTAGCCTAAGAATCAGCATTTTATTGTGCCATTCTCTGAGTCCGAGTTCCTACAAGATGACATGAAGAGGTCTAGGTTGGACAGGAAATGGAGTGTTCCAGGAGATAATCACTGAGTTTAGAAACTCCTCTGGCAGTAAGCACACCTACTTTTGTCTCTGGAGGAAGACTTATTGTTAAACTGTATAACAATATATATTGTTAAACTCTGCAAGCAAGCCTCAAGCCTACCCAGAGGAGACATTATTTCTAAGTCAGTGTATAATATAAACATCTTTGAAAAGACAGTTGGAAACAAATAACAGTTAGTGCATGCTTACCAGATGTGCGAAAAAATGAGATACATTGTAGAGAATCGTCTCCTAATAATATCTAACCCTCTTTTATACATTGTATTGGCTTCTGGAAAAGTTTTCCATGAGTGTATTCTTCCATCCACATTCTGATCATTCTGGCTGACAGACTGGGACACAGTGTGTTCAATTTGTCTCATACAGCATTTCATTAATAATATTATCAAGAGAACATTAAGCAATAGGATGAGAACAACCTGCAATACTCTCTTGAACCAAAACTCCCTAAATCCCAGACCCCAGAAAGCTGAAATTATGTATGCTATTCCTCAAAAAGACAACTTGACTTCTTAAATTTCCATATTGGCATTTTTTAATGCAGCAGTAACTGAAGCAGAGTTGGATTTCTTAGAAGTTGGTTTGACTGTGCCACTGTTTGCAAAGAGGAAGACTATGGCATTTTTATCATCTGTCACAGTGTTGTCCAGTGAGTTGAGGCTGACCTTAATGCTTTCACTGGACTGAAGTAATATCTCAGACCACTTCCTCTAAAGTCAAGGACAAATTTTGTACTACCTTGTCAAATTGAATAACTTCCACTATGGGAAAAGCAGTCTTTAGAGTGGACATAAAGAAATAGGGTATCTCTCCAGAAAGTTCCCTAGAGTAACCAAAGTAGTGACACTTTGATGAAGAGATGTCTATAGTTGTCTAAGTGTTAAGTACTTGGAAGTATTTAGTGAGGACCCTCAATATGTAAACCATTGCATTTTCAGGAAGTAGGTAAATTCATGCCTGATCTTCCATATGAAAAGTACTGTCAAATGTGCACTCATTCTGGCTTTCTATCATGTTTGAACTATCTGTGGGCCCCAAGCAGAATCTACATTAATTAGTGCCTTCAACATGGCATCTTGGCTGGCTGGTATGTCTAGGGAACCCTTAGTTTATTTCAAATAAATGAGTCCAGGCCTTTGTATTACAGGGACTATGAAGGAAATCAATCCAGACCATACTCTTTGTCCATGCCATCCAAACCATAGAATAACTGAACTATGGATTGAGAATGGGAGTGGAGACGACATCCAGAGGTGGGGGCAGGTTTTTGAGAGACGTGAAGGAATAAAGGTCATGCCCTGCTATTTCTGATAGACTTACCAGTAAAATTAAGAGAAATGGCAATGACATCATGGTCAGAGACTTCTGATAGGGTGTTACCAACCAGCCATTAGTTAAATTTACTGTGATTCCAACAGTTGGGAGAACTGCACCAAGGCATTTTCTTTATAAGGAAAGTTTCAAGGATGACTTTCAAAGACAAACATCACTGTTTCTTCATCTCTAGCACTTCCTAGGGCCTTAAATATTCTGAGGATTTTGTTTATACTGCATTACCACAAAATCAGTGCATTCTCTTACAGTATCTATAACTTCACCTATGTTTCAGTTGTCTTTTACTCATACTCAAACTTTTAGTTTGAAATTACTGGGTGCAAAAGGAAAAAGTGTCTTTTTATAAATTTACATATAACTATTATGCCCTCATTTGGCTGTGTGAATTACTACAGGGGGAAGGAGAGAATAGTATACTTAACTAAGAGGTCATTATACTTAGGGTCTAGGACCACATCAATCCAACAAGAGAAACAAGTGTGCTAAAGCTAATGTACATGAGTCTGCTGCATCCCCTATGGGAAGGTGTCTGCCTTGAACTGTATTAACCAGTATGGTGTTGGGCTGCTGTAGGAGGAAGAAAGAAGTATCATAACCAGTAATGGTCAAGGCAGAATTCTAAATTTTCAAAATAGATTTGCATAGCCTTCCATTAATTTTATCCTGAGCATGACACAGGAACACGCATTCAGTGTGTTTACATCCTTGATTGCTTACACAGTAATGGCAGGGAGCCTCTTCAGAAATTATTGTGCAAAAGAGGCTTGAAGCCAACATGATGTCATTTGTAAGTCAGTGACTAATTTCATTTCAAAACATTGCACAGATTTTCATCTATTCATGTGAAGGGTTGTGTCACCTGAAGGGAGGGTGTTGGAAGATTCCATAAAATGTTCAGTTCTAGAGGAAATAGGTCATGGACAGAGGAGTTCATTGAGAAATGAGTCATGGAGATAACCTGTGTTACCATATGAAATATAAATCCATATATAGCAGTATTTCCTGGTGAATAATTTAATGTTCCATCTGGTTGTGAATAAGATCGTAAATGTGGATAATCTTGAATTTCAAACCAAATATACCTCATGTACAGTTAAAAAAATATATATTAATTTTGGAGAAGACATTTAATATGCTCATGGAGATTCAAGGACAAACACTATCACACCATTGATCATTCATGGATGAAATTCTGACTTCAAAGTAAGATCATTGACTATTAAATCTAAAGTGTTAAATAAGGGGAATTCTAACATTTAAAATAGTGACATGTTTAACAGGGAAAATAATTAATCATTAATATCTCATTAGTATAATTATAGTAGTAAGTAATGAACTACACAACTATTTACTGTGCTTGATTTTATTGTAAAAATAGGACTGTCTAGGGGTACAGAAAGTGCAGCAACCTCTGTGTTATGTGACAGGATTCCCTATAATTCATTGACCACGTTTTATGACTTGCTTCCTGTTGCATTTTCAGTATATGAATCCTGCTTGACACACAGTGGACTACTGGAAGTTGAGTGAATGGGTAAGACAAATATGTTTGCACCTTGTTTGATTTTCACTAAAGCAAAAATAGAAGGCAGTTAATTATTTGAGAGGCAATCTTCCAAATGAGGTAGGTTGTCAAAAACATACCATTTTGGTCTTCAAAAGCCAGAAATAATATTATTTGTTTTACCTCCAACATCATAATTTTATTGAGATTAAACCCTATATAAAATAATTCACAAGGGTAGATTTAATCATGGAAAAGCAAAACATATGAAATCCCAAAACTGTCAGTCAAACAAAAGAAAGGAAAGAAAAGGGGAATGAAATGAGGATTGAAATAGAAGAGAGCTATTAAGACAGAAGAGAAACCACGTGGGTCTAGGGAAAAGAGAAATAGATTGCTTGTAAAATTTGTTAAGCATAGTGGTCAAAGAAGAAAATACACACTGTAAATAGGGCAATACCCTAAGGGATTAGTAGCATGAAATGGAGGAACTATAGGGACCCATGAGGGAACTGGGCAAGAAGTAGCTCTGAATCACAAGAATAATTAAATAAGAGGAAAAGATAAATGTAATGGTTTTGCTAGCAAATTATTTTTCTTTGAAACAAATCTGATCATCTAGATCCTTTCATTAAAACAACTGCAATATTAGTTGCTGCATCAATAAAACCTCTGCTGATTCCTCAATGAAATCCATTCATTACTCTTGGCCTGTGATATCAGCACTGTGTTACAATGTATCTTTGTACATACTGGTTTGTTTCTTTTAAAGAACTTCTCTCCCCTTTACACTTGGAAAACTTCTAATCCAAATCTACAATCATTTCACAAAAAAGTCCTCAAACTCCTTCAAACAGAGTTAATTGTATTGTGTCCCCCTGGTAAAGATTTAAGCTGTTTTAGCTCTAACCATATGGTACTGTAATTTATTTGCATTTCTCCTTCACCCCTCATGGCAAGCTCCTCTAGGCCAGAGATCATGAATACTTCATATTTCATTATTTTCTTTTGTAACCCAGTGCTGGGTACATCACATGTACTAGTAAAATGAAAATTATCAAATGACTTTTTCTTCATGAATTAGTGGGTGTAGGAAGAAATAAATGGGTATGTTACAAAGTAAAGCAGGAGTATTCTTGAGAGCCAAATACATTTGGAAAGGTAGAATTTATCATCGTAGTATTCTCTGACATTTTATGTGGTTTACCAACAGGTAAAGGAAGAGACACCACTACCTCTTAGCCTAGTCTAGTTACTAGTTATGTGATAGAAGGTGTAGGATCTATGCTTATGCACAAACATAATTGCATATCACAGTCAGTGACTGTGTTTGTGGTTCCCTCTGCTGGGCTTTTGCTTATTTTTTCATAACTGCCTTCCTAAATATCCAGCAACACTAGCCACTTGATTGATTGCTACTGGGGTTTAAGATTCTTCAATTCATGAGTCCCCAACCAATATTTCAAATTTCTGATTTTTAAGAATTATTCAGTATATTACTATTGATTACACACATGCTTAGAAAATTCTACTGATGGGGACTCACTGAGAGTATAAAATATTTACACAACTTCAAGTTAAAGTATCTTCAAGCTGGGCTCGGTGACAGCCTGTAATCCCACACCTTTGGGAGGCTGAGGTGAGTGGATTGTCTGAGCCCGTGGGTTCGAGACTCGCCTGGGCAGTGAGACCTCATCTCTACAATAAATCAAAAAATCAGATGGGCGTGGTAGCGCATGCCTGTAATTCCGGCTACTCGGAAGGCTGAGGCGGAAGGATCGCCGGAGCCCAGCCCCGAGGCTGCGGTGGCCGGGAGCGGCCACTGCACTCCAGTCTGGGTGACTGAGTGAGACTCCAACTCCAAAAAAAAAAAAAAAAATCTTCAGTATTTTTAAACCATTTTTGTTTGTTTGTTTTAACACAAACATGTGCACATTACCTATAGAACTTATTAGGTCTATTAAAATATATTTATTTTTCATTATGTATCTTTTGGCACGTAAGTAGTAGAGTTACATTTCCTTATTTCTATGAAGTTATGAAGTCACTCAGCACATAAATTAGAAGGGTCTGGTCACTGCACATGTAAGTCCTTACGGTCCAGCACATGACCAGCCAACCCGTCTCCCTTCACATTCTCTACTGCCAAATACTGTTTCTTCTGGAGTCTAGATCAGAATGAGAATGAAGTGAGAGTCCTGTTTTCCTTCAAATCCAACCACCCATACACATTGAACTGAAATGGGTATAAATGGTGAGCAAAAAAATAAACCTGTATTATATGAAGTCACAGATTTGGGGCTTATTTTTGCGATTTAACTTGAGTTATCTCAATCTACACAGTACCAATTATTAAAGTGAAAATCATAACTTTATATTGGTTACATTGCATTTCTTTATCATAACCAAATATTATTGTGAACAGTAAATGAGGTTAATAGTCCCTAGGAATTTGAATCACTATTAGTTTTCATTCATTTTGCTTCTATCCGGTCATGAGTAAATACTGTTTTTAACAAGGGAAAAATAAGTGAATATGCTCAGAATCAAGAATATTAGTTTATGAAACCTTCTGGGGTGAGCTAAATGCATTTAGAAGTTTATTTTGCTTATACGTATTATTGAAATAGCCCTACGTGCATCCCTATGAATTTAGGTAGCTGCTGTGCATATACAAAATAAAATAGTTTATTCTGTCACTGTGTTCTATTCATTGTCCCTTAAACCTGTTTCTAGGAGCTCCTGTCCTGGCTACTTAAAATGTTTACTTTATTTGATTATGCTGATGATGTTAGTGGGAAAACAAACAATACAAATATTAAAAATTTTTAAAATTAAAATGTCTGAGCATGACACAATTTAAGAAACCATAAGTTACTTATAAAAATGGCCTCTAGCCGGGCTCGGTGGCTCAGCCTGTAATCCCGCGCCTTTGGGAGGCTGAGGTGAGTGAATTGCCTGAGCCCGCGGGTTCGAGACCCGCCTGGGCAGCGAGACCTCATCTCTACAATAAATCAAAAAATCAGCCGGGCGTGGTAGCGCATGCCTGTAATTCCAGCTACTTGGAAGGCTGAGGCGGAAGGATCGCCGGAGCCCAGCAGGTCGAGGTTGTGGTGGCCGGAAGCGGCCACTGCACTCCAGTCTGGGCGACAGAGTGAGACTCCAACTCAAAAAAAAAAAAAAAAAAAAAAATGGCCTCTAATTATATGATAAAATTTTTTTTAGTTTCTATATATGAGTGGGTGTTTGTCTTTCTGTGTCTGGCTCATTTCACTTAATGTTCTTCAGACTCATCCATGTTGCTGTAATGACAGAAGAGTACAGTAGTGGTTTCCAGAAGCTGGAAGACTAGGAAAGGTGTGTCAATGAGTGCAAAGTTACAGTTAGAAAGGAATAATAATTTTTGATGTTCTATTACACCATTGGGTGACTGTAGAAAATAACATTGCAATGTATATTTCAAGAGAGCTAACAGATAAGATTTTTAATTTGTCACCACAAAGAAACAATAAATGTTTAAAGTGATGGGTATGATTTACACACAATTTGATAACTGACCTTGTTTTATGTTTCAAACCTAAAAGAGGCAGAGAGAGAGAGAAGGAGGAGGAGGAGGAAGAGGAGGAGGAGAAGAAGAAGTAGAAGAAGAAGAGGAAGAAGAAGAAGAAGAAGAAGAAGAAGAAGAAGAAGAAGAAGAAGAAGAAGAAGAAGAAGAAGAAGAAGAAGAACAACAACAACAACAACAACAACAACAACAACAACAACAACAACAATAACAGAAGGACGAGAAGGGAAAGAGACTACTTTCTGTATTATATTATTAATTTCTTGTTTTTATTATAAAGATGAGGGGTACAATTCAGGGTTAGGTATACAAATATTGATTAAGCAGGTACCCTTGTTGATGAGGTATGTCCCTCCCTCCCCTAGCAGGTTACCTCAACTGCCAATCCCACCCCCCACTCCCCTGACAGTTTCCCATTACTGCCAAGCACTTTCTTATGGTATTACAATTGTTCAAGGTCCACTTATGAGTGAGAACATATGGTACTCTGGAGTCGATCCTATTATTAATTTCTTAAACAAATATTCCATAACTTAGTAAATCCTTGGTAACTTAAGAAATGTGTAACTTATAGGCATGCCATAAAAATAAAATGTTGGTAGATTGGTCAGCTGATGCTAAAAATTGTCTAGAAAAGTAGAGATATAATATACTGTAGGCACAGCATTAATTAATGTTAACATATTTTTAAATAGTTTTAATTCCCCTGGATTCACAGGAAGATAAGAGCTAGTACATAATCTAGAACTTAATGTGAAAATTTAGATCAAGGGTTTCTAAATTTTTATGCTGCTAAGAATCACCTGGATTTCCCTTACAGCTTCTTGTTAAGAAGGTCTGGAGTTGCACCCAGCAATCTGATCTTTAAAATATCCCAAGAAATTCTTATGAGTTGGTAAATTTAGGAAACACTCTCTTGAACTTTCAGGCAAATTTCCAATATTACTGAATCTCATAATAGGGCCATTAACTAGTTTTATTTTTTCCATTCTCCTTTAGTGTAATGGGAGAGAAGGAGTAGAAATAATCCCATTGAAATTTTAAATAAAATCAAAAACTCTGGAGCTCAAGAAAGTCAGACAGCTTCTATTACTGCCCCTCTCCCAACCATCTGCACTGATTCATGAGATGTTCTTAATCTTTTTCTTTAGCTCTCTGGGTGTCTATGAGGATTAGATGTTAGTAAAAACTTGCAATATTGTAACTATTAGAACATATTGGGATGTCCAGCAAGTTCCAGACTTTACCATGTACTTGACTTGGAACCCAACCTGACTATAATTTTAAAAGGACAGCCCTTTCAAACCCTTAGAATAATGAACCATGCTATAAAATGGCATCTATTACATACTCACCATTTTATTCAATAATAAAATGCACATATATTTTGATTGATTGATTTTATTTTTTTCAGTGTCCTTATCATAAAAGAAATACATACCACCTCTACTTCCTAATGAGCTCCTACAACTGTGATACCAGTTCATTAAACAATTTATATATTTGGGTATTAGGATGATAAATTATCTAATTACACTGACATTGCTCATAATAACTAATTCAGGTGTCTAAAGATGATGACTGTAATACAGTAGGTCTAATGATGCAAATTTTCGCATCTGGCTTGAGTAATGGATAATAATCTGTTTATGTCAATGTTGTTTTAACTTTAAATATGAAACGCCTGAGCATTATATAAATACAAAAGAGCGTTATTAATTCATACAAACTCCTTGTACAAAAAAGACAGAGGTAACCTTCAAATTATCTTCTAAGTTAATGATGTGTTTTTCATGTGCATGTCAGTCTCACTAATATCCAATTAAATATATTTCTCATACACCTGATCTCTAATGTATGCTGTGCTTTGTGCAAACACAGCATGAAGGAATATTTACCATCAAGTTAATAGAGATCATTTAGCTGGCCGTGATACAGAGGTGTTTTCCATTTGTTATCAACACACAGTGGAACACATCAGGTGTGAAATCCATAATTTAAAGCTCAAGAGTAATTTCAGATAGACATCCATCAAACACATTTAATTGTCAGTTAAATATTACATTTCCATAAAGATGAATTATTAATATGAGGTAAAAAAAAACCAAAACAACAAATTGCAGTCACCAAGAAAATTTACCTCATATTAGTCAAAAACCTATTAGTGTTAAGCTCTCAACTTTTCAGTGATGAACAATGAACTTAATTAGATAAAATTATCCGTAATCACATTAAATATACACAATAGCATTTTTGCATATCATATAGATATGTGGTGATTTAGTGTTTTTAAAGTACACATTTTTGTTTATAGAGATTAATTTACAGAAAAAATGTAAAGATAGGGAGTTCTCATGTAGTTCACAGCAAATTTCCCTATTATTTTCATTTTATATTAGTATGATTCTTTTGTCACAAAAACTAAACCAATATGGATACTTAATTATCAACCGAAGTCCACCGCTTATTCAGATCTCCTTAGTTTTTACCCAATGTCTTTTCTGTTCAGGAATCCCATTCAGGATACCACAGTACATTTTTTTCATTATGTCTCCATAGACTCTTGTAGGCTGTGACAGTTTCTGACTTTTTTAAGGATGACCTTGATAATCTTGCAAAGTGCTGTTTAGATATTTTGTAAAATATCCCCATTGGGAATTAATTTACTGTTTTTCTTATAATAAGGCTATGGCAATGGGTTTTGGGAAGGCAGATCCTAGAGGCAAAATGCCATTTTCATCATCATGACTTTTGATGTTAGCTTTGATCACATGACTAAGAAAGTGTTTGTCAGGCTTCTCTACTGCAAAGTTACTTCCCCTTCCCTTTTCTATAATGTGCTCTTTGGAAATAAGTCACAAGTCACAACCCACACTTAAGATATTCTATCTTCTTCCATCAAAGTACTAACCAGGCCTGATCCTGCCTAGCTTCTGTGGTCAGGTACATTCAGGGTGATATGGCCATAGACATAGTTTACCTTCTAGAGTACAGAGAACCCAAATATTTTTAATTCTTCTTCACAAGAGATTGCTAGTGTCCATGTATCTTTCAATAATAAATATATTTATAATTGAGTAGATTGATTACTATTGAATTGTGGGTATTTATTTTAACACCTGGGATTAAAATCTAATATTACTTTATTTAATTCATTGCTTAAATTGCTCTAGCTTTGGGAGCTTACTTAGTTGACTCATATCTCTTTAACACACCTTGATCATTGTGAAAAATTTTCTAGATTTCTTACTTTCTGATACTATAAGAAGCTCATTATGAAAATATCCAGCTTCAACATAGAATCAGATATTTCTATAAGGAATCCTACTACTTCTAACAGAATATGGTGGTACAAATCATTATCTGGATGTTTGGTATGATTATTGCTACTGAGTGTCACTTCTGGGCCCTCTCACCCTACAGAACAATGAAGATATATATGTTTTATACTAACACTGTGGGTGTGTATGTGTGTATACATATATATGGAATTTATATTAGAAACTATTTGTTATCTTTACCAACTAAACATGAGTTCTTACTAAAGTCTCCATCTCTGAACTATTGCATGTATATCATTCTAGCCTTCTTTTTCTTTTTTTTTTCATAATCAATATTTTTTATTATGGTTTTGTGGGGTACAGTTAAAGGTTAGGTGTACAATTGCGTTTCATTCAGGCACCCTGTTGATAAGAGGTGTTTCCCCATCCACAGACAGATATTTGCTACTGTTAATCCTATCTCCCTCCCCCTCCCCATAGTTTCCCAGTACCGTCAGTCATTTTCTTATAGTATTACATTGGATGTTCAAGGTCCATTATATGAGTGAGAACATGTGATACTCGGATCTTTGTTTCTGTGAGAGGTCACTCAGTATTATAGACTCTAGTTCCATCCAGGTTGCTGCGAAATTCATGATTTTGTTCTTTTTTATGGCTGCGTAGTATTCCATTGTGTATATGTACCACATTTTTTTAATCCAGTCCTCTTTTGATGGGCAGCATGGTTGTTTCCAGGCTCTTGCTATTGCAAACAATGCTGCAATAAACATACGTGTGCAGGTATCTTTTTTATAGAGTGATTTGAGTTCTTCAGGGTATATTCCCAGTAGGGGGACTGTGGGGTCATATGAGAGGTTGATATTTAGAGCTTTTAGGAATCGCCACACTGCTTTCCACAGAGGTTGCACTAGTTTACACTCCCACCAACAGTGTGTAAGTGTTCCCTTTTCATCACACCCTCTCCAGCAGCTGTTATTTTTTGAGTTGTTGATAATTCCCATTCTGACTGGAGTTAGGTGGTATCTCAGTGTGGTTTTGACTTGCAACTCCCTGATGATTAGTGAGGTTGAACATTTCTTCATGTGTTTGTTGGCTGCTCAGATGTCCTCTTTTGTGACGTGTCTGTTCATATCTTTTGCCCATTTTATAATGGGGTCGTTTGTTTTTTTCTTTTCAGCACGTTTTAGTTCCTTGTATGTCCAGGATGTTAAGCCTTTGTCAGACCTGGTGTTGGCAAATAATTTTTCCCAGTCTGTAGGCTGTCTCCCTGCTCTCTTGATGGTTTCTTTGGCCTTGCAGAAGCTTGTCAGTTTAATAAGGTCCCATTTGTCTATCTTCTCTCTTATGACCTGTGGGTTTCGGGTTTTGTTCAGGAATTGGATGCCAGTTCCGATTTCCATGAGGGTATTTCCTTCATTTTCTAAGGTTCTTATGGTTTGAGGTTTTACATTTAAGTCTCTGATCCATTTGGAGTTAACCTTTGTGCATGGGGATAGATAGGGGTCCTGTTTCAATCTTCTGCATGTGGTCAGCCAGTTTTCCCAGCACCATTTACTGAATAGGTTCTCCTCTCCCCAGTGGTGGGTGGTGGAGGCCTTGTTGAAGATGAGTTGGTTGAGAAATTGAGGTTTTGCTTCTGGAATCTCAATTCTATTCCATTGATCTATATGCCTGTTCCTATACCAATACCAAGCTGTTTTGATGATTGTAGCTTTATAAAGCTTTATTAAATAATAAATAAGCTTTATTAATAAAGCTTTATTAAAGTTTGAAGTCTGCTAATGTGATATCACCTGCTTTGTTTTTGATTGTTTGTTTTTTTTTTTTTTGCTGAGGATTGTTCTGGCTATTCTTGGACGTTTGTGTTTCCATATGAAAGCCTGTGTTGTTTTTTCTAGGTCTGTGAAGAGTGTTGCTGGTAATTTGATGGGTATTGCATTGAATTTGTAGATTGCCTTAGGTAAGATGGACATCTTCACAATGTTGATTCTTCCAATCCATGAGCATGGGATATTTTTCCACTTGTTTGTGTCATCTTTGGTTTCTTTGAGCAGTGTTTTGTAATTTTCATTGTAAAGGTCTTTAACATCTCTGGTTGGGAAGATACCAAAGTATTTCATTTTTTTGTGGCTATTGTGAATGGAATTGTGTTTTTTATTTGGGTTTCTGTTTGTTTATTATTGGTGTAGAGAAATGCGGTTGTCTTTTGTACATTTATTTTGTATCCTGAGACTTTGCCAAAGGCTTTTATCAGTGTAAGGAGGTTTTTGACAGATTCTCTTGGGTTTTCAAGGTAACACAATCATATCATCTGCAAAGAGACATAACTTGACTTCCTCTTTTCCTATTTGGATACTCCTGATTGCCTCCTCTTCTCTGATTACTTGAGCCAGGACTTCCAATACTATGTTGAACAGGAGGGGTGAGAGTGGGCATCCTTGTCTTGTTCCAGTTTTCAGGGGAAATGGTTCCAATTTTTGTTCATTTAGGAGTATGCTGGCTGTGGGTTTCTCATAGATGGCTTTTACTATTTTGAGGTATGTTCCCCGTATGCCTAGATGTTCAAGAGTTTTTATCAAGAAGGGGTGCTGAATTTTATCAAAAGCTTTCTCTGCATCTAATGATATAATCATGTGGTTTTTGTTTTGACATCTGTTGATATATTTAATTACATTTATGGTTTTATGAATGTTGAACCAGCTTTGCATCCCAGGAATGAAGCCTACTTGATCATGATGGATGATTTTTGAGATATATTGCTGAATTCAGTTTGCTAGGATCTTATTGATAATTTTAGCACCTATGTTCATCAAAGATATTGGCCTGTAGTTCTCTTTCTTTGTTGGATCTTTACCTGGCTTGCGTATCAATGTGATGTTGGCTTTGTAAGATGATTTTGGGAGAGTTCCATCTTTTTCAGTCACCTGGAATTCCTTCAATAGGATTGGTATCAGCTCCTCCTTGAATATCTTGTAGAATTCTGCTGGAAAGCCATCTGGACCAGGGCTTTTTTTGTAGGAAGTTTTCTTATTACGTAGTCGATTTCCTTGATTGTTATTGGTCTATTTAGGGTCTCAATTTCTTCTTGTTCCAACCTAGTTAGGTTGTGTGATGTCAGAAAGTCCTCCATTTCCTTAAGGTTTTCAAGTTTGTTTCCATACAAGTGTATGTAGTAGTCTCTAATGATCTTTTGTATTTCTTCAGGGTCAGATGTGACTTCATCTTTTGTGTTTCTGATTGTGCTTATTTGATTTTTTTCTCATTTTTTCTTGGTCAGTCTAGCTAGGGGATCATCAATCTTGTTTATCCTTTCGAAGAACCAGTTTTTTGTTTCATTGATTTTTTTGTATTATCTTTTTGTCTTCTATGTCCTGGATTTGAGCTTTTATTTTGGTGATTTGGATTCTTCCACTGAAATTAGGGTTTTTGTGGTCTTGCTTTTCCAGCTTCTTTAGGTGGCTTGTTAGGTTGTTAATTTGTGTTCCTTCCATTTTCTTCATGTGTGTTTGTAGGGATATAAATTCCCCTCTTACTACAGCTTTCAAGGCATCCCAGAGATTTTGGTAAGGTATTTCTTCATTTTCATTTGTTTCCAGGTGTCTTTTGATCTCTGTTTTGATTTCATCATTGACCCAGGAGTTGTTTAGCATCATACTGTTTAGTGTCCATGTGTTTGTGGGTTTTGGGGGGACTTTGTTGGTGTCAATGTTTATTTTTATTCCACTGTGGTCTGAGAAAGTACATGGTAGAATTTCGGTACTTTTAAATTTGCTTACGCTTGATTTATGGCCAATTACGTGGTTGATCTTAGAATATGTTCCATGTGGTGATGAGTAGAATGAATATTCTGTGGTCTTTGGATGGAGTGTTCTGTAGGTATCAATTAAGTCCATTTGGTCCAAAGTCATATTGTGGTTCTGGATTTCCTTGCTGATATTTTTGTCCTGATGATCTGTCTAGGGTTGTAAGTGGGGTATTAAAGTCCCCAGTTATGATGGTGTTAGAGTCAATATCTTTCTTTAGTTTTCCTAGAAGTTGCTTTATGAAAGTTGGTGCACCTATGTTGGGTGCATATATGTTTAGAATAGATATTTCTTGTTGATGGATTGAGCCTTTTATCATTATGTAGTGGTCTTTTGTATCTTTTTTGATTTTTAATAGTTTGAAGGGTATTTTGTCTGAAATTAAGATCACTACTCCTCCTTTCTTTTGTATTCCGTTTGCCTGAAAGTTTACTTCCCATCTTCTTACTTTGAGTCTGTGGGTGTCCTTTCTAGTGAGGTGAGTCTCGTGAAGGAAATAGATTGTTGCCTGATGATATTTTATCCATTTTGCCATTCTATGTCTTTTCAGTGGTGCATTTAGTCCATTCACATTTGGGCTAATAATTGAAATGCAAGAGTTGATCCCAGTCATAAGGTTCTTACAGAGTTGTTCCTGTTTGTTTGTTGTCTTTCTTTGGGTTTTGGAGTTGGCTCATGTGTGTTTTTAATCTTTTGCCTGTACTCTTGTGAAGACTGTTGTTGTTCTTTTTTCTTTTTCTTCTGTGTTCAGTACTTTCTTAAGTGTTTCTTGTAGAGGTGGTCTGGTGGCAGCGTAGGTTATTAGGGATTGGATATCTGGAAATTCTCCCTCACTAATGAAGCTTAGTTTGGGTAGATTATTCTTGGTTGAAATTGTTTATCTTTTTGAACTTTAAAGATAGGGCTCCAGGCTCTCCTAGCCTGAAGTGTGTCTATGGACAAATCTGCTGCTATTCTAATTGATCTTCCCTGGTTGGTAGTCTGGCCTTTTTCTCTTGCTGCCTTTAGGATTTTTTCTTTTATAGCTACTTTGTTTAGGCGAATTATTATGTGTCTGGGAGTTGGTCTTTTCATTTGTTGTCTTGCAGGGCTTCTCTGAATCTCTTGTGTTTGAATTTTTTCATCCTTGATGAGTTAAGGGAAGTTTTCTTAAATGATTTCATGGAATGTTTGTTCCAGTGTGACTTCTGCTTCTCTCTCTGCCTCAGGAAGCCCAATTACTCTTAAGTTTGGTCTCTTGAAGTGATCATTCATCTCCTGCAGGTTTTGTTCTGTCTTTTTCAGCTTCTTTTCTATGCTTTTGACAGTTTGGGTTAGTTCTGTGTTTTGGTCTTTGAGCTCTGAGTTTCTTTCTTCTGCTTGGCTGGTTCTGCTTTCCATGCTTATTAGTCTGTTATTCATTTCCATCACAGTATTCTTTGCTGCTGTTATTTCTGACATCAGCTCCTTCCTATTTTCCTTTTGTCTCTCCTCAATTTTTTTAATTCTCTCCATTAATGTCTTGATGTCTGAGTTTGTTGCATGTGAACAGTCATTCTGGGGGCTCTTCATTGTGTTCCAGAGTGTCTGATCTCCCAGGGTCTGTGTGAGACCTATATTCTTCTTTTGGTTTTTCTTCATTTGTGTGATTTTTTCCCCCTCTCTACTTTTTCCTTCCCTTCATGTCACTGTCTTCTTTAATTGTGTTGTTCAGGGGTAAAGGGATTGGTTTTACTTCTGTCTGTTCAATCTCCTATTCTTTATGTATGCCCTCTTACTTGTTCAATTCTGGAGTTGCACTGTAGGTTGGGGGTGGTCCTTTTGGCAGTTTTGAGATTTACTTAAGGGGGTAGCTGTGATTCAAAATCTATCTGCAGGTCCTGGTATTTGCTGACAGGTGTGTGGATAATCTGGAACCCACTTCCCACTGCCTTGGAATCTGTCCGTGCAGTGGGGCTGTAGGTTTACTCCCTGAAATAAAATGTGGTTAGCAGAGGGGAGAGAATGGAGCAGACAGTGGGTTGAAGGGGGGTGGAGAGATAGAGGAGTAAGGGGGGAAACAAACGAGTGTGCCAACAAATGGAGAGAGAGACCTATACTGAAACAGATGAAAACAATAGACCACAGCTACAGATGAACCAATTCCAATACAAAAAAAAAAAAAACCAAAAACATATAGTGATGCTAACATACAAGGTAACCAACCACCTTATTGGTGTGCTGTTCCTCTATACAAAGATATGGTTTACAGAGAGAAGCAAAGAGAAGAAAAGGAAGAGAAAAAAAAGGAACAATACAGTAGAAATAGCATTAAGTTATTAAACTAACAGAATCAATGAAGCACACTCTGAGACTTTTCCTTTAAGTCCAATGTTCTTTCATGTCTGATTTCTAGCTTTCTTTTCAAGCTGGTAAATTAGTTTGCAGTTAGGGTCTGTTGCCCCTGGTCTGCTGTGAAGGACAGGTCAGATCACCCTCCATTCACCACTCTGGCCTATGTCTTTTTCAAGCTTGTTTCTCCCGTTTCAGTGTTGTTACCTGCCAGCAGGTGGTGCTATCTCAGCTGCTCGCCCCAGAGGGGTTGGGGCCAGACAGGAACTGGACAGAGGCTGGAGATGGATGCCTGCCTCAGGGAACATGGCAGGAGACTCACAGCGGGCAGGACATTTCAGTCACAGGAGAGGTGGCAGCAATCCCAGCAGATCTTCCCTGAAGGGGCTTCAAGGACTGAAGTTATGAATAGCCTCTGGCCTGGGTAGTGCGATGAGCTACTGGCGGCAGCAGCGGCAAGGGTGGTGGTGGCGGTGGCAGCGTCTGCACTGCAGTGACTGTCCAGTCCGCTGCGATGCCCCAGCGGTGGCAACAGCTGAGCTCATATGAAGAGCAGGCTGCGATTTTGGGGTCCGCAGCCCCCGTGGCGAGAGCCAGAGACCAACTGCAGTTCTCCTTTGCAGAGGGTTTTACAGACCAGGTTGCCCCATCGCCATCTTGCTGGAAGTCCCCCTTCTTTTTCTTATTTATAAATTCTCACAACAGTAGCATAACTAGCTCCTACTATCTGTAACCCACTTGCTTAATTGTTCAGTTTCAGCATACATGCATAATAGTATCAAAATTGTTAATTTGTGCAAAACAACTTTGCCACCTAGAATATGAAACTTTTGAGCAAATAAGTTGCCTTTAATATTAAAAAAAAAAAAACTCCACTAATTTACATGGATACATGGGTACCTTTCCCTTTAAGGGCTTCAATAAAGTTGTCTCATACATTTGTCATTCTACATTCCTTTGAAGGATCTCCAACTTTCTACATGATTTTTTGAAATTTGTATTCACTAAGAGTCACTTTGCGTTGTAGCATTCTATGGGTTTAGACAAATTCCTGGAATAATGTTTCCACCTTTGCAATATCATATAAAATATTTTAATGTCCTGAATAACTCCCTACATTTAATTTATATAATACTCTTTCCCAAATCTATATGAACTGCTGGTGAGTTTATCATCTATTAGGTTTTTGTATTTTACAAAACCTCCTATTATTTAAATTGTATAGTATGCAGCCTTTCAGACTGGTGTCTTTCACATGCCAATATGCGTAAAAACTCTCTCAGTGTCTTTTTGTGGCTCACCAGCTCATTCTTTTATATTGTTAAATAATATCCACTGTATAAGTGCACTACATCTCGTTTATTCTATTCAACTATTGGAGGACATGTGGTCACTCCCAGTTTTCAGTGATTATGAAAAAAACTTGCTAAAATATTTATGCATAGAATTTTTAATGAATAAAATCTTTCTAATCAGTTGGAAACACCTAGTGGTACAGTTGCTGGATCATGATAAGACTATGGTTAGTTGTGTTAGAACTGCTGAATTATCTTCCTAAGTGGTTATATCATTTTACACTCCTCTAGCAATGAATGAGAATTCTTGTTGCACTGAGTACTCCCTGGTAATTGGTATTGTTAGATTTTAGGATTTTGGTAATTCTAATAGGTATGTATTGATACTCTATTGTTATTTTGATTTGTACTTCCATAATGACAGATGATGTTGAACATATTTTCATGTACTTATTTTCCATTGGTGTTTATATTTATATTTGTATAAATATGTGCATTAGTGTGGTGTCCATGTAGAACTTTATCTAATTTTTATGTATTTACTTATCTTATTGTTGAGATGTAAAGGTTATTTTTACATTCTGGATACAAGTTTTTGTTTGTTCATTGTTTGTTTTTTAATCAGATATTGTGCTTTGCAAATTTTATTAATACCCAGTTTGTTTATTTATTTATTTATTTATTTATTTATTTATTTTTGCTTAATACTACATTTTGCAGAGTAGAAGTATTTAATTTTAAGAAAGTCCAACTTATCAACATATTTATTTTATGAATCATAGGTTTAGTGCTGTATTTAATTCTCAATGTAAAACCTAAGATCACATATATTTTCTCCTAGAAGTTTCATAGTTTTCATTTTTATTTAGGTCTCTGATAATTTGAAGTAAATTTTTGTGAAATGGGTAATGTGTTTAGGTGGCTTATTTTGCATACAGACGTTGAATTCTTCCAACATCATTTATTCAGAAGATTCTCCTTAGTTCATGAAAATAATTATTCTCCTTTTTAAAAAATAGGTTCACTATATTTTTAAACTTTTCTATTCTAGCCCATTAATCAATATGTATATTCTTTTAACAACATTACACTGTCTTGATCACTGTGCCGTTGAAATTGGAATGTGTGAATCCTCCAAATTTATTCTTTTTTAAAAATATTGTTTGTTATTCCAAGTTTTTTGGCATTTCATATGAACTTAAGAGTTATGTTGCTCTTCAAAAAATAGCTTTCTGTAATTTTGGTTGGCATTGTGTAGAAACTATAGGTAAAGTTAAGAATATTTGACACTTTAACAATGTTGAATTTTGCAATCCAGGAACATGGATATATCTCCATTTATACAGAACTTCTATTTCTTTTATTAGCATTTGGTAGTCTTTCACATAAATATCCTCTACATATATTGTACTTACTATTTTGATACATAAGAAAACTGGTATTTGTTTATTAAACTTGTATTCTGCTACCTTGCTATACTAGTCACTTAATTCCAGGGTTTTTTTTGTTTTGTTTTGTTTTTTTGGTTCCTTAGATTGGATACACAAATAAAGGCAATTTTATTTCTACCTTTTCAATGAGTATACATTTTATTGTCATTCACTGCCTTAAATTACCAACCATGACTTCTAGTATGATCCTCGGTAGAAGGTAGGAAAGAAGACACTCTGGTCTCTTCTTGATCTTAAAAGTATACTCAGTCTCTCATCATTTAGTAAGATATTAGGCCAGGCTCGGTGGCTCAACCTGTAATCCCACGCCTTTGGGAGGCTGAAGTGAGTGGATTGCCTTAGCCCACGAGTTCGAGACCCACCTGGGCAGCGAGACCTCATCTCTACAATATATCAAAAAAATCAGCCAGGCGTGGTAGAGCGTGCCTGTAATTCTGGCTACTTGGAAGGCTGAGGTGGAAGGATCGCCAGAGCCCAGCAGGTCGAGGCTGTGGTGGCCGGGAGCAGCCACTGCACTCCAGTCTGGGTGACAGAGTGAGACTTCAACTCAAAAAAAAAAAAAAAGATATTAGTTATAGATTTTTGTAGATGTCCTATATCAGGTTTCAAGTTGAAGAAGTTGGCCACTATTACTATTTTGATAGTAGTTTTGTTTGTTTTTTAAAAACATTATACACATGGGTTTTGGATTCTGTCAAATGATTTCTGCATTAATTGATATAGTATATGACTGTCTTCCTTAATCTGGGACTACGGATTTGATTAATTAATTAATTATTATTAATTTTAATATTGAACTATCCTTTCATTCCTAAAATAAGTTTCATAGAACTTGGGAGTATAATTCTTTGCATATATTGTTGGATTCAATTTGCTAATATTTTCTTGAGTTTTTTTTTTAATCTGTGTTCATTGAAAGATATTAACCTGAAGGTCACCTCTCTTGGAATATTGCTATATGGTTCTTATGGTTCTGGTATAAGACAACCCTAGCTTTATAGAATGTTTCATGAAGTGGTACTTCTGCTTTTATTTATTTTCAGGAAGAGGTTATGAAGAATTAGGTAACATCTTTTCCTTACTGTTTGGTATAACTCACCAGGGAGACGCTCTTTAGAATGGTACTTTATTTTTTAGAAGGTTAATGATTATTAATTCATTTTTAAAATAGATACAAGTCTATTTAGATTATCCATTTCTTTTTGTATGAGTTTTGGTTGTTTTTATTTTTCAAAAACTTGGTCCATTTATCCAAGGTATCCCATTACAAGAATGGAGTATTGAGTAGTTATGTTTATGACTATTTTAATGTCAATGGAATTAGCAGTGATGATACCTTCTATATTTCAGGTATTGTATATATATTTTTAATTTTGTTGGTTAACCTCACTAGAGATTTATACATTTTTTTTTTTTTTTTTGAGTTGGAGTCTCACTCTGTCGCCCAGACTGGAGTGCAGTGGCCGCTCCAGGCCACCGCAGCCTCGCCTGCTGGGCTCCGGCGATCCTTCCACCTTAGCCTTCCAAGTAGCTGGAATTACAGGCATGCACTACCACGCCCGGCTGATTTTTTTTTTTTTTTTTTTGATTTATTGTAGAGATGAGGTCTCGCTGCCCAGGCGGGTCTCGAACCCGCGGGCTCAGGCAATCCACTCACCTCAGCCTCCCAAAGGCACGGGATTACAGGCTGAGCCACCGAGCCCGGCTGAGATTTATACATTTTATTGATCTTTTCAAAAGATTTTGTTAACTCTTTCCTTCTTGTTGCTGTTTGTAATATCATTAATTTTGCTATAAATTTTGCTTTTTGTTTTAGTATTAAGGTGCTTGTCTTTTTATAATCTTCTAAGGTAAAAATTTAGGTTATATATTTCAGGTCTATCTTCTTTTCTATTATATGCAATTGTTATGATAAATTTCTCTCTAGGTACTACTTACTAAAAGACATCTTTGTTGCTGTCAAGCTTTGGCAATTATAAATAAAGCTGCTATAAACATTCATGTGCACATATTTGTATAGACATAAGTTTTTTGACTCATTTAGGTAAATATCATAAAGTGCAATTACTGAATTATATACTAAGAATATGATTAGTTTGATAAGAAATTGCCAAAAGTCTTTTAATGTGATGGTGCAATTTTCTCTTCCCCCCAGTAAAGATTTGGAATTTTTATTGCTCTACATCCTCACCATCGATTGGTGTTGCCAGTGTTTTGGAATTTAGACATTCTAATAGGCATGCTATGGTATCTCTTTATTGTTTTAATTTGCGATTCCCTATTAACATGTGATATTGAACAACATTTCATACGCTCATTTTTCATCTGTGTATCTTCTTTACTGAGGTGTTTCAGATCTTTTGACCATTTTCAATTGGGTTGTTTCTTTTCTGTTGAGTTTTTTTATTTTTTATTTAATTTATTTTATGTTATTTTATTTTTTTCAGTTGGGATCTCACTCTGTCGCTCAGACTGGAGTGCAGTGACCACTCCTGGCCACCGCAGCCTCGACCTGCTGGGCTCCGGTGATCCTTCCACCTCAGCCTTCCAAGTAGCTGAAACTACAGGCCTGCGCAACCACACCAGGCTAATTTTTTTATTTATTGTAGAGATGAGGTCTCACCAAGTTGCCCAGGTAGGTCTCGAACCCACGGGCTCAAGCAATCCACTCACCTCGGCCTCCCAAAGCGCGGGATTACAGACTGAGCCACCGAGCCCTGCCTTGTTGAATTTTAAAGAGTGTTTTTTTACATTTTGAATACGTACAAAAATAAGTTCTTTACCAGGTATATGTTTCACAAACATTTCTCTTGGTCTTTTGCTTCTTTTTTTCTTATAACAATGATTTTCAAAAGCAAGTTTTTAATATTAATGAAGTCTATCTATAATCCTTTTAAGAATAATTCCATCTGTGAAATATCTAAAATGCCATCACCATTTACAAGGTCATTTAAATTTTATTCTGCTATCTTTTGGAGTTTTATAGTTTTGTCTTTTACATTTAGGTCTATGAGGGTTTTTCAGTTAATTTTCATGAAATGTGTAAGTACTATATCTAGTTTTTTTTTTTTTTGCTTAATGTCTTATTATTTCAATACTAATTGCTTAAAGGAGTCTTATCCATCCATTGGATTGTCTATGTTCTTTCGTTAAAGATCATATCTGTGTAGGTGTATTTCTGGGATCTCTATTCTGTCCCACTTATCTTTCTATTTTTTTAATCAATACCACACTGTCTTGATTATTGAAGTTTTGTAGTAAGTGTTGAAAGCAAGTAATGTCAACTCCTCCAGCTTTGTTCCTTTCCTTCGACATTATCTGGACTATTCCAGGTCTTTTGTCTTTCCATATAGACTTTAAAATCAATTTATCAATATCAAAATAATGATTTGTCAGTATTTTCACTAGGATAACAATTAATTTATAGATAATATTGGAAAGTAAGTTGAGAATTCTAAGTAACTACTAGTTTATGTATATCTATAAAAGTTAAACATTAAGGTATCACATTTTTTGAGCATTTTAACCTGACTGACATTTTTTTGGGTGTTTAAAAGTATTTCAGCTATATTTTATGTTATTTTAAAAAATTGAAATATTAAGCCGGGCTCGGTGGCTCAGCCTGTAATCCCGCGCCTTTGGGAGGCTGAGGTGAGTGGATTGCCTGAGCCCGCGGGTTCGAGACCCGCCTGGGCAGCGAGACTTCATCTCTACAATAAACCAAAAAATTAGCCGGGCGTAGTAGCGCGTGCCTGTAATTCCGGCTACTCGGAAGGCTGAGGCGGAAGGATCGCCGGAGCCCAGCAGGTCGAGGTTGCAGTGGCCGGAAGCGGCCACCGCACTCCAATCTGGGCGACAGAGTGAGACTCCAACTCAAAAAAAAAAAAAAAAAAAAAAATTGAAATATTTTGAAAACATTCATATTGCTATGGGCTTAAATATTTTATTAAAATAGTTATACTTCCTATGTTTATCTGTCTTTAGTTAAAATGACAATAATAGTGGCTAAATGTGCCACAAGCTAGTAATGAAGTGATCGTACTGTGTTCATTTAATATTGCATAACCCTTTGAGGAAGACATGTATTATTCCATGTAAAAAAATGAACATACCACCAATTGAGGCTGAAGTTATGGAACAAAGAATGACAAACTGTTTTGTGACAGCTGGATAATAAATATTTAGGATTTTTGGACATACAGTCTTTGTTGTTATAACTCAACTCAGCTATTGTTGCATAAAAGCAGTCAGACAAAACCTAAATGAGTGTGGTATGTTCCAATAAAAGTTTATTTGTGGAGGCTAGAATTATATATACGTTTTATGTGTCATTAAATGTTATTCTTGTTTTGATATTTAGCTAACCATATGAAAATTTAAAACCCATTCTTACTTCCCAGGATATACAAAAACTGGCAGTAAGCCAGATTTGTCAACATCTGTTAAAGAGGGTGACAAGAATGAGTATGGTGAGCAATACTAAATTCTGATTAAGTCTAACCTGGTTTTATGTGATATTAGTTCCAAGTACTATATGTAATATGCAGTTATTTTTTAAGCTTTTAGTCTTTAGTCTTTTTGAAAAGATGTACCTATATGTTTACCTTTAAAATGTAAAAACATCTTTTGAGATAATTTTCTTTATGGTATCACTTTTCCTTTGAAAGCCTTTTTAGAGAGATTCTGGTGCTAGAAAATCTATTAATTTTTGTTAAACCACAGATTTTAAACTTCTTTCTTAAATGATAGATTTTTTTTTCTGGTGCAGGAAAAGATTGGCAGTTATTTTTCTTCATGACTTTGAAGATGCTCCTACACACTCCTTGGTTAAAGTAAGTTTTGACCTTGACATAGAAGTTAAATAGCTATCTTTTCCCCTCTCTCTTTGGAACCATATAGCATGATGATCCCAAAGCTATGGTCACATGAGATAGTGGAAGAGCCCCTTAAGTAGCCACAAGGGCAGAAAGGGTTTCAGTTGCTATTGCCAAATGGTGTGGGTCATGAGACCTTAAATAAAAAGTTTTAGAAATCCCTGAACTAAAGGGAGTTTAGTGCCAATTATTAACAAAAATATGTCTCTGGAGGGCTTTTTGGAGACTTCTTACTGGTACAAACAAACTAAATAGGATGATGGGAAGGTTTTTCTCTTGGCAATACTGTGAGAGGATTATTTTTCATGTAGTAAATGGTAACAATAAAAAATGTTTGATTCTCAGAACCAAAAAGAAAACCTCAAAATCTAAACTGAAATTGTAAGGAACATGGATCTCATTATTTCTTGACTTATCCTGTAACAGCGTTTTGAAATAAAGTAGCATATGTTGCTGAGTGGAAAAACTAGCAATAGTGTTTCATAGTCTCACAATCCTCTCCATTTTCAGTGAAAATTTATATATAAAAGACTAAAATCTGAAAATGTTAGATGAAAAAAAAGATCATCAGAATGCAGACACTCAGGAGAACAAATACATCTGCCTTGGTCGTTAAAAGGGCAGATCACTGAAGTGTAAATGGCATGCTCACATATATTCTAATGCCACTCAAGGGATAGAGAAAACTTAAAAATCAGCTTAACATGCATTTTTTTATGTGAAAGTTTCTTATTATACAAAATTAATGTACTAATTACCAACATGTTCTCTTGAGATGAATAAATGTCATTACAAAAAACACAGCTTTATGCTACTTAGTAAAAATGATCTTCTTCTGAGGCAACAAGTGATTTCTTCATTGATGCCATACCATCTGTGCTGGTTTCCCTCACTGCTCCAACTTCATAAATATTTTTATTTCGTTGTTAGATATTGCTGTTTAAAGGATATTTTAATCTACCATTTCCACCTGGAAATTTTACTTTTAAAGAGATTTGGCAGAGAATATGACAATGCATTAAGCAATTTGTGTACCTACTATTAAAATTTCTGAGTGGTAACATTAGGTAGAGAGGTCTGTCAGATTTTTCTCAATGGCATATACTTGAAAGCCTACATAACCAGCCTGGTTAGCAGAAGTACAAGAAATCAAAATATTGTTACATATGACAACTACTAAAGGTAATAGCCAAATGGAATAGATTAGCCAATACGAAAAATAAGAAATATCCTGTCTGCATCTATGAACGAGAAAAATTACCAAAATAATAGAAATGGGAGGTGTCATCTAAGCCATTCCCCACTATTCTTACTGCTCTGACCACTTATTACCTCTTTATCATAAATTTTGGTTCTTGCCACTGTCAAAGAAAGATGGCAACCCTAAAATGGAGCACTAACTTTTTGCAGTCTCAAAGTAATAATTTCAACTTGAAATCTCAATGAAGTTTTTCTGCCTGCCTACAAGCAGAATACTTCAACTTCTGCACCATCAATAGGTAAATTGTAGTAGCTTGTTTTGGGCTCAATATGTAATCAGCATGTTGAAAGGAAAATGCACAGTGGGCAGTAGGAATTTGTCATAAACCATGTTTGGCAAAGAAGGACTACAGATTATTTCATATTGTCAGTGGATCTCTCTCTGCTCTTAGAAAATCCAAATCTGCAGAAAAATATCTCTTTGGTTTAGCATAACTAGAATACCTTTAAGACTTTCTGAAGGAGAAATTGGCACATGATTTGAGGCCTGGAAGGCTAAGTTTAGTGATACAATCTATATACCAATTTATGTTACTAAAAACAAATTACAGCTTCACTGTTTGTTTTTTATGTATTTCTCAGTAAAATCATTCAGCCAGATAGATTTGATGAGCAACAGATGAAATATGACATAAAAAGAAAGGTGACTGACAAAAATATTAGCTGAACAACAATCATGCTTTAGAAAGGTCCCTTCTTACTCAAGCTCTCTGCAACTGCCACGGCAGGATGCGTTCAACCCTTGTGCAAAACTCTACCACAAGTTATGCATAATGGACCCGATATGGCTTCTTTTACTTTGTCAACTCTAGATGACCTAGCATTTCTTTTGAGCTTACATTCTTGGACTTCAAAATTGTAACTTTTCTTGGTTCTCTACTTCATCCTGAATTTTTGACAGTATTTCTTTCTCATTTTAAATTATTTTATAATTGATTAGATCATAAATATAATGCAAAAATTAAGTACTAATCTAAATTCACAACAATAGAAAGATGATTATATAAAATCTGAGGTTATATAAACATGAACATTTTTATACCAACAACAATACTTTACAGAATTATTAAAATATGGAAAAATATTAGTAGTGAATACGGCTATGTTCCATCGGGTGACTAAGCTTCCCATTCCCTGTCTGCGAGACAAAGTGCCTGCTGACTCTCCTAGCCACACACCTCACTGAAAATCACTCTTGCACACAGAAAACTGTCATGCCCAGGATAAGGTCTCCTTTATGAGGTGGCCTGTGGTTATCAACTGGTTGATGAAGAAGTGTAAAAAGAAAACTGTTCCAGGCCTCAGTTTGATACAATGCTGCAGGTCATCTCAACCTTAGAGTTACCCGTAAATCATCAGCAACCTCTGTTAAAATCATATTACGAGTCAGATTCTTCCCCTGCCTAATCCTGCTTTCTTCATTTCCATGTGTGATAAAATGCCCAATAAACTCTGTCAAACAAATTTCTGTCCGTAGTCTGTTTCCAGGTAATCAAATCTAAAACAGCATTCAAGCCCAAACTGAATCAATGCATGAGGTTAAGAGCAAAGAGAGTTGTTAGAAGAGAAAATTAGATGAACAATGAATCACAAGTGATAAAAAGGAAGGTAACAGAATTAAATTAATATTATAAAACATTCCCTAAGTATAAAGCTATGTTCTAGAGCACAGAGTGGTAAAAAATGTAACCAAATAATTACATTAGCTTTAATGTTGTGTGAGATCTAATAAGAAATATAAGAAATTTAGGGTGCATGTTGAGTAAAAATCTCTAAAAAACTGAATTTTTTATTAATATGTATTTAGGGTCTGGCATAATGTATACAAAACATTCAACGGGTCTTACTAATGAAAACTTAAAGTGACTACAAAATATTAAAGAAATGAACAGAATTAAGGGAAACTAACAAAAGTGGTGAGGTATCAAACAACTAGAGCTGGGAGTTGTTACCACCCAGTGGACTGAGGGAGCAAAGAGGGAGGGAGAAAAGTTTGGAGCAGTGTGAGTGAGCTACAGATTCAGAAGATCAGAATCCCTTTCAGAATGATGACAAGGCAGCCACAAGGAGTGGAAATAATAGCCCATTGCTCTCTCTGCCCATTGGAATTTCTGTTCATCAATCTCATGGACTGAATCTAACCAGTGAGTAAGTGAGCTTGGCTGAAAGAGGCCATGGAAATCCAACTACCAGAAAGACAGGGAAAGGCAAAGAAAGGTAGCGAGTAGATCCAACGTATGTAGAGTCAAAAGAAAAATGATTATTATATCCTGAGGGAGACTGAAGATTAAAAAATAAGAATGAGCATTACCTACCCATTTCTTTATTTATAGAAGTGCTGAATTGAAAAATCATACCTATATTAAGAAAAATGTCCCAGTGTATCTTTATCTTTAAAAATAGCATATTCGTGTGTGTATATTTGTGTGTAGACTGTCAACATATTCTCAGCTTGACCAAAGTAAACAGATAAACAGATATTTTTCTGACTCTAGGCCCCGACCTCGCTTTTCTTAGAGAATTTACCTTAGAAAAGTGATTATAAAGACTTTATTTGTACCTTTGAGCTACAACTCTTGTTAAGACTCTGTCAGTTTTACAAATCCAACATACCTTTCTCAAGGTCAAAGGAAATACCTTTACAATGCAATCAGTAAAAAAAAAAAAAAAAAAAAAGGCCAGGCTCCTTGGCTCAGCCTGTAATCCCGTGCTTTAGGAGGCCGAGGTGAGTGGATTGCCTGAGCCCGCCGCGGGTTTGAGACCTGCCTGGGCAACTTGGAGAGACCTCATCTCAACAATAAATCAAAAAATTAGCTGGGCATGGTAGCACTCGCTTGTAATTCCTGCTACTTGGAAGGCTGAGGCAGAAGGATTGCCGGATCCCAGCAGGTCGAGGCTGCGGTGGCCAGGAGCAGCCACTGCACTCCAGTCTGGGCGACAGAGTGAGACTCTAACTCAAAAAAAAAAAAAAAAAAAAAAAAAAACAGCACTCCTATTTCCCTTACCTCTGTGGGAGGGTAAAGCTTAATTTCCATGGTGGTCAATTAGTAAGCACAGACTGCCTAAACTAATCACAGACAAAAAAGCCATTTGCAAACTTGAGTTCAAGGTACTTTGCACACCCCATTGATCAATTCCCCCCTTAATGTCTTGAGTACTATTCCACTTTGTCACCCAGGCACTTAAAATGCTCCTGTCTTTGTTTTACTGGAGTTGATGTCAGATTGTATTCTGGTCTCTCTGCCTGTTGCAATATTGCATTAGCCTTGAATGAAGTCTTCCTGAACTCTTTAACTTTACCTGGTGAATGTTTTGTGTATATTGCTATGTTCTAAGAGTTTATGTCCCCTGCTCCCAATTCATGTGTTGAACCTTAATCGCTAATGTAATGGTAATAAGAGATGGGACATTTGGGAGGTGATTATGAGGGTAGAAACCTGATGAATGAGACTAGTTTCCTTAAAAAGGAAGCCTAACAGAACTTTCTCCAACTATGTGAAGACACAGCTAGAAGACACCATTGATAAACCAGATAGAAGTCCTCACTAGCCCTGAATCTGCTGACACCTTATCTTGGACTCTCCACCCTCCAGAACTGTGAGAAATACATGTTTCTTGTTTATAAGAGCACACATGCCAGAGAGAGAGAGAGAGAGAGAGAGAGAGAGAGAGAGAGAGAGACTGGAATTTTAAGAAATATTAAAAAAAAAGTTATATCACCAAAAAATAAACCTCTACATTAAAAAAAGTGAGAAAAACTCAGATTGATGACAAATTAGAAAGAAACTAGAGAAATTAGAAACAAAGGAAATTGATGGTGAGTGCGAATGGGCTGGGTGTTACAGAGAATGCCTGCATGGATGTGGACAAGCGTGTGGTGGAGACACCTCCCTGCAACAACACACAGTACTGTGAGAAGATCAATGGCTCATACACATGCAAAGAATGTGATTCCACCTGTGTTGGCTGCACAGGAAAGAGCCCAGGAAAGTGTAAATAGTTTATCCCTGGCTATACAAGAGAAAGCAGTGTACGGATATAGATGAGTGTGAGGAATACGCAGAGTCAATAGTTTCACTTGAAACTTTCCATAGCCTCCAATAAATGGGCTATTTTGGAAATGCCTGAGCCTGAGAGTACGTATAGTTTTCAATGGACTACACATCCATGGTGTAGGGTAGTTGGAGAGTAAGTGCAACCACTGTGGTAATAGTGTGTTGCTTTAACCAATTTGCTTAGTAACAACATAAGAGAATCTTGTGGCTAACCTAAAGGAGTAATCAAAGTAAAAAGCTCAAAACACCTGCATTAGCACTTGAGCTTCTGTGAACCAATGGGCCACTGGGTAACTAGAAAGCAGAGTTATATTCTAAATTTGGGACACTTGTTCATCAGTTTTCTAAAGAAATTCTGCCATAAACAACCTCTGTCTTTTTGTCAGATAACTAAAACCAAACTTAGGCTTACACATAATTATATTTGCAAAGGCTAGTAATAAAAGATGAAGATAAGAGACTTAACATAAGCTAAATACAAGAGCAACACTTAGGATGTAAGGGCATCAGAAAACATGCCATAGAACAGGTAGAATTTAAGTGAGTTTTAGAGGAATAGGTGATTTCTATGACAATTCCTTTTAATTGGAAACAAAACTCATATAAAACTCAAGCATTTGTATCACAATTGCAAAAATATAGTTTTAAAAATCTTTGAGCTTGTTTATGTATTTTTTCATAAGTGTGATAGACTCATAAATCTTTATATATATATATCTCTCTCTCTCTATGTATATATTTTCAATTTTTCACTGAATGAACTGTCACTTGTTGAAAAAGTCAGGATCATTACATGGGACAGGTAAATATATTTTTTAAATATTTCCTAAAATGTTAAACTGAAAAAAAAAATGTTAAGTTAATTTAAGAAGAATTCTAAGAATCAGTTTTATCTACACATGCCAGTTTCTCCTTTGAGTTACTCTAAGCTAAGTTCATATATTAAAAACAAAATACTGCAAAAGCTAATTTCAAATACTTTAAGCTTTAAATTGTTTCCTTAAAACAAAAATTTCCAGGAAGAGTTTAGCAGACTAATATAATTTATATAAAGAAGTATAGTTTACAAAAGCAAAAAATGTATCTATTATATTTGGCATTGGTTAATTTTGAGTACTATATACATTTGAGTACTATATATATTTTATGTTTATTTAATAAATTAGAACATCTAACAGAAAACAATCAAATTAAAAAGATTAAAAGACTAAAATCCAAAATACCTTTGTATAAATTGTATGGATGTAATACTAAGAATAAAAATATTATAATTTAATATTATTTTGTGGGAAAATTAATATAATATCAAGAAAGATATATTTTCAATTTTCTAAAGCCAAATAAGGTAAAAAATGGTATGGAAAGTATATATGTATTTAATAAGATTTTATTGCCTAGAATCATAGACTACAGATGACAAGTTATAGATGATAAGCATATAATTAAAGTTATCAGGATGTCCAGACATACTGGTTGAAAAACTATCAATTATATGTAAAAAATATATAAAAATCTGTGAGCTACCTAATACTAATCTAGAAAGAAGAGAGGATTTCTGTTGTGATGCTTTAATTTAAACATTCTCTGTGTCAGAAGACCTAGATATGTTGAAAAATAATGAAAAACATCAATTTTTTTTTTAAAACCTCATGAATAGTTTGTCTTCTGGGTCATTTGGGAACTCTAGGACAAAAGACTACAGGTCAGTCCTTTAGATTGGAGAATGCAGTAAACAACTTCCATCACAGCAGCCCAACCTACTAGGAGGACCCAAAAGAAACAGAATTTATTTATAGAAACTTGTGTGTTTATTCTTACATGCTTAAACTTCAGTCATCTGCCAAGTACTCTCCATTTGATGCTATATTCCTATTGAGAAGCTTTTTCTACTGCTCAAAACAGTTTTTGAATTCATCAGTTGTGATGCCTTCTAGTGCTTCTGCCATTTTTTATTTCACCTCTTCCACATCTGCAGAACGTTTCCCTTTGAGAACTTTTTTCATCCAGGAAACAAACAAACAAAAGAAGCTGCTTAGGGTGAGATTGGGTGAATAGCAACATTGAGGCATGAGCCTCATGCAAGTTTTGCTCAAAAACTGCTAAACACTCAGCACAGTGTGGCCAGGTGTGCTCATAAATCACCCATCATAAATTGGGCAAACGTGTTGAAAGAATCTATTTTTAAAAAAAGTCACTGAAGCTTAACACAACCTCTCACAGCAATGCTAGCTGGAACTTTGATGTCAATGGGTTTCCAGAATACTTTCGTAGCAGGGGAAGCCCGTACTACAAGGGGTCTGCCCTCCAAAAGATAATTTCATTTTTGGGTGGTCCCTCCTCATATATAAATACAGTGAATATTTGATGTAGGATATAGGAGACAAATGATAAATAGACCAAACAAACCACTATCTTCCTATTCTGCTCTGTTCTTTCAAACACTGACATTGGTGATAATGGAATTCAGAGGCACAGACCGATGCATTCAACTCTAGCATTGACAAAAGTATCAACTACCAGGGCAAAGCAAGCCCTTGTCATGTCTTTGGTTTTAGATCTTAGTTCACTTTCGAACTTATAAGAATTTAGAA
Source organism: Cephalopachus bancanus (assembly GCA_027257055.1). Lineage (NCBI taxonomy): Eukaryota > Metazoa > Chordata > Mammalia > Primates > Tarsiidae > Cephalopachus > Cephalopachus bancanus. Next base: position 2,748,994 of record JAPVLO010000220.1, on the reverse strand, counting down.
GACAATCTCCAGAAAAGTATTTCATCTAAAGCAGTGCCATCCGATATAGTAGCCACAAGCCATATGTGTCTGCTTATATTTAAATTAACCATAATTAAATAAAATTAAAAATCCATTTTCTTGACTACACTAGCCATATTTCAAGTGTTCAGTAGCTACATGTGGTTCCCATATTAGACAGAAAAAAAATAGAATGCATCGTGGCAGAAGGTTCTGAGAAACAGCTTGATGTAAAATTTTAAAATACTGTTGCTCTTTTAGTTAGTAAATGTTATTGATTTCTGTGATCTCCTGAAAGAAGCAAGAATTAGGACTGCCTTATTCAAGGCTATCATTGTTCAAGCAACACATTAGATGTTGTATGTGCTTTTCACCAAAAGAATTACAGAAAGTCAGCTAATGGAAAGTTGATTGGATAGAGTTGCTTTAGAATTTGAATGCAGTGGTTTATTATCTGGAAAGAATACAGAGTATGGGTGGTGAGGTCATGGTGAATGAAAAGAATGGTAAAGTATGACAACCTTTAAATTAGGGTGAGGGATCAGACATGGTGCTGCTTTTCAGAAAGAAAAAAAAAATCACTTCTTGTCTATGACCAATGTGCAGTTTGACTATTTCTTATAAGAAAATTATAACAACCTGACTTAAGAGACTTTGCCACAGTGATTGTGTGATCTTAGGCAAGTTATGGGTGCTTTCCTATATTCAGGCCACCCATACACAATACAGAGATAATAGTTTACTTACATGACTCCTATCAATTAAAATCCTAATTGTAAAAATACTTTGTTTAGCCGGGCATGGTAGCACGCGCCTGTAGTTCCAGCTACTTGGAAGGATGAGGCGGAAAGATCAATGGACCCCAGCAGGTTGAGGCTGCGGTGGCTGGGAGTGTGCCACTGCACTCCAGTCTGGGAGACAGAGTGAGACTCCAACTCAAAAAAAAAAAAACACAAAACTTTGTTGATGAGAGAGGAAGAAGGAAGAAACTGGTTAGGCAGACAGTTAAGGCAAGTCCCCAGTTAAACTTCCCCATTTTGCTTGAAGAAACCAAGCTTCAAGTTCCATGGATCAGAATGAGAACCCCCCATCCTCTTTTGGTGCACTCTCTCCTTATTGACACTTACCCTATCCTTTCCTGATCAGTGCTTTATACTATGGTGCCCCTTTCTGATTGGTGCATTATAAAGCCTGCCTGTCAACCAGTCAGCACACACTTTCCCCTCTTGAGACCATAAAAACCCCTGACCTCTGTTGCATTGGTGGCAACCCACTTTTGGGTCCCCTCTGGCTATCACGAGCTTTCCTATTGCTCAATAAACTCTGACTTTCACACTCTCCAGTGTCAGCACTCCTTATTCTTCTCAGGTATAAGACAAGAACCTGGAACCTGCTGAACTGAGTGAGCTGTAACACTCCTCAAGGACTCAGCTCACCAACCCTGAGAGAGGAGTTATATTCCCTGGGTGCTGTGCTTACCAATTTGTTGAACCAAATAACTGGAACATTTTTTGGTGGCTCATCTGGGATCCTCGAAAGGATGACTCATTACTTTCATTTCCAATGCTTCTCATCCTTAGACTTTTTTCTCTCTCTGGAAACAAACACCAGGTCCCTGTCAACCAGTTAAGAGTGAATAGTGTGGTTGCTGCTCTATAACACTTGGAGGACAGGCATGCTGAAGAGGACTTTGTCAATTACCCTTCACCCTCAGGTGTGAGGAATGTTGGCTCTGTTTCAATTCAGTTTCCTTTTGAGGAATTCTGGACATTGCATGGGATTGGAATAAAGTGTGGGGGTAATTGAGGGTATCTGGCCAAGACTGTTCCTTGGTATTACCCAAAGGCTCCCAAACCATATCCAGTACCCTCATCCTAGACTAGCTCCCATCTTACTCATACAAGAGATGCTTGGCGAATATGGCCCCAGTATGATACAGTCCCCAAGGCCCATACTGGTGTCAGATGAAGATCTCCAGTGTCTCCATTCACATTTTTTCATTCTTTCCTATCTCATTTTCTTTATTTTGGTATTGCTGTGGCTACTGTCTCCTCTTTGTGTGCAATGTTGTTGGTGTTTTTGCAGCCTAAGGAGATGGCATTGCTAGATAGTATGGGTAGCTGACTTGGTCATCTGGAGTGTAACTCAGAGTAATGTTTTTGTTTCTTACCAAAAGCAAGGGAATATAAAGATTTAAAAAATATTCTCTCTCTTAATGAAAGAACCCACTGGTATATGGTAAGAGGCTATGTTTTTCTGCAAATACCTTTCCTCCTCTACATTGAGATTTTTTTAGTCTCACTATGTCAGGAATCAGCATAGCCCACCAACTATGAGAAACCTTTCTATGCGAGGAATTAACTTTTTCCTTATGGGAAGTATTTTTTTTTTTTTTTTTTTGAGTTGGAGTTTCACTCTGTCGCCCAGACTGGAGTGCAGTGGCCGCTCCCGGCCACCGCAGCCTCGACCTGCTGTGCTCCGGTGATCCTTCCTCCTCAGCCTTCCGAGTAGCTGGAATTACAGGCGCGCGCTACCACGCCCAGCTGATTTTTTGATTTATTGTAGAGATGAGGTCTCGATGCCCAGGCGGGTCTCGAACCCGCGGGCTCAGGCAATCCACTCACCTCAGCCTCCCAAAGGCGCGGGATTACAGGCTGAGCCACCGAGCCCGGCTTAGGGAAGTATTTTTTTAAATTGGGTCACCACTTCCCTAGACTCCATTCTCTTTCTTTGTTTAAGGAGGATCTGGCTCCATCGTTTTACCCTAGCATGTAAAGCCTTGTTGGCACCTTTAAGGGATCTTCTGGGTAGGCAAAAGCTGAGGAAAGGAGACTCTTCCCTTTAAAGCACCTTCTTAGCTCTATGCCTGAGAACTCAGATACTTCGTCTGTTGACCCTATTAAAACAGTCCTATGAAAGCTCACTTTCTTGCCCCACTTATAAATAAAAAATTCTGCTTATGATAAGGAAGCAGTAAGAGAAATGCCCCACTGACTGTTGGCTTCAATTATTCACAGGCCACTGGGGACTATTTTATTGGACCCATATACCTTCCTTGGGAAAGGGGACTTTGTTTGGAAAGTACTTTCTCCCATTAATGTGGATGTTACCACTTGGCTCAATTCATGAGTCTTCTGGCCAGAGGTTAATGAAAAGTCCCAAGAACTGCAACTGCTCCCCCCAACACACCCATTAGAATCCCTTGCCCAAATACAATTGCTCCAATGTAGTTTTCAAGACTCAGTCTGGGTCTGGGGGAATTCTATGCTTGAGGAATTCAGAAGCAGTCGACAGAAAAGGGCTGGGGCACCACACAGGTAAGCATGACTACTCCTGCCGACCAGAACCCTTCTGCTATACATGGATGGAGGTCGCAGCTCACATGCATTGGGATACTGTGAGCATATAAGGACAATAAAGTAAAGGGACGCCCTGCTTTCCTTGATCTTTATTCATGGTGCTAAGAGGAGAAGGGAAAGCTAAGGGATGCCCTTCTTTTGCTTCTGTCTTTTTGACGAGTAAGAAACCATCTGCAATGTGCACTCCTCGTGAGTGCATCCTGAGACACTGGGACTCCTTTGAGCCTCAGACCCTGAAGAAAAAAACTTCTTAGATTCTTTTCACCCACGCATGGCTGAGTTATAAGTTTCAGGAAGGAGGGATCTTGCCTCCAGAGGGATATCAATTATAATACCATCCTGCATTAGACAATTTGTGTAGGTGCAAGGGCAAATGGTTTGAGGTCCCATTTATATAGGCCTTATTTGCTTTATAGGAAAATCTGGACTTCTGTCAACTCTATAAGATTGACTCAGTCCTCCTAGTGGTCATTTCAAAGGACGATCCTAGCAGACCAGGGATGCCAGCTCCAAAGGTGACACTGGGGAAAGCATCAGCCCCTGAAGTCACTCCTTCTGGTTCATCCTGCCCCCCACCCCTTATCCAGGTCCTTCCCATACTTCAAATTGCCACCACCTGAAAACCCTCATCTTAGACAAGCTCCCATCTTACTCATGCTTCTACAAGAAATACTTTGTGTTTATGGCTCCAATAAGGTATAGGTTCCCTTTTGCCTGTAAGACTAAATTAAGGGAGATTTTGTCATGTTCTCAGATGACCCTGAAAAGCATATAGATGCTTTCCAGAATTTAACCCAAGTATTTGAGCTCTCCTGGAAGGATGTAATATTACTCTTAAGTCAAACCCTGACAACCACTGAGAAACAAACAGCCCTGCAAGCAGAGGGGAAGTTTGGGGGTAAACTTTAGGTCTCATATAGTGCCAGAGATGGGGAAGACCCTTATTCAATTAGAAAACCAGCAGTATCATTGGAAGACCCTAAATGGATTCCCAATAGTGAACTGGAAGAATGGAGTAGAAAGCATTTCCAGATGTACATATTGGAGGACTTAAGATGGATTAGAACTAAACCTCTCAATTACTCTAAACTATTCAAGACAGACAGGGAGCAGATGAAAATCCCCCTGCCTTTCTGGAAAGGCCAGGAGAGGTCCTAGTTAAGCACACCTCCCTAGATCCTGAGTCAGTCACATGGCAACTGATCTTAAAAGATAAGTGTATTATTCTGGCAGCCCCAGATAACAGAAGGAAGCTGCAAAAGCTAGCTGTAGGACCAGGTAGTATCTTAGAGAACCTCCTGAAAGTGGCCAACTCGGTCTTTAACAAGAGATTGGGAGGAGGTTCAAGGAAAAGAGGAGACACAAGACAAAGGCAGCAGCTCCAGTGGCTGCCTTGCAGGCTTGTAAATTCCATGATCCCTAAGGTGCACCTGCTAACTGTTATGGATGCATCAAGCCAGGGCACTACAGGAAGGACTGCCCTTCCAATAGGAGAAAGCCAAAGTCACCTTTACTGTGTCCGATCTGCAAGAGGAACCACTGAAAGGCAGACTGTCCCCAAAAGTATTGTTGTGGGAAAACAGACAGGCCATGACAAGGCTATCTTAGGAAGTAGCAGTTGATTAGCACTGGAGCAACTCAGTGGGTTAATGCTCCAAGGCTGAGCAACCCAGAGAGAAAAGAGGGGTTTTATCTGTTAGTTTAGGTAAGGGAGGTGGTCGAATTGTATGACTATACATTTTTCTTTGGAATTTGCAAGATTGTACTTAGCAAAACCAGATTTTCAAAGAACAAATTGTCTCCAGGATATGCATAACAAGGAGGGGTTGTAAACCGATAACTTCACAAAGAAAGGATTTGGGGTAAGGTTGTGAATTGGTTATTATCTTGCATTTCCAGGAAAGCGCCTTGTGGCTGTTTAGTTTTCTCAAGCCTCATGTCTATCAGGTTTGGAACCTGCAGGTTGATCTTTAAAATGAATAATTTTAATTGTTTTTAGCCCCTCTCTGCCACATTCCCCCCTTGATGTTCAACCCCTTATAGGTTAAGGGCATCATCTTTAATTTGGTGCATTAATATTATGTGGGCCACAGTTTTTCACTTAACAACTGTTTCCACAGACTTAGAGATGGAGTTCATAATTACTGGAGCTATGCAAGGGAGGATAAAACAGGATTCCCAACAATAAGATTACAGATCCAATAATGTGCTTAAGTTCTCTCAGACCCAAGAACGTGTTTTCAAACCACTTGCCAATTTTTATGCCTTGCCATTTTTGCACTGGGACATGGGCAAGCTTTCTAATATTGGTGGCTATATCAGTTATAGCTTTACTATTATTATCTATTTGCAAACAACAATCAGAGCTATTAAATTTACCACATACTCCTCCTTCTTCTGCTAGCAGGTAGTTCAAAGCTAAGCAGTTTTGATAAATGGCTGCATGCATTTGGGCTTGTTGTTGAACAGCAAACTCAAAAGCTGTGACTGTTTGATTAGCTATAACTTCTAATACAGCTTGTAACCTGATAATGTGATTTGGCATATATATAGGTGTGCAGTATACCCAACTTCCATCTTGTGCCCACGTGGCTGGGCCATAAGTATTTATAATTCTCTGGGGTGGCCATTCGTCATCTTTCCAAACCTGGATCCTTCCTGTATTAAGAGTTTGATCAAGAGATCGAGTATCCCGTGTTTTGAGACTTTCATAAATGGGAATGCCCAGTTCACCTCCCCTTAGGTTAGGCAGAAGGAAAAATCCTGGCTGGATTATTCCTATGGTACACATGCCTTTCCATAGCACGGGGAGCTGGGTATATACAACCTTTCCACATATCCAAAATAACCCTTTAGGGGCTTTCCAGAAGTCTGGATTTACAGAGGATAGATCTGTCCAGCTTTGACTTATAATGGGGATACCTAGAAACAGGTTAGCTTGTTCAGAGGATAGTACTGTACAGTTACATATAGTCTGGGGGACAATAATACATTGAGAAGATTTAGTTGCATAAGCAGGTGCACAATACCAAACAGGCCTTGTTGGCCCAGGACCTGCTCTACTTAAGCAGTCTTCTCCAATTATTTTTGAGGAGAGGATCTATTTTGGGGGTAGGGTATCTGTTCTAACAGTTACAGAATGGTTCCGTTGAAGGAGCTGGTACATATCAAGACTAGTTCCTTTCCAAGGCCACTCTTCAGTCTTTAGGGTTCCTCCGCATGCCCAACAACTGGTGACACCAAGTGTCCAGGCTATGTTTTCAGCCAAATTTATAAACAGATTTTTGGCCTACTTCCCATGGATGGGGAAGGGGGTTAACTGTTGGGCAGCCAGAGGAGTTACAAATTGTACAACTTCTTTAAGCAATTTCTGGGCTTTGGGTGCAGGGGTGAGATCCCAACAAACCCAATTTGTGCTTTCAAGAGTGCTACAAGCTATGACACTAGCCTTAGTGTACCAGTAGCTCTGTTTTGATAATCCAGTAAGGTATAACTGGTCATTATGGGTACAGATATGCTTGTCAGTATAACAAATTTCTGACTGGGATGAATAGCAATGGAAAACTTTTACATCTGTCCAGATAGTTTCTATACATTTACATGCTGAGTGTGTGGGGGACACGATAGACACCCAAATTAGGCAGAAGTACATAAAAGCACAAGAAAACTTCCTATCATAAGAAAGAACAGAAATGCTAGTGAGACCCTTTCCTAGCATGTTCAATGGGGTCAACTCTGTTAATTCTATAGCAAATAAAGTCATTTCTATAGCAAATAAAATGACAAACAGTATAGCACTTGGCAAATACAAAGGATGACAAAGCAAAACAATGGCTTCTCAGTAAGGTCTGCTGAATCCTTAAGCTTGGCCATGCATAGATCAGCCAGCTTCCAGTGTGTGGCTGAAGCAAGGTCGATGTATCCTCAGGCTTCAGCTGTGCATAGACTAGCCAGTCCCAGAGTGGCTAGAGCAGGGCTTGAGGAAAACCATTTCAGGTTTTCCGTTGACCTCAGTGACTTTCCAGAGGGTCAGCTTAAGGGGAGCCAACCGATCTGTGGTGCACTCCCAGTCCTGGGAGGCAGGCTTAATTCTGCAGTAATGGATCCAGGGAACTATTTCAGCTACTTTGACTGCAGTTGGGATAGACAAAAGGACAGTAAACGGGCCCCTCCAGAGGGGCTTTAGAGGCTATATATTCCTTTTTTTAATTTTTTGACCCATCCCATATCATCTGGCTTAAAAGAATGGGTGTTGGTAGTTAACCTAACTGGTAACCATTCTCTGACTTGACAACGGATGGCATTTAGGGCTGAACCTAAGGCTTGCATGTGTTGTTTTAGAGTGAGATTTCCTAACTCCTTTAAGTCTCGCTGTATGCCCTTAACAAGAGGAAGTGGCTGCTCATAAAGACTTTCAAAAGGCGAGAAACCTGTTTATTTGGTGGGGCTAGAACTAACCCTTAGGAGGACTATTGGCAGAAGTTGGACCCAGCCTATATGAGTTTTGTTTTTGTTTGTTTTTTTGGCCTGTTGCTGAACTTTTTTTCCATAGTCGAGGCTTCTGTTCACCTCCCTTTGTGGCTTCATAGAAGGGTTTTGCCATGATGGAGAAGTTAGATATCCAAATTCTATAGAACCTCACAGCCCCAAAACTTCTGGATTTGACACTGGGTAGTTGGGACTGGTATTGAGCACACTGCTTGTTTTCTTAATGGGTCATTGCTGCAAACTAATTCTTGTTAGGTTATTATTATTAGCTGTTGACTTTTTATTTTGAACTTTTGAATGTACAGATTTAAATGCTTCCAGTTAGTTCCCTGGAGGGGTGAGACCCATCAGGGCTGGGCTCTCCATGGTCCAGGAAGTTCCTAAGGGAAGCAAGTTTATGAACTGTGATTAAAATTTGTCCCAAATGGACAATGTATTCCCTTATGAGCACCTATGTCTGTGGCCCCATTTCTTTCAGAGGTGTAGGAAAAAGGCTTACCATAAATGATTTTAAAGCTTTTTTTTTTTTTTTTTTGAGTTGGAGTCTCACTCTGTCACCCAGACTGGAGTGCAGCGGCCACTGCAGCCTCGACCTGCTGGGCTCCGGCGACCCTCCTGCCTCAGCCTTCCAAGTAGCCGGAATTACAGGCATGCGCTACGACACCCGGCTAATTTTTTTGATTTACTGTAGAGATGAGGTCTTGCTGCCCAGGCGGGTCTCAAACCTGAGGACTCAGGCAATCCACTCACCTCAGCCTCCCAAAGGCGTAGGATTACAGGCTGAGCCACTGAGCCCGGCTTGATTTTAAAGTTTTAATGAATCCCATTTCAGGGACTGACTTGGATCCTGAGCAACGCAACACCAAATATCTATGCTCAGTTTACTTGTGTCTCCAAAGAATTCTTAGTGATTATTATGCTAAACCGCAAATTGAAAGATTGTACTGTCCTAGTCATACATCTGATGGAATTTTCTTTGGATTTCCAAGGGGTGGGGTAGGCTGCCACTTGGCCTACAGTAGAATGTAATTTTAAAATGTTTGAACGCCTTCTAAAACCTACCTATGGGAAATTTATCTACGTCTAGCCTGTGCTAGCTACCCTGCCTCAATTATTTATTCTTTACAGATTTTTCGATCCCATAATCATATGGGGTGCTGAATGGTGAAGGTTCATTTTTTGTAGCTTCTTCAGAGCTGACAGTGAGTGTAGTCCTGCCTAGTCAGAGATAGAAAATCTCTTCTTGTCTGACTTGAGGCATCCAGATCTGTTTCAGCAATGACATCATTTTCAGGCACTGACTGGAATCCTTGCATGACCTTTTATGCAAGCATGAAATTGTTGGATTCTGGCTTAATAAAAGGAATAAATGAGGGAAACCCCTCTTTCAAGACACAGAAAAATTAAGTGAAGCCAGGCATACATTTTGACAATTCTAGGTGGTGACTGATCACCTTTTGTACAGAAACTGCAGGGCCTGAAGTTATCAGCATAACTTAAATAATAAACTTTAATTTCTGTGGTTTTATTACAAGTACCAGTTTTTTGAGTTTTTAATGTATTTCTGGACTATAGTGGTAGCCTGACAGATTTGTTTTAGACTATAATTTGAACCAGGCACTCAAGTGAATTTTATACAAAATTGAAGAGATGTCCGGAAATGTTTGGAGACTTGCATCCAGAAAAGACTTTATGATGTCTAGATTGTTCATATATATATATATATAAAACTTATAAACCTTCCACATACCATCTTTGGCATGCTTATACCTTTATTTTGACATTTTTGAATGTTTTATTTTTGTTCTCTCTCTCTATTTTTTTACTTTCAGATAACTATTTACTTCATTATAGGACAGAAATTTACCATACAAGTTTTTTTTTCTTCGATAAAATTATTTTTTAACATCCTTTTTTTCTTACTAAAACCTTATTTTTACACCAACAACCTTTTTGTATTTTTCCTTTGCTTTTTTGCTTTCTTTTTATCTTTTTATAGATAACCTTTTACAGTTATCATTTGAATTTATCTTTTAGTAGCTTCTGATTAGAGGTTAGGTGAATCATTTAATTCTTGGAACACTTTTAACTCCCACTAGAGAGCAGGTGTCAGGAGAAAGAGGTTCAGTATACACAAGGGCTAAAATCTTGGCCTCAGTATTAATCAAGAAATTAATTTGGACCCCAGTCACGTTCATACAGACCCAAGGATTCTCTGGGGTGATGGCAAACAGAGCACTGCGCTGGGCCATGGCCCCAGGATCCCTTTAGTCTTTGGCCACCATCATTGAGGTAGGTGTTTCCCCACTCTTTGGGAGAGGACGCACTGGCTCTTTCAGTGGCCTTTTAGTCCGCATGTTGAACAAGGTACTGGGTGCTTAGGCCATCAAGAACAATTGTGTTTAAGTCCTCAGATTGACCACATTCATAGTAACTGATACCATTCCTCTTAGCAGGTTTATTCTTACCAGGTCTCTTTTGGGTGGTTGGAACTTTGCCATTAGTGGCAACTGTCAATAAGTTTGTCTACTTTTCATCTCGCTGTTGCTCATCCTGGAGTCCTTCTCTGTTTTTTTTCTTAATGTCTCAGTTTCTAAGAACTTCAGAAGTTTTCTGTAATTGGGAGTTTAGTATTCATAGTCCTGAGTTATAGTTTGGTATTCATGGCCCCATAGAATATAATTTTGTTTGCAAAGTAGTGAAATAAAAATTTTTTTAAATGCCTCTACAAACAAAACTTTTGACCATTTTCCTTCATGTCTACAAAATGAATTTAATTGCCAGATGGTATTAAAGCAAAGTCTTGTTTCTTTTTAAACCTCATTATTTGCCAATTTGTAGTGAGACCAAATTTGATTTTAAAAAATGCACTATTTTTAAAAAAAATTTAAACTATATAATTTTAATTTGTTTCAATTATTTAAAATCTGTCCCATTGGGGTGTCTGAGGGTACAGATTATTACACATTTTCTTGTTCACATTTCTTGAAAACCCAGAATTTGTTTTTAAACACTTGCAATTTATTCCTCAAAGGAGAAGTCTAAAACAAATAAATAAATAAAACCAAAAACAGCAATGCCAGGTATCCCTGGGACCCTGATGGCTTCCTCCAAGCTGAGCATCCCCAGCCCTCCCTGAAGCTTTTTTCTGCTCCAGGACTTTCCAATGATGCCTACAAAATGGCCTGGTAAAAAACCTTTTTAGAGTGAACAGACCATGTAGATGTGAAATGATCTGTTTCTATGTATTTTCAAGTATGAACAGGCAAATTTGTTACAAACTCTTTATATATTACTAAATCATGTCTTAGTTGTGAGGCATGGACAATTAGGTAAGAGTGATAGTTTCACTCTATGTGTCATAGAGTGTTCCTAGTATTTTACCTGTCCCTCAGGAGAAGTACTGAGCTTAGCAAGGTGACTTAATTAGGTGGGAATGGCCAGTTCCCATGCCTCACTATGTCCTGCAAAGAAGTCAGCATTTAAATGTTTACCAGTCTTGTAAGAGGTGTGTTAGTCAGGCATGACCAAAAAAGCAAGCAGTAGTCTTATCTAGCATTACATTTTAAAGTAGGGACTTAGCATACATTACACGCCTCTAAGATACTTCCCAACGGTTTTATAGGGACAAGCAGTTGATTCCGATCTTAGGCAAGGCCTAAACCTTTAGAAACAGACTCACTTTCAAATAACCTGGCTTTTATCATTTGAAAACAAGAACAGTCTATTCAGTCCCTTAGTTGCCAGAGAAAGATTACAAAATTATTTCCTCCAAGGTTAGCATCAACTTGCACTGAGTTAACAAAAGGCTAAGTAGCATGTAAAAGAGATTTCTATGTTCCTTTACAGGTGGATTAGAATGAACTCCTTCAGAATTCATGAAGGAGAGCACAGACTAAGGAAGGGAGAGGGTGTGGTCCTGGGAAAGAATTCAAGATAACCAGTAGCATTTCACGTACACAGCAAGCAACTTTCACACATCCTTGACAACAAAAGACAGGAATTTTAACAGTTTTGATGGGTTGGGAGAAACACTGCACAAATAAAGGGAGACAGCAACACTTAGGAAAACATGAAATGACATAAATAAACATGCACTAATCAAATTTTTAAAAAATATGACATGTCCCATTAAACAAAGGATAATAACCCAACCAGTTTTTTTTGTTTGTTTGTTTTTAGCAAATTCAAAGATGGCAGACACACACAAATAAGGGAGCAAGCAGTATGGGGAACATCTGTTTCATCCTCCTCTAGCTGTACTCCTCACGGAGATATTTCAGACACCTCTTAGCAATTGGCAGATTGGTACAAACCCCCAACCCAGACCAACCCTATGTGGAACCCTTCTGCTGTTCACCTTATTTACATGCAATCACACAACACATTCTCCAATCCTCCACCCTAATCCTAGAAGTCAACAGGTTCATCTTCAGACAAGTGTTACCCTCCACTGCCTTTCAGTCCTTTCCTTCGGACTGGAGATTACTAGCAGACTCCAGGAGGTGATCAAGCTCCCCTTCTGCCTTCCATTGGTAGGTCTATGCAAAGGCCCATATTCCTACCCTTTCCATCAGGTGGTCGTCCTGTTCTTTCCATCGGGTGGTTGTCCTCACACCAGTTCCTCGCCTCTTGGGTCCCTGTTGTGCTTTCGTGATCCAAGCCTCAGTGTGCCTGGAGGGGCCTCCCTCTTATGGATCAAAAAGTCCATTGCGTGCCAGGCGAGATTGCCTCTCCTAGCACCCCAGAGGTTGTACCCTGATGACAAAGGAGGTGGAACACACCATCTCTGAACCCTCCCTTTCCTGGCCAGTGAACTAAGAAATGTTGTGGGAAAACAGAGAGGCCATGACACCGAGGCTATCTTAGGAAGTGGCAGTTTATTAGCACCGGAGCGACTCAGTGGACTAATGCTCCGAGGCTGAGCAACCTGGAGAGAGAGGAGAGGGGTTTTATCTGTTAGTTTAGGTAAGAGACGTGTTTGGGTTGTATGACTATACATTTTTCTTTGGAATCCGTAAGGTTGTAGTTAGCAAAACCAGATTTTCAAAGAACAAATTGTCTCCAGAATACACATAACAAGGAGAGGTTGCAAACTGATAACTTCATAAAGAGAGGATTTGGGGTAAGGTTGTGAATTGGTTACTATCTTTCATTTCCAGGAAAGTGCCTTGTGGCTATTTAGTTTTCTCAAGTCTCATGTCTATCAGGTTTGGAGCCTGCAGGTGGATCTTTAAAAGGAATCATTTTAACTGTTTTTAGCCCCTCTCTGCCACAGTACAGGTCATCAGGTCCAGGACCAGTATTACAAATGGTCCAGCAGGACTGACAGGTCCCAGGGCTCTCCCCCGGCTCCAATGGCCATTTCAAAATTTTCAGTTGTCAAAATGTTCCTAATCAGGAATTTGTTCAGATAACACCTTAGCTGAACTAGAATTAATTAGTCCTGCTCTTTTTTTCTCGGGTGAGTTGTTGAATTCTATGGTGTGACAATGACTGTACAGTAGCATTTAAGTCTCTAGACATAATACATTAGCCAGTCATTACATGCATTGTTACCAGAAACAAACAAAAAGTTAGTAGTGGCCAGGTGTAATGGCTCAACCTGTAATCCCAGCACTTTGGGAGGCCAAGGCAAGAGGATTACCTGAACCCAGGGGTTTGAAAAAAGCCTGGGCAACTTGGTGAGACCTTGACTCTACAATAAAAAACTATCCAGGCATATGGTGGCATGCGCCTGTAGTTCCAGCTACCTGGAAGGCTGAGGTGGAAGGATCACCTGAACCCAGCAGGCTGAGGCTTCAGTGGCCATGAGTGTGCCTGGGCGACAAAGGGTGAGACTGCAACAACAAGAAAAAAAAAGTTAGATGTTTTTGTAACAAATCTTGAAGCCAAAATATATATAAAAGCCTGGACAATAAAAACGTGGCCTAAAATTAAACTGAGTGTGTTTCAGAAAACAAAGTTTGCTTTTTGTAGATTTTGCTTTATCTTTTAGCATAGTCATGTTTGTTTTACTTGCTCTTTAGTACACATATATTAAGAACTGTTGGCTAAAGAATTAGACCTTCTCTGGCTAAAATTAAATAATTTTCATTTATTTTTGCCTCATCAAATTTTAATAATGACATAAAGTAAGTGTTCATAAAAATAGCTATTTTTTTCTGTGTAGTTTTTTAGTATGAAGAACAGATATGTTATTTGAATATGAATATAAGACAATTTTAATAGAGATAATTAATTATGTTTATATATTATATATTTTATATATATATTTATTATCAGTTTATTAAAACTTCCATTATATTTTGTTCAGATGGAAATTTTAATATAAAATATACCATGATTTTATTATACTAATAATTAATTATATATATTTTAATTGGAATATATAGTTTATTTAGAAAGTAGATTAGAGAGAGAGAAGATTCACCTCTTCAAGGTAGGGAAGGGGGTCAAAGCTTAGGGAAGCATGGCCCAGTTGTTATATTTTAAAACTATATTTAAACGCTTAGAAATTATTGCAGTTTGTATACTTATGCATCTGAGACAGCCTAAACATACATTTAAAAAAATGTCTGAAAACTTGCTAAAACCTGCCTATGGGGAATTTATCTATGTCTAACCTATGCTAGCTAACCTGCCTCATTATCTTTGAGTTTTTTTTAAATGATCATTTAGATAGCACAGAGATTTGCTTCAACAGCATATTAAAAAGTTGAATAACAGGAATAATTATGTTTATCTAAAAATTCTCCAAGTTGTAATTACATGCAAAACTGTTACAAAAATGTCTTCCTGTGAAACTTAACATAAAGAACATCTTAAAAAAAATCAAAAGAAGGGATTATCTTTCTAGATTAATGACTAATATAGTGAGATTTGCTAATATAAATATATTTCAATGATATACATACTTTTTATGGATATTCAAAATTATGTCTAACTACATAGAGCACTACATTATCTGTCTACTTAAAGATTATTTTTCCAGCATTCTCAATTAGGACATAACAGAGAAGCAAAAGTCAAATCAAGGATATGATCCTTAGGTTTAAAAAAATCAAACACACAAACAAAAACCTTTGCTATAAATAAAATGACCCTAGTACATCTTTTCAGTTAAATAAATGGTCCCAGTAAAAGAATCATCAAGTGTTACCCCACGAAAACCTGATAAGCTCAAAGTACCTCTAATTAAGTTGAGAGAAATTCAAAGAATTATGGGTGTGACTATTTACATATGATATTCAGTAAACCAAAATGGACACCAACATATTTTAAAGAATTTTATTTTCAATGCTTTTGGATTGGGTTAAAAGAGACTCTAACTCAATGAGATGTAAAATGGTCCTAGAGACCCCAAATACCTTTGACAGGAAAGAAGCAGAAGCAGCAGCTCAGCTACCAAAGAAGGCATATTTCCCAACTTCTTTTTCAACTCTTGTCAGAAAAGATAATGGAAAAAAAAAAAAAAAGCTGGGCTCGATGGCTCAGCCTGTAATCCCGCGCCTTGGGAGGCTGAGGTGAGTGAATTGCCTGAGCCCGTGGGTTCGAGACCTGCCTGGGCAACTTGGTGAGACCTCATTTCTACAATAAATCAAAAAAATGAGCCGGGCATGGTAGCGCGCCTGTAGTCCCAGCTACTTGGAAGGCTGAGCCGGAAGGATCACCCGAGCCCAGCAAGTCAGGGCTGCAGTGGCCAGAAGCGGCCATTGCACTCCAGTCTGGGCAATGGAGTGAGACTCCAACTCAAAAAAAAAAAAAAGATTTGATGTGTAGAGCCAAGAATTATAAAAAAGTAAAGGCTTAAATGCCATGTGTGCCAGGCTGGGTTTGGTATGACAGGAGTTCCAAGGGGGTGAAAGTATTCACCAAGTTATGAGTTAAGAAAGGTAGATTGAGCCGGGCTCGGTGGCTCAGCCTGTAATCCCGCGCCTTTGGGAGGCTGAGGTGAGCGGATTGCCTGAGCCCGCGGGTTCGAGACCCGCCTGGGCAGCGAGACCTCATCTCTACAATAAATCAAAAAATCAGCCGGGCGTGGTAGCGCATGCCTGTAATTCCGGCTACTGGGAAGGCTGAGGCGGAAGGATTGCCGGAGCCCAGCAGGTCGAGGCTGCGGTGGCCGGGAGCGGCCAGTGCACTCCAGTCTGGGCGACAGAGTGAGACTCCAACTCAAAAAAAAAAAAAAAAAGAAAGGTAGATTGATTAAAGGGAAGATACTTGTGAGGGGCACAATAGCTCAAATAGCAGTGTGTGTGCTGTCTGCATAGAGGCAGGAGTTAGAGGGGTGTGTTAGGGTACTGGGCGGACAGGGTAAGTGTGGAGAGGTGCAGGGAGGCGCTTAGCACTGCTGGGGCTGGCAAGCTGGAGGTGCATGCTGGCAACCCAGAGTTCTGAGTAGATGCAAAGAACTGCAACACACAGAGGTGAGAGAAGAAAAGATTTATTTAAGAAAAGTTCACACCCCCCAAGGACAGGAAGTGGGCCTACACTCTAGATGAGTGTGGCGTCATAGCCCCCCAGAGTTCTGACTTAAATCTTTTTCTTGGAGATGTTGCTTATGAGTGCACGTGACTGCGCATAACTGCCCATGACTTCCTTATTGACTACCTTTGGATGTATTGGAGATCCTGTGACACAGAGACTCATTAATGTTCACCCACATTATCATAGCCCCTAGAGAAGGGTGTGACAAGGATTCTAATTCTGTATCTTCCTGGACAACATTCCCTGGAGCTAGTGGAGTGTGCACTTCCTCCTTATCTCCTAGGCATTCCCAGTAGGTAGCTTCAGGTGGTCCTTGACTTCCCTGTAGATAGGGCCCCTTATACTGGAATATTAAGTACCCATCTGCTCCCCCTGTGGATGGGCTATAACTTTTATAATTGTAAGTTTCATGACTTTTATAGTCCTTGACCAATGTATGATATCTTAGGCCTTGTAAATTCCTAGGCAATTACTCTAGGCAAGCTTGATTGACACTATGAGATACCTGGCACCAGGAAGTCTGTCCCTAAAAAGACAAAGTTGGCAAAGTTAATTTTTACTTAAAGTGTGCATTTCTCCAAAAGCATAGCTTCTACTTTCTCATCATTGTTTTAAGATTTAGGAAGAAGAGTAAAAAAATGCATTTCCCATTCTTGGCCTGTCCTTTCAGGGTGTTTTTATAAGAGTAGTCCAATGTGGGCCAGGGAATTGTCTTTGAGAGGGTCTATGAAGGGAATAGAGGTTCCAGAGGTTCGTGAGGTGGCTAGTTGATGGTGATATTTTGTTTCTTTAAGATAAGGTTAGTTAACAGTAATAGTTAGTAGGCCAGGCAGTGGCTCACTCCTATAATCCCAACATTTTGGAAGGTTGAGGTGAGAGGATTGTCGGAGCCCATGGGTTTGGGACCAGTCTGGGTAACTTGGCAAGACCTCATTCCTACAATAAATCCAAAAATTAACTGGGTATAGTGGCATGTGTCTGTAGTTCCAGCTACTTGGAAGGCTGAGGAGGAAGGATCGCCCGATCCCAGTAAGTCGAGGCTGCAGTGGCCATAAGCATGCCACAGCACTCCAGCCTGTGTGACAGATTGAGACTCAAAAAATTAAAAAAATAAAAAAGTAAACTGGTTCTTGTTTACCATGCAACTAGCAGTGAATGGATAACTGATTTTGTTTGCTGGAAATTAACAGCCAATGTTTTATAGCTAGCTAACCAGCTTTTACAACTTTTGCTGTTATCAATAAGTTTCTTTGTAACATTTGTCAAATGTCATCCTGAGATTTCCTTCCTCAGTTTACCTGATTAACTCAATTGCTGCTGACCTAACTGGACCGCATATTTCTCCACATTGAACACATGAAGTCAGAAAACAGAACAAAGACCCAATCAAAATCTGTAGTCCAACTAAAGAATAGAGTGGCATTGCAACATTTGTCCCTCAGCTGGATTTCAAAATTTTGACAAATCAGGTGCTGCCTATATGCATCCTATTGTTCTCTTTTGTAAATGTGATAATGCGTCATATTCATTTTGCCTCTCTCTTCCACTGTAGCGGTGTGTGTGTGTGTGTGTGTGTGTGTGTGTGTGTGTGTGTGTGTGTATGTGACGTAGATGGTTTGTTATTGTTTGAGCTTTTAGTTTTTTGGATCAAGTTACATCAAATTCAACAATGAATTAAATCCAGACTTAATTTTAGGTACCACCTTTATTTTGTGCCTTGTGCTATGATTGAATAAGATCTTGGACAGATATTTCAAAAAGAAGTAAGCATATTTTATATACAAGAAAGATGGAAATATTTGAGATCAACTTGATGCCAGGTGGGGCATAGCGCAAAACTCATGAGCTCTTTGACTTGACACTGACATGAATTTCAAAGTGGCCAGCAAAGTTTATAAAACAGTCTATTTGGGAAAGAGAAGGAGAAAAAGTTGGCAAAATGTGCCTCAGCACAGGCATCTTTGAGAAAGACCACAATTTTGCTTTTTACAAAAAGTTGATATAGCTACCTAGCTATCAGTATGCTAATGAGTAGGCTACAGATATCCACTGCTCCAGGGAGAGTACCATCTCTCCATCACTGATAAGTGAAGAGGGTGGACTTTTCCAGAACATGCATTTTTCCTTTGGTAGGCTGACTTGTCAGACTTAATGACTAAGAGCTAAAAGATAGGCTTATTGACATTTCTATAGCAAGGGAATCACCTTGATGAGATTTTCCTAGGTGAGCTAAGTGGGTGGGGTGGACTGGGAGTCCACACTTCAGTCAGCAGGGCAGATCAGCCTGCAGACAAGAAGTCTGAACACTTCCTTACTAAAAACTAAAAACTGCCTATAGGAAATTTACCTATCCATATCTAACCTACACTAACTATTCTGCCTCAAACTGACTGTAAAGGGTTGTAATATTTGCTCATAATTTTCACTTCTTCGCTGTCCTTGTCATGCTTCTCTGGCATCATTGATTTAGTGCCGGGACATGTGACCTGCTTAGGCCAATATATTGTAAGTGGCAGTATAAGAGTTCTAAGTAGAAGTTTTTAGAGACATTAAATTCTTGTGCTGCTGTATTTGCTGCTTTGCAGCGGCTACCAATAAATTTTTAGCATATATATTTGTTCCTATTACCTTGAATGTAAACATAAGGTTTCTGGAACAAGGACAAATTATTATTATTTACAGCAATAACTGAAGCAGTTTGCCACACCTCAATTCTTCTCCCTTATGGGGTGATATATGAAAGCCAGATGATTAGACCAGCATGTATAGTGTGGGTTTCTTGCACCACAGAAGCAAAACTATGCTATTATGAATTAGGCAGTTTATTTTGTCATAGAAAAGAGAGGGAAGTAGAAAGAGAAAAACTTTGCTCCCTAGTAATTTACTATCTTTTGTGATATAAACGAAGGACTTCATGGCTTTGAGTTTCACAGTTTTTCCTTTCAAATGTAAATTTATACTTCAAGGGAAGAAACTTTCTTACTATGCACTTTTTAAAATTCCAAGGCTTGTCTTTTAATCCAAACTTCAATCTTTTGCTCTGAAAGAACTACTGAACAGAATCATGCCTTTTTTTTTTTCTTTCTTTTATTTCTATATGTAATTCCTTTAGCCTGAGTTTGGGAATAAAGGAGACATGCAAAGTCAAACCAAACCCAACTGTGCCCCTTGACTCCAGTAGATATGAAGTTGTTCATAAACTTCATGTCACATGACCAAGAAATAAAAATTTGTTATTTTAAAGTCTTGTGATAATGAGGATGCTATATCTGTACCATAAAAACAATTGAAGCTGAAAACGTACATTTTCAAATTCTTTCCTTTCTCTGTATTGTGGTTGAGTTTTGCCAAAGAAAACCATAGCTGGATAGTAAAGTGATGAAATAAATTTTATTTGAGACAGTAGCAACAGGGGGAAAGCGATCTCAGTGTAGAACTGGGCTCAGTTCTGAATATAATAAGGAAAGTGGAATTTTATAGCCAAGGAGCAAGATGGGAGCCAGTAAATAAAATTACTGAGAGGATAGGAACATGTTTTACTAAACTCACCTAACAAAATTCTTGTTAGTGACAGGCAAGGGGATCAGATATCATATCACTCAGTGGGATGGAGAAGCATAAGGAACTTGACCAAATATTGTGGGTGAATAGATATAAAGGCTGAGGGATGCTGGTTAAACCAACTTAACAGGATCCTTGCTGAAATTGTGCAATATTTCCAATTTTGCTATGTCTTGAAAATTGGAGTCCAAGAGTCAAGACCTAGTTGGGAAGAGGATTTAGAGGAACCTGACTAAAGTTTGCTCAAGGAGAGGCTCCTTGTCAGTTGCTGAGATATTTTCACAAATATAGAATTGTCTTTTTTCTTTAGTAGTATTGTAGAATAGTCTATTGCCTGGAGCAAAATACATCAGAATTTATGTCAAAATATTTAATTGGGCTGGGTAAAAAAACATTTAGCTATCAGTCCAAAGTTATGCTGTAACCAAGTCTTAGATAAAATGTATATAAAAAACAAACAGTTTGCACATTTTCTTTTAATTTTAAAATTGTTGTTTTGTTTTTAAATATTTTAATGCACTTGCCTAAGGACTTAAAACAAAGCCTGCTGTATAGGAAGTAAAAAGTAACTGACATGGAACTGATAGAAGAGATTTCTCTGCATTTTTATAGACTTGACAGTCCCCTCCCACATGACATATCCATTTCATTTTTCATACAGAAATAATCAAGTGTCTCTTGAGAGAATATTTCCTGTGAAGGATCAAGCATGGAGAAGACAGCTTAAAGTCTGCTGGTCTTTAAATAGGAGTGGGTGGGTGATTGAAATCTTTAATTTAAGCAAAGGAAAAAAAAATATGATTTAGAAAATATTGCTCTGAGAAAATAAAAATAACAGAAGAGGGAATTTCAGTAGGCCCCTACCCATCTGTAATGAGAAGTGTCATGATGTTTAAAAGAAAAAAAAAATTTTTTAAGTATGCTAGAATTATAAACTATGACTTCAGTTTATAACTTACTTAAATTGTGATAAGAACAATTTATGTTAGTAACTGATTTATGTTTTTAACTGATTTATGTTTGTAACAGATTTTAAGCATCAATTCTATATCTATAAAAAATGAAGAGGCTAATACTTCTTGTGGCTTTTCTTGGAATTATATGACATTACCCATTTGAAAACATCACAAAGTTACCAATAAGTATTATTTTACTTTAAAATAATATGCTTAAACATTTTCTAATATGTTACCATAAGCTGTGCCATAGTACTTAAAGTTGCAATTACAACATATAACAAAGACAATATACATTGCATACAGCAGATTTTCAGGTCTAGTTTTAACATTCTTCTTGTAGTTTTAGATTAATTTATTCAAATTTTCCAAACTTTTGTTTGCTAAGCAGTTTGATACTGAGAACTCATTAAATATTTCCAAAATAATAAGCTATGATATATAATAATAATAAGTATGAATAAAGTAAGAGTCAGTTAAAAAACTAAAAAGTGAAAAATGTTAAAGCACACAAAAAATTAGATCTATCTAAAATTAGTGAAGATGGGGAAGAAAATAAAAGACCATTATTTTCAAAAATATAAGGCAAATTAATCAGTTAGTGCTTAAAAATAAAATGTTCAAAATTCAGATGAAAATCCCAACAATATTTTTAATTTATAAGAAGCAAATTAATATATATGTGTGTGTGCACATATATGCACATCATTTAAAAATATAGGAAAAGGTATACCTCTAATACTAACAAATATCAATGTGGGTTATCTATTTTAATATAAGCAAAAGTATAATTTGAGAAATAATTGGTATGGATATGAAGGTAATTTTCTATCTAGAGAAAAACTGATTGATTTTTAAAAACTAATAATCTTTGCACAAATTTGCACTTAGCATGGTATATAGTGTATATAATATAAGTCTCACATCTAAAATGTACAATTCAACCAAAACCTATAAAATGTAACAAAAGCAATTTTTAACAGGACGTGTATAGCAGTAAATGCTTACATCAAGAAAGAAGAAAGATCTCAAATAAACCTAATGTTACATCTCAAGGAATTAGTAAAATAAGAACAAACTAAGCCCAAAGTTAATCGAATGAAGAAAATAATAAAGGTTAGAGAGGAAACTAGCAAAATAGAGACTAAAATACATACAACAGATATGAAAACAATTTTTTTTTTAAAAGATAAAATTGAAAAACTTTAGGCAGGCAAAATGAGAACGTAAGAGTGAAGAGCAAAGTAAATTCAAAAATTAAAAAGGAAATATTAAAATTGATGTCACAATAACACAGAAGACTGTAGAAGACAATTATAAACAATTAAACACTAACAACTTGGATCAACTAGAAGAAATTAATAAAATGTTTTGACACATGCAATCTACCAAGATTGAATTTTGAAAAATTAGAAAAATCTGAACATAATAATAATGAATAAGGAGATTAAATGAGCAATAAAAATTATCCCATCAAAGAAAAGCCCAAGGGATGATGGCTTCTCAGCTGAATTATACCACATATTTAAAGGATGAAAATGAATTTTTCTCAAACTCTCCCAAAAATGTAAAAAGAAAAGAATACTTCCAAACTCATTTTTTGAGACCATATTTGCTTAGATAACAAAGATATAGACAAGAACACTATAGTAGAAGAAAACAATAAGTCAATATTCCTGATGAACATAGATGCAATAATTTTTAACAAAATACTAAATAAATACATCATATTAATTGCATGTTTAATGAATGCAAGAACATATCAAAAAGATTATTAATCATGATTAGATGGATTCATTCCAGGGATGCAAGAGTGGTTCAACATAAATACAAATCAATAAATGAGATACAGCACATAACAGAATGAAGGACATTAACTATGTGATTATTTCAATAAATGCAGAAAAACCATATTACAAAACAAAACTTTTTTTTTTTTTTAAGTTGTAGTCTCACTCTGTTGCCCAGACTAGAGTGCAGTGGCCGCTCCTGGCCACCGCAGCCTCTACCTGCTGGGCTCTGGCGATCCTTCCGCCTCAGCCTTCCAAGTAACTGGAACTACAGGCACATGCTACCACACCTGGCTGATTTTTTATTTATTGTAGAGATGAAGTCTCGCCAAGTTGCCCAGGCAGGTCTCGAACCCACAGGCTCAGGCAATCCACTCACCTCAGCCTCCCAAGGCGCGCGGGATTACAGGCTTAGTCACCGAGCCCGGCTCAAAACTTTTTTTATGATAACAACTTTCAAATAAGTATAGAAGAAATATAACAACACAATAAAGGTCATATGTTACCAACTTACAACTAATACCACATTGAAAAAAAAACTTGAAATGTTTCTTCAAAGATTCAAAAGAAGAAAAAGATTCTTATTCTTGCCATTTTTACTCAACATAGACCTGGAAGAAGTCCTAGTCAGAACAATTAAGCAAGAGAAATAAATAATGCATTGAAATTGGGAGAGGGAGGTAAAAATCTCAGTTTTCAGATGATGTAACCTTAAACATAGAAAACACTAATGACTCTACCAAAAACTGTTAGAGCTGATAAAAAAGTTAAAGTTGTAGAGTACAAAAATCTTCATGCAAAATTAGTAGCATTTAATGTTAATCCATCCGAAAAATAAGCTAGAAAGAAATTATATTTATAATAGCTATCAAAAAGTTTAAAAATAAATTTAAGGCCAGGCTCAGTGATTCAGCCTGTAATCCCAGCACTTTAGCCACCAAGGTGAGTGGATTGCCTGTGCCTGTAAGTTTGCAATGAGCCCAGGCAACTTGGTGAGACCTTGTCTCTACAATAAATAAAAAAATTAGCCAGACATTGTAGCACGAGCTTGTGGTTCTGGCTACCTGGAAGACTGAGGCAGAAAGAGCCCCAGAGCCCAACAGTTTGACCCTGGGGTGGCCGTGAGTGTGCCACTGCACTCCAGCCTGAGTGACACAGTGAGACGCCAACACACACACACACACACACACACACACAAAAATAGAAAAGAGAAAAAAATTTAAGCAAAGAAGTGAAAGAGTTCTAAAAGACTATCAAATATTGATCAAAAAAATTAAAGAAAACACAAATAAATGAAAAGTTATCTTCTGGTGGAGAGTGTTTCAAGATGGCTGACTAGTAGCAGCCAGTATGTTTCTTTCTCAAGAGTGGAACCAAAATAAGAAGAGAACCTCAGCACTCAGAGAAGGATGATGGAGAACACAACCTTGGATCTACAAAACAAGTTACAGGATCACTCTCATTCCTCTGTTCAACATAGTACTGAAAGTCCTAGCTAGAGTAATCAGGCAAGAGAAGAAAATTAAGGGTATCCAAATAGGAAAAGAAGAAGTTAAGCTATCCCTCTTTGCAGATGATATGATCCTATACCCTAAAAATGCAAGGAAATCTGTCAAAAGCCTTCTAGCACTGGTAAACAACTTTGGCAAAGTCTCAGTGTACAAAATCAACATACAAAAGTCAGTTGTAGTTTTATACACCATCAAAAAGCAAACAGAGATCCAAATAAAAAGCACAATTTCATTCACAATAACCTTAAACATCCCCCCCCAAAAAAAACCCTTGACATCTTTCTAACCAGAGATGCGAAAGACCTTTACAAAGAAAATTGTAAAACACTGTTCAAAGAAATTAAAAAATGACACAAACAAATGATAAAATATTCCATGCTCATGGATTGGAAGAATCAAGGTTGTAAAGATAGCCATTCTACCCAAAGCAATGTATAGATTCAGCACAATACCCATCAAATTACTAACATCATTCTTCTTAGATCTGGAAAAGACAGTACAAAAATTCATAGGGAAACAAAGAAGACCACAAATAGCCAAAACAATCAGCAAACGAAACAAAGCAGAATATATCACACTTCCAGACTTTAAACTTTATTATAAAGCTACAATAGCTGGGCTCGGTGGCTCAGCCTGTAATCCCGTGCCTTTGGGAGCCTGAGGTGAGTGAATTGCCTGAGTCCACGGGTTCGAGACCCGCCTGGGCAGCAAGACCTCATCTCTACAATAAATCAAAAAATCAACCGGGCATGACAGCGCATGCCTGTAATTCCGGCTACATGGAAGGCTGAGGCGGAAGGATCGCCAGAGCCCAGCAGTTCGAGGTTGTGGTGGCCGGGAGCGGCCACTGCACTCCAGTCTGGGCGACAGAGTGAGACTCTAACTAAAAAAATAAAATAAAATAAAATAAAGTTACAATAAATAAAACAGTATGGTATCAGTACAAGAATAGCCACATAGACCAATGATAAAGGATAGAGATTCTGGAAGCAAAACTTTAATTTCTCAACCAACTCATCTTTATCAAAGCCACCAGCAAAAACCACTGGGGAAAGGACCCCTAACTATTCCCATACACAAAAATCAACTCTAAATGGATCAAGGACATAAATGTAAAAATCTCAAACTGTAAGAATCTTAGATAATGAAGAAGACACCCTCATGCACATTGGAATAGGTAATCAAAACTTGATCATGACCTCAAAAGTATATGCCATATGTGAAAGACAGAGAGAAGTGAAGCTTCATCAAACTGAAAAGCTTTTGCAGAGCAAAAGAAACCGTTAAGAGATCATGGAGATAGTCCATAGAATGGGGGAAAAAAAATATTTGCTAACTGTATATCTGACAAAGGCATAACATTCAGGATCTACAAGGAACTCAAACTGAAAGGAAAAAAAAAACAAACAGCCCTATTAAAAAGTGGGCAAAAGACATAAATAGACATTTCTCAAAAGAAGACATGCGAACAGCCAACACATACATGAAAAGATGCTCAACCTCACTAATCATCAAATGAATGCAAATTAAAACCACATTGAGATATTGCCAAACACCAGTAAGAATGACCAGCATTAATAAATCAAGAAACAACAGATGCTGGCAGGGATGCAAATAAAAAGGATGCTTATACACTGTTGGTAGGAGTGCAAGCTAGTTCAACCTCTATGGTAAACAGTGTGGCAATTTTAAAAGATTTAGAAATCAACCTTCCATATGACCCAGCAATCAAATTATATCAGTTCCTGGAAGGACTAAAATCATTGTACAAAAAAGATACCTGCACACACATGTTTATTGCAGCACTACTTACAAAAACATGGAACAGAGCTACCCATTGAAAGTGAACTGGATAAAATAAAGGTAGAACAAATACATGATGGAATATTATGCAGCCATAAAGAAGGACAAAATTATGGCTTCACAGTAACTTGGATAGACTTAGAGTCTATCATATTCAGTGATCTCTCACAGAAACAAAGAACTGAATACCACATGTTCTCATTCATAAATGGGTCTTGAATATTTATCTCTATACCACAAGAGAGGGATCAACAGTAGCAGGACACTGCCAAGGGAGGGAAGAATCATAACATTACTAAGGGTACCTGATCCTAAACCGGGGGAAATGAGGACCAGTGAGAGGCTCAAACTTCACCTGTACGTTGAGATAAGACTTTGTCTTATCTCTTATGGCATATGCTTTTGGGGTTATGATCAAATATTGGTTACCTATTCCAATGTGCATGAGGATGTCTTCTACCTTTTCTAAGATTCTTATAATTTGAGATTTTATGTTTATGTCTTTGATACATTTAGAGAG
The DNA here is from genome assembly GCA_027257055.1 of Cephalopachus bancanus. Lineage (NCBI taxonomy): Eukaryota > Metazoa > Chordata > Mammalia > Primates > Tarsiidae > Cephalopachus > Cephalopachus bancanus. The sequence continues at coordinate 2,722,516 of JAPVLO010000220.1, read as the reverse complement.
GATTTTTGTGTATGGGGATAGTTAGGGGTCTTGTTTCATTCTTCTGCATGCAATCAGCCAGAAAAAAAGAAGAAGCTATGGGATCCATAGTGGGCAAAAAGATGAGAAACTGAACAGCCAAGATTAGAGCTAGGCAGCCTCTGACCATTTTGCCAGCACAGACGGCAAGCAGCCTTTGGATGCAGGAAAAGGGCGAGTGAGGGAACCCTGAGGCTCTGAACTCCTGCTACTGACTTGGATTGTCCCTTGAGTCTCATGGGACTTCAGTTCCACATGGGTAAACTGCCCAACAGCTTGCTGCCAAAACTCATGTGGAGATTCTCAGGCAATCAAACCCTGAATGGATCCAGCCACACCATTCTGAGAGCCCAGTTTCAGTAGCTGGGTCTTGCTAACAGCTGTCTGATCAGAAAGGGAGCAGGATACCAGATGCTTTCATGTACTCCAAGGACAATTTCCACTACTTCTGGCAATTTCTGCCTTGGGCAAGCTGCAGCAAGAAAACACGTGGCCAGGTATAGCTTTGTGCTCTGAGTGTAGCCTGCCTGTGTCAAAAAATGAGAGCTGGGCAGATCTCACCTAGCTAGCAACTCCACATGCCCTATATGAACACTTTTGTGTAACAGAGGCAGCTCTACTCATCCCTAGAATGTTATCACAGTATTCAAGGGACCCCTCTCAGTAGATCACCATTTGTGCACACATCTGGGGAGCTGGAGCATGAACTTGTCTGACCTAGCCATCCCCAAATGACTTTTTACCCCTACCTGCCGCTAAATATGAGTAGGGAATTTTGGGACTCCCATCACCCATTTATTTTCTAGGACATCTGAGTACTTACCTCTGGCAACAGGGGACAAACCAAAGGCCCATTGTCACCACTGCAGTTCTCTCCATTAAGCATCACCTCCTGGCTAGAGGCCAAAAGGTATAACCCATTATAATATATGACACAATAACAGTGCTTGGGAAGGTTTGTTGCAAGGTCTCAGCTAACACCATGATCCACAGCACCCTGGCCACTCAAGAGGACTTGGGTCTGTTCAAATACCCAGAACAGCACTGCCATAGCTGACTATTGAGAAAGCCACCACACTAAGAAAGCCCTACGAATTATGCCACTCCCCTGCCAAACACATCAGAGCTGGTTCTAGCACCTGCCTGTGGAAAACCAGAGGCCTGGTCAGCCCAGTCTGGCTCTACCCAACATCGCTTCCCCCTCAGGAGTTAAGAGCAAAGCCCATGCCACTGCACACCTGCAGACTACCCCATAGTCTGAGACATAATAAGAGTGTTAAGGGGTGAGTCCTGGAGCCTATTGGAGAGTTCTTTGGAAGATAATATGAAACACACAAAAAAGAAAAGAACAAGAAACTGGTAGAGATCAAATTCTGAAAGACTTATTATTTTAACAAAAAGGGTAGTTAGGAGTACTTCTGGCCTCTCTATCTCTTGCAGCAGACTTCCAGTACCCAAACTCAAGGAAAGATTCAGTGCCCTTTGGAACCCAAGTGCTGGAGTGGGCTGCGATTTGGGGACTTCTGAAGGTCACTACCTGCCAGTTCATGAAGGTTCGCTTCCCTTTTCTCCAGGATCACAGCCACAGTAGAAGGTTCTATACCAGATGCACACCAGTCGTGGGACTTTACTCTGCTCAGAGACCTTCCACCCTTGAAACTTCATGCCAGTGAATCCCTCGAAGACACTTCTCAACACCAATCTGGATTGTGGCTAGACCCAGAAGAGAAACAGGACTCACAGTCGTTGGGCCTTCACAGATTGACACTCCCAGGGGAATGGGGTGTGCACTACAATAAAAAAATATCCACAGAGCAGGCTTCTGTTTCCCAGAACTCCATATCCAAGGCAAGTTTCTGTCAGCAAAGATGCAGACACAGTGCTGGGCTCCAGTGGGGGAAGGCAATAGCTCTTCGCCAGCAGGTGAGCTGCCCTGGTGCCTATGAAGAGTTGTGGAGAAGCAAAATTCTCCACCCCCTGACCCAACATTACCAACATTTACGTCTGCTACAGAAGCTCACTGTGTGTGCCACTGTTGACATTTTTTCTGCATCTACTTGGGAAGTGTGTCCTTCAGGCCTACACTTGAACAAGGTGTGGGATTCTTCTCCCTCTCTATACAAAACGTCATCATTCCTACAGATGGACACAGGTACATGCCTAATCTGAAAATCTGGAACACCAGGACAGGGGCATAATGAAAAGGCAGGCCACACTTATGCCAGCACAGGAACTGATGTAACTCCTTCCCTCTTTCCAGTGAAGAACTCTGCATTTCACTGGGAGATACCCCAACCACCTCTATCAGGAATAAGACTTTTGTCCATCATACTGGTATTGCACATAACCACCCGCTTCCACTGCAACCTTGTTTCACCCATAGGTGCCAAAGCTAGACAAGCATAAACTATATACATTAAAGACACATACCTAAGAAAAAGAAAGGAGTAAAACTCTAAGCCAAAATAAATATTGTATTAAAAGAAATAGTTTACACAAATAAGAAAAAGACAGAAAAATAATTATGGCAATATGAAAAACAGAGTTTTCCAACTCCCCCATAATACCACACTAACTGTTGAGCAATGACCAAAATGCAATATTTGAAATTACAGATGTTGATTATAAAACTGCTTAATAAGATCCAAGAAAATGTTGAAAACCTACAGCAACAACAACAACAACAAAACTCAAGAAGCTATTCAGGACATGAATGAAAAATTCTCCAAAGACATAGATAATTTAAAATAAAACCAATCTTAACTTCTGGAAATAAAATACTCATTTAGGAAGTATCAAATGCAGAGGATAATTTTTAAAATGAACTGGATCAAGTAGAAGAAATAATTTCAGAACTTGAAGACAGCGTTTTCAAATTAACAAAATCAGACAAAAATAATGAAAACATAATTCAAATAACTGAATTAAGAATCTTTAAAATGTAGAAAACCTGAGCAGCAAGAAAATTCATAATTCACTATCATCAAATGGATTTCATCCTAGGGATGAAAGAATAGTTTGAGATGTAAATCAATAAATGTGATCCACTACATAAGCAGTATTAAAAACATAAATCATGTGATTATTTCAATAGCAATGTACAGAAAAAGGCATTTAATAAACTCTAGTAATACTTCATGATACCTTCACTGTATATTTCATATGTAATGCTTTCAACTTTGTTCTTTTTGCTCAAAATTGCTTTGGCTAGTCAATCTCTTGTCATTTTATATGAATTTTAGGATTGTTCTTGCTATTTCAGTAAAGAATGTCATTAGTATTTTGATAGGAATTGCATTGAATTTGTACTTTGCTTTGGATAATAGGAATATCTTAACAATATTAATCTCCCATCTATAAATATGGGATTTTTTTTTATAAACAAGGTAATCAAAACAAGCTAAACAAAATAGCATGACACTGGCATAAACACAAACACATAGGCCAAAGGAACAGAATGGAATACCAAAAAATCAACACATTTACAGCCAACTGTTCTTTCAACCATAGTACTAAGAACACACAATGGAAAGGACAATCTCTTTAATAAATGGTCTTGGGACAACTGAATAAAAACATGCAGAAAAATTAAGTAGACCTTTATCTTACACTATACACAAAAATCAATTTAAATGAATTAAAGACAAAAATATTAAAATGCAAAACTAGAAGATTACTAGAAGAAAATATAAGGGAGATGCTTTATAACTTTAGTCTGGGCAATGAGATTTTGGAGATATAAATCCCAAAGTATAGACAAGAAAAGCAAAAATAAAGAAATGAAATTACATAAAATGAATAAGTATTTTCACAGTAAAGAAGACAATTACAAGAAAAAAGAGACAGCCCACCGAATGGAAGAAAATATTTGCATCTGATAGGCTAGTATTCAAAATATTTAAAGAACTGAAACAATCCAATAGCAAGAAATCAAGTATCCTGATTTAAAAGTGGGCTAAGAACCAGAATAGATATTTTTAAAAAGAAGATATACAAACGTCCACCAGGTATATGAAAACATGTTCAGTAACATTATACATTAGGAAAATGTAAATTGAAACCACAAGGAATCACTTCACATCTGTTAGAAGAGCTATTACAAAAAAGACAAAAGTTAATAAGGATTGCTGAAGAAGTGAAGAAAAGGAAATTCTCTTATACTATTGGTGGAAATGTAAATTATTGCAGCCATTATAAAAACAATATGAAGTTTCCTCAAAAATTAAAAATAAGAATTGGGCACGGTGATCATATTCCTGTAATCTTAGTTATTTGGGAGCCCAAGAAAGGAGGATTACTTGAGGCCAGGAGTTAGAGACTAGACTGGGCAACGTAGTGAGATCTCATCTCTCCAAAAAAAAAATATAACAAATTAGTTGGGCATGGCAGCATGTTTCTATAAGTCCTAGCTACATGGAAGGATTACTGAAGCCTTGGGGTTAGGGGCTGAAGTGAACTATGACAACATCAGTGCACTCAAGTCTTAGTGACAGAGCAAGATTTTGATTCAAAAAAATAAAATAATAGAAAAAACATATGATCCAATAATCCCACTACAAAGTATATATTTGAAAAATCAGTATGTGGTACAGATATTTGAGCCCCCATGTTTATTATATTATTCATTATAGCTAAGATATGAAATTTACCTAAGTGTCCATCACTAGCTAAATTGTTAAAGAAAATATGGTATATATATCCAGTGGAATACTATGCAGCTTTTTTTTTTTTAAAAAAAAAGATAGTCTGCCAATTACAACAATATGACTAAGCAGAGAGGACATTATTTCAAGTAAAATAAACCAACCACAGAAAAACCAATACTATATAATCTCACTCCTATCTGGAATGTAAATAAATTGGTCTAGGATAAGAGAAAAGAATAGTGATTACCAGGGCTGGGGTGGTTGAGATAAGGGAAAACTGAAGTGTGGTTGGTCCAAAGTTGGTCCAGCTAGTAAGATAACTAAGTTGAAGAAATCTATTGTACAAGATGATAACTATTGTTAACAATATCTTGTATCTTTGAAAAATGGTAAGACAGCGAATATATTCTCAACCTCAAAAATGTTAATTGTGTGAGTCAATTTATATGTTAATTAGCTAGATTTAGTGATTCCACAATTGGTACCATGTGTTCCTTTGAGGACTTTCCAATTATAAAGGAGAAACAGAGGGTGAGAAGCTGAGTGGAGTTTTTTACTAATTGCACAATACTGAAAGGACAGCATTGAAATTTGGGGTTGAAAAAAAGTAAGAGACCTAGCACCAACCAGGTTTTTAGTTTGTAACCTTGAAGGGCTACAAACAATATGTGAGGATGAATCTGTAAAGGACTAGTCGTCACAAAGTCTGAAACCAAGACTGAAATCAGATCATTTCAAGATTGGATTAGTTCTGCCTAAAATTGCTTTCTAGGAGAAAAATTATTTCTGAAGAAAGATAACACCAGTGACTTTAAGTTAGTCTTAAATGTATTTGTATGTAATGTCCACCATAGTGTTAAAAGTAACCAAGCATTTGAAAAAAAAGGCTTTTAACAAAAATAAAGAGGAATAAGATGATAGACACTCAAAGGAGAGACAGATTTAGATTAATTAGAATATATTTTAACAAGACTATGATGACTATGTTCTAAAATGTGAAGAATGTGAAGAAAAAGCTGAACAGATTACAAAAAAGTAGATTTTCTAAAAGTGAAAAATACAGAAACTAAAATTAAGAGTATAAAAAAAAATAGTCTCACTAGAATAGAGAAATAGAGAACTAAAAGATGGGTCAGAAACCAATGGAAAACAATAGAGAATCCAGAAATAAAACCACTGATCTACAACCTACCCATCTTTGACAAAACAAACATTGGGAAAAGAACACCCCATTCAAACACATGATGCTGGGAAAACTGGCTAACCATATACAGAAGAATGAAGCTGAACCCTTACCTCTCACTGTATACAAAAATTATCTCAAGACAGGTTAGTGATAATGTAAGAACACAAATTATAAAAATTCTGGAAGAAAAATTCCAGAAGAAGTCTAAAAATTTTAGAAGAAATCCTGGGAAACACATTCTCTGGGACATCAACCAGGACAATAAATTCATGATCGGGTTCTCAAGAGCAAAACCCAAAATTTATGACAAAGTACTCAAAAGCAAATAAAGCAAAACCCATAAACTGAAAAGCTTCTGAACAGAAAACAAAAATCAGCAGAGTAAATAGCCAACTTACAGAATGAGAGACAATATTTGTAAACTATGTACCTGACAATGGCCTAATATCCATAATCTATAAGAAACTCAAACAAATCAACAGAAAAAAAATCACCTCATTAAAAAGTGGGCAGAGAACATGACCAGACATTTCTCAAGGAAGTCATACAAGAGACCAAAAAACATGAAGAAATGCTAAACATCACTAATCATTAGAAAATGCAAGTCAAAACTACTGTGAGATACCTTCTCACACCAGTCAAAATGACTGCCATTAAAAAGTCAAAAAACAGGTGGGACTTGGTGGCTCAGTCTGTAATCCCAGCACTTTGGGAGGCCAATGCTCGTGCATTGTCTGAGCCTGTGGATTCGAGATCAGCCTGGGAAACTTGGTGAGACCTGTCTCTACAATAAATAAAAAATGAACCAGATGTGGTAGCACCTGTACTTCTGGCTACTTGGAAGGCTGAGGCAGAAGGATCGCAGAAGCCCAGCGGGTCGATGCTGGGGTGGCAGTGAGTGTACCACTGCACTCCAGCCTGGGCGACGGAGTAAGACTCCAACTCAAAAAAAAAAAAAAAAAAAAAAAGGCAAAAACAACAGATGTTGGAGAGACTGGAGAAAAGGAATGCTCATAAACTGTTAGTTGGAATGTTAACTAGTCCAACCCCTGTAGAAAGCAATTTGGAGACTTCTTAAAAAACGAATAAATGTCTACTGTTTGACCCAGGAATTCCACTAATGGAAATATACCCAAAGGAACATACATCATTCTGCCAAAAAGACATATGCACTTGTATGTTTATCACAGCATTATTCACAATAGTAAAGAGATGGAACCAACCACAGTGCCCATCAGCAGTGGACTGGATGATAAAAATGTAGTACATATACACCAGGGAGTACTACTACACAGCCATAAAAAAGAATGAAGTCTTGTTCTTTGCAGCAACATGGATGCAGCTTGAGACCATCAAAGTGAGCTATCATAGAAGCTGAAATCTGATTACTGCAAGTTCTCACAAGTGGAAGCTAAATTCTGACTACACACAAGCACAAGAATAGGAGAAACAGACACTGGCAACTTCTAAGGAGGAGAAAGATAAGAGTTAAAAACCACCCATTGGTTACCATGCTCACCTCCTGAGTCACTAGCTCAGTAGAAGTCCAAACTTTGTTATCATAAATATACTTAAGTAACAAACCAGCACATGATTTAGACCTTGAATCTAAAATAAAATGTAAAATAAAATAAAGATGACTTATTCAAAGAATTCTATTTTTAAAAAGATGGTCAGAAAACCACACAGAGAAACGGAGAAAATAGAGCATGGAGAAAATAAAGAAAAGGAAGATAAGGAAAACTGTTTATGTGCCATACGCGACTTAGTCAACTGAGGCCTAACTGATGTGTATTTAAAGAACCAGAAGGAGAAGACGTACGTTGATAGAAACAATACTTGAAGATAATAAAGGTTGAGAATTTTTGAAAGATGAAAAAATATTTTGACATATGAAAACAAAGATTCAAGAATAATTATGAATTTCAAATAGGATAAACAAAAAGAAAATCATACCACCTCACAAGCAAACCAAAAAGCCACAAACCAAATATAAATTATATATATTAAAATTAAATAACAGGAAAAATCACACTACCAACAATGAAGTGGAGAAAACAGATAATAAAACTCAACACCTGTTCACAATTTAAAAAATTGTTAAAACTGAAGTAGAAAAAAATGTTCTTATTCTGAGAAAGGCTGCCTGCAAAAATATTGTACAAAACTTATACATATGATGAAATTTTGAAAAACTTTCCAGTTCTAAGATTTAGATAAGGTAGTAGATATAATAAAAGCAAGTAATTAAATTGGTTAACTATTTAGAAAGAATAGATTTCACATCATAAAAATAATAACAATGAAAAATAACAACAAAAAAAATCAGCTCCAGATGGATTGGATACCCCCCAAAAATCAAAAGCCAAAGGTCAAAAGCAAGCCACAGAATATTCTTTATCTCCTTGTGATTAACATTTGCAGCAACATGCTTGGAACTGGAGGATATTATGCTAAGTAAAATAGGCCAGGCACAAAAGAACAGGTATGGCGTGTACTTATTCATATATGGGAACTAAACAAAAGTTGATCTCAAGAAGGTAGAGAGTAGAATAGTGGTTATCAGAGACTGGGAATGACAGTTGGGAGAGTGGATAAAAAAGAGGTTGATTAATGGATACAAACACACAATTAGATAAAAGGTAAATGTTTTAGTGGTGGACAGCACAGTAGGGTGACTATAGTTAGCAATTGTTTATGTATACTTCAAAAATAGCAGGAAAAAACTTGGGATATTTTCACCACAAAGAAAAATAGATGCTTTAGGTGATGGGTAGCCTAATTATCCTGATCTGATAATTATGCATTATATGCATACATCAAAACATTGTACTGTACCCCACAAATATGTACAATTATTATGTATCGATTAAAAAAATCAAACTAAATGTAGCAGAAGATATTTTAATATTGGCAAAGAATTTTTAAGATATTATTTAAAAGAAAAATATAACAGTAATAAAACTGCATGCAACCAAAACAGAAATTTATAAAACAGGAAGTTATCCAAATGGTCAATAAATACATAAAAGTCTTATTAGTTGTCATCAAAATACATATTAAAATCTCAATAAAATATCACTATACACCTGAAAAATAACTAAAATTTAATAGGCCAACAGTGAGAGGACCGTAATAGAGTATACCATAGACTTAGGTTAAGAGCATGCTATAACCCAATAAATATGTAATCAGCTTGTGGACAATAGCACAGCCATTTTTAGTTTTCTGCTTTAAAACATAACCTGTAGCTGTTTAAAGTTTCAGTTATGGGAAAAAACTGCAAAGCTCCGGTTACAAGCTTCAACCCCTTCCCTTATCTCACTTTCCCCTTAGCAACATCCAATCAGGTGCCAGGGGTAATCACCTAAGTTTCCAGATGTCTCTGCAACTTCCCAAGCTAGTGGGCCAAGGTCAGCCCGAGTCAGGCTAGCCAATCCTCCACGGTTAAGCTGACCACCAGAGGTTACTACCCAATTAAATGGTAACAAAACTGGAAAGCCCCCCAAACTCCTCCTCTCTTTGTGTAAAAGCATAAAAGGCATCTGCTTAAGGAAGTCAGGGCCTCTGAATGTACTCCGCTGTGTCGGTTGTCGACAGAGGCCCAGGCTCAAGCTTGCAAATAAAGACCCTCTTGAACTTTCATTGGAATTGGCTCTTGGTGGTCTCTCGGATTGAACTTTTGGCCACTACAACAGTACCAAATATTGTCAAGGATTAGGAATGACCAAAACTCTTACACATTGCTTGTGGAATTTACATAGAAAAATCACTTTTTGAAACTGTTTATCATACATTATAAAGCTGAATACATGCACAGTCTATCATCCTGAATTTTTACCCTAAAAATGTTGTCAATATAAAAACCTTTTGTCAATATAAAAAACATTACATGAGTATTCATAATATCATGAAAGTTAAAAGCCATAAAATGAAAACACAAATAGTAGAGTAAATAAACAATTTGAGACTATTCTTACAATAGGAAGCCAATGAAAAGAGGAATAATTTCACCCATAAAAAAATTATGTTGCATTCAGGAGACTAGATATACACAAAGACAAATGTTATGACTCCATTTGTGTAAAGTTTTCGAACAGGAAAAACTAAGCTGGCATTAGAAGTCAGGATAATGGTTCCCACTGGAGAAGAGTGTGGGAATATTTGAATGATTTGCATAGAGAGACATCTGGAATGCTCCTGTTGTATGCTTGGATCTTAGTAAAGTTGCACAGTTACGTTTACTTTAAGATCTTTTGTTATTTCTACATTCATAATTTGTGCTCTTTACTCATTGTATTTTATAGTTCACTAGGTTTATTTTAAAAATAAAATCCAAGAGCATAGAGTAGTTTACCATGGCCACAGTAGCATGTAGTTTTCAAAAAATAGATTTCCACCAGGAGTTTTTGAAGCATTTCAATAGTTTAGCATCTAGTATAATCATACTGTTGTCTATTACTTGAATATCAGTTCTAGCTGACATGAGGAAGTGTGTTCAGAAATGTCAAATAAAGCTCTGGTCTGGAATGCAGTGTTACTTCAAGCAGGAATAATCAACAGATAAGATGTAAGAAGTCTCTAGCCAGTTCACAATCTAAAGAGATACGTATTAATTCTCAGGATCTTGATGTTATTCTTCCATTATTTTATGGTGAGGCAGGCATGTTTCTTTTTTTTTTTTTTTTGTCCTTGAGGTAGGAGTTTTTTTTTTTTTTTTTTTTTTTTTTTTGTAGTAGTGAGTATCTTACTGTAAGTAAATTGCTGGAGGGCACCAAGTAAAAATTTACCAAGACATCTGATTTTCTGAGCTTTGCTGAGAAGAGAGTTCTTTTGGTAACAGAAAAATATTCATTTTATGTCTTTAGAGTATCATTGTAGATTTTACTTAATGTTTCTGAAAAGAAAAATTAATATTTATAATTTTGGTGCTGAAAGACTTTAAACTTCCAATTCTGTTTTGTTTGAACAAGATACTATCAGCCAAACCATCCTGTAGACAACAAAGAAAACTACTATAAGCTATAAACAAACTGAAAAACAAACAAACAAAAAAGCAAATATCTGACATCACTGGAAAGCAACAAAATACAGGCAGATTGTGGAGGGAGATAAACTTTGGAATAAGAAAACAAGAATGAGGGTTGCTTTTTTAATGGTTTCTATCCTGAGGGCAGACCATAGCCTCTACCTTGCCACTTAAGATTCCAAATAAAAAACTCACAGTATTTTTGCCCTAAGAACCAACGGAAAAAGTTAAGGCCAGCCACAACCACTGAAAATTAGCTGGTTAGAAGAGTTCTGAAAAGACAGCCATAGAAAAAATGTCCTCAAATCTGGACAAAAATTCCATCAAAATCCAAAAATATGAGTGACTTCTGAAACATGAAGGTTCAGCTTCTAGCAGCCCACGTATGGGTCAACCAACTGAATTGAGATTTGAACTTCTACCCACAAGACTTTTGGCAGTATCAGTCTTGCTAATCTGATTGCCTATGATGGAAGAAAGAAAAGAAATAAAGAAGGAAAAAGGAAAAGAAGGGAGGGAGGGAGGAAGAGATGTAGGCAGGCAGGCAGGTGAGCAGGGCAAACATTTTGAAGACATATTAATAAAATTCTAAAACTCCAAACATAACTTCACAACATCCAGGACACAGTAAAAATTACTTAACATTCAAAAAAGAGGAAACTGTAACATTCTCAAGAGAAAAGACAACCAATAGAGAACTGAACTTGTGATGACTTAGATGTTGGAATTAATAGATAGTAGTTATTACCAATATACTAAAGGGAAAAAAACACTAATAGTGAAAATATGAAAATATGAAAAACACTAATATGAAAATATGAAATCTAATATGAAAAGATAAGAAATACCAACAGAAAAATAGAAAATATATAAATATAAAAATTATACAGCTGAAAACTCCAACTTCTCATATAAAAAGTTAGTTGAATAGGATAAACAGCACAATGGAGGTGATGGTGAAGGAAATAATCAGTAAATACATAGCTTTATTAATAAAAATACAAAATACATCTTTATGAATAAAATATTTATGAATAAAATATTTACTATAAAATACATACTGAAGAACTTATGGAAACTATCAAACACACACACACAAACACATACACAAAGACAACTATACAGAACCTTCACAAAAGGATAGCTGAGTGAAAAATTGAGAGATATTTCTTTTAGAATATGGTTGAGATGCTTGCAATCTGTTTAAGACATACATTTGCAGATACTTGAAGCTCAGTGAGCCCAAAGCAGGATAAATACAAAGAAAGTCACACTTAGACACATTGTGATAAAATTTTGCAAATCAAAGATTAAGAGAATATATAGAAATAAGTTGAGAATAACCATTGACATGCAAGAGAACAATGCTACAAATACTTAAGTGCTGACTTCTTTTCAGAACGGTGGAGGGTATAAAAAGTGGAAAAACTTAAGTGCGGAAAAAGGGAAAAAACAATGGTAAGTTTAGAGTTTTTAATTCATTAACAATATTTTTCAAGCATAAATATGAAATAAAAACATTTCCAAGCTGGGCTCGGTGGCTCAGCCTGTAATCCCGCGCCTTTGGGAGGCTGAGGTGAGTGGATTGCCTGAGCCCGCGGGTTCGAGACCCGCCTGAGCAGCGAGACCTCATCTCTACAATAAATAATAAAAAAAAAAAAATCAGCCGGGCATGGTAACGCATGCCTGTAATTCCGGCTACTCGGAAGGCTGAGGTGGAAGGATCGCTGGAGCCCAGCAGGTCGAGGCTGCGGTGTCCAGGAGCAGCCACTGCACTCCAGTCTGGGTGACCTAGTGAGACTCCAACTGAAAAACAAACAAACAAACAAACAAAAAACATTTCTAAAAAGAAAGCAAAAATAATTACTGCTATTAGACCATAAGTAGAATTACTGAAAGATGTTTTTTGGGTCAAAGGAATAAAATGAGCAGGAAATGAAATATTTGGGATATTATAAAATCTTGATTCTAAACTATTTTATGGTAAGATCATACTTTTGCAGTAATTTTTGAAACCAATTAGATCTTAGTGGGTGATGATTCATACAACTATTTGTTTTGTTCTTAGCATTGAATTTATGACTATGCTGCTATCTCTCTTTTGAAATGTAAACTTATTTTAAAAATAGGAATGTTGCATTTTCTCTGCCACATAACTTGCATATTATATATGCCTGCTAAAACTTCAACATATTTCAAATTCTACTAATATTTGAACACAAATTGTCTTGTTGTGTCATCACCAAAATCATACAAGGCCAGTATTACTTTATGTATTTTATAGATGAATGCATAGAAACTCAGACAAAGGGACATGTACAAAGTTACTCTGTATAAAGGGCATATATGCTTGCATCTGGATTTGTACAGAGACTCTTCCACTCTAACTCTGATACGTAGTTCAGAGAATCATATCCTGGTAGCATTTCCAGATCTAAAACAAATGCACAGTCAATCCATTATTAGTATTTGGCCCAAAGGACTTATATATTAGCAATTTAAAAAAAAACATTATTTTAGTAATAATAGTTTTATAGATGTCACATTTTAATAAAGTAACTACCAATAGTTTTATGACAGTGATTATGTATCTCAATGGAGGAATTTTGAAATTTATTCTACTTCCCAAAATATATTATAACCCTTACTATTTCTATCCTGATGACTTTCTTTCTTTCTGTTGTTCTCATTAAACATTTAAAATATCCTAAATGCAATTATGCTACTTTCAATAATATTTCTTCAAATATTTATCTAAATACATTGTTAATAAGAAAGATAATATTTACTTTTCATATTTGTAGACTTATTCTAAAATTAAATCTCCTAAGGACTTTCTTGGTAAAATGGATAGTTCTCTGTATAGACTAGTGCTGTGTCACTTTATATTTGAACACTGGTGATGTATTTATCTATTCACTCCAAATATCTCTTTCAAGGACCTGGGAATTATGAAAATAAAAAACCAGAAAAACCTAAATAACCTATCAATCAAATGTTTTCATGTAGATCAGGGGTTACAGGCTTCTTCATCATCCATTAATACTCTGTTGCATTGCTAATAAAGCATTTGTAAATAAGATAGGGACCTCATAATTCTTTAATCCTGCATCAACTAATTGCCACCTGGAAGCCATTTTTTATGCCCCTGAAATTCTTCAGCACCCATTTGCATAATCCAGAATACTATCACCACTCAGTGGTTGACTGCTACTCTATTTCAATGCCACATTTCATTTTCATGTAACAAGCAAAATTCCAGAAATTTTAGTTGGAGAAATTTGAATATTTTTATTTTCAGTGATATGCAATTGACAGTTGATAACTATTTTGTCTAATCTTATTTAACCCAAATTAAAATGTCAATTTAGCTTTCCTTCGAGTTAATATATATACTCATCAAGGAAGCAGCAATGCACTGGTTGTAGCCTCAGGAAATAAATGACTTTGGGATTGTCTGAGTCACTTTGCTCAACAAAATGAAAAAAAAAAAAAAACAGACAGATAACAATGTATTAAGATAAACCCACAGGCAAAAGATTAGTCTGATCTGTCTGTCCATTCTCTCTGATTCTTTTGAAAGCATTTGTGAAATGTTTTGAAGAAAAGAAGAAATTTGCAGCTTTTTAGACAGAACAAGATATCAAATTATTTATTTATGTCAGCAGGCTATTGTCAACAACAATAATTTTCTTAGAAAATGATGGAAAGCTATCCTAATGGTTATATTTCCATATGTATATCAGTACAGATAGAAAAGTACAGATTAAATAAATTGGTGCAAGCCGGGCTCAGTGGCTCAGCCTGTAATCCCGCGCCTTTGGGAGACTGAGGTGAGTGGATTGCCTGAGCCCAAGGGTTCGAGACCCGCCTGGGCAGTGAGACCTCATCTCTACAGTAAACGAAAAAAACCCAGCTGGGCATGGTAGTGCGTGTCTGTAGTTCCAGCTACTCGGAAGGCTGAGGCGGAAGGATCGCCGGAGCCCAGCAGGTCGAGGCTGCAGTGGCCGGGAGCGGCCACTGCACTCCCGTCTGGGCAACAGAGTGAGACTCCAACTCAAAATAATAATAATAATAATAATAAATAAATAAATAAATAAATAAATTGGTGCAGCTTTTCTCTGAGCCCTCAAAAGGCATGTAGTTTGAATCTTCTAAAACTCAGGGAGAAAAGAGTATTAGTGTATGTAGAAAAATGTAGAATAATAATAGCTAAATACCAACTGTGACATTGTGCATTACTATTTCACCAAAAAATTGGCAGCATGAAGTTACTATAAATATATTCTTTAAAAATAAACTGCATAGGCTGTCAGATATAACCCTCTGTATGAGATTGCAGCATGCATTTCCTTGGGCAATAAACAAACTTACCTTTGACATGTATACAATCGCTCCATATTATGAATTTTTACAAATTTATGCCAGGAAAAGTATGTTTTTTAAATATAATGAACAACAAATATTTTGAGAGCGTTCTAGGAGACATCTGGCAGCTAAAAAATGAGAACTCTCTTTTTATAACATTTCACTTCGGTTTATTTTGACAGCTGTAGTAACAGAGTCAAAGGTTTGATCAGAGATGTATGGGCTGCATCCTCATCAAACCCATAGTTTCTGCTTCTCAGTGGATTTAGTGTCATTTCAATCAGGAAAAATGCCCCCAGACATATGCAGTCATAAATTGGAGATATCATTTTCAGTCTTTTATTTTACCAGGATGAACTTGAAAAATCCAGCAACTGAGAAAATAGAAATCATAATAAAAGGAGTGGCATTAAATCATCTACCTAGTGCATAACTTATGATGGGACGTACAAAAACTTTCCTAGAAACAAACATTATGAGTGAATGGCAATGCTTTTAATCCTAGAAACTTTTTTAACAACTAGAGACAAAAAACAGGTAAACATAAAATATTTTTTTTACTTTCTGATATATTCAATATGCTGCAGCCAATATACACAGAATCTAAATGTAAAATGTATTAGGTTATCTATAAAGTAATAAAGAAAGTAATAATAAGCCTGCCTTTTCCATAGAGACTCAGTCTTACATATGCCAGAATTCTTATTTAAACAGACATGACTTAATCTTCTGGGAAAAAAAAAAAAAATCAATGGGTTTACCTCAGTAGCTTTAAAAAACATTGCTTCTCGGAGTGTCTCTGAAAGGAATTTTTATTGGAATAGATTTGTTTACGGTTTGGGAAAAATTTGTAAGTCTCATACTCACATTAAGGAGGTGTTAAATGTTTCTTCAGAGATGGCTTGTCAGGCAAGAATAGTAAAAAAACCTTCTCAGAGGTGTTGGATAACAATGATGAAAAGGAACATGATAAGATAGCCTTGGGTTTTGTTTAAGACATGAGGCATAAAATCACAGCAAAGGTTATTGATTGCTTACTTCTTGTAAGCTTTATTACATTCTTGTGGCCCCCTCAATGACGTACCTCTACCAGTGTTTCTCAAGCTCAGCACTATTGGTATTCTGCTCTGTGCATAAAAATGTGTTGTGTGGAGCTGCAAGCAGTGAGCATTTGTAGGTTTTTAAACCTCATCTAGTGGCTAACTACTTAGTCTCTAACCATTAGAAATCAATAACATACCTCCCTTCCAATCATGACAACCAAAAATGAATATAAATATTGCCAACTATTTCCTGGGACGTAAAATTTCTTCTAGTTGAGAACCACTGACACAACAAACTCCTCACATGTATATGCATACACACTTATAAATACAAAGACACACATAATGCACACTTGCACATGCTCACTAATTTCCACAAACCCCTCAGCACCCACATACATACATAACCACATTCCTCACACCCAAACAGCTACACACACATACACACACACACACTCTCACACACACACACCTACAGTCACGCCTTGATCCACACACCCACATGTACACCTACCACATCACATATGTAAACACACTCACCATGTGATCCACCCCTCACATATGCACCTACCAGTCCATGTATAGACACAAACCCATATAGCCGTAACGCACATTAAACAGTTATGTTATATTACGTAAGTCATTAAGAAATACTCTCTTACCTTGAATAATTTATTACCATATGCATAGGTTTTATCTTTTTTATTTCATCTTGTGGCCTAGAAGTGCAGTTTCTTAAACCACAGAGTAGGTTTCAATAAATACTTGTTGAATAAATCAACAACTGCTTTGTCTTATATTTACATAAGCTAGAGTTTATTTTTATCTCTCCCAGTCTTTGATTCCTGAAGGCCCGAGCAGAGCCTTTTGGAGTTTATTTCAGTCATATTATAGAAGATATTTTTCTATTTTTCTTTAAATAAGTACTATACTAGGATGTTGATTGAACCAATAAATATGAAGATGATGTATCCAAAAACATTATTATCAATTTGAATTTGAAGAGGGATGAATGATACATGGTGTTCTTGTTGAAATAAATTGCATATATAGTTCAGCATTTATTTTATTGTGACTAGATACACTGGAGAACCTTATGTTATTAAGGAAATATTATTGAAATTGAATTGCTAGTATGATAGCATTGTAAAATAGGGTGTAGTTGTCTTCTCTTAAGGCTTAGTGATTATTGAACAACTTTTTGCTCTAACAAAACATGCTCTCTTTTGTATCCTATAAAGAATTCTCCGCTTTGTAATCCAGGAAGTAAAATTAGACAGAAACTGTATGCTGACATTTTCTAAAATGAATTTTTATGATGAAATCTGAATTAATATGATCAATTAAAATCACATTGGTGTGATTTACCAAGCATTAACTCAACATCTCCTTAGTCAAAACATTGTATAAGCTATAGGTTTTTTGTCCTCAGAAAGCATGCCATTGATTAGTACATCAAGATAGTATGTGATTCTATAAAATACACAAAAAATTCCTAGTACCAATACAATTGTGACCATCAAAACTGAATACAGATATTGCCAAGACTATTATCAAAACATAGTATTTAGATTCCTAAGTTGTATAATAGATTGTTTTTAATAATGATTTGATTTACAAAGAAAAACATTTGAAGGAAATGAAATGGATTATGAATCTTTTTATATATCAAATATGACAAAAAAGATTATAAACTTGCCTTTTTGCCCCATGTTAATTTTGCAGTTGAAGATTTTAACCCTGTTCATTATACTCATATTATAATTTAGAATCTACATTTTCAAATAAGATTGGTGTTATATTATAATTCCTTTATTAATACATCACCAACTTATGTTTGAATGCTGACTGTTCAATGACTTTGATGAAACTTTAGGAAAAATTAATTAAATGCTTTATGTACAAACATTAACTACTTTTAAACATTAAATGATTCAATAAGTATTTTGGAGGGCTTTCCTTTCTATTACTTCTGAAGTTTTTGTGTTTATTCTTTTCATATATCTATAATAGTTAAAGATATTCCTTTAACCCATGAAAATATGTTGTATTGACATGGTATTAAAAGGATTTCTATAATTAAATGTTTATGTAGCAAGTTGATAATGACTTTCTAACAGTTAATTTAGAGACTATACATTAAAAAGGAGTATAGCTATTTTTTATGTTATCTGTTTTCTTATATATGAAGATGATCATAATGCAAAGATAACTACATTTCAAGCTTATTTTTCTTTTATACACTGTTCATTACTGTCAGTTTGTGTTTTTTAGAATGCCTGTGTAAGCAAAATATTTTGTATAAATACTTAAAGAAGTAAAATAAAAAGCTCCTTGAAAATTAAAAATCAAGCCGGGCTCGGTGGCTCAACCTGTAATACCAGTGCTTTGAGAGGCTGAGGTGAGTGGATTGCCTGAGCCAGCGGGGTCGAGACCCACCTGGGCAACTTGGCGAGACCTCATCTCTACAATAAATCAAAAATTAGCCTGGAGTGGTAACATGCGCCTGTAGTTCCAGCTACTTGGAAGGCTGAGGCGGAAGGATCGCCAGAGCCCAGCAGGTCGAGCCTGCAGTGACCGGGAGCAGCTACTGTACTCCAGTCTGGGTGACAGAGTGAGACTTCAACTTAAAAAAGAAAAAAAAGAAAATTAAAAATCAGAGAAAATATCAGTTCTTATTATTTATATTAAAATATGATTTTGTTTTCCAATTGCTTTATCAGATTTTTTAAAGATAGCTAGATCTGGTAAGTTAGAAGCCAATTATGTTAGAAACATATATCTAACTTATACCTAACACTGTTGTAGACTGAATAATGCTCTCATTATAAAATAGTTAAGTCTAGCCAATTAACAAATATATAACTTCATGTGTTATGTTGTGGCAGCACATAACATTCACTATCTTTACATTTTTCAATACAGTATACCATAATTAACTATAGTCATTTTGCAGAACAGCAGATCTCTTCAAATGTATTCCTCTTATGTAATTATAAGTATCTTTTGACCAAAACCTTTCATTTCCTCTTCCCCACAAACAACCCCAGCTTCTGATAACCACTGTTATTATACTTTCTACATCTATGAGATTAAATTTTCTCAAAGTCCATTTGTAAGTGTGATCACGTGGTATTTGTCTTTCTCTACTTGGGTGGGTAGAGGTAAAAGAAAATTTCTAAAATAAATTATTTCACTTGACAAAACGTTCTCCAGGTTTATCCATGTTATTTTATGTTTGTTTGTTTTTTTTGTTTGTTTGTTTTTTTGAGTTGGAATCTCACTACCCCAGCATCAACCTACTGGATTCTGGCGATCCTTCTGCCTCAACCTTCCAAGTAGCCAGAACTGCAGGCACATGCTACCACACCCGGCTAATTTTTGATTTATTGTAGAGAGGATGTCTTGCCAAGTTCCCCGGGGTGGGTCTCGAATCCACAGGCTCAGGCAATCCACTCGCCTAGGCCTCCCAAAGTGCTGGGATTACAGGCTGAGTCACCGAACCCAGCTTTATCCAAGGTATTTTAAATGGCTAAATTTTCTTCCTTTTATGGCTGGATAGTATTCCATTGTGCATATATATCACATTTTTCTTATCCATTCATTTGTTGATGAACACCTAGGTTAGTTCTATACCTTGACTATTGTGAATAGTATTTCAATAAACATGGAAATTAAGATATCTCTTTGACATACTGATTGTATTTCCTTTGGACATATACCCAGTAGTGAGAATATAAGATTATATGGTAGTTCTATTTTTTTTTAAGTTCTTTCCATAGTGTTTTTCATAGTGACTGTATTAGTTTACATTCCCACAAACAGTAAAAAGCAGTTCCCTTTTCTCCACATCTTCACCACACCTGCTACCTTTTGTCTTTTTGTACTAGCCATTTTGACTGAGGTGAGGTGATATCTCATTGCAATTTTGATTTGCATTTTTTCAATGATTAGTGCTGATGAGCATTTATTTTATATCTCTGTTGTTTATTTGCATTTCTTCTTTTGAGAAACATCTGTCCATACTACCCAAAAGTATCTACAGATTCAGTGCAATTCCTATCAAAATACTAATGACACAGAAATAGAAAAAAAAATACTGAAATTCTTATGTAATGACATAAGACCTCAAATAGTCAAAACAATCTTGAACAAAAAGAACAAAATTATTTTAACTAACTGACTTTAAAATATTCTACAAAGACCAGTAACCAAAACATCACAGTTCAGGTATAAAAACTGAAACATAAACCAATGGAACAAAATTAAGAGCCCAGATATAAATCTACACATTTATAGCTAACTAATTTTTGGCAAAGTTACCAAAAACATACACTGGGGAGAGGGCAGTCTCTTCAATAAATGGCGTTGCCAACACTGGATGTTCACATGGACAAGAAAATGAAACTAGACCCTTATCTCTCACTACATGTGAAAATCAACTCAAAATGAATTAAATACTTAAATGTAAGACCTGAAATTATGAAACAGCTACACGTAAAGGCGGGAAACCCTTTATGACACTGGTCTTGGCAAGGATTTTTTGGATAAGACCTCCAAAGCACAGGCAACAAAAGCAAAAATAGACAAATAGGATAACATCAAATTACAAAGCTTTTGCCCAGCAAAAGAAACAATCAACAGAGTTAGGAGACAACTGACAGAATGGGAGAAAATATTTGAGAGGAAAACCGTACATCTGACAAAGAGTTAATATCCAAAACATATAAGAAACTAAAAGGCGGGCCTGGCTCAGTGGCTCAACCTGTAATCCCAGCGCTTTGGGAGGCCGAGGTGAGTGGATTGCCTGAGCCCATGGGTTCGAGACCCACCTGGGCAACTTGGCGAGACCTCATCTCTACAATAAATCAAAAAACTAGCCGGGCATGGTAGTGCATGCCTGTAGTTCCAGCTACTTGGAAGGTTGAGGCAGAAGGATCCCCGGAGCCCAACAGGTCAAGGCTGCGGTGGCCGAGAGCGGCCACTGCACTCCAGTCTGGGCAACAGAGTGAGACTCCAACTCAAAAAAAAAAAAAAAAAGAAAAAGAAAAAAGAAACTAAAAGGCCTCAATAGCCTAAAAACAAATAACTTGATTTGAAAATGAGCAAAACATTTTATTTTTTCTGTACATTGATGGACTATAGAGGATAAAGATAATTTTAAAAAATCTTCTACTCAAAGTCATTTTTAAAAATAAATATACTTTAGACTCAGAAAATACATACGTGGATAGGTTTCAATCTCTTTACTTGAAATACATGCAACATGAAATTAAATTCAACTCAAATTAATATAATCAGTATCAAATAAATAATTGTATAGGAAGTTAGATAAGCACTGGAAAATTTATTCAATCATTTAATTTAATCAAATGATTGCCTTTTGCTTAATGATTTAAGAACAAATGTAAGTCTCCTTTAATTGAAGAGGAATTTCTTTTTACACTATTATTATTATTATTTTTAATGAGACTATTGCCAGGTAGACTCTCTAGGTCCACATTTTTATCTTTGACAGGTCTATATCCAGAGCTATTAGCATAGATTTACAATACCCTGTCAATTTGAAACACTGCACTTCTATTTCCATGGTCATCACCTTTTAAAACTCAATGAGTTTTCAGTTTTATTAGCCTCACTTCTTTCTTGGGTCATGTGAATGTACTGAACTCCAGACAGTTGTTGAATATATATGAAGAAAGTACGGCAATTTTCAGCTTGTAAGAAATTTGAGGCTGTCATAAATTTAGATTCTTCTTGAAGGAAAACAATTTTCAGTATATTGAATATATGGAGACATTGGTTTAAAATATAAATTTCTGCATATATTTTGTTTAAAATATACATATATTTATATGCACAGATGTACCTTTTTTATCCCTCTTTTCTTAACATTTTGGATGCATTTATGAATTTAATTGTTTTTTACTTTCTGAAAATAAAGCTGTATAATTTTAGCTTTATATATCCTCTAAATATCCTGTGGTTCTCTGTAGATGTATTTTTCAGCAGTTTTTTAGACGAATTTCTATTAAAAAGTATAAATCTCTAATGGACTGTATGGTAACAACTTTTAATGCTAAAGAATACCAAGAATTTTTATACATTATATGGTCATATGCAAACATTTGGTTGTGTTTAGTTTGTCAGTTTTAGATAATAGTCTTAGAGCCTATACCGAAATATTCTTTTTCTTTTAAAATCAGCTTCTATAATTAAGATCATGGTTATTTGGACTTTGCATGTTGTCAGAGATTTGAGTATCTCATTCTTATTCATTTTTAAATAAGAAATCATATACATAAACACTAAATAAAATAAAATTTTCAACCCCAACTTTTCTTGACTTCAAATGCATTATATCTGTAAGGTAAAAATGTGGTTTGTGTGTGTAATAAAATAATATAGAAAGTTAAGTAGGAATTTGGCCTCTGATTGATGGCCTAGTATTAGCTGTTGGTGACACTCAATTCTAGCTCATTATAGTAGAAAACACTAACTAGCAGCTATTGATAATATCTGGTGTTGATGATCTGCACAGCAATAAAAATGCAGGCCCTAGACAACCCCTTCGGGTCCCCTCCCACTGAAGGAGCTTTTCTGTCCTCTCAATAAATCCTGCTTTAAAAAAAAAGGATGCAGCCCTGAAAGTCAGACTATCTACATTCAAATCTTGACCATGTTATTTATTGAACTGTAGGCTGTAGGATCTTTTTTTCATACTTCTTAACCTCTCAGAATCTCAGTTTCTGTATCTAGAAAATGGGCATAATAACAGAATTTATTGAAACTTTGTTGCAAAAATTAATTGAATTGTTATATGTAACACATATAGAACAATGACTGGTACTAGGGAAAAAACTTTATAAAAGTTATTATTATGAAAAAACTAGTTATTAATATGATAAGTCAGGCATCAACACAGCATATATGTGTTCTTGCATATATCATTTGAATATACAGCCTGAATACTAAATATTTAATTCACAACGTGCTGAGATAGATATCAGAAGTAAAACATATAATTGTATTGTATTTTAATGCTCTTCTAAAGCAACTATTTACTTGAAAATATTTTAAAATCTTGGGAAATATTTTTTCTTCCTGAAGAAGAAGCTTGAAGTGAACTTCTAGCAATATGTTTTAAAAACATAGAACTATTCCAAAATTAATCATGTGTGAGTGTGTTAACCCATTCCCATTTGCCCCAAGAACACTCACTGTCAGAGCTAGCAACTGCAGCATTTACTCTGAGATAATTCATTAATTACCCTCCAAGTCTGTCACAAAATATCTCGTTTTATTGTTATGCTCTCATCACTCTAGTATATTGATAGTCTTTGGAACAAATGACATCATTCTATTTATAGCATTCTGTTTTTATTAGTGGTAGATCCATGTGATGTTTTGCTCTGTGTTGCTCCATGATTTGAAATTTACCACACACAAAAAAATTTATTAAATGCCAATCATCATATATATTTCTGTTACATTGGGATTAGAGATAATTTCTGCTTAGAAATAACTCAAAAAACAGTTTTTATACTTTATTTTCATATTGAAAAATAGTCAGAATTGCTGCATCCTCAAAGAGCACATTTATGTAAAATTAAATGAACATGACTATGAGCTACACTTTTTTTTCAAACAGGAAATGCATTTTTAAAGTATGTTATTGATAAGCAACTTAATATGCCAGAATTTTTTTTTAAATATATTTTTGTTGTATAAAGAATTCAGATTCTGCGGTTTTTTGGAAAACTAGAAAGGTCATACAATGGGAACCCTCCAAAAAACCCTGAAATTATCTTTTTGGAGGGCAGGCTCCTTGAAGTACAGGCTTACTACACTAGTTATGTGTTCTTAGGAAGCCATTAGCATCAGTGTACCAGCTAGCACTGTCATGAGAGGTTGTGCTCAACTTCAGTGATTTTTAAAAAAATTTTTACAATGATTTTGCCTGTTTTATGATTTACGAGCATACCTGCTTACACTGTGTTGAATGTTCAGCAGTTTTTTACCAAAAATGGTATGACCTTCATTCCTCACCCTCTCTCAACTTGAGTGACATCTTTTTATTTCCCCAGATGAAAAAAAAGTCCTCAAAGGAAAGCATTTTGCTGATGTGAAGAGGTGAAACAAACAATTGGCAGAAACACTAACAGGCATTAAAATTGACAAGTTCAAAAACTGTTTTAAGCAGTGGAAAAGGTGTCTCAACAGGTGTCTTGAATCAGAGTACTCTGAGGGTGACCAAGGTTTAATTGTGTAAGAATTAATATGCAATTTTTTTAATAAACAGATTCCAGGTTTTTTGCGCCCTCATATATCATAATTTAATTTCAGTATAGATTCCTTTTATAGATTGCTTTTATAAAGAGGATAACTTATAATAGAGTAGCCCATTACCATTTTTTTTGTCTCTTACATTGCTCTTCCACGGATAATTTTATGGACACAAATGTTAAATTGTTTTATACCTATTGCATCAAAAATTCTCAATAAAAGAATAACAGATAATTTCAAATTTATCATATCCATTTCATAGATTGAGAATCTCATGTGTAGATAACATATTAGTTGAAAATCACAAACGGTGCTAGCGAAAGTGAAATATAAAATCTTAATAAAAGTAACAAAAATAAAATATTCTACTCATTGAATTCAAAGGAAGAATAATAGACTTGCATGTCTAAAGATATCTTCTCATCAGTGTATCTGCCACTAATTAATTAAAAATAAATAAATTCTGAAGATCCCCAAGGTATTCTTTACTACTTGCCTGTGATTGGAACCTGAGATCTGCTTTCAAGCAGTACATCTGGCAAAGGTGATGGCATGTCACTTGCATGATTACATTTTATCATGTAAAACTCCATTTTAGCAGATTGTTTTGAGAGATCCTCTTGCTGGCTTTGAAGAAGCTAACAGTCTTGTTGTGAACTACCTAAGGAGTAGTCTATATGATAGGGAATTATAAGTGGCCTCTAGGACAAAATGGCAGTCTTCAATTTACAGCCGGTATCAAGCCAGTAACAAGCCAGTGACAACCCTTACTCATAAAACCACAAGAAAATGAATTCTGCCATTAGCCTGAATAAGTTGGAATTAGATTATTCCTGTGTTGAGACTCCAGATGAGACCAGAGCCCAGTCTACACAACAATTGCATCCTGTGAGACTCGAAGCAGAAGAATCAGTTATAACATGTCTGGACTCTTGACCTACTGCAGTCACTTAATAAATGTGGTTTGGTGTAAGTCATTAATTTTGTGTAAAGTGTTGTGCATCAATAAAAAATCAGTACAATTGGATACAAATATTCTAATTATCCTTATTTCTGAAACAACTCTGAAGTCACATTTTTAATCATTCTGCCCTAATAACACTTCTTATAGTTTAGATAATTCCTTCTGCCATTTCTTAACCTATAATTATTCAATTCTAGCACAACTACAAACCATTATTTTTATTTTATCTTCATTCCTCAACATTTTCAGATTTTCCCCTCCTTCTTTGCTCATTTGAGTTCCATGGCTAGTCTTTATAAGCATGTCTCTCTTACTTTTCTTGAGTTATTTTCCGTCTAATAAACTGACGTTAAAACCTTAATCCTGACATATATCAATACATCATATTGTAAATCATAAATATACAATTTTTATTTATTAATCACATCTTAATAAAGCCGAGGGGATCAAAAAATGAAGCAAAGACTGTGAGAAAAAACCACTCAATCTTAGATCAACCCCCTGTAAATAAAATCATCTTATAATATTTTCTAACTTTAAAAAAATCAAATCCATCCATATAATGTAGGACAGATTAAAAAATCTCGGAGTCATTTTTCACTCTGCAC
Organism: Cephalopachus bancanus; assembly: GCA_027257055.1. Taxonomy (NCBI): domain Eukaryota; kingdom Metazoa; phylum Chordata; class Mammalia; order Primates; family Tarsiidae; genus Cephalopachus; species Cephalopachus bancanus. The sequence continues at coordinate 2,696,368 of JAPVLO010000220.1, read as the reverse complement.
TTGTTCTTACACTTCACATGCAATCATTCATCAAAACCTGTAACTTTTTAAATAACTCCAGAAGCAGTGAAAATTGCTCTAGTTATAGCTCTATGTCTCAAATCTGAGTAAATGTCTGCCACAATTTGGCTTTCCTCGGGAAGTTTGCCTGCAAAGTGGACACCAAAGAACTCTTCTCGTCCCTCAGGACTCAACTGAAGTAAGGGCTCTCTACTGTCCTTGGAAGTTAAGCAGTTTAAGATTATAATAAGCCACAAGGATGACGCTTTGATTTTTGCTCACTGTTCTCAGGATGGGAAGATAAAGAGAAATTATCATGACAATGAGACAGCAATCAAGCTCCACAAGGAAAGTCTATATAGTTATGACTAATAAGGAACTCTGTCAAGAAGTGATTAAAAGCAGGAATCAACACAGGTGAAGGCAAAATAATATCCTATCCCTGAGCCCTGGCAGAAACCATCAGACACACAACAGAGGAAGCAGTGCTCTTTGACGCAAAAAACCAAAACATTAAAAGCATCTCTGCCTTCCTACTTGATTCATACTCACCTGTGGAGAAGGGTTAAACTTTGTCAATGTCCTAGGGAAGTTCACACACACACACACACACACACACACACACACACACACACATACACACACACACTCACTCACTCACTTATTCAATTCATAAGGCTTAGAAATCTAAAGTGATTTTGTCAGTGTCAAATCAGAAATTGACATCGTTAGCTGTAAAATTTTCATTTTTTCAAGAGTTTCTATTTTTCTATTGATATTTCTTATCTTTCCATTTACTGTTAGCACTTATTTTCCTTGAGTATAGTGATTGACGGTAGCTAATACTCTGCTAATGCCAACATCTGAGTCATCACAAATTCAGACTCCATTGGTGTTTTCACCCTTAAGAGTGTCACATTTTCCTCTTTCTCCAAGTGTTGAATAATTCCGTGATAAGTGGAGAAGTGATTCCTGACTCCACCCATGTGGGGTCCAGCAGAAACAATATAGAATCCCAGAAGGTGAAATGAAAATCACATTCCCTATTAAGAAATGAAAGACAGCAGAAGTAATGAGACATGTACTCACTACTCAATAAAACAGCCCTGCATGGCCAGTGAAAGGGCTGACATGAGCCAGAGACTTATGTGAGAACATCATCAACTGAATTCAGCTTTGGTTTATGTTGATCTAGCTGTTCCAGGCAACATGACTATAACTCTAGCCAGTGCAGAGACTAATGGAACATAATGTGTTGTTCCAGATATTTCCATTATTTTATTTCTACTTCACTGGCACTTGAGGACCAAGACTAACTGACATTCTTTTGACAAGACCGCCAATGTATATCTGCCACACACTCCTTGGGACACAAACTTTATTTTGCTACTGTTGGAGATTCCAGATGTGACACAAAAGTCTTTACCCCCGATATCCAAAGGTTTTACTATATAGATGAAGTCAAGTTAGATGACAGGTCAGAAGCTTGAGCCTCAGCTCTGACTACTGTATAATCACATCTCCACAAAAACAAGTGGCTGATAAACGCTAACAAAATTCAGGGTCCTGTTCACCAAGTATAGTTTTTTGGGAGGAATAAGTCAGAATTCCTTTTTTGTGACTTTGACTCATGAAAGACTTAGTATCATATAGAACTCTTGGAGAATTGGAGATAGTATTGTAGTGGCCGAATGTTCAATCCAAGAGACCACCAAGAGCCAATTCCGATGAAAATTCAAGAGGGTCTTTATTTGCAAGCTTGAGCCTGGACCTCTGTCGACAACCGACGCAGCAGAGTACACCCAGAGGCCTCGACTTCCTTAAGCAGACACTTTTTATCATGGTTACACAAAGGGAGGAGGAGTTTGGGGGACTTTCCAGTCTTGTTACCATTTAATTGGGTAGTAACCTCTGTGGTCAGCTCAATCATGGAGGATTGGCTAACTTGACTTGGGCTGACCTTGGCCCACTAGCTGGGAAAGTTGCAGAGACATCTGGAAACTTTAGGTGATTTCCCCCGGCACCTGATTGGTTGTTGCTAAGGGGAAAGTGGGTCAAGGGATTGGTTGTTGCTAAGGGGAAAGTGGGTTGAAGCTTGAACTGGAGCTTTGCAGTTTTTCCCATAACTGAAACTTTAAACAGCTACAGGTTATGTTTTAAAGCAGAAAACTAAAATGGCTGTGCTATTGTCCACAAGCCAATTACACATTTATTGGGTTATAGCATGTTCTTAACCTAAGTTTATGGTATATTCTGTGATGGCCCTCTCAGTATGTGCCTGACTTGAGCATTTTAATTGGTCCTTGATATTGTCTACCTGGAAATTCATCTTTCTCTTAGTGGAAGAATCAGCAGGCCTTGTTGGAAGCTGACCAGCAAGTTGCGGCTCACGGTTGGGCCCCACAACCCAAGGTCTCCCTTTGATCTACACTGAATCCTGACTGGATCCTCCTGAAAAAGTAGTCAACCTCCCCCTAGTGGCATCCCTGAGGATTTTATTTGCTTACCTGGCACAGTTTCAAAACAAACCCTGTTACCCAGCAATGCTATACTGGGTACATATGGACAAGACTGGAAATCAGTATGTTGAAGAGAAATCTTCACTCATGTTTATTGCAGCATTACTCAAAATGGCTAAGATATAAAATCAGCCTAAGAGTTGATTAATAGACAAATAGATTTTAAAATGTGGTATATTATACACACTGGAATATTATTCATCCATAAAAGGATGTAAATCTGTTATTTGCAGCAACTTGAATGGAACTGGAAGACATTATGTTAGGTGTAGTAAGCCAGGTGCAAAAAAATGAATATTGCGTGTTCTCCTTCATATGTGGGAGTTAAAAATATGATTTCATGGAGGTAGAGAGTAGAATGGTAGTTAACCAGAGACTGAGAAGATTGGAGAGGTTAAAGACAGGTTGGATGTGTTGTGCATAAAGATGGATACAAGTGATAGGTTCTAGTGTTTGATAGCACATTAGGGTGAGTATAATTGATAATAATTTATTGTATATTTCAAAATAATCAAGTTAAGATCTGAAATGTTCCCAACACAAAGAAATGATGAATGCTTGAGGTGACAGATGTCCTAAATATCCTGATTTGATCACTGCACATTACAGGCATGGATCAAAATATCACATGCATCTCATAAATACGTACAACCATTCTGTATCCATAAAAATTAAATTTACAAAACTTCACTTGTCAAATGGAAATTCAAAAGTAGATATGGCCTGGTCCTAGTACTATCTCAATTTTGCTTGATGGAGTGACAGCTGTCCCTTTGGAGAAAACCTTATGTGCCATCTCACAGCCAAAAGCAAAGCCTCTGGCTCTAGGTGGGCCAGACTGACAGAGCTTCCCCTAAAAATCTGGATGTGATTCACTGCTAGTTAGGCTAATTAAAACCTGAAAGTGGCTATCATGATTCCGCTAATGTACAGCTTCAGTGCCAGCTATGTAAAACTGAAATTGTACATGGTTGTTCTGGTCACTAGTCAGAACCAAAGGTCATCTTTATATCTCTAGCCAATACTACATCAACTGTTTTATATTTTTACAGATTCTTGAACTATTAACAATGGCCTAGCTGACCAGCTGACCACTTAAAAGAGTGTAAACTAACAGATTAAATACACTGTTTGAGGCCACAGGTAAATAAAATTGAGGCTGCTCAATGTACAATCTGGGTCATTCACATCTATGCTCAATGTAAAAGATCATCCTCTGGCAACACTAACTGGAATCAGGCTGCCTATCAAAACTGCACTGCCAAGATCATGACCATTGACCCCTGGGTCATAATTTCATAATTTCACCACTTTAGACACATTTTTCAGTCTATTCTGTTATATATTTTTTTCTATTGCTGTGTAGCTACTTAACCACAAATAAAAATAAAATATCTGTTATTCATTTATTAGCTCAAAGTTCTATAGGTTATCAAGGTGTTGGATAAGCTGAGTCTTTGTCGAATACTCTGGGGTAAAGTTCCACTTCCCATCATATCGTTCTTGACACAAACCTTCCTTGTGGTTATCGAACTGAAGTTTCTGTTTCCTTGCTTTTTGTCAAATCAAGACCACTCAGCTACCAGTGGCCACTCATATTCCTTGACTCCTGGACTCTTCCAACTTCAAATCAGGAAGAGTACATAGAATCCTCATGCTTCCCATCTCTGATTTCTTCTGTCACAAGTCAGAGAAAATTCTGCTTATAAAGGAATCTGGTGATGCCATCGTGCTCACCTAGATGGTATCCCTATTTGAAATTAAACTATGCCACATAGCATAACCATAAGAGAAATTATACTTAAGAAGGAGAGTGTGAAAAATCTTGAGCGTTATCTTAGAATTCTACCTAACACAGCTGTTACTAGCCCAGTCCGAACAGCCTACACTTGCCACAGCACAGTGGCTCCTGCAACTCATCTGTGGTATGTATTCATCTTTAGAGACCATCTACAGTTTGACAATGAATCTTTTTTTGTGGGAAATGCTAAAAAAGCATTGGACCATTAATCCAGGTATTTGATAGATATTTCTTGCTTCCTGCCATACTCAGTCATCAGATATTTTTGACTGTTAAAATGACTTTTTCAAAAATCAACAGAAATTCATAGAGATAGAAAGTAGAATAAGGGTTGATAGATTCTGAGAAGGAAAGAATTATGGAAAATTATAGTTTTGTGATGCAGAGTTTCAACTGGCATGATGAAAATGTTCTGAACATGGTTAGTGATGATGGTTACACAGCGATGTGAATGTATTTAACATTGCTGATTTTTACACTTAAAAATGTCTAAAATGGTAAATTCCTTTTGTACATCGAAGTAGGCAATGAATTCATGACCAAGTCTCCAAAAGTGAATGCTATCAAAGCTAAGATAGACAGGTGGGACCTCATCAAACTGAAAAGCTGAAAAGCTTTTGTACAGCAAAAGAAACCATCAAGAGAGTAAAGAGATAATCCACAAAATGGGGGAAAAGTGTTTACAAATTATGCATCTGACAAAGGTCTAACATCCAGAATCTACAAGAAACTCAAACTAAGTGAAAGGAGAAAAACAAACAACCCCATTAAAAAGTGGACAAAGGACACGAACAGACGCTTCTCCAAAGAATACATAAAAGCAACCAACAGACACATGAAAAAATGCTCAGCCTTACTAATCATCAGATAAGTGCAAATCAAAACTGCAATTAGACACCACCTTACTCTGGTAAGGAAGATTATCATTAGTAAGTCAAAAAACAACAGGCGTGCTGGTGTTTTTTTGCAGAGAAAAAGGAACACTTCTACACTGTTGGTGAGAATGTAAGCTAGTTCAATCTCTATGGAAAGTAGTGTGGTGATTTCTAAAATAACTAATAATTGATTTTCCATACTATCCAGCAAACCCTCTCCTGGGAATATACCCAGAGGAACATAAATTTATTTACCAAAAAAACACCTGCACATGTATGTTTATGGCCACACTATTTACAATAGCAAAAACATGAGACATACCCTACTTCCCATTGAAAATGAACTGGATAAAGAAAAAGTGGTAAATATACATGATGGAGTACTATACAGCCATAAAAAAGAACAAAACCATAGCCTTCACAGCAACTTGGGTGTAGTTGGAGACCATCATACTAAGTGAACTATCATAGAAACAAAGAACATGTTCTCACTCACAAGTGGGGCCTGGGCACTAGTTACTTGCACAAGGATGAGATCAGCAGTCAATGGGCACTGCTAGGGGAGGAAGGAAAGAAGGAAGGTGGGAGCATATAACAACACGAGGGTACCTGGACCACTACCAGGGAGAGTAAGGGCCACCTAGAAACTCAAACTTCACCTGCATGCAGCCTACTCATGAAGTAAATCCTCATTTGTACCCTACAACTCTATAATAAATAAATTATTAAAAATAACACATTCAAAAAATGGTAAATTGTATGTTATGTAAATTGTTTCATTGTAAAAAAGTCAACTAAAAAATATTTCTGATTTTGCTTTTCTTACCTCCTTCTGGACTATATATATACCTTAGTAAGGCAGTTTGGCTAACAAATATGACCATCCCAACAAAGAGATCATCTCTTGTCCATCTCCTGGGTAATGACTAGTATTGAAGTCAAGGTAGGTTATACGGGATAATATAGATAACATCACTTGATTGCATACTAAAATTAGAATCAGTGCATTTTTGAATTTTATGATTAAATGTATGAAAGCATGTATAGTCTTATATAAATATATCCTGCATATTGTATTCAAAAGTTTAAAGCTAATTTGCTTTTTATGAGCTCCTCAAAACAATTATGAAAATGTATAAGCCTGTAATATTACTAATTAGAAAACATTTGGAGAAATTGCTTCTTGAGCTATTCTACCATGTGATCACAAACAAACTATGAGTCTTATCTGAAAATATGAACATATCAGAGTAAAGTTGTACAGTTTTTTCCTTTCTAAATCCATATTTAGAGAGAATATTTTGGGTTTGATAAAGCTTAAATGCAAGGAATATAATAACTGAGATTCTTGAAAATTATGTTTTCAATGAGTTACTACATAAGAGAGGTAAATGTAGGTATTTTCAAGACACTTAGCTTTATATATATATATTTATTTTCACTTATGGTAGTTTATATGAAATAATCTATTGTGGAGCAATGTATTTAATTATATATTTAAACCATGATTAAAGAAAATGCTGTATGAGGTTAGTTTATTACTATTAAAGAAGAATTTACATTCTGATAATTTGAATACTTATAATTCTGTAACTAAGTACTGAACTTATTTCCATAATTATTTAACAAAAATCTCTATATGAGTGATATCTACATTGAATCTGTTACAATATACACTATATTAATAACATTTAGCATCTTCTCCACACAGCTGACTATAACATTTTAATTTAGCCCTTAGAAAAATACCTGGAACTAATTATACTAAGATATTTTTAAAAAATTTTTTAGCTAATTAAGAATTTCTGAAATATTACTCCAATCTGTTTTACAGAAGTTATTAACTTATGTAACTCATTTCCTAGTGAAGTAATATCAGCCATTGTCTATGCTGTAAATAACATAATAAATCTTTGAGATATTAGTGCAATAATATTCATAAAGAGGATGGAAAAAATGAATATATACCAACTTCTTGACTATTTTAAACATATCTAATGGTAAAAACCACCTCATAGAAATTATATCATTCTTTATTCAAACAATCCTGAAAGAACAGAGGGAAGCAGTTATTATAATCTAAGAGTAAGCTGAGTTTTTAAGAAGTTGAGAGTGCAACCCTCTCATGTCCCTTCCTGCTCTGGAATTTTTCTGTCCTCTCAATAAATCCTGTTTTCTTAAAAAAAAAAAAAAAAGGGAAAAGAAAGAAGAAGAAGTTGAGAAACAAATACCAAGATGACTTGATTACTGTAGCTTTATAGTAGAGCTTGAAGTCTGGGAAATGTAATACCTCTCACTTTGTTTCTTTTGCTATTTTGGCTATTCATGGTCTTTTATGTTTCCATATGAATTTCTGTATTGTTGTTTCCAGGTCTGAGAAGAATAATGTTGGTAATTTAATGGGTATTGCGTTAAATCTATAGAATGCCTTTGGTAGGATGGACATCTTAACAATGTCAATTCTTCCAATCCTTGAACATGGAATATTTTTCCATTTGTTTGTGTTTTCTTTGATTTCTTTGAGCAGTGCTTTGCAGTTTTCATTGTAAAGGTCTTTCACTTCTTTAGTTAAGAAGATGCCAAGGTATTTCATTTTTCTTGTGGCTATGGGATTGTGCTTTTTATTTGGTTCTCTGCCTGTTTATTGTTGGTGTATAAGAATGTGACTATGTTTTGCACATTTATTTTATACCATGAGACTTTGCCAAAGTCCTTTATCAGTGCAAGGAGGTTTTTGACAGATTATCTTGGGTTTTCGAGGTATAGGTTGATGTCATCTTTTGCAATGAAGGATAACTTAACTTTCTCTTTTACTATTTGGATACCCTTAATTTCTTTCTCTTGTCTGATTGCTCTAGCTAGCATTTCCAACTCTATGGTGAACAGGAAGAATGAGAGTGGGCTGATTTATCCTGTTCCAGTTTTCAGAGAAACTGTTCCAATTTCTGTCCACTTAACAGTATGTTGGCAGAGCATATAGACAAATGGAACAGGATAGGGCTTCCGGAAGCAAAACTTAAATTTCTCAACCAAGTCATCTTCAACAAAGCCTCCACCAACAACCTCTGAAGAAAGGAGAACCTATTCAGTAAATGGTGCTGGGAAGACTGGCTCACCATATGCAGGAGATTGAAACAGGACCCCCACCTATCATCATACACACAAATCAACTCTAAATGGATCAAAGACCTAAGTGTAAAACCTCAAACTATAAAAATCCTAGAAGAAAACTTAGGAGACATCCTTAAAGAAATTGGAATAAGCAGCCAATTCCTGATCAAAACCCCAAATGCCCATGCCATAAGATATTAGATAGACAAGTGGGACCTCATCAAACTGAAAAGCATCTGCAAAGCAAAAGAAACCATCAAGAGAGGGAGGAGACATCCCACAGAATGGGAAAAAAATATTTGCTAACTGCATATCTGACAAAGATCTAACATCCAGGATGTTGGGAACTCAAGAACTCAAATGTGTCAAAGAGAAACAGCCTCATTACAAAGTAGGCAAAAGATATGGATAGACACTTCTCAGAAGAAGACATACCAGCAGCCAACAGATACATGAAAAAATGTTCAACCTCACTGTAATCAAAGACATGCACATTAAAACCACACTGAGATAACACCTAACCTTAGTCAGGATGGACATCATCAATAACTCAAAAAACAGCAGATGCTGGAGAGAATGTGGGGAAAAGGGAATGCTTCTATACTGTTGATGGGAGTGTTATCTAGTACAACCTCTGTGGAAAACAGCGTGGCATTTTTTAAAAGATCTAAACACTGACTTTCCTTGCATCACAGCATTTCCCCTACTGGGAATGTACGCGGAGGAACTCTAATCACTCTATAAAAAACACACCTGTTGGCCGGGCTCGGTGGCTCATCCCGTAATCCCACGCCTTTGGGAGGCCGAGGTGAGTGAATTGCCTGAACTCGCGGGTTTGAGACCTGCCTGGGCAGCAAGACCTCATCTCTACAATAAATCAAAAAATCAGTCGGGTGTGGTAGCACATGCCTGTAATTCCAGCTACTTGGAAGGTTGAGGCGGAAGGATCGCCGGAGCCCAGCAGGTCGAGCCTGCGGTGGCCGGGAGCGGCCACTGCACTCCAGTTGGGGCGACAGAGTGAGACTCCAACTCAAAACAAAAAACAAAAAACAAAAAAACACACCTGTACATGGATGTTAATTGCAGCATTATTCACAATAGCAAAAACATGGAACCAACTACCCATTGAAAGTGGACTGGATAAAGAAAATATGGTGCATATACGTGATGAAGTATTATGCAGCCATAAAGAAAAACAAAATTATGGTTTTTGCAGCAACTTGAATGGATTCAGACTCCTTTATACTCAGTGATTTATCACAGAAACAATGATCTGAGTAATACATGTACTCATTCATAAGCGGACCCTGAACGTTTGTCATAATACTACAAGAAAAGGATTGGCAGTAGTGGAACACTGCCAGGGAAAGGAGCAGGGCACATAACATCAATAAGGGTGCTCAAACTTTACTTACATGATGACCACTTATGTACCTAACCCCAAATTGTACCTGTCATCTTTAAAATAAAAAATAATGATAATAAAGTTGAGACACTTGCTGAAGATTATAGAGCTATACAATTTAGTACTTAAATTAAAAATCCTTCATATTACAGCATTATTTCAAGCATATCGTGTAGGTGCATACAATAATATTTTTAGGACTTTCAGGGCAAATTGAAAATAGAAGCATACTTGGAGGAATAAAGTTAAGCAACAGTCTAACTTCAGTTTAAGATAGTTTGAATTCTGCTAAATGGCCACCAGCAAATGATAACACCTCCTCATCATCACTGTTATCTCCTTTTGTCAGTCCTGTCTCACACAATCCTCAGGGAAAATTTTTCCCTCTCGGGTATCAAAAATAAGAGAGAAACAACTATTTAAAATTATTATTGCAGAAAAGATGTTGTATAATCTAAAGAAACAGATTGTTCAAACTCTACAGCATTTGAAACCAAATGATTTTTTTCTTTAATTCTAAGGGGGGAAATAAGGATATTTATCAAAATGATTTAGTGCATTAGCATGGTATAATTTTTCAGAAGATAAGTGATTGATATGGCAATTAATAAAATAAAATGCAACAGATTAAGTCTGTCTTCCAGTTCTAAAAAAATGATGCCATTATTTTGTGTGAGCATGTACAACTGTTCACAAAAGATGTGGTTATCCCTAGCTATAATTGTTTAATTGTAATGAACATAGTCTGTACTATTCTTTGTCCTCCGTCAGTAGCACAGTCTTCCAACCTAGATCACAACCTCTTTAAATTATTTTATTCTTGCACTGAATACTGGGTTGAATAATGGTCTCTCCCCAAAATGTCTACACCCTAATCCTCAGAATCCATGAATATGTTTTCTTTCAGAGCAAATTGGAAACTAATACACAGTGGATTCAAACATTTAAAAATATATATTAATTTTAAAATAGCAATAGATATAAGTATTCATTATAATAGATATAAGCATCTATATTAAGTAACAGATGTCAATAAAAATTATACTTGCAATCAATAGTAAAAAGAGTAACATTACCTTATGCTTTTGCAAATTTTTCAGTACTTGGCTTAATAAAAGACAGCTAGACTTTCATCTCTGCTTATGTTCACTCTATAGTGATATGTAGTTTTTGTTAGCATACATGAAGAAAATCCACCTTCCATACACATTTTGCTGTAAATGGTAATACATTTGAATAGTGTGCTAGATAAGTCCTACAGACAGCAGATGCAAGTGTAGAATGAAAAGCACAAGGGATGAAGTGGAAGAAATCTCTTTGAAAGATGTATTAGAAAAGCGTCAAGATAATCCAAATAATCAGAGACAGTTTTCAGACTTATCTTGGTCTCACGCCAAACAAAGGAGAAAGAAGGAATAAAGATCAAGGAGGAAGAGCCTAAAACTTTAGAAAATCTTGGCTAAGCCAACAAGGGACACCAAAGAAAGGACTGACAGTTAGAGGAGTCCTACATCGCACAGAAGTGGCCCAGCGTTAATGCTCAAACATGATAGTCTTCGACTGGGAGAATGTGGCAGAGAGCAAGGCCTAAGCCTGCCTGCTGAAGTGAGTCTCAGTGACAGCATCTGAAGGCTGCTATGTTGACTGCACTTCTAACTGCTGATTTTTTCTTTTCCCCCGGAGATAGATTGGAGTTATGAACCTCAATGGCCATCTCCGACTGTCCTTTTAAGATAATTTTGGGTATTCTTTTCTAATATTGTGTCAAAACTCAACATGCAATTTTTTAAAAAATGTGGTTGTGATGTGGTATCTGAAACCCTGTTAAATATTTTTTTTACTCTGTTACATTAAGATCCATTTGTCTATCTTATACTTTGAATGGAACCTTTACTTATGCATGATTTTGTAACCTCATGCATTGGTCATTTGGAAAATATTGGTTCACTGAATTATACAGATTTTACAAAACTTGACACATTTTACTATAAAATATATACTTAAAAGATCATAATTTTTAATATCACCATCAATCTCATCAGAAAACTCTAAATATTGATATCACAATTATGAGTATAAACTTTCCAGAGTTCTATTCTTGGAAAAAGACAGAAAAAGTAATACTTTCTGATTATATAGATTAGCTGAAGATTTTAAAGGAAAATCCTCAACATTGACAACAAATGCTGTCAATTATTTTCTCCCTTAAAGTGATGAATTCACTTTATTCCTTTTCGAAAAACTATCTGTCAGCTTCCTAGTCCAAATTATCATAGTTATCTATCAAATGCTTTTTCAAGTAAAAATGGTGTTTCATGAAAAACAAAACAAACAAAAAACAGTTGGTTCAGATTGCAGCTCAATAATTGCAAACATGTTTTCTTGGAAAGCCATGGTGATGGCATGTATGGGATAGATCATTATATGTACTTATAATTGTGATGTACAGAATATTAAAATGATAACACATAGTTTCACAAAATTAGTGATTTCTACTCCCATTTTATCAAGAGCAGTCTTATGTGAGACTTTTGTTTGTGTGCTTGCTTGTTTGTTTTTGCCTTGAATTTATGGTGATAAAGAATACAACATAATTATAAGTATGATTTGGTACCACATTTTGATTCTTGTTAAAGCAACATGGTTTTACTCATTACTTTTGCACTGCGAGTGAAAATATGAATAGAATGACAAAAAGCAAATACTTATTAGCAGTTTTCTTCTTCTTTCAAGATGCCTTGCAGACGCCTGAAAAATTCACAGAGATCCCTAGAGGTCTGTGAATCATACTTTGAAAACTGATGGCCTGAGACATATAATTATCAAATCCCAGGCTAAAACTCATGTTTCCTACTACACAGACTGGAACTTTTGTTTCTACCATATAAATCTGCTTATATACTTTAATTATATTAGTCTTCCACTTGACCTTTTCCAGACACATCTCTTGGTCTCCTCCTTTACTAATCACTGCTGTCATACACTGTGGAATATGATGTTTTAGTGAACACACTTCCTTGAATTATCCATCTTTTCTATTAACACTCATCCTTATCTTGCTTTTCCTTTTGCAGTACATTAAACACTTCCGTTTACTCTCAACTCTTCTCAAGGTAAGGACTATGAAATTGTTACTACCCCATTTTTAGTAGTCCAGTAGTTTCTTGGTATTCATATTTTGAGAGAAAATATCTATATACAATACCTAATAACACATTTAGCTTGGCAGACAGTTAAAAAGTAAATAGACAAGTCAATTAGAAGCTTTATGACAGCAAAGTATAGACCACTATAGAAGTACATGTAAGATGCCTTTGGCTCAGAATAGTGGCAGAGGTCATGGGTGACACATAAAGACTAGAAAAATGCTCTGATATGCCGAAGTCGCTTCCCTGGTAGCAGAGGTAAGTGTTAACCTATGTGTATGAAACTGCTTATCTTGTAAAAGAAACACAATTGCTTTTCTCACAGTGTCCACTTTTTTGAGAAAACACTCATTATAATGGATGCTGTTAATGGACTAATGTTCTCTCTTCAAGGATTATACAGTTCCCACATTTTGTGGGACAACATGTTTAGCTGCACAGTATGGATCATGATGAGTTTAAACTAATTATACTTATCTCATTCTTCATATCAAGATATTTATTTTATCAGACTTTTCTGCTCTTATCCAATGAGACAAAAGAAAATTTTCTCTCTCTAAAGAGCTTCTGGAGGTGATGGTGGGGTGTAGGGAAAGAGAACAAAGAGACAGTTGACCAATAAGTATTTGCTTGAATTGTCCATTACTTTCCTTTCAGCCTTGAATAATGAATGACACAATATCTGTTGATTCAATAGTCTTGCTGTTGTTAGATAGCATGGCAACACTTTCAGAATAGCCAAACAAGAAAGAAAAAATATGTGATATTTAAGACCTTGATAGATTCTTAAGGATGTTATTGAGTTGTTTTACCAAGCTTGGTATTGCCAGTTCCATTCTTTTTATTAAGCCAGATAAAGTGGAATACTGTTTAAATCTCTCTTGTTTTCTTTCTTGTTAAGGGGTGTGAGTGGGGTGAGTAGTTGTAACTAAAAGCATTTCTAGCCCTTTAAGCGATATATATTTAGAGTTGTAATCTTCTTCCCCTCTCCAAGTGGTTATGTCCATTTACATAACCTCCAAATTATGGGTGTTAGGTGCCTTGGTTTTATATGACAGTTACTTGAACTGGCCTTTTGATTCCCATTGTTCCTTTATTTTAAATATTTCACTCAATTTCCCCCTAAATTGCGCTCTGACTATACTTACACTCTAGGAAATATGAATGATTTTACAAAAGTCCTTTATGCATTTTCTGACATCTATTCCTACTGAATATGTAACCTAAAGATCTCAAAGTTTGTGAATTTCAGGAGCTTCATCTTCCAAATTCTTGATCTCTGTCTTTGCACACAACTCTCAGAACTCCATTCATTCCTTGGGGAAGGGGGAAATGAGAACTACTGCATCAGGTGCCAACCACAGGCAACCACTGGGCTCGCTTAGGCTAAACAAGCAGAAAATCCCCTGTGATGCGGTTTTGTTCTTATACTCTGAAACAACTTTGTCTGAATACTCTGAATAATACTCTGATCAACTCCTGAGTGAAATGTGGGACTTTTACTAAAGACTTGCAGTTTTTCTAAGCTAGGCAAGCAGTCCACAAGTGTCAGTATTTCTCATTCACTAGTCAGGTACATAGTTCTAGCACATTTTTTATTCCTCTGAAGTTATGGCTCAGCCCTTCTCAAGCATGTACAGAGTATAGATCAGAAAACTATGATACTACCCTATCTGATTTCTATAATGTCCTGGTTTTCCTTAAAATCAGAAAGAAAATGCTTTGACAATCTTCCTTCTTGTATTTTAGGACTCCCTTAATAACATCTCTCCCTTTTCTCATAATTTATGAATTATGTTAAAAACCTGTAATTCCTGAGTTGGCCAATTCTCCCTCTAATTTGCAATTATACACTCATTTTTCCCTAGAAAAAGTCTTACTTTCATAACCATTGTATTCTGTAGGCTCAGAAATTTTTATTATTTTTAGGAATGAATACTGAAGTTTTTAAGTGTAGACATCAAAACAGTGATAAAGTATTAAAGAGTTTTTTAAAATAGTTTTTATTCTATGGTTTTGTTTTGTTAGCAAAGAGAAAAACTTAAAGCCTAGGCCCTGTTTATTTTTGTTTCAAGAGGGAAAATGTTCAACTCCTCAAATAGTATTTACATTTGGTTTACAGGAACATCCACTCTGTTTGGTGCCAGATTTCTTTTAAAAATACTCAGAGGCCGGGTTCAGTGGCTCAGTTTGTAATCCCAGAACTTTGGGAGGCTGAGGCAAGTGGATTGCCTGCACCCACAGTTTCGAAACAAGCCCGGGCATCCTGGCAAGACCTCATCTCTACAATAAATTTCAAAACATAAAATAAAAAAATAGCTGGGTATGGCAGCGCGTGCTTGTAGTTCTGGCTACTTGGAAGACTGAAGTGGAAGGATCGCCAGTGTCCAGCAGGTCGATGCTGGGGTATCTGTGATCGTGCCACTGCACTCCAGTCTGGGCGACAGAGTGAGATTCCAACTCAAAAAAAAAAAAAACCTCAGATGTTTGTATGTCATTATTTTATAGTAAAATCTAGTGAGCTTTAGAAATATAAATTATTTATCTATGCTACACACTCAATTTCTGGGAAATTCCATCAAGAATAAGAGTGATTGAAACTTTTATTGATTTTTCATTGGCTTTTGACTCTGTGGGCAGAAACTAGTTACTACCCAATCTATACTAATTTAATACAAAATGCTGGCTAATAATGTATGACCCAAACTGAATTTTAATACAACTTCAAGCTTCAGGGATGCTAGAACAAGCGATCTTCAACTCTGAGCCTAAAAACCCATGTAGAAATCTTATTGAAGAAGGAAAAATATGCCAGTCTCTCTCCAATCTATTTCACTCCTGCCTCTATTACTTAAAATCACTTTGATCTCATAAGTATATAAGTTTTTACAAAATACAAAATACAATGAGTTTCTAATTATAATATTAGAGAAGGAATAATAGCAGTGTTTTCTATAATAAAATAAACAAAAATATCCTTTAAAATATACTCAAAAATGTAATTAAAATATAATTTCCACAAAAAGTAAGATTTGTGAGTGCATGTGTGTTTTACTTATTATGGTACTCATTTTCAAGAAATTAATTTTAGAACAAGTAGAATTAACTAAGAAATTCTTTTTCTCAAAACTTACATGTAATAATTGTATTAAGAGTCTTCTCTATTAAAGGCAGAAAGATAATAACGACTACTAAGAAAGAGATCCGTAATAAAACCATCTTGGTTTTAAGACGTCATGCAGATTTGGAGAAATAGGACTAGTATTTTAATTTCTGTTGATGCAAACCATGACTTTTTAATAATAAAAACCCCGGATTTATTCATAATTATGTGGAGATAAGAATTTACTTCCTGACTTCATTCATATGGAAATAAGGAGGGGCATAAACTAGGCAGGAATTCTTATTTAAATGACTTAAATTTAAGGAATAACATTCATATGCATTCACATAATACAACTTTACATTATAATTTTTCTAAAGTACAGATATCTACAATCACTGAATAATAAAGAATTCAGAACTTGAAGCTCTTATTCAAGATTCAATTTTAAGCTGTCTGCTAACCAATTGTTATCTAAAACCTCCTGAAAGAAATGATATGTAAAAAGGTTTAGAAAAAGTTATGTAGCTTATCCAGAAGAAGGCCATGGTCTTGAACTATATATGTGTGTTTCTCTGTGTGTGTATATACATACATATATAAGCATACATATGCTTTTATATTTATTTATATATATACTATATATATAATTATATATTAATTCAAATTCTGTACATATTTTATTCAGAGGATTTTTACATTTTATTTGTTTTCTATGTATTTATATCTCCCCATGTAGGCAATAGAAAACCCCAGATAGAGACCATGAATAAACAATCCAATAGATGGTCTGGTATAGCATATGGTAATTGCAAAAATTTGTCATTTAATAAATAAACTAGTCATCTAACAACATGAATTTGTTATTATGTATTTTGTAGTATGTTGACACAAAGTTGTTTTGAGAAATAGATGAAGGTATAAGGAGACTGTTGGGCATATTAGAACAATTTTTTTAAAAAACCCTAGTTATACGCAAAACCATCTTTATTACTGTCATTTCATCATTAACGAAAGGAAAAAAATATTTTCACTTGGGAATTTAAAAAAGGAAGGTGAATTTTTGAGAACTCACTGCAAATCAGGTATGATCCCAGACAATTCCATGTATTAAACTTACTTGAGTAAATAATAAATGAAGGGAAATAAAGGGTGATTAACAAATATGGCAGTATAATATATAATGAGACTAGATTGAGGAAAGAAGTAAAATGCCTTCTGAGGGGTTTATACTAAATAATAATGCTTTTAACTTTTCATTACTTTTTCAATACATTATAAAGTAAATATTTCAATGGTATGTAACTTAAAACTATAATTTTATACATACTGAATTTTAAAAGAAAACATTTTTCACATTTTTCAATTTTCAATGAAATCAACTTTAAAATGAGAGGGGGCAGATAAAGAGAACTACAGTTGTTCAAATGAGAAAAAATTAATGTACACTAATTAAGAAAATATATTGCTAGTCAATAAATAGTTAAATTTTGTGTGGGTGATTTCATAGAAATCTTGTCTTGAATTAGGTTGAAAGATATCTTAAGATTCTAAAAGGAGGGTGAAAAAAGTCTGCATACCTTTGTGGTTTTCTTTGGAAAATTGTTGAAATGTAATGGTAGATTATAAAGCATTCTTCCAGTCTACTAGCTAAGCCATAAAGTAATGGTGTGCTGATCAAAACTGGGCGTTTCAGAATCAACAGCATGGTTAGCTCTGCGTAAAATGTCCAGGACATGGGAAATCAGAAAATACAAAGTAGGTACTTTCAGTTATAGATAAACTAAGAGGACTGGAGCAGAAAATTGACATATTTTCTTGGATCCTACCTATTTGTTGGGTTTAAACTACTACTGCTGAAATGTAGTACTATTAATGTTAAACAATATTTAGACATTAGCATAATTAATGAATAATGAAGAAAATTCCTGGAAATTTCCCAAAATCATGAATCTTTTAAAGAAACCAAAGTTGAACATATTATACAAAAATTATGCTTCTGAAAAATATATTTTCTTTAAAAAGATCTATCTTTTCATGCATTTAAACTTTTTTTAGAAAAATTATACATATATATATAAAATATATATATATATATATATATATATATATATATATATATATATTTTTTTTTTTTTTTTGAGTTGGAGTCTCACTCTGTCACCCAGACTGGAGTGCAGTGGTCGCTCCTGGCCAGCGCAGCCTCGACCTGCTGGGCTCCGGCGATCCTTCCGCCTCAGCCTTCCGAGTAGCCGGAATTACAGGCACGCACTACCATGCCCGGCTGATTTTTTAATTTATTGTAGAGATGAGGTCTCGCTGCCCAGGCGGGTCTCGAACCCGTGGGTTCAGGCAATCCACTCACCTCAGTCTCCCAAAGGCGCGGGATTACAGGCTGAGCTACCGAGCCCAGCTGAAAAATAATATTTTTAAATGTCTAGTGACATTTAGGAAATAAGGAGTAAAGTAATTGTTGAATGCAAATGTACATAATAATTCACTTGCTTCAAATTATTTAATGCCTCTCTACAATTTAGGGACCAAAATCAAAATTGTAGCTCAGTGTCCAAGACTCTACTCTTTCCTTAATGTTGGGGATGTCCTTTTGAGGACACAGTATCTTGCACATATTTTAATTACAGTATTTACCAGATATCTGAATTTTTTTTATATAGGTCTTCACACTAATCTGCAAGATAGGAGCAGATAATGTCACCTTCTATACTATATCTGAATTTAATACAATACCTGACACATTTTTGATATATAAACAAAAAATTGTACCAGTAAAACTAAATATATACATATTTTTGTATATAGTATATATAATTGTACACATAATTGTGTGTATATAAAATATGTAAATTCTACATTAAAATGTGATTTAAAATCAATTATTCTGATTCCTTCAACAATCTTATGAATTACAATTTTACAGCTTCAAATACTAGTAAGACACAAAAGGATTAAGACATAGAAAAGTACTTAACTTGCCTAAACACACAGAGAACAATAATTCTAGGTGAGTTAGACACATTTATATGAATTATTGGTATCAATGATGCTATTTATATTTACCAAAAATCCCCAAATTAATTTTTAAAAAAAGTATTGGGGAGAGAGACCAAAGATGCAACTTATTTCACCTAATTTATCTTCTATCAAAAAACACTAATAAATAGTTTACTTTTAAGTTAATTCAGCATCACTTAATGAGAAAAAGCCATAATATCTAATAAATCCAGTGTCCAGCAAAAGGCAACAAAAGACCAGTGCCCAGACAGAGAGGCAATCTCAAATGTCAACATATGTGGAAGAATGCAACAAGCAGGGATATTCTGCAGATGTTTCCTAGATAACAGTGGGAATATGAAAGCAGGTGATATGCTGAGATTCAGATAAAAGGAGCAACACTGGGGAGATCTGGCAGTGGGGAACAGTGGCTGAGCCTCAGAAATAGGATTTTATTTCAGAATTCCAAGTCTAGTTACAACAGAAAACGGATCTGTCTCTAAAACAAACTGGGAAAGTGGCTGGACTGTTAAAGCAGATATTCAAACCTGGAAAATAGAGAAAATGGGTCTGTGTTATTGGAGCTATGTGCCTATAAGCTGGTTTCGGATTCTGGGTTGGTGTTTCATCTTGAGATTTCATGGACTCCAGTTCTGGAGACTGGAAGGCAGAGAATAGGGGAACTGGGAGAAGAGAAGAATATTGGTGATAATCAAACCTTACTCTCCAATGTGTTTATAATCTTTTTGTACTTTCCTCTGAGATTCTACAAAGTTATTAATTTGTGCTAATCTTCAAATATCAATCAATATGCATTTTTTCAGAAACTATCTTTAAAATGTTCAGTGAAATGGCAAAATTGTGTTAAAGTGGTGTGTTTGGAGCATATAAGATTTGAAACCAGCAGGCTCAAGATAGTACTTCTGTTTAACACCTACTCTCTGTGTTACATTCATAAATAAAATAATATCTCTAATGTTTTATTTTTTAATTTGTGAAATAATAATATTAATTCCTATGTCACACAATTACTTTAGAATTAGATGATATAATACACATAAAAGCAAAATAGCTTTTTTCTTTAAGTTATGCTACTGTTGTCTCAGATCAAGAAATGTTTGTTTCTGAACTACTGTGTTAATTACTGAATAATATGCTAAGTCCATTATTTCATTTTTTTCCTTCTTCCACATTGGAAGTCAGTCTCAAGCTTAAAATTTCTTTACAATGTTTGGTTTTTTCTTGAAATACAGACCATAGTGCTTATAATTAAACCAAAATATCATTGGTAAAGTAAAATTAAATTTATTTTTATCTATATAATCATGGAGTTCAGAACAGAAAAGTTTGCATTGAACATATTTAACTCTTTTGAATTAACTAAAGGCTATACAAAGTCATGAGCTCAAGGTTGTTTAAAATGACTAATTTAATGATATTAATGTTTACTTCTCAGATATTTGGTGATGCCACTGATTCAGGAACTCATATACCTTAAAATTTATTCATGCATATTTCCAACTATGCAGTTTACTGAAATGGGTATGATAGATTATGTTATTTCCATTTTAAATGTTGCTCTGTGAAAGGAATACAGTGCATAATTATGAAAATAACACTAGTAATTACCTCAAAGTAGCAGCAGAATCTACATAAGTTAATTTTTAATACATGCTTCAATTCAAATACTTTTAAATAGCACTTCAATATTTATTTTCTTATTTATTATATAAGTGGACAAAATGTACTTTATAATTATCAAACTATAATTATGACTAATTCATTAATCCTGAAAACAGATAAACAGGGTCAAGAAATCTACCTTCACTACTTTTACAAGCAACAACTTTCTAAAATGTTACACCTTTCAATTATTTGGAAACTCTTTGTTTTTAATTGACTTTAATTGACTTTTTTATTAAGTCACACATTTTTGTTTGGTAATTAAGTCAACACTGATCAGATAAAATTGAATGTGGGCAAGTGATGTCAAAATATCATAATTTGATAATTTGTTGGCCTACTTTGGGGGCAAATATCTTTCTTTTAGCAAGTCTTTAATATGCTTGTGCTCTTTCCAATTTTGTTTTTAAATCCTGTCATAGTAGAATTATTTGCTAATTAGCACCAGCACAGCTTAATTAATTTTATCTAATATTTCTTTGAGAAGGACACTATTTTGTGCTAGGCTAATCATTACTCCAGGATTAATAGAATGTTACTTATCTTATATCTAAAATTTTTGTATCTACATTTATACTACATATTGTGTATATCCAAGAAGTGAATCAGATTGTCCAAGTATAGTACTTACATCTTTTAAGTATATTTCTCATCAAGAAATTAATTTAAGAACAAAAATAATACTAAATACTACTTTACATACTAAAATAGGCCCAGTCATTTCTGGAACTTTTGTTTTAAAATTCTACTTTATCACTTATAAAACTTTATTGAAGTTCTTGAATTATAGCTTCCTCAGAAGTCTGATTAAAGCATTTGATTGAGTGCTGAGTGTTGTAGGTACGCATACACATACAAGGCACAATATTAGTAGAGGTCTATAGGTTTAATGTACTCCATGGAATTCATTACATAAATGTGCATGTAGATTTTTCTAGAAAACAGTTTTCATTGTTTTCTCAGATTTCAAGAGAAGTTTATGCCTTTTAAAATTAAAAACAAAATCTATAAGGCTGCTTCTAAATCTAAATATCTTTACCTAAGAATTTTTGCTTTAGGTTTATGGCATATTTTGCCCTTCTATTTTTTTTTTAGATTGGAAAATATAGGGTATTTGGAAAGTAAATGAGAGAGAGAGAGAGAGAGAGAGAGGAGAGAGAGAGAGAGAGAGAGAGAGAGAAGAGAGTCACCTTCCCTAGGTAGGGAAGTAGGAGCCAAAGCTTAGGAAAACATAACCTGGTCATAGCTCCAAGAACATATGGCCTGGTCAAGGCTTAACAAAAACAATGGCCACTTCTAGCTAGTTATACTCCTGATTAAAAATGCATTAAATAAATTGCATATTCTTAATTTAAAACAACTGCCACACAGCATCTTCACAAAATTTTCATTTTGTCTTTTCTACGGTATAAGGAATTGATGCTATTTTTTCCATCTTGTGTCACAGGAGATATGAGCATCAGCAGCAAATATTTGTTGCAAAGCCATTCATTAAAATTACAACCTTTTAGCCGGGCTCGGTGGCACAGCCTGTAATCCCGCGCCTTGGGAAGCTGAAGTGAGTGGATTGCCTGAGCCCGTGGGTTCGAGACCCTCCTGGACAACTTGGCAAGACCTCATCTCTGCAATAAAAATCAAAAATCAGCCAGGCGTGGTAGCGCGTGCCTATAGTTCCAGCTACTTGGAAGGCTGAGGCGGAATTATCGCCGGAGCCCAGCAGGTCAAGGCTGCGGTGACTGGGAGCTGCCACTGCACTCCAGTCTGGGTGACAGAGTGAGACTCCAACTCAAAAAAAAAAAAAAAAAAATTTACAACCTTTTAAAACTACTATAGTTAATACTAATAGAAGTTAGGGCTGTCTAGCAAGGAGTAGAAAATTTAAGTCCAATCAGAAAGGTTCTCACATTGATCCTCAAATTTGTATATTATTTATTATTAGGAGAGTTATACCACTTACGGGGAGTCATATTCATACCAATGCCAAGTCTTCTATTATCAATCAAGACAAAATGATATCATGTCAATCTTTGTCAATCATTAAGACTTTAGAAACTATTTCTTATATTCAGCCAATATTTTTTAGGAATCTTAAAGCCATGAAGGCTTTACTGTCGTTATTTTAAATCTTAGATTTTCCTAACATTGGATTCTATGTAATTTATTTTATTTTATTTTTTATCAAATGGATAATTATATATTTTAATAATTATATTTGTATACTTTCTATAATAATTCAGTCCCAAATAAAAATATTATTTATCCATAGGTAACCAAAAAAGTAGCACATACACTCTACTCCTTGCCACAAACAAAGCAAAATTTCACTTGGGTAGATTATAGATATTTTTAAAAATAAACTAAAGTCAGTGGCTATACATACAATTATATATCATAATATAGCATTTTAAGGAAATAGAATTTTATTATTTAATCTTAGAAAGTAGTAAATATGCACAGAGGGGGAACACCTTGTGAAGACTGGAATTGTGCTGTCACAAGTGAGGTCAGGATAGATTCTTCCCTTGTGCCTTCGCAAGGAGCACAGTACTACAAACACCTCGGTTTTGGATTTCTGGCCTCTAGGATGGGTGAGGCAATGAGTTTCTGTTGTTCTAAGCACACCAGTTAGTGGTACTTAGTTATGGCAGCCCTCACACTAGTACATTAGTCTTATTATTGAATTGCTTTGTTATATTCTAAATAGGAAAATTTATTTTATTTATGTATAAAAACATTTGTATACCATACAATAATATACAAATGAAAAATATCACTACACGATAATAATCTAAAATAAAAGTATTACAGTCTAATTATGACTGTAAGTAGTTTTAATGCATGTAATCCTGAAAAAGAAAACATTGTAAACATGTTTTCTATATGGTCCTCAAATTTATGATTGAAAGCAGTTTAATGGAAGCCATAAAAGACTTCACAGGATAAAATACTAGAATGGGAGGTTTACACAGCAACATAGAGTAAAACTAGAGAAGAAAAAATAAATGTGCTATTCAGATTTTTAATAGAATCCCAACTATGATCCTATGCAATTTCATTGTTGTATGTCTATATAGTTAGTATTTAAATGTTATTAAGATGAGGTCATATTGTTCATTATGTTTTTGGCTTATAACTGTTGGACTATTCTCAGGTCCTTATTTGTTCATCAGATTATCTCAGTATCATCATTCTGTGATATTACTGACTAAATTAAGCTATTAAATTGTTTTTTCATCTCAAAGATTGTAGAAAGCTCAAACCATATAGGGTACATTATAAAATAATGACCATACAGCATGTATATTCATATTCATTCATTAAATGTTACTTGCAGTCAAGTTTTTTGTTATGTAGAGTTACAAAGCAGATAATCTAATATATTTATCCCACTGAAAGAAAGGTATAGTATGTATATTAAAATATCAATAAGCAATAAATTATGTGTTTTTAGTCAATCTGAAATTTTTTTTTACAGTGTGGTTCTGTACATTTATTTTGGCACATGAGCAAAATTAATTTTTTACGCAAACTTTGTGATTCTGCTGATCAAGAGAAAAACTTATATCTGTATAAAAATAGGCAAAGTTAGCCAGGCTTGGTGGTTCAGCCTGTAATCCCCCGCCTTTGGGAGGCTGAGGTGAGTGAATTGCCTGAGCCCGCGGGTTCGAGACCCGCCTGGGCAGCGAGATCTCATCTCTACAATAAATCAAAAAATCAGCCAGGTATGGTAGTGCATGCCTGTAATTCTGGCTACTTGGAAGGCTGAGGCAGAAGGATCACCGGAGCCCAGCAGGTCGAGGCTTGCGGTGGCCGGGAGCGGCCACTGCACTCCAGTCTGGGCGAAGGAGTGAGACTCCAACTCAAAAAAAAAAAAAAAAAACTAAAAATAGGCAAAGTTTAGGTTCCAAGAAAATTTCAGAAATATCAGATCAGGACAAGGAGAAGGGTTCTTATAGCTTTCCCTGGTCAGTGATGTTATTGAAAACTTGCCCACCAGAAGTTTACTTCCACTGGGTGCACTGGCTCACATCTGTAATCCCAGGGCTTTGGGAGGCAGAGGTGAGAGGATTGCCGGGGTTCAGGGGTTCGAGACCAACCTGGGCAACTTGGTGAGACCTCGTCTCTACAATAAATCAAAAAAATTTAGCCAGGGCTGGTGGTGCACACCTGTGCTTCCAGCTACTCTACTTGGAAGACTGAGACAGAAAGTTCACCTGAGCCCTGATGGTCAAGGCTGCAGTGGCCTTGAGCATGCCACTGCAATCCAGATCGGGTGACAGAATAAGACTCCCACTCAAAAAAAAGAAAAAAAAATGTTTAGTTTCTTCCAAAAAGGTAAAGGTGTGAAATTTAAGTCCCCATAGTTAGCTGGTCATGTGGAGTTTTTTGACTATTAGAGCATGGTAGAAGTAGCTTTAAGAAAGTTCCTAATGTAGACCTCCAAAAGCTTGCAAATACCCCTTGTTTTGCTGCTTTTGGAACCCATTTACCGGTGTAGATATTTAAACTGGTGTGCTAGGTAATGAGCAGTCATTGTCATGCCAGCCAGCTTTCACACTCAGGAGTGAGGGTCACTTGAGATAAGCTCCTCCAGGTCAAGCTGTCAACTATCTTTAGGTACGTGAACAAGTCAGTGCAGATCAGCTGAACTTTGTCCAGACTAGAGTAACACAATAACAGCGGAATTATAATCTAAATAAATGACCATTGTTCTAAGCTGCTAAGAGTACCTGGTAATTAGATGCTGCTGTAAAAAAATATATATCCAAAATAAAATTTTAAAAAGAAAGAAAAGTCTTTGAGAAAAGATGGCAGGTATCCTAAATTCCAGCCTGCTATCACAATTGCCTACCTCACTGCTTTTTCAACCCCTGCAAACCATTGGCTTGTTATTTTTTCAGCCTTTGCTAGCAGTTTCCTCTGTCTGCCCATGCTACATAGCAGTTAAAATATAAATGGCCAAACTGTTATGTGTGGTAAACAGAAAATTAATAAGTGTACCAATGAATGTTTGGATAAGACTAATGAAATCACAAGACCAAATACTGCAAATGGTGATTTGGCTTTACTAATTGCAAATGATAAATAGCTGTGAGAGAGGAGTGAGATTAAGAAGGAATTCTCCACTTCGCAAGCAGAATTTAGGAAAAAAAATATAGAAGAGATAGGACTTGCTAGGTAGGAAAAATAAAACTATCAACTCCAGTCTTCTCAGCTAATAAAATACTCATTAAGTGACAAGAAGCCTGGAGCCAAGTATAGAGTAAGAGTTTGGCTTCAAAACTCTTAAGAACGCTAAAATATTTAAGATGGTGCCTGTGAGCCAGTCCCTAGACAAACCACAGCAACAATCACAAAAGCTAGACAAAGGAGACTTAAACAATCTTATGAAAATTGTTCTGCAACAGTAGGACAAACCACCTGAAAGTGAGATAAGCCTGTTTGAAAAATAATTGTGAATGTGGCTTCTGTCACATGAAGTGATAGCATTCACCAAAACACAGAGAAATTCCATACAGATTTTATAAAAGTTTTATCTGACAAAAGCCATTGACCTAGGCTAAAATAAGTTGCAATTACTCAAATTGCCTGAAGGCCTCTGGGTTTCTCACTTTCTGTAGGCTAAGAAAACTACTTAAGTGTTCACATATGGGCCATTTCTTCAGAACCAAGATCTGAAAGAACACCTAAATTAAGAAAGAACATGTAACAGGAAGGGATACTCAGGAAGAAGGCCTAGGTTCTAATGAAAACACATTTTCTTTTTCAGGGTAAAACCGAAAATATTTTCCCTGCAGGACCAAATACTGCTCTGTGCCTACTGTTGTTTTCTTTTTGGGTTGAACTGGATAGAGTTAATATGTATATTGCATATGGTAGTCTTACAGTGATATCTAGAAATGCCTGGAAGTCATGTACTTATCTTTGGCCAAGATAGAACAAAATCTAGTAGAGAATGACTTATAATGTGTTCTTGAAAGTCTGAAAATTCCCTACCTAGGAGGCATAAGTTGATAAGTTTACAATTGAAATGTATACACCAATCATTAATGCTTAATTAATACTGGTTGTAGAGCAGGGTTTTATCTATGTTACTAATGGAGTATAAAAGATCCCTCAGTAAACTTCAGCCTTGGCTTCCATGGCTAATATATCTCAGATGTATCTTGGCAATTCACTGTCCAAACACAAAATACATTTTCTACAATTAACAAAGAATCTTTGGAGCTGTACCTAGATTTACAATGGCAAATAACAACAGCAATAATAATAATAATAATACATTTAAAAATACCTACTAATACATCTTCCAATGGAAGTAAAAGATTTCTATGAGAAGAACTATAAAACACTAATGAAAGAAATCGTACATGACACAAAAAAAGGAAAAATATCTCATGCTTATGGACTGGAAGAATCAATGTTGCTAAAATGACTACGCTGTCCAAAGTAATACACAAATTCAATGCAATTCCTATTAAATTATCAATGTCACTTTTTATAGAATTGGAAAAAAACTCCTAAAATTCAATAAAACCAAAAAACAAAACAAAACAAAAAAATCTCGAGAAGCCAAAGCAATCCTAAACAAAAAATAAATCTGGAAGCATCACATTACCTGATTTCAAACTATGCTACAGGGCTGCAGTAACTAAAACAGCATGGTACTGGTACAAAAGTAGACACATATATCAATGGAACAGAATAGAGAACCCAGAAATAAAAACATATGCTTATGACCAACGATTCTTTGACAAAACTGACAAAAACTTACATTAGAGATAGAACACATTACTCAATAAATGAGAAAACTGAATAGCCATATGCAGAAGATTCTAACTGGATCCTTATTTCTCACTATATACAAAAATGAAGTCAAGATTAATTTTAAGATGGGAAACTAGCCGGGTGGCTCAGCCTGTAATCCCATGCCTTTGGGAGGCTGAGGTGAGTGGATTGCCTGAGCCCGCGGGTTCGAGACACGCCTGGGCAGCAAGACCTCATCTCTACAATAAATCAAAAAATCAGCCGGGCGTGGTAGCACATGCCTGTAATTCCGGCTACTCAGAAGGCTGAGGCGGCAGGATCACCAGAGCCTAGCAGGTCGAGGCTGTGGTGGCCGGGAGCGGCCACTGCACTCCAGTCTGGGCAACAGAGTGAGACTCCAACTCAAAAAAAAAAAAAAAAAAAAGATGGGAAACTATATAAAAATCCTGGAAGAAAACCTAGAAGAACTCTTTCTGACATTGGCATAGGCAAATAATTCATACTTAAGATCTCAAAAGTATATGCAACTAAAACAAAATTTGACAAATGGTATTTAGTTAAACCAAAGAGCTTCTGTACAGAGAAATCAATAATCAACAGAGTAAACAAATAGTCTATATAATGAAAGAAAGATATTTGTAAACTATGCATCTGCAAAGAAGTTATAATATTCAGATTTATAAGGAAATTAAGTACCTCAATAAAAAAAAATGAAAAGTGCACAAAGGACATAAACAAACATTTTCCAAAGGAGGCATACAGGTGGCCAACATACTATGAAAAAATACTCACTATCCTTAATCATTAAAGAAATGCAAATAAAAACTAAAATGACATATAACCTTCTATAAGTCAGAATGGCTATTATTAAAAAGTCAAAAAACAATAGATGCTGGTGAGAATACAGAGAAAAGGAAATATTTACGCACTGTTGGTGGGAATGTAGACTAGTACAACCTCTATGGAAAACAGGATGGATATTTCTTAAGTAACTAAAAAATAAATCTCCCATTTGACCCAGGAATCCCACCACTGGATATCTACCTAAAGGAAAATAAATCATTTTATCAAAAGACACCTGTGCTCGTGTGTTTATTACAGCACTATTCACAATAGAATAGTCATAGAATCAACCCAAGTGACCATAAACTGATGATTGGATTAAGAATGTGAAATATATACATGCATACACCATGGAATACTATGCAGCCATAAACAATGAAATCACATCATTTGCAGGAACATGGATAGGGATGGAGGCCATTATCCTAAGTAAACAAACTCAAAAAAAGAAAGTCAAATGCTGTGTGTTCTTACTTATAAGTGGGAGCTAAGCAATAGGCACGCATGGACATACCATGAGAAATAATTGAAACTGAGGACTTCAAAAGGAGAGAAGATGGGAGGGGGTTAAGAAGAGAGAATATAGTTAGAATATCTAAACATATTTGAAAATATCTTTCTTGCATTTATGCTTTCTCTTGAATGCAAAATTTTGTGCAATTGGTTCTCTTATGAAGAGCAAACCTGTACTCCTTATAGAATAATGTGACACATAAATCTGACTTGAATGCTTATGGCTATGATTTTTATTATGTATACACTTAAATACAACTAACTAAGAGTATAAACAATAATTAAACAACCATGATAGAATTGAAGGGCTGCAGAGAAATGTGTTTTTTTCCCATATATATAAACCATAATAGAATTTGAGCTAAAATTCTGTAGATACCTGTAGATACAGGTGAGGAATAAACAGACTTTTCCCTGTTAACTTATTTTTGACTCCTTACTACACATGTTTTTACTACTTTCAGAATTTGTCACAAAGTAGGAAAAACAATAACTTGGTATGATGGATCTTTTTTCATTTTTAAAAAGTCTATCAGCTTTTGTAAGAAGAGACTACCTTTGTGTGTCTGTCACATTCAGAGAGTAACTTGGTTTCCATTCTATACATTTGACTTTTGTAAAGAACTCTCAGGCTGTCTTAATAAACAAAGTAATTTCTATAATTAAAATTGAGGAATTCTCAGTCCTAAAAAATATATTCTAAACTGGTAATTCAATTAAAAATGGAGGGCTTAACAACATGTTTAAAATAACAATTGCACATAATAATATAGGCTAAGAATCAGTTTCGACTTCACAATTCCATACTTACAAAGCTAACCTAAAACCCTACATACACATTTAGATGTAAAAGAGGTAACTTATACAAAATATGCACGAAATTTGAATTCTTATCTCGTAAACACCACCCATATCTCAATCAACATCTTCCTTCCTTCACTCTTCTCTGTAAGTCCATTTTTTTCTTGAGTCAAACACTCATAGTCATTCCTGAATTTTCTCACTTCACATCCATTCCACAAAATAATCCTGTTGACTTTTCTTTTCATTTTTTTCCCCAAAATCACTCACTACTTTTAGCTTACATCACTACCACCAGGTTCTTCCATTGTCATCTTTTACTTTTGAATTAGTTTTCACAGCTAATTTATTAAGTGGCCCTTAAATCTGTTCTCTATATAGTATGATCTTACTTAAATATGTCAGATCAAGGCACTGATCTTCTCAAAACCTTCCAACAACTTTGAAACTTAAATTTCAGTCTTTATTATGTCTTTAAGGAATTTCATCAGCTAGATCCTGCTATCTGATTGGTCTCATCTTATACCTTCTCTCACTCACTTCATTTGAGATGCTTCTGTCACTTAATCCCACAATTTCAGCAGACATACTCCATCTGGGGCATTTTCAATTGGTCTTCCCTCACCTAGAATGCTTCCGATTTTGATATTCACGTGGCTCATTTTCATACTTCCTTCAGAATCTGTTTAAATGTCACATTATGACAGAAGTTTTTATGGCTACCTTATTTAAAAGAGCGATGTTAAATTGAATCTTTGTGTATAATAAAAAAATTATATAATGACAGTACAAATCATTTGAAATATTTTCTTTAGCTTTGTGTAATTCTTAATAAATCTTTGTTGTCAACATGTGATTAAGAAATAAGGCTTTCAGCCGGGCTCGGTTACTCAGCCTGTAATCCCGCGCCTTTGGGACGCTGAGGTGAGTGGATTGCCTGAGCCCGCGGGTTCGAGACCCGCCTGGGCAGCGAGACCTCATCTCTACAATAAATCAAAAAATCAGCCGGGCATGGTAGTGCATGCCTGTAATTCCGGCTACTTGGAAGGCTGAGGCGGAAGGATCGCCGGAGGCCAGCAGGTCGAGGTTGCGGTAGCCGGAAGCGGCCACTGCACTCCAGTCTGGGCGACAGAGTGAGACTCCAACTCAAAAAAAAAAAAAAAAGAAAAGAAAAGAAAGAAATAAGACTTTCAATAAGCTCTCTATAGTTTTTTTTAGAGAAATATATATTACATAGATATGTTTATTTTATTATTTTAAATTATATAATGACTATCTGAATCTGTTTTTGTTCCTGATTATACACATACTAAGAATAGCGTTGCAAAAGAAAAAGAATTTAATAACAGAATGACACAGTGTGTAAACGCATTTCACAAGAAGATATTTATTGAAGTTATGAATATTATATTACCTTCTTGACCATAAAATTCAAAGAAACACAGTTGTACACTTTCTAGTATCCTCCTGTACTTATTCAATGTATTTCTGCTCTAATATATATTGAAGGTGACTGAAATAGTGAGTGAATCGAGGCCATAAAAATGATCCTGAAGGAAATAAAATAGACATTATTAGAATATATGAAACAGAAAACTGTTTTAGTATTAAAGCCAATAGCACATAATGTAACAAGTTGGAACTAAAAAGATAAGCAGAGTTAGATTACACAGTGATTGAATATATAAAATAAATTATGACTTCAGAAAATTGGGGAATAATAAAATGTCTTCAGATACATCTGATAGACTATAAGTAAGCCTTAGTGACAATTTTTGGATTTGATAAAACATAGAAAAAATAAAAGTGTGCATAGTAAGTAATATTCTCATGGTTACTAAAACTTAAATCAACGTTAAAAAATAGCTTACATGCTTGTGATAGCAAAAAAAGGAGATCATAGTTAAAATGTAAAAAATTGATTTATTAGTATTTGGAAATTTTTTAAAATGTAGAACTAAATAAAGAACATTTATAAAAATTCCTATTTTCTGCCAGGGTTAAAAGATTGTGCAGATAAGAGTTGGTGGTCTGTTGTCAGCTGCTTTTATAATTTATCTCTCTTTATGCAGGTGTCTCATTGCCTAAACAGTGGTTCACAAAGTGAGGTGCTTAGGCCAGGAGCACCACTCACAAGAACATGGTACCTGCAAAACTGTTGGCTAGATAACTTGGCATTAAGGGTAAAAGCTAACGTTGCTTTCTACTCTCAAGTTCTTGATACCAACATAGAAAAACAGAATAGGTCAGACAGATATAATTGGATAAAAAGGGATTGGCAGTAGTGGGATAGTGTCTGGGTGGGGGTGGGGCACATAACATCAAAAAGGGTACCTGATCTCAAACCAGGCAAAGTGGGAACCAAAGAGAAGCCCAAACTTTACCTGTTTGATGTCCACTTGCATACCTAATTCTGACTTGTATTCCACTACTTTAAAGTAAAATGTAAAAGAAAAAAAAAGTCAAAGTGAGACTGACTCAAAAAAACAAAGAAAGAAAGAAAAGAAAAATGAATATTTAGGGAAGTGCTACATAATTAGAGGGGGATAACCAAGGGCATGGTTTATATTTATCTCAGCTGCTGGAGTTAAAGTACTTGTTTCAGGAAGATGATTTTAAACTTATAATTAAACACTCAAACAATATTTTCAAGGAAAGGGAGAAGCTGTAGGTAGGAAAATATAGGGGAAAAGGCAATCATATATTGAACATCTGTATTGCTTAAAGTAATTTACAAGTAGTATCTATTTTCATAACCCTCCTGGATATCACTATCTTTCTATTGATGCAGAAAGTGCTACAAGGGGAGTTTCAATATCAGACTGCTAGTAAACAACAATGTCAGAGTTTGAATCTCAGGATAAAAAAGTGAAAAAATTCTGCTCTTTTCACTACATTTAAGTGGCATGAACCTGTACTAGCACTCTGAAGTAAAATAAAACAAAAAGAAGACAATTGCATATGTATATAATAAAATGTAAGAAATAAGTCAATTTTGGATGCCAGTCAGCTTTTTCTGTTTGTTTTACTTTTATTCTCAAGAAAGACTAACCATGATTAGAAGTAAGTTATGGATGTAGTAAAGGCAATAGTATAATTTTTACAGCTATATTTGGGGTTGATTACAGGAAATAAATGGTAGAAACTTCTGAAATATTGCAGATTCTCATAATTTAGCATACATTATAACTACCTGAGGCCTAAAATTTCACATTTCTAAATAATGGTTCACAAATTTCACATTTCTAAATAATGGTTATTTATAAATTTCACATTTCTAAATAATGGTTCACAAATTGAGGTGCTTAGTCCGGGAGCACCAGCTCATAATTAGGTGGCCTTATGAGCTGGTGCTCCCGGCCTAAGTACCTCAATTTGTGAACCATTATTTAGACAATGAGGCACCTGCATAAAGAGAGACATCAGAAAAATAGTCATCTGTTCTTATGACTCGTGGGAACGCTTTAGAGTCGTATCTGGGTAATATTATCTTATTATTGATTACAATAAACTTTAATTATAGTTAGAGTCTGAAGTTGGGAATCTAATTTACTATAAAGTATTTAAATTAATATATAAATACTGCTTAAATTCCTGAAAATATTAAGAATTAAACAAACATATTGCTAATCAACAGAAAAAATGTACTGTCTTTAAAACTACGTGTTGCTGTGCAAAATGCTTTCATTTCCTCAAGTGCAGGATAAAGATGGCAAGTGTAATTTTAAAAATAATTCATGCTTTGATTTTTTAGAAAGCATAAAAAAAGATAGGGCAAATAAGATAAAGTCTTCTGTTATCTGTTTTTTTCTTTCTTGCATTTTTTGTTTTCTTACATAAAGCATGGACTTGATTGATTATAGATTGCTTAACAAACTAAATAACTCTCTAGCAAATTAAAGCAGCTCATTTTGCTATTGAGCATGATATAATTATTTCTCCAAAATTAGATCCTTTAAATAATTTTTTAAACAGCAAATAAAACAGATATTTGTGTTTGCTGCTGCACATAAAATTGAGTAATACTAAATAATTTAATTATATACTGGCAACTGGCAACAATTGTAGTTCCTTTCATTTGAGTGTGAATGACTACTCAGAATGTTTTCACTTCTAAATAAATGAATGGACCTTAAATATGCATATAATTATAATTTTATAATGATTTGAAAAGCCGAAATATATTTGCAAGAATAGAGTTTACTAAATAAAAAGATTTCATTGTTTTGAACCATGATAAATCTATAATTAAGTAATTCTTTAAATAAAGTATTTATTTTGTATTCGATAGTTTATACTGCTAGAAAACAGAATGGAATTCAAATAAGTAAATATTGCTTTCTGATAAGATTTTCTAAATAAATAGTTTAATGCTTAGAAAGAAGTTAGGGTCAGCAATTTCCAGCTGGAAAATGTAATTCTGAATGCCAGGTTCATGATATTCAAGCTCCTCTGCTTTAAATGTCAAAGCTATTCGCCTGTATCAAGCAATGGACTGATAAAGGCAGTCAAGGAAATAGAAAACAGGAATGAAATTAAATATGACATATAGAAGAGCAGAGAAAAGTGCTGTAAAAATTCACATCCTTCATTGGAAAAGAAACACTTGAATTAAATTTCTGAGAATAGATTAAGTTGTTTTAAAATTTATACTTATCAAATCATAAAAGTAAAAATAATGAGAAAGCAGTCTTTTGTACAGTCTTATTTTTTAAAATTGAATATATTATTTTATTGTGTAATCAAAAGTAACTAACAGTATTTTCCAAGAAGGAAATACACAAAAACATTTTTTTTTAATTTAAATTTTACTGTGATTTTATTTGCTAGTCTTTTTCTCCTCCTTTTTGAATACAGGAAACAGTGACACTTATTTTATCAAACCTTTGTGAGATGAGCTTTTACATAGCTTTCCACTGATTGAATTGCAACATATTTCCCTATAGTCGAAAAAGATCAAAGAATGCATTCCTCTTATGTGCCATCACTTTATTATTTATTTATTTTTTTTTGAGTTGGAGTCTCACTCTGTCGCCCAAACTGGAGTGCAGTGGCCGCTTCCGGCCAACGCAGCCTCGACCTGCTGGGCTCCGGCGATCCTTCCGCCTCAGCCTTCCGAGTAGCAGGAATTACAGGCATGTGCTACCATGCCCGGCTGATTTTTTGATTTATTGTAGAGATGAGGTCTCGCTGCCCAGGCGGGTCTCGAACCCGGGGGCTCAGGCAATCCACTCACCTCAGCCTCCCAAAGGCGCGGGATTACAGGCTGAGCCACCGAGCCCGGCTTGTGCCATCACTTTAAGTTGGACGTAAATCTGTAGTGATGTAAACTACGTCTTCATTCAAGTATTTTTTATACATTAAACTATGTTTTAGTTGTTGGACCACACTGTTTATTTTTAACATATATTTTGTTTTGTTTTTTAGCAATGTAATGTGTGAGAAAATGCTGAAGTAAAAGAAGTAAAAAGCATGAAAAAGAGTATGGTATAATCTACTATAAGGATGCATTGTTAATAAAATCAGGAAATAAATAGGAACAGTTTTACTTATTTTAATAGAACATAAAATCTTAACTATACATTTTTATCTTACTCTAGCCATTTATACATAAAAGTTATATAATTCTCATTTTATATGTAATGTCATTAAGGGTTAGGTATTACCAATATTACACTTGGATTTTTAGAGCAAATTACTTTAAATAAAAAGTTATCACTGATCTATCTATTATAAGTTAAGTAAGGGAAGACCCAACTTGAATCAAATATATACTCAGGTGAGATAAGTCACTTATTACATATTTCTTTTTGACTTGTTTTGCTTGTTTCTGGTAGGAGAGATTCACATATGCTCTCATGAAACCATTAAGTACTGAATTGTACCTCACATCTTTAAAATAAATAAAAATGAAAAAATATGAATGAAAGTTGCTTAGCAAAAAAAAGTATCCTATTATATGTGGATTTTAAGATATACCTATTTTATGTGGGTAGACAGATAAAACAGATTTATAAAGTTACACTAAAATATATACTGTATTATGTGATAATTTTTAAGCTATAAATAATATATAACCAATTGTATAAAAGATCTATAGAGCTTATTTACCACTAAGAGTACTACTTTTTAAAAATACAACTGAAGATTATAGTGTTAAGGGTACTTTTTTTGATTCACAAAGAAACATGTATTTTATATTTATAAATATCTGGGTTTGTATATATTTGATTTTATCCAACTATTTTATTTTATTTTATTTTTATTTTTTTGAGTTGTAGTCTCACTCTGTCGCCCAGACTAGAGTGCAGTGGCCGCTCCCGGCCACCGCAGCCGCGCCTGCTGGGCTCCACCGATACTTCCACCTCAGCCTTCCGAGTAGCCGGAATTACAGGCATGCACTACCATGCCCGGCTGATTTTTTGATTTATTGTAGAGATGAGGTCTCGCTGCCCAGGCGGGTCTCGAACCCGCGGGCTCAGGCAATTCACTCACCTCAGCCTCCCAAAGGCGCGGGATTACAGGCTGAGCCACCGAGCCCGGCTTTTCAGACTATTTTCAAAGGATTATTTGCCTGACTATATACTGAGAGAAGGAACAGCTTTGAGATATCTTTGAGACAAGTTACTTGAAGTAACCTATAGATTCAAATGTGATATAGTGTACTCAAAAGAGTTAGAAAAACTTGTATTTATAGAATACATAGCATAATTTCTCATTTTTAATTTGATTTCATCACAAGAAAGACCAGAAAATAACTCAAACAACTTATGTCATTAAAATAACCAAGAATCAAAATAAAGAAATATTTTATTTTCATTTTAACTTTGAATAATAATGATTACTTCTGTATTATGACAAGAGAGCTTGTTTAGATTGAACAAGAGTCCATTTTATATTAAAATCCAGTAGCTAAGAGTAAGTCCTCCCAAAATATAATAAAATTTATTTTACTGCAATAGATTTGTTGCAAAGTTGGGTAGCAGGTTATCTTATATTACTAAAATTGTTACAGGAATATGAAGACCAGGGTTATTTATGTAAAATCAAATACTCCATATTCTCTCTTCTGAGTTAAAATGTCAAAGAAATGTACTAGGTGCAAATGAAATTTATATTGATGATTAATATTTTCAACCAAAATTGACTAGACAGTTAAAGAAGTCTAATGTGGTATTTAACACTGCAATAAGTTGCCATTGGCCTAGAAATAGGAAAAAAAAAAAAAATCTGATATAATCTAAAGCAACTTCTAATTTTATCTTTTCTATAAAAATTCCACAAAATGTATAGCAATTGATAGCAAGAAAGGAAAAACAGGAAATTTAAACATACTACTAGAAAAAGAATTACCTTTACACAAAAGAAAAACAGAAAGAAAAGGAAAAAGGAAACTAGGAACAACAAAACAACCGAAAAATAAGTAATCAAGCAGTAGTAAGTTCTTATCAATACAAAAAAAAAAATTTAAAGAATGATACTATACAAGCTATAAATATTATGTTTCACTAGATACAAATAAATATGCTAGAAGGATCAAGAATAAAAACTTTTGTCAAAAACCAAACAAAAACAACCCCAACTTTATATAGAACTAAATTTTATGCTAGTATTAAAAGTAAATCCACTGAACAATATTTGAAGAAGAGCATATCGTTGCTAAAATAGACAAAAAGGGACAACCCCTTTGGGTCCTCTTCCACTGTGGGAGATCTTTTGTCCTCTCAATAAATCTTGCTTTCTCACTTTCAAAAAAAATTAATAAAATAAAATAGACAAAAAAAGAAATTTAACCAAATTTTGATGAAATTACTTTGTTATAACATTTTAGTAGACTGAAAACCCTTAACAACCATAAACAAATAAATAAGAATAATAAATTTACAGAAAAGCAATTATAATATATCATAAGCTTTACTGAATCATAATTAGTTGTAGTTTTAATTGGCATCAATAATAATATTGCTTCTTTTTTATTTTAATGTTATCCACAAATAACTGAGTACAGAATAAATGGAAATTTTACCTAATTTTTTTTAAAGTAAAACAATATAATGCTATTTTAAGTTTTTTTAATTTAATAAGAATAAGCAGCCTGGCTCGGTGGCTCAGCCTGTAATCCCGCGCCTTTGGGAGGCTGAGGTGAGTGGATTGCATGAGCCCGTGGGTTTGAGACCCGCCTGAGCAGGTGAGACCTCATCAATACAATAAATCAAAAAATCAGCCGGGCGTGGTAGCGTGTGCCTGTAATTCCGGCTACTCGGAAGGCTGAGGTGGAAGGATCACCGGAGCCCAGCAGGTCGAGGCTGCGGTGGCCGGGAGCGGCCACTGCACTCCAGTCTGGGCAACAGAGTGAGACTCCAACTCAAAAAAAACCAAAAACAAACAAACAAAAAAAAAGAATAAGCACTGTGAATAAGATCTGAAAGTTGTATATCCCTCAACAATTTAAAATCACTTAAAATTTTATTTACATTTCATGCTTGTTTCTTTTTCTAATATTTTCTTTTCCTTCATACTTATAGCTGAAAATGATTTTATTAAGTAAAATTTTATTCTTCTATAGTCACAAAAGGTATAGTTAGGACTTTCTTATTTAGAGTTAACTATTTACTTTTGGCAACAATTAAATACTGTTGCCTTATTAGATTCCAAATTCCTTCATGTGTCTTGTTATATAAAAGGGTTAAAGATTGTTCTAGCATATTTTTACAGTGGACTCAAAGAGCCTATTGGTGTCAAACTCAAATGTTTATAATCCAATTGCTTTAAATATAGCCCACATCAACAGTTAGAGTCTACTTATTTGGTATACTCAGCAAAACTGCACTCAACTGCTAACCATAGACAAAAGAAAATCTAGGGTTATAAAATACCCTAAGCCTTTGTAGTAATCTGACCCCAAAACTCTCCATCATCATAAATGAGCTTCTTCTCCCATCTCTCTACCTGTGCGTTCTGCTGTTTTCCTCCTCTTTTGAGTATGGGCCCACACAGATGCCTCTGCATGTTTTCTTACTGTGAGGAACTTCCTTATACTCCTTATGTAATTCTGTCAAATCGTTGCTAAAATAAAGTTTGTTGTGTGCTACTCATGGTCATATATTTTTCCTCAATCACTCTCCAAATCCCTCAATCTCTACAAGTGCTTGATTGAATATAAACATAAAAATACAAGTCAGTTTATATATTCAAAAGTATATAATTATACTTAATTCAATTAATATACACGTGTGTTATAAGCAAAAATTTGAATGATAATTATTTGTCCAGAATATATAAATTTTTTAAATGTTTTGAATAGAGCAATTATTTTGTCTTTCCCTTGACATTTTATCTGCACATGGCTAAGGAAGAGGTAATGCCTATAGTAAAATATAAATTGTGCAAACTAATTCAAGTGGACATATTTAGTGCCAACTCAGTGTAGCTTTATTTATTAAAGAAACAAAGCACTTAACGTATTTTGGGTGTTGAATTACCTTTGAAGTGGATGAAATTCAATTACAATCGTACAAGGAAATAAATGGTTTAGGCAAGGCACAGGATTAAATACATTAGGAATTAGGAAATAGTTGTAAATGATGACTTTGTTTCAACACAAATATAATTACATAAGCCAAAACTCCTGGGACTAGTAAAAGGGCAAAGAATTCTCAAAGATGTTCTTTTCTCTGGCTTTCTACTTTAA
Organism: Cephalopachus bancanus; assembly: GCA_027257055.1. NCBI lineage: Eukaryota > Metazoa > Chordata > Mammalia > Primates > Tarsiidae > Cephalopachus > Cephalopachus bancanus. The sequence continues at coordinate 2,657,097 of JAPVLO010000220.1, read as the reverse complement.
AAAGTAATTTCTTATTTTGAGAATACAAGTTAATATTTTTAAAATATGCCCATATACATATATATGCTTACTTTTTCACTCAAATATTTTGTACTTTGTTTTCACTCAAATGGGGAATCAAGTGAACATATTGGTGGCAACAAAATGTAAAATATCAAGAAATATATTATTCACGACAGTTGTCACAGGTTTAACGGAGATATTGAGGTGAGAAAATAAAGCAGTTCAAACTGGTAGATGTAAGTTGCATAAAGACCATGGTCTACGTAATTTTCAAATACAACAAAATACTGCTTAGTGTTTTTAACAAATGTATTTATGCACAAACGGTATGAACATTCTGAAGTTTATGTTTAAAAAATTTGGCAGCAGTGAGGTGAAGATATGAGCCCAGTCACCAGACTTAACAGGTAGCAAAAATGTCCATACTAACCTTAAATTTCATTCTAAAGGTGGAAAAAATTCACAAAATAAGAAATTTTATCTAGAGCCCTTCAAGCCTATCTAATCCCTTCCTCCATTTTTTCTCTGCTACATTTCCCTTTTACCTTCTCTCCCTCACTTCCTTTTTTGTTTTCTTTCAATCTATTAATTCATTCTGGAAATATGTATTGAGTACTTACCACACATGAGATATCATGCAAAAACTCTATATCAAATTGTAAGACTTCTTTGAAGTATTAGAAGAAATTCAAGTAATACATAGCTATAACTCTAAAATACTTCCCACCACCAAAACTTTGAGATCTATTTATGTCTTTATTTATTTATATAAAATATAGATATTTCTAAGCTAATTTGATTTATGCTAACATTGTATAAGTGACAAACATTCATGTTTGTGTGTTACATTTATGTTTATAAAATGTCATACACTTTGTGAGATTAAAATAATATGGAATGACTAAGAATTTTTATTTATGTATTTTTTTCAGAATGAAAAATATAGTTTATTCAGAAAGTAAATTAGAGACAGAGAGAGAAAGGGTTCACCTCCCCAAGATAGGGGAAGGGACAAAAGCTGAGAAAAACATGGCCTGGCCTTAGCTCAATGAACACATGTCCTGGCCAGAACTTAATGAAAGCAATGGCTGGAAAGACTAATAATTTTTAAAGAGCATTCTTCTTAATGTTAGTGTTATCTATCAAATTTATATGAAAGATAAGGATCTAACTGATATATTGTCTCTACTTTTCCTCAAGGTATTCAATAATACACTATTATTAAATTTACTGTTTATCATCAAATAACATACTTGAGGCTTATTTATCTATTTATTTACTTATTTTCTACATTTTTTTCACTTAACAATAATTACCTAATCTTTATTTTGTCTTTAAGCTGATTCAAAAGGTTGAAACCAATAAAGAACATTTACATTATAATTATGCATATTATAAAGAATAAATATAATTATATATCATAAATATAAGCATACACATATTTATATTTTTGTTTTTAATATTGATGCAAAAAAATACAATGGTATTACAATTGCTTCTCTAGGAGTCCAGAACACTGCACCACTTTAAGAATGTGATCTTCGTCTTTATACTCAAATGCATTAGCATTTTACTCCACCAACTGCCTTAGAATAATTCTCTGGATCTGTCTGAAGGAATAATATAAACGAGAAACCTGGTTGAAACAGCTTCAAAAGAAAATTGGAAGACAGAAGTAAGTCAGTCATACTGGAAAATTAATCAGGAAATCGAACAGTACAGTTTCACAATGAATTAGATTAGTACTTTACTCTAGAACACCTGTCAAACTATTACTTAATTATGTGATTAAAGTACTTTTTAAAATCTTATATTGGGTGAACACACTATACTATTAGACAACTTCAGTAGAATTAAGACTTGGTATTTTATATGTAAGGTTTTTCTGTAAGTCAGTGTGATTTGTGATTATATTTGTAGAATTCATTCATTTTTTCTGATGACAGCTTTATAACAGTTGGAGAAAAATCAGACTTCAAGTGTTCTCTCTTATTTGTCTTAATATGGAAAAATATTATGACAAAAAATGAGCATTTAATATACAGCATACATATATAAAGTAGAAACTAGATTTGTAGTTTTATTAGCACATAAGTAACATTTGAATGAAGATATTTTAGTCATAAAAGATAATAATTCAACCAGGCACAGTGTTATACACCTGTAGTTCCAACTATTTGGGAGGTTGAGGCAGAAATATCAGTTGAGTATAGGAGTCCGAGTACAGTCTGGGCAATATAGTGAGACTCCCATCACCTATTAAAAATAAATGTAAGAAAAAAAGACAATAATAATGCTATATTTTATAGGCTTTGCTTCAAAAATTTACACTGAAAAAAACACCTTTGCTTCTGTTTGGTGTAATAAGTTTCAGGCTTTCTACAAATTCAGTCACTTAAGAAAACATTTTTTAGGCTTCTTTACCTCTCTGCCTTTCTTTATTTCACTGACATCTTAATTCCACTACTTTTTTCTCCCACTCTCTTCTTTATTCATTTTTCCCATAATTCTTTATTGAGCATGTCTATGTGGCAAGAAGTCTAGCAAGTAATAGGAATAAAATAGTGAACAAAAAGAGATATAATCTCCAACTCTCTTAGTCCATTTGAGCTACTATAACACAATACCATAAACTGGTAGCCTTTATTTTATTTTTTTTTTAATTAGTATTTTTTATTATCGTTTTGTGGGGTACAGTTAAGGGTTAGGTGTACAATTACGTTTCATTCAGGCACCCTATTGATAAGAGGTGCTTTCCCAGTCCCAGATAGATATTAGCTACTGTTAATCCCATCCCCCCCCATAATTTCCCAGTACCATCAGTCATTTTCTTATAGTATTACATTGCATGTTCAAGGTCCATTATATGAGTGAGAACATGTGATATTCTGATCTTTGTTTCTGTGAGAGGTCACTCAGTATTATAGACTCTAGTTCCATCCAGGTTGCTGCGAAATTCATGATTTTGTTCTTTTTCATGGCTGCGTAGTATTCCATCGTGTATATGTACCACATTTTTTAATCCAGTCCTCTTTTGTTGGGCAGCATGGTTGTTTCCAGGTTCTTGCTATTGTGAACAACGCTGCGATAAACATACGTGTGCAGGTATCTTTTTTATAGAGTGATTTGTGTTCTTCAGGGTATATTCCCAGTAGGGGGATTGCAGGGTCATATGGAAGGTCAATTTTTAGAGCTTTCAGGAATCGCCACACTGCTTTCCACAGAGGTTGCACTAGCTTACACTCCCACCAACAGTGTAGAAATGTTCCCTTTTCACCACAGCCTCTCCAGCAGCTGTTATTTTTTGAGTTGTTGATAATTGCCATTCTGACTAGAGTTAGGTGGTATCTCAGTGTGGTTTTGATTTGCATCTCCCTGATGATTAGTGAGGTTGAGCATTTCTTCATGTGTTTGTTGGCTGCTCAAATGTCTTCTTTTGTGAAGTGTCTGTTCATATCTTTTGCCCATTTTATAATGGGGTTGTTTGTTTTCTTCTTTTCAGTACGTTTCAGTTCCTTGTAGATCCAGGATGTTAAGCCTTTGTCAGACCTAGAGTTGGCAAATACTTTTTCCCAGTCTATAGGCTGTCTCCCTGCTCTCTTGATGGTTTCTTTGGCTTTGCAGAAGCTTGTCAGTTTAATAAGGCCCCATTTGTCTATCTTCTCTCTTAAGTCCTGTGGGTTTTGGGTTTTGTACAGGAATTGGATGCCAGTTCCGATTTCCATGAGAGTATTTCCTTCCTTTTCTAAGGTTCTTATGGTTTGAGGTTTTACATTTAGGTCTCTGATCCATTTGGAGTTAACCTTTGTGCATGGGGATAGATAGGGGTCCTGTTTCAATCTTCTACATGTGGTCAGCCAGTTTTCCCAGCACCATTTACTGAATAGGTTCCCCTTTTCCCCCATTGGTAGGTGGTGGGGGCTTTGTCGAAGATGAGTTGGTTGAGGAATTGAGGTTTTGCTTCTGGAATCTCAATTCTGTTCCATTGATCTATATGCCTGTTCTTGTACCAATACCAAGCTGTTTTGATGATTGTAGCTTTATAGTAAAGTTTGAAGTCTGGTATTGTGATACCACCTGCTTTGTTTTTTTTGCTGAGGATTGTTCTGGCTATTCTTGGACGTTTGTGTTTCCATATGAATTCCTGTGTTGTTTTTTCTAGGTCTGAGAAGAATGTTATTGGTAATTTAATGGGTATTGCATTGAATTTGTAGATTGCCTTAGGTAAGATGGACATCTTCACAATGTTGATTCTTCCGATACATGGGATATTTTTCCACTTGTTCATGTCAGCTTTGATTTCTTTGAGCAGTGTTTTGTAATTTTCATTGTAAAGGTTTTTCACGTCTCTGGTTAGGAAGATGCCAAAGTATTTCTTTTTTTTTGTGGCTATTGTGAATGGAATTGTGTTTTTTATTAGGGTTTCTGTTTGTTTATTATTGGTGTAGAGAAATGCGGTTGTCTTTTGTACATTTATTTTGTATCCTGAGACTTTGCCAAAGGCCTTTATCAATGTAAGGAGGTCTTTGACAGATTCTCTTGGGTTTTCAAGGTAACCATCATATCATCTGCATAGAGAGATAACTTGACTTCCTCTTTTCCTATTTGAATACCTCTGATTGCCACCTCTTCTCTGATTGCTCTAGCCAGGACTTCCAATACTATGTTGAACAGGAGGGGAGAGAGTGGGCATCCTTGTCTAGTTCCAGTTTTCAGGGGAATTGGTTCCAATTTTTGTCCATTTAGGAGTATGCTGGCTGTAGGTTTCTCGTAGATGGCTTTTATTATTTTGAGGTATGTTCCCCGTATGCCTAGATGTTCAAGGGTTTTTATCAAGAAGGGGTGCTGGATTTTATCAAAAGCTTTTTCTGCATCTAATGATATGATCATGTGGTTTTTGTTTTGACATCTGTTGATGTATTTAATTACATTTATGGTTTTATGAATGTTAAACCAGCCTTGCATGCCAGGAATGAAGCCTACTTGGTCATGGTGAATGATTTCTGAGATGTATTGCTGAATCCTATTTGCTAGGATTTTGTTGAGAATTTTAGCATCTATGTTCATCAAAGATATTGGCCTGTAGTTCTCTTTCTTTGTTGGATCTTTACCTGGCTTGGGTATCAATGTGATGTTGGCTTCATAAAATGTTTTGGGGAGAGCGCCATCTTTTTCAATCGCCTGGAATACCTTCAGGAGGATTGGTATCAGCTCCTCCTTGAATGTCTTGTAGAATTCTGCTGGAAAGCCATCTGAACCAGGGCTTTCTTTTGTAGGAAGTTTTCTTATTACGTAGTCAATTTCCTTGATTGTAATTGGTCTATTTAGGGTCTCAATTTCTTCTTGTTCCAACCTAGGTAGGTTGTGTGATGTCAGAAAGTCCTCCATTTCCTTGTGGTTTTCAAGTTTGTTTCCATACAAGTGTACGTAGTAGTCTCTAATGATCTTTTGTATTTCTTCAGGGTCAGATGTGACTTCATCTTTTGTGTTTCTGATTATGCTTATTTGTTTTTTTCTCGTTTTTACTTGGTCAGTCTATCTAGGGGACCATCGATCTTGTTTATTCTTTCAAAGAACCAGCTTTTTGTTTCATTGATTTTTTTCAATTATCTTTTTGTCTTCTATGTCCTGGATTTGGGCTTTTATTTTGGTGATCTGGATTCTTCTGCTGAAATTAGGGTTTTTGTGGTCTTGCTTTTCCAGCTTCTTTAGGTGGCTTGTTAGGTTGTAAATTTCTGTTCCTTCCATTTTCTTCATGTGTGTTTGTAGGGATATAAATTCCCCTCTTACTACAGCTTTCAGGGCATCCCAGAGATTTTGGTAAGATGATTCTTCATTTTCATTTGTTTCCAGGTATCTTTTGATCCCTGTTTTGATTTCGTCATTGACCCAGGAGTTGTTTAGCATCATGCTGTTTAGTGTCCATGTCTTTGTGGGTTTTGGAGGGACTTTGTTGGTGTCAATGTTTATTTTTATTCCATTGTGGTCCGAGAAGGTGTTTGGTAGAATTTCGGTCCTTTTAAATTTGCTTATACTTGATTTATGGCCGAGTATGTGGTCGATCTTAGAATATGTTCCATGTGGTGATGAGTAGAATGTGTATTCTGTGGTCTTTGGATGGAGTGTTCTGTATGTATCAATTAAGTCCATTTGGTCCAAAGTCACATTGATTTTCCGGGTCTCCTTGCTGATTTTTTGTCCTGATGATCTGTCTAGAGTTGTGAGTGGGGTATTAAATGGTGTTAGAGTCAATATCTTTCTTTAGTTTTCCAAGAAGTTGCTTTATGAAAGTTGGCGCACCTATGTTGGGTGCATATATGTTTAGGATAGATATTTCTTGTTGATGGATTGAACCTTTTATCATTATGTAGTGGCCTTCTGTATCTTTTTTGATTTTTAATAGTTTGAAGGATATTTTGTCTGAAATTAAGATGGCTACTCCTCCTTTCTTTTGTATTCCGTTCGCCTGGAAGTTTGTTTCCCATCCTCTTACTTTGAGTCTGTGGGTGTCCTTTCTAGTGAGGTGAGTCTCTTGAAGGCAATAGATTGTTGCCTGATGATATTTTATCCATTTTGCCAATCTATGTCTTTTCAGTGGTGCATTTAGTCCATTCACATTTAGGCTAATAATTGAAATGCAAGAGTTGATCCCTGTCATAAGGTTCTTACAGAGTTGTTCCTGTTTATTTGATGTCTTTCTTTGGGTTTTGGAGTTGGTTCAGGTGTGTTTTTAATCTTTTGCCTGTACTCTTGTGAAGAATGCTGATGTTCTTTTTTCTTTTTCTTCTGTGTTCAGTACTTTCTTAAGTGTTTCTTGTAGAGGTGGTCTGGTGGCAGCGTAGGTTCTTAGGGATTGGATGTCTGGAAAAGATTTTAATTCTCCCTCACTAATGAAGCTTAGTTTGGCTGGGTAGGTTATTCTTGGTTGAAATTGTTTCTCTTTTAGAACTTTGAAGATAGGGCTCCAGGCTCTTCTGGCCTGAAGTGTTTCTGTGGATAAATCTGCTGCTATTCGAATTAGTTTTACCTGGTAAGTAGTCTGGCCTTTTTCTCTTGCTGCCTTTAGGATTTTTTCTTTCATAGCTACTTTGTTTAGGCGAATTATTATGTGTCTGGGAGTTGGTCTTCTCATTTGTTGTCTTGCAGGGGTTCTCTGAATCTCTTGTGTTTGAATTTTTTCATCTTTACTGAGATGAGGGAAGTTTTCTTGAATGATTTCATGAAATGTTTGATCCAGTGTGGCTTCTGTTTCTCTTTCTGCCTCAGGAAGCCCAATTATTCTTAGGTTTGGTCTCTTGAAGTGATCATTCATCTCTTGCAGGTTTTGTTCTGTCTTTTTGAGCTTCTTTTCTATGCTTTTGACAGTTTGGGTTAGTTCTGTGTTTTGGTCTTCGAGCTCTGAGATTCTTTCTTCTGCTTGGCTGATTCTGCTTTCCATGCTTATTAGTCTGTTGTTCATTTCCATCACAGTATTCTTTACTGCTGTCATTTCTGACAACAGCTCCTTCCTATTTTCCTCTTGTCTCTCCTCAATTTTTTTAATTCTCTCCATTAATGTCTTGATGTCTGGGTTTGTTGCTTGTAGCCAGTCATTCTGGGGACTCTTCATTGTCTGTGTTCCAGAATCTGTTTTCTCATTGTCTGATATCCCAGGGGTCTGTGTATGACCTATATTCTTCTTTTGGTTTTTCTTCATTTGTGTGGTTTTTCCACCTCCCTACTTCTTCCTTCCCTCACCGTCTTCTTTAATTTTGTTATTCAGGGGTAAAGGGATTGGTTTTACTTCTGTTTGTCCAATCTCCCATTCTTTATGTATGTCCTCTTACTTTGTTCAATTCTGAAGTTGCACTGTAGGTTGGAGGTGGTCCTTTTTGCATTTTTGAGATGTATTTAAGGGGAGAGTTGTGATTCAAAATCTGTCTGCAGGTCCTGGTATTCGCTGACAGGCGTGTGGATAATGTGGAACCCACTCCCCACTACCCTGGAATCTGTCTGTTCAGTGGGGCTGTAGGTTTACTCCCTGAAATAAAATATGGTTAGCAGAGGGGAGAGAATGGAGCAGATAGTGGGTTGAAGAGGGGAGCGGAGAGCTAGAGGAGTAAGGGAGGAAACTAATGAGTGTGCCAACAAATAGAGAGAGAGGCCTATACTGAAACAGATAAAAACGATGGACCACAGCTACAGTCAAACCAACTCTCATACAAACAAAAATAAAACATATAGTGATGCTAACATACCAGCTATCTAACCACCTTATTGGTGTGCTGTTCCTCTAGACATGGTTTACAGACAGAAGAAAAGAGAAGAAAAGGAAAAGGAAAAAATAAAAAAAGGGGAACAATACAGTAGGAATAGAATTAAGTCATTAAACTAATAGAATCAATGAAGCACACTCTGAGACCTTTCGTTTAAGTCCAATGTCCTTGCAGGTCTGATTTCTAGTTTTCTTTTCAAGCTGGTAAATTACTTTGCAGTTAGAGTCAATTGCCCCTGATCTGCTGTGAAGGACAGTTCAGTTCAACCTTCCTTCAGCAGTTTGGTCTATGTCTTTATCAAGCTTATTTCTCCCATTTTGGTGTTGTTACCTTGAATTGCCAGCAGGTGGTGCTATCTCATCTGCTCACCCCAGAGGGGGTGGGGCCGGACAGGAACAAGATGGCTGCCTGCCTCCGAGCAGGCAGCAAAAGCCCCACGCAGGCGGGCAGGACAATCTCATACACAGATGTGGCAGCAATCCCAGCAGATCTTCCTTGAAGCGGTTTGGTGTGGATCTCCTCCGGCCAGGTTGTGATGAGCTACCCGTCCCAGAGCGCCAGCGCGGCGGGAGCGCCGGGCAGGAGGCGGGAGCGCCAGGCGGGAGGCGGAGCGCCAGGCGGGAGGCGGGAGCGCCAGGCGGGAGGCGGGAGCCGGTAGCCTTTAAATAAGAGACATTTTACTCCTTACAGTTTTGGAGTTGGGAAGTTCAAGTTCAAGGTGCCAGCAGATTCAGTGTCTTATAAAGCCCCACTTATTGGTTTATGGAAGGCTGACTTTTCACTGTGTCCTCAGGTGAAGGAAAAGGCGATGGGACTCTTTTGGGGAGTCATTTGTTAAAGCACTACATCCATTCATAAGTTTGCCACCCTAGTGACCTAATCAACTTCCAGAGGCCCCACCTCCTAATACCATCACCTTGGCAGTAAGGATTTCAATATATAAATTTTGGAGGGACATAAACATTTAGAAGATAGCATGGATACACACGTATATACATAAACTCACATTTTCATGTAGCATTTAGTCCAACCTAATGCTTTTCAAACTGTCAGATACATAAGAATTAACTGTGGATTTTTCCAGAATATAGATTCTGATTTGGTAGGTCTAATTGGATTCTGAGATTCTGCAAATCTTGACAAGTTTCCAGGTGATTCTAATGCCACAGTTCCTAAAGTAATGTAATAAGTAATAAAGTTCCAGTCCACAACAACTAAAGTGGTACAGTGGCTTAAAGCAGACAGCCTTCATAAAACCTAAAGAATCATGACAAGCAAAGCCAAAAGTCTTCAGTGATGCTGAAACCATAGTGACATGAAAAGAGTCTGAAAGTTTATGTTTTTCTGTGTGCAGTGGGAGTCAAGGGAGTTGGTTGTGTGGTAGTGGGGACTAGCTATGTGATCATATGTGTGTGTGACAGTGTGTATATGTGATGGTATGTGTGTGAATGCAAGCATAACTTGAGAGTGGTTCTCTGAAACAGTGATTAACACTTGCAGTGTCTCTGTGTTGGGCAGCGAAGATTTTGTATCAGGAATGGATGACTCAGCTTACAAAGTCAGTATAACAGAGGAGTGATGTTCTTGATCTTTTGTTGTTCTGTTATCTGGCCTCTTCATCTTCCATTCAAATATTTAGAAAAGTTGAAAGGTGTGTGTATGTGGTGTGTGTGTGTGTGTGTGTGTGTGTGTGTGTGTGTGTATTTGAAAGATGTGTGTGTGTGTAGTTGCAAGATATTTTATTCCTGTATCATATAACTTCTAAGTAAATAAATAACAAGTTGGTTGACAATGTTGTTTAGGTCTTCTCTATGCTTACTAGTGAGAAAGGAGGTAACTAGAAAACAACTAGGCAGACAGGGCAGGTCCAAAGTAACAAACTGAGAGGAGACAGCTAGTAAACAATTCAGCAGATAAACAGGGCGGGTCCCCTTCCCACCTCATGCCATTGTTGTCATATATTGTGAGGAATTTTTAAATTTTCATCTTTATTTCATTATTGACCAAACAATCAATCAGAAGCAGATTGTTGACACAACGATCATTCAGGGGCAGATTGTTTCCATATATTTGTAATGTTTTGAGAGTTTCTTTTTCATTGATTTCTAGTTTTATTCCACTGTGGTCTGAGAAGGTACTGGATAGGAGTTTGATTTTTTTTAACTTCCTGAGACTTGTTTAGTGTTATCCCATATGGTCTATTTTGGAAAGTGTTCCATGTGTTGATGAGAAGAATGTGCATTCTACAGTATGCAGAATGTTCTCTAAATGTCTGCTAGATCCATTTGGTCAAAAGTTCAATTTATGTCTAGTGCTTCTTTGTTAACTTTCTGCCTTGATGATCTATTGCTGTCAGTGGAATGTTGAAGTCCTCCACCGTTGTATTGCTGTTTATATCTTTTCACAGGTATAATAAAATGTGTTTTACAAAGCTGTGAGCTCTATTGTTATTTCCATATATATTTAAAATTGTTATGTGTTTTTGTTGGATTGACCTCTTTATCATTATACAATAACCTCATTGTCTTTTTTGACTGTTGTCAATTTAAAGTCGGTTTTAACTGATATAAGAATAACTACTCTTGTTCATTTTTGGTTTCTAGTTGCATGGGATATTTTTTTCCCTTTACTTTGAGTCTACAGGACTCTTTGTGAATCAGCTGTGTCCCTTTTGAAGGCAGCAGACATTTAGATTTTGTTTTTATATCCGTTCTGCCAATCTTTATCTTTAAGTGGGGGCATTTAGGACATTTATATTAAAAGTTAATAATGATATGTGAGAGAGTGTTGGGAGCCAACATCTATAGCTACATGGCTGAGGCCTGTAAAGGCCCATCTGGAAGATCGCCTCTGACATAGGATATCAGTTATACCTATAATATTGGTGTGTGATTAGTGACCAGTGTGCATACATGGCAGTAAAACTTATAAGTAAAATCTCTGTACACCTGATGAAAGGTTATACAGCAGAATGACCTTGTCCTTTCTAAGTCTTACTTCTTTCTAGATATTTTTTAACTTCTATTTCCTGGTAGACTGGTGAGTCAGCTCTTGTTCCCAAAGGCAGTTTCTCATAGGATTAAGATTAGAAACTAAATTATCATAATAGTTGTATTGCCCCGCCTTTTAGCCGGGCAGGGCGGTTTTTCTTCAGCTCTTGTTCCCAAAGGCAGTTTCTCCTAGGATTAAGATTAGAAACTAAATTATCATAATAGTTGTATTGCCCCGCCTTTTAGCCGGGCAGGGCGTTTTTCTTCAGGACGTTTTTCTAGTTTCGTTACATGCCGAAACTGTTTGCTTCAGCCCTATTTCCATAGTAACTGCGCAGTCCATTATCCAAGAGTGTGGCAGACACTATTTGATTTTTAGAATAGACTTGTTTGGATAAGACATTCATTTAAGATGATATAATTTCCATCGGAAAGATTTAAACAGTAATAAGCATTCGTAGAAAACTTTTAGGTTTTGTTTAAGCTTTTTAAGTTTCCTTTTCTCAGATTATGACTTTAGTTCCTGTTCCTGTAGGCCAATTTTAAGATCCTTTGATTAGTATACCGAAACTTTCCCAACGCTGTAGTTTTTGCTTCTAATATGACAATAGGAAATTTTACATGTAGCCATGTATTAATATACTAGGATAAAAGATTTAAGTTTTGGGTTAAAGTCGTAGTTTTATTAGAATAGAATGAGAATTATAGTGTTATGATTCTAAAATCATACGTCAATGATAATTATAAGATTTGATGATAAGGTATTAGCTTAATGAGATACAGCATAGTATTAAAGCCCAAACACTAGATCATGAAACTCATATAAGTCATGGTAAGAAATAAGTTTTGAATTAATTGTTGTAGAATTACAGGCCACTATGTTGAATCGTAATAGGTTAATGGAATAAATAAAAATTAAGTCATTTAAGTAAACTTATAAATTATAGTATAGTGTTAAGTTGATAATATCAATCGTTAAAAAATATTAGGAGTCAGTGAACTTGGATTGAACCTAGAGTTAACTAAGAAAGTTTTTGTATTAATCAGGGTTTAGAACAAAGAGTATAATATGAATGATTTGTTGAACACTATGGAAGACACTTTTAAACGAACTGTATTTGTGCACCTGTGACCTTGATGTGAGATTTGTAAGGCACGCCTGCTTGGAGCTTGCAAGTCTCGTGATGGTCTTGTGATGCATAGTTTGTAAATCGCAATATACATCATGGAGTTTGTATGCCCCCAGCAAGTGATTATCACACTGCTGGAGGGTATGAAAAATGGTATATAAGTTGGAAGGAGTCCGAATAAAATTTGGCTTCAGTCCTGATCAGACTGTTCCCAGAAGAATGGCCTCAGAGTTGCCTCTTCTCTCCGTCCGGATTCTCTGGAGCGGGTCCTAACCCTTCCCCCTTTGGTCGGGGCTGGCACCCCGGCAAGAGAGTGTTCTAGTCATCATGTTTTTCCATTGTATTTGTGTATGATAAGCCTGTGAGTTCCATAATTTCCCTTGTTTTCCACTGATGAATTTTATCCTTTCATTTCAATGTTTAGAACTCCTTTGTATATTTCTTGTAGAGTTGATACTGTGGTGAACAAATTTCCTCAGCATTTGCTTACCTGTGAAATACTTTATTTCTCCTTCATTTATGAAACATGGTTTTGAGAATTACAAAATTCTGGGCTGACAGTTACCCTGTTTCAGGGGAGTAAAGGTAGTATCCCAATTCCTTCAGGCTTGTAAAGTTTCTGCTGAGAAGTCGGCTGTTATTCTGATAGATTTGCCTTTATAAGTTATTTGATACATTTGTGTCACTGCTGTTTTTCACAATTTTTAGAATTTTTACCTTACAGTTGACTTTTGATTGTCCAATGACTATATGCCTTGGGTATAACATATTTTACAATCAATCTTCCATGAGTTCTTTGTGGCTCTTGTATCTGGATGTTTAAATCTGTGGCAAGATCAGAAAAGTTTTCATCAATCATTCCTTCAAATAGGATTTCCAAGTTCATTCCTTTTTTTTTCCTTCCTCAGAAACACCTATTATTCTTTGCTTTGGACATTTTACATAATTTCACATTTCTTAGAGACTTTGTTCATTTAAGTCTTTTTTTTTTTTCCTTATTTTTGTCTGATTGGGTTAATTTGAAAACCCTGTCTTCAAGTTCTGAAATTCTTTCTTCTACTAGGTCCAGTCTATTCTTGTAACTTTCCACGTACTTTATAATATCCTGAATGAGTGTTTCATTTCTATATGTTTTTAAAAATATACATATTTTTTAAATTATCTTTTTTGGAAAATGTTCCATTCATGTCCTGCAGAGTGTTTTTGTTTCTTTAGGCTGGTTTTCATTTTTCTTTTGAATCTCGTTGAGCAATTTTATGATCAGTCTTTTGAATTTCTCTCTGGAGTTTTGAAGATTTCATTTTGGTTTGCATTCATTTCTAAAGACTTGGTGTGGTCTTTTATGGGAGTTGTAAAACTATTTTTTCATATTGCAGGATTATTTTTCTCATCCCTTTTCATTTGGGTAGACTTATTTTTCTTATTCTTTTATTATTATATTTTCTTATTATTCTTTTTTTTAATTAATAAATTTATTTTTGATTAGCCTGTTTTTGGAGCTGCACTGGACTGGCTGGTTTTCCAGTTGCCATTACAAGCAGCAGCTCTGATGGGGTTAGAAAGGAGTGACATCATTGCCATAAGATTTATTTACTTGAATACAACCTTAGTGTCGTGGTGTTCTCAATTGTCAGCTGTATCAATGCTATACTGGGCACATGCATAAGTTCAAGGCTTCCTCAGTAGCCAGAGTGTTGTGGATAATAATGTTAGCTGAGACCTAGCAACAGACATTCCCAAGCCTTGTGCTATAGTGTCAGGAGACATTGTAATGTGCAGTGCCAGTTGACCTCTGGGCAGGGGTGGTGCTTGCAGGAGAGAGCCACCAGTTGTGATTACCGTGGACTTTCTCCTTCGTCTATGTTGTCTCACAGAAGTAATTAGAGGTCCCAGGTGATGGATGTGGTTGTAAACTCCCAAAATGTCCTTCCCCTATTCAGCTACCAAAGTGTGTGGAAGGGAAAAGCTTGTTGGAGGCTGGGTCGGGAAATTCTATGCTCCAGCTCCTCACATGTATGTGCAAGTGGTAGCCCTAACGAGAATTGCTAGGGAGCCCCTTCTCCACTGGGGTAATGTTCCAGGAATGAACAGAACTGTCTCTGTTTCACAAGAGTTCACATGGGGAAAGAAGGGTTGCTGTCAACACAAGACCCACTCAGCTCCCACACTTTTGACACAGGTAGTCCATGTTCAGAACACAAAACTGCACCAAGACACAAGTCCTCCTGCTGTAGCTTATCCCAGCTGGAATCTGCTGTGGCAGTGGCAACAGTTAGTCCTTGGGAAAAATGAAAGCATCCAGTCTTCCTGCTCCCTCTGTGATTTGGCAGGATGCAGCCCTCAAGTGCTGGGCACTTGGAATAGCACAGCAGTGGCGGCTGAAGGCTCAGATACCGCTAAAGCTCCACATGTGCTCTGGCAGTGCACTGCAGGGCAATATCTTATTAACACTGCACATTTTTGTTTCATTTTTATTGACTCTAAAGTATAAAATATTCATCTTTCTTTTCTCTCTCTCTCTCTCTCTTTCTTTTTTGAGTCAGAGTCTTAATCTGTCGCCCAGGCTGGAGTACAGTGGCACACTCATAGCCACCACAGCCTTGACCTGCTGGGCTCTGGCAATCCTCCCGCCTCAGCCTTCCAAGTAGGTGGAACTACAGGCCTGTGCCACCATGCCTGACTAATTATTTGTTTTATTGTAGAGACAAGGTTTCACAAGTTGCCCAGGCTGTTCTTGAACCCCTGGGATCAGGCAATCCTCCAAAGTGTTGGGATTATAGGCATGAGCCTCTGAACCCAACATTAAAATCTACATCTTTACATGATAATATGTACCTTCACATATGACAGTATAATAAAATTCCATTTTCTCTTCCCATCTTTGTGTGGTTGTTTTCATTTATTTTGCTTCTACGTATATGACACACTACAAAATATTTTTTGCTTTATACAGTCAAATGTTCCAAAACAGAGTAAAAAATAAAAAAAATGAGTTATATTTATTACCATTCATGGAAATTTTTATTTATTTGAATATATCCTAGTCTCCTCCTATCATTTTTTCTTCCTCTGAAAGAACTTTTCGTAGCATTTCTTGTAGCCAAAGTATGCTGAGAAAAAAATTTGCCTCTTTTATTCTAATGTCTTTATATTACTTCTAAAAAACAAATTTCACTGAGTGTGAACTTTAGGTTGACAGTTTATATTTATTTCAGTACTTGAAAATATTGTTCTGTTGTCTTATGATTTAGTTTTCAAGGAAAAACCTGCAATTATTTTGATATTTGTTTTTCTGTGCCTAATATGATGTTGTTTCTCTGGATGCTTTTAAAACTTTCTCATTATCTTGGTTTTCAGGAATTTGATGGTAGTGGATCTTGTGCGATTTTCTTTATATCTATTTTTTGGAGTCTTTTGAGTGTCAGGTCATTGGGCTTACAGTTTCATCATAGTTGGACATTTCTGGTTATTGTTGTCTTTGTAGTTTTTATCTTCTCTCGTTCTTCTTTCGAAACTCATTTCATTTCAGATATATTTTTCATGTTTACATTTATATATTTTTATTATACCTTCATTTATTTTCTTACTAAGCTCATTTTTAAAAGACATAAACATATTTATAATAGCTGTTCAAATTCCTTGTCTGCTATTTTTGTCATTTCTGTTATATGTAGGTTTGCCTTGATTCAGTGATTTTTTTCTTTCAGCTTTGGGTTACATGTTCCTGTTTCTTGGTATTTGTAAAGAACAGTTTTTACTCAAAGTAGTTTTTAATCCTATGAGAGTTTAATCCTGTTGAATCCTAAGAAGTAGTCTTTCTCGATGATCTAAGGAATGTAGTAAGTGTTTGACAAGAACATACCACTCTAGCTAGTGAGTTCTGGAAACTGTTTATCTCATAGCTTCCTTGTCACACTTTCATCAGTCTATGGAGTTATATACTAAATGTGCATATCTTATTTTTTTGAGTTGGAGTCTCACTCTGTCACCCAGACTGGAGTGCAGTGGCCGATCCCGGCCACCGCAGCCTCGACCTGCTGGGCTCTGGCGATCCTTCCGCCTCAGCCTTTCAAGTAGCCGGAATTACAGGCATGCGCTACCACGCCCGGCTGATTTTTTGATTTATTGTAGAGATGAGGTCTCTCTGCCCAGGCGGGTCTTGAACCCGCGGGCTCAGGCGATCCACTCACCTCAGCCTCCCAAAGGTGCGGGATTACAGGCTGAGCCACCGAGCCTGGCTATATCTTATTTTTAAATAAAGATTCAAGTCCCCCCATGCAGATTTCCAGAGCTGTTTTGGGGCATGCTTTCTTTGTATCAATACCTCTTCCACAAATCTTCAATCCACTTAGATTTTGGAACACCAGTCTCTGTCTTCCCAACTCACCAAGTCCATAAACCTCCCTTGAGACACTACAGATTAAAATGTACTTCCAGGCAGAAAACAGAACAATTACAGGGTTCCCTTGATTTGTTTTCCTTTTCTCAGAGTTCATAACATCATGCTTCTACTATAATAATGATTGAAAACTATTGTTTCATATATTTTGTTCAATGTTGTAATTGTTTAAAGTAAAAGGTTGCATCTAGTTCCTGTTACTTCATTATAGCTAGAGCAAAAGTCTATATTATTTTTTCAAATCTCACCATATAATTATAATGATAGCCATAGCTAAGAATCAGTCTATAAATTAGGGTGTACTTTTTTCAAAATAAGAAAAAACTGTCTGTTATTTTAAAATACAAACAGACACACAATTGATTTACTGGCTATCCTGTCAACTTCTGTCAGATTTCATTTTACCTCATGAGATAGGTTTAAGAATTTTTTCATTTTTTAAAGCTGATCAACATTTCATTTTTCTTAATTGCTTATTTTCTTGCTTCTAAAAGTATAGCCTTATCTCAGCAACACTCGCATTAACTGCCATTTAATTGTGGCATATTAAAAATATGGAATCTCTGATCCTATCATTACTACCAGTCAGAATCTAAATAGTCACAAGAATATTTGCATGTACCTTAGAGGATACACAAACACCTTATATTCTAAGAAATCTTGCATAATATACACACTCAAAAAATCTAATAGAAACCAAATGAAGTAAATTTGTGAGAATCCAGATGGCTAATAAAACTTTTTAAAGACCTTATAAAGAGTATGTTATTTTGTGTCTTCAGTTGTACGTATATATACACATGCACACATATGTACTTTTGGTCTTATATATATACTTCTACATTATCTTAGAAAAGATTCTCCCTAAAGTGGTAAAATGATAGTCAAAGTAAAAAAAATATTGTGGAAAGAGAGCTCTTGCTCTTGCATTTTATTTTTGAGCCAGCTTCAGTGTATAGGTCAACAGCAACATGCTGTCTTTTTCTAATATTAGTTTATTTTGTCGTTTAGTTCCATTTAGTGTCAGATTGTGTTAGAATTGTTAGAGTACACATAAGCCAGCTCAAGGAAAGAATAGTTATTGTTGGGAAATAATTGACAGAATAATAAACCTTTTACTACTCTACGCAGCAGGAAGTCAAGACACATCAATAGTACTGCCATTTCTGCAGTCCTTCTGAAATTTTTATAAGATGATATATATAAATAGGTGACTTATCACATTTGCTGAGAGAAATGTAAAATACTTTTGAAAGAAAAATGCAAATGTATTATTTATTTTCAGGTAAATTTAGCCGTTTTTTCCTACTTCCTTCACATCAATAAATTGAATAGATGAACATGTTTTAAATATATTCTGGGAGCAAGGCAATGTGTTGGGGTCACATATAGTTACATAAAATACCATTACATCATAAAAGAGCTTAAATTTGGCAGAAGAACATGAGGTTCAAATATGAGAAGTTCAATGTAAGACAAAGTAAGGTAAAAATTATTCAATGGATATCCAAAAATATAGGTGTTACGCAGTTTTGAAATCCAGAGGAAATTGATGAAGAAAAGATAGTATGTGGCTAGGGCAATTAATACCAGGTTGGAGTTTCTATTGAAGAGTAACATTAGGAAAGACCTGATGGCAAGAAACTGTAGGAGAAGCTTATCTGGATAATTGAATAGAAAATTGGAAAGCGTGGCACCAATGAAGTGACAGGAAAAAAAATGGAAGGCAGAAAATATGATACCTCAATTGGGACCAAAGAGAGGAAGGGAGAGTGTGTGTGCAATGTGTTTGGGAACTTCATCTCCAAGTGTGTGACAAAAGTAGTGGTATGTTTTATAAACTATAACATTACTCTGAATGAGTTGGGAAACTGTGACATTATCTTTTATAACTTAGCAATAATCTTTGTAAAAGAATAATCAGAATGGAAAATAGCCATTATTTATAATAGAAATAATAGGGTAGATGCTATACCAATTTGAAAATAATTGGACAGAAAGAAACTTCTAAAGTATCAAAGATCATCCAAAGAAATCTAGTTGATTTTTCTTTTTTTCCATTTTTATTTTAGATCAGTGGCTACACAGGCAGGTTCATTACATGGACATATTGGGTCGCAATAAGGATTGGGTATATGGTGGCCCATTCCACAGATAGTGAACATTGTTCTACCAGTAGTGAATGAGCATTCCCTTTTCTTGCAACTGCACCAACATGTGTTGTTCTTTGATTTTCTAATAATAGTTACTCTGGTGTGAGGCAATGTCTCACTGTGGTTTCAATTTGCATTTCCCTAGTGATTAGTGATGCTGAACATTTTAAAATATGTTTATTGGCAGCCGGTCTCGGTGGCTCAGCCTGTAATCCCGCGCCTTTGGGAGGCTGAGGTGAGCGGATTGCCTGAGCCCGCGGGTTCAAGACCCACCTGGGCAGTGAGACCTCATCTCTACAATAAGTCAAAAAAAAAAAAAAAAATCATCCGGGTGTGGTAGCGCATGCCTATAATTCTGGCTACTTGGAAGGCTGAGGCGGAAGGATCGCCGGAGCCCAGCAGGTCGAGGCTGCAGTGACCGGGAGCGGCCACTGCACTCCAGTCTGGGCGTCAGAGTGAGACTCCAACTCAAATATATATGTGTGTGTGTGTGTTTTGTGTGTGTGTGTGTGTGTGTGTGTGTGTGTGTGTGTTTATTGGCTGTTTGTTTTCTTTTGAGGAATGTCTGTCCACTTTTTGATGGGATTTTTTGCTTTTTTCATGTTGAGTTCCTTATAGGTTCTGAATATTAACCTTCTGTCTGAGGCATAATTCGCAAACATTTTTCTCTTATTCAGTATGTTTTTCGTATTATTACTATAAACCAACAATGCTCAGGCTGAGAGCCAAATCAAGAACTCATTCCCATTCACACTAACCATCAAGAAAAAAATAATAATAAAGTAAAATATAAAATACCCAAGAATATACCTAACGAAGAAAGTGAAAGATCTCCACAAGGAGAACTACAAAACTCTGGTGAAATAAATTGCAGACAACATAAACAAATGGAAGAACATTTCATGTTCATGGATTGAAAGAATCAATATTGTTAAAATGACCAAACTGCCCAAAGCAATTTACCAATTCAAGGCAATTCTGATCAAAATACAAACATCAGAGGTGTGCGAGGCCAGTGGATTGCTGGGTCTGCGCTAATGGCTGGTATTTCTGAGAACTCTCCTGATGCCCATCAGTGGATCGCCCAAGCCTGGGATCTTGAAAGCACTGCCAACATCTGACATTCAGGAAGCCACTAACCAGCTCCTAGATGTGAATCTTCATAAGAAGAGTTTACAGACCCCTTTGGAATCCTTTTTGATTTTCATTGATCTGTCTCAAATTAATACTTTGTCTGAGATCGGCTGATAATTTATTTGTGGTTGATTGGGAGTTTCAAGATAACCAGTTCAGTAAAACAAAGGCAGAAATCCTAAAGGATTTTGGAGACTTGACTAGAAAACTCACATGGTCAAGCCCTTTAAAAATATAGAAAATTAATGCCAGTTTTAAGAAAAAGAAAACAAAATGCAAAAAAGATAAATCAGAATTCAAGTGAAGGCAGATTGATAATAGGCAAGAAGACAAAACAGATGAGAGAGATATTTTTAAAGAATTCACTAACATTGTTTTAGATTCACATATCTTAGATTATTATGAAAATCTAGACATCAAAGAGGAAGTATCCCACATTAGTGCTGATGATTTGGCATCTTGCAAAGATGAGACTCAAAAGGAGAAACCGAGCATCATATTCTAAGGTTTAAAGTCATCTGCAACAAGGCCAGAAGGAAACATTGCTTTACCCCAAATGAGTCTGCATAAAATTTTAAGGGTGCTGTTCAACATTATTTTAAGCAGAAGGTTGACAGTACCAACTTTGATGTAGAGTTTCTTTTGAATATCCTTGATGATGAAATCAGTGTGGGCATTATATTGGCTGAGGAGAGTCTCCACAAAAAAGAAAAAAAAAATCCCACATTTTGAACCCAGTACTTTTTTTGTTTTGCTTTGTTTTTTGAGTTGGAGTCTCACTCTGTCGCCCAGACTGGAGTGCAGTGGCCGCTCCTGGCCACTGCAGCCTCAACCTGCTGGGCTCCAGAGATCCTTCTGCCTCAGCCTTCCAAGTAGCTGGAACTACAGGTGCATGCTACCACACTTGGTTAATTTTTTTGATTTATTGTAGAGATGAAGTCTCGCCAAGTTGCCCGGGTGGGTATCGAACCCGCAGGCTCAGGCAATCCAGGACCTAGGACTTTTCAATCAATTCTTACCTACTGGATGCTCAGACTCTGTGGTTCTCTCCCTTAGGATATAATATAATTAATAGTCAACCCACTGTGTGAAACAGGGGCAATACCAATAGAGGGGGCTACTGAATTGTCTGATTGTTATCATATTACTGGTAATAATCCACTGCCTGTGAATAGATCAGCAAGTAACATTGCATCTTTATTGGCCAAGAGCCAAGTTAAAGAAGGTCTGGTGAAGCACTTTTCCTTTGTCCCTACAGCAAATCATTCTGGAGTTTGCCCATAGATGCTGTTCAATGGAATATCTGAAATCTACTGTTGAGAAATGGCTGTGTGGATATTATTGTAACAGATTTGCCATTTGAAAAAAAGATGGGCTCCAAGAAGAGAAGCTGGAAGCTTTATCTAGCTTGTCTACAGAAGACAAGCCATGTTTGCACACACACAGCAGAATGAGCTGTACTGCTTACTCAAGCATTATCTCAAATGTGACATGTATGACAAAAGGTGAACACAGTGTGGGTGAACACAGTCTGGGTGAACACCGCGACTCTCCATGCTGCAGTTTATGTTCTGATACATATACCTCAAGCTTTCATTCATTCTTCTGAACAAGTTGGAGAAAGACAAACTCCTTGGTAATGCAAATGACAATATATAATAGTATCTGTATTTCCCAACATTAGAAATGTCCACATGAATAACTTCCTTCAAGAGAAAAGTAGTATTAACAAAAGTGCAGTCTGCACTCTGTGAGTCATTCTAAAACTCTTCATCCTGGTTATCAAAAGGTGTGACTGTAATGTGACGTAATTGAAAAAGTCTTATGGGAAAGCAGAGCTTCTCCTTGGAGCTGTCTGAAGGAGTAGCTGGACAATTAGTATTTTGCTGAAAGTGCTTTCAAGAAGCCTAGGTAAAAGTCCGCTAAAATGCTCTGGGATTTGGGTTTCAAATATTTTATTCTTAGGCTTCAGATTGTGTTTTCCATTGTGGCAAGGCCAAAACTACCCCTGCCTAAAGGAAAGGCAGAGAACATAGTTATGTCTTAGGCCACATTCCCTTTCCTATCTATGCACCCTTGCTATTCAGTTGCTCAAATTCTTTACCTCAACCTCAAGAAATGAAAGTGTTATTACATTATGTGAACCATGTTTGCTCTATGACAAGATGAAATCTCACAAGACCTACAAGAAATCTCACCCTTTGCCTTGCAAGTTACAATATGTGTCTGATATTCAGATTACTATATATAACTAAAATAGAGAACTCCGATTTATTAAAGGGGTCACAAAGAAACTTTACTGTACCAGCAATATAGAACATTTCTATTTGTGGATAGTAAGATACATTGGCAGATGAGATATGGGACCAACAAGCCAAATTAAAAAAGAAATTTTAGAGGAAAAAACCCCAACTTTGTACTTCATTCACAGAACTAGAAAAAATAATCTGAAAGTTTACATAGAATCAAAAAAAGAGCCCAAATAGCTAAAAACAATTCTAAGCAAAAAGAACAATTACAGAGGAATCACACTGCCAGACTTCAAATTACATATAAGGGTATGGTAACTAAAACAGCATGGTACTGATACAAGCATAGACAGTTAGATCAGTGGAATAGAATAGAGAACCCAGAAATAAAACCGCATTCCTACAATCAACTGAACTTTGACAAAGCTGACAAAGGTAAACAATGGGGAAAGGACACCCTATTCAATAAACAATGCTGGGACAATTGACTAGTCATATGCAGAAGAATGAAACTGACAACTATCTCTCACCATATACTGAAATTAGCTAAAGGTGGATTAGAGACTTAAGAGTATGGCCTGAAACTAGTTGTTTTTTCCTAAGGGACAGTTCCATTTGTAGATAAAGTAAAAGAGAAAGAATTAACTGTTTTGGTGAATGTTTCTGTTTAGTCAGGCAGATTCCATACTAAAAGAAAGACAGTTTAGATCAGGGTGCTGAGAGAATAGCACTGGGAACAATTAATGGCCTTAGTGATATAAAATTATCCAGATTCTCAGAAAGGTCAATGTAGAGGAAATATAGTTTGTTTATGCGATAAGTAGACAAAGGGTACTCTGTCCATAGCAAACTAACTATAGATTCCACAGTGTTCATGGCTGTTGCCCCTTTTCTAAATAGCAAATGTTTTCTGCATTGCATTTCTTAAATATGAATTTGCTTCTTTACATTTTTATTTTGCTAAAAGGCCAATTCTAAATAAATAACAAAACAACATATTTCAAAGTTGCAGTGATAAACTCTTCTTAATTAACATACAGATTTCTTTTAATTCTTCATTGTATTCTATTAGTTCTACTTTATTATCTTTTATAGTGAGAGTTAAACAACCAGAATTACAAAGCATTCTCAATCTATAGTATTTCCACATAATGCTCTTGAAATCATAGACCATAAAAAAAATTATTTAAATTTGATGTTTTATCTGGAATCTGTAGGCTAGAGCTGGAAAAAAAATGAAGGAATGTATATATGGAAAATATTTTCATTAGTGCATTTGGTAATTTTTGAGCACTTATTATATGTCTAGACATTGTACTGAGCACTTAAATCAAAGAAAGTTACACTTGTCAATAAACAGTTTAGGATCTTGCTGTTGAGAAAGAACAATGGAATACGCCTGAATAATTAATGAAGGAACAATTAAGGAATGAAGAAAAGAACTCAATAATAATAAAATTCATTGGGATTCTCCAAGAGGGAAGTGGTTCTAGACTAATTAGAAGTGAATCTTCCAAAAATATACCTGTGAGGGCTCTTGTTGTGTTGCCAACATTCTTTCTAGTAGTCTTATGTCTACAAATCCTTTTGCAGCAATGAAAATTAGACAAGTGTAGCTTTTATTATAAAAAAAAAAAGAATGAAAGAATGTTGCATATATCCATGCAGAATGAAGATATTTTCTAAGAAGTAAAAGGAGGCTGGCAATGTGTTTCAATATCAATATTTTTTAATCTAAATTATTGACCTATTTTGAAGATCAACATTTAAAAGTGCAAAGTAATGTCTAGAGATATCGTTAAAGGTATTCCATTTTGTAGCTAAAATTGTAAAGCCTTTAAAATTCAGTGCAAATTGGCAAACTTTAAACAGAGTATTAAGTACATATTAAGTAAAATAGCTATGACATAATTTTGGCACACCAGTTCATAAAACTGCATCTCTTGATAATTGATGAATGTAATTTTGTTCTCCATATATTTGTGATTTATAGCAGCCTACTTTAAAAAGTATCAGATGCAACTGATTAATGTAATTAGACCATGAAAATGAATAAAATATTCTGACATATTAGGCAGTAACTCATTTAAACGATGTGTCTAATTTGTTAGCTTCTAGAGTCAGATCAATTTTAGATAAGTAATTTATATTACTGAATTATATCCCAATTTATGAGGACAAAAAAATTAAGCACTATACAGTTGTTGAGGGACTGCCAAAGAATCATGAATTTTAGTGCTGAGAAGGTTAAGTGTATAAATGTATAATGACCTAAACCAACAAGCCAAGATTTTTTTTAATGCAATAAAAATAAATGACATAGTTCAAAGCAGTAGCAACTGCTAATTTATGACTATTAAACCTTACCAGCTGGACTGGATATTATCAAGTATAGTCTTCTAATTAAGAAACTTTCTTGTAAGCCAGTAATATAGTTGAAATTTGCAGCTAATAATGTATTCTAATAGAATTTAACCAAGAATTCAAAATGACATTTTTATTGGCAATGAATGGAGTATTTGTTTTTTAGCGGAAATGGAGACAACTATTAATAATTACTTAGACACTGAGGCCTGATGATGTGTGCAAATATTTTTATAAAAAAATAAAAATATTTCAGGAAAAATGCTGTATCATTTAGTCAAGACACTGTCTCAAGTTGTACACATTACAGAACATGTTTCTCTCATTCTTCATCAAGAGAGAAGCTGGCATGTAATTTGGTATGCAATACCTTCCTCAGTTGTAATAAAAGCATTGTGCAGCTTTCAACACAAAGTAGCAATTGCAAACCGCTCCAACTAGAACTCACTAGAGAGTGTAGCAGCAAACCAAATAATAGTCTGTCTGAGTCTATTAGCAAGAACTGTGTATTATGCATCTTACCACTCAAAAATGTGTATCTAGAGATGAAGAGTCCACTGTCATCTTTTGGTTGGAACACCAAAGCATATTTTAAAATGTGTAAGTGTGCTACTGTTTAGGCCATTTAAGTTTGCATGCAACTGTATATATTTCTGTCTATATTTGAAATAATCCTTTTTTTCTTTGAATTTTTTTTAAGTTTAAAGATGTAGGGTACAGTTCATGGTTAGGTATACAAATGTTCATTATGCAGGTACCCTTGTTGATGAGGTGTTCCCCTCCCACCCCGCCCCAGGCAGATTACCACTACTGCCAATCTTTTTCTTATAGTATTATGGTAATTGTTCAAGGTCCACTTATGAGTGAGAACACGTGGTACTCAGTTTCTGTGAAAGATCACTCAGTATTATAGACTCTAACTCCATTCAGTTTGCTGTGAAGTTCATGATTATGTTCTTCTTTAGGACTGTGTAATATTCTATCATGTATATGGACCACATTTTTTTTTAAAATCCAGTCCTCTTTTGATGGACAGCACGGTTGGTTCCGTGTTCTTGTTACTGTGAATAATGCTGCGATAAACATACATGTGCAGATATCTTTTTTATAGAGTGATTTGAGTTCTTTTGGGTATATTCCCAGTAGGGGATTGTGGGGTCATACAGAAGGTCAATTTTTAGATCTTTTAGAAACAGCCATACTGTTTTCTACAGAGGTTGTACTAGTTTACACTCCTACCAACAGTATAGAAACATTCCCTTTTCTCTGTATCCTCTCCAACATCTGTTGTTTTTTGAGTTATTGATAATAGTCATCCTGACTGGAGTTAGGTGGTATCTCAGTGTAGTTTTAATTTGCATTAAATAATCTCTTAAAGAAAGAAACTTGAAGTATCAATATGCTGTTTCTTGCTTTTTAATAGTAGTTTGGGCTTTGAAACACTTTTGTAAAATTTTTTTTCACAATTTCAGATGATTTTATATCTTAAAGCATATTGCTGGTCATAAATATTTTCATAGAGATCATCTATGTTCACTGTTGTGCATATGTAATAGACATTAAAACTGAGTGACATTACAATAATACCTATTAATATGTTTAATATAAAAAACTTGCTTTCTCCATATGATCAGAGAGTGCATATATTCCGTGGTTATAAATGAATTAAACACTTTTTACATCTTTTATACTATTTTGATAACTTTGTGTGTTCAGATCCATATGTAGAATTTTCCCACATTATCAGGAATCAATTTAATTAGATACTGATAAAAATATATGCACACATCATCAGGACTCAGTGTCTAAGAAGTTGATTGAAATCAATTTGAAGATTAATTTCAAATCCTTAGTCCCATTCTTTTTTGAAAGCAAAATTTTAATCTGTTATAATATGCATTGCTTTTTCAAACAACAACTTCTTCCACTTGGGCAGGAAACAGTCCACTTACTGAAGGGCGGTATACTATTGAATGACTCAGGATCAAGTCTGGAATACTTGCTTTCTAAAAAAGTTGTACTTTTGAGCATTTTATTTTTCATATCCTTTAGCTGAAATGAGATATTTAAGATTTCAAAGACCCAAGTAGTCCACAGAATATGCTTTGGGGTAGATATGTGAAAAGGTTGAGCTCTTTTAAAAGAAAGGTGTTTTTATTGTTTTGTCTTTAGATGGGGAAAGAAGAACAGGACAGAGACAGAGTGAGGTTGAAGTTCAAAAAAATCAACAAACAATAGTTGTGTGTATATTTTTTAAATGTGTCATAAATACTATGTTTTAGCTGTCAGACTTGTTAAAACGGAAAACATTTCCAGAATTTGATAATCTGCTCTAAGTGCCAAGATATGTCCTAACTCTAGTTGGTCTTTAGATACATTTTTATTATCATATCTATATGTTAATGTAGTTATTTATATCGTGCATATTTGTAACATGGACATATTGTATAGTGATGGGGATTGAGTTTTAGATGGCCCATTCTCAATACAGTGAACATTGTGCCCAATAAGTAATTTCTGAAACCTAATGTCTTCTCCTCACCTCCCCACCTGTTGATGTTCCCAGTGTCAATTATTTCCATCTTTGTGGCCATTAAGCTCCCACATGTGAAAACATGTGGTGTTTGGTTTTCCATTTCTGAAGCAGTTCTCTTAAGATGATAATCTTCAACTCCATCCATATTGCTGCAAAGGACATGATTTCATTTTGATGGCTGTGTAGTCTTTCATGGAATATATGTAACAGAATTTCACTACCCAACCAATTGTTGGTGGGCTTAGGTTGGCGCTATGATTTTGCTATTGCAAATAGTGCTGCAAAGCACATTAAGTATAGGCGTTTTTAATATATTGATTTATTTTCTTTTTGTAGATACCTAGTGGTATGAGTTCTGGGTCAAATGACAATTCAATTTTTAGTTATTTGAGAAGTCTCCATACTGCTTTCCATAAAGGTTTAACTAGTATATAACACCACCAACAGTGAATGAACATTCTCCTTTCTCCACAGTCACACCAACATCTGTTGTTCTTTGACTTTCTAATAATAGCCATGCTGACTGGTGTGAGATGATATCTCATCATGGTTTTACTTTGCATTTCTCTGATGATTAGTGATGTTGAACATTTTTAATACTATGTTTGTTGGCTACTTGTGTGTCTTCTTTCAAGAAGTGTCTATTTATGTCCTTTACCCACTTTTTGATAGGGTTATTTATTTATTTTGTATCGAGTTGTTTGAATTCCTTATGGATTTCATATGTTAGTCCTTTGTCTGAGACATAATTTGTAAACATTTGCTCCCATTCAGTACGTTTTCTGTTCAGTCTGTTGAATACTTCTTTTGCTGTGCAGAAGCATTTTAGTTTAATTAAGTCCCATGTGTCTATTTTTGTTTTGTTGCAATTACTTTTGAGGTTTTTATCATATACTCTTTGCTTAAGCCAATGTCCAGAAGAATGTTTTCTTCTAAAATTTTTGTATTTTCAGGTCTTACATTTAGGTTTTTAATCCATCTTTAGTTCATGTTTGTATATGATGAGAGCTAGCAGTCCAGTTTCTGTATTTTGCATATGACTAGTCAATTTTTCCAGCACCATTTATTGAATATGATGTCCTTTCCCTATTGTTTATTTTTGTCAAATTTGTTGAAGATCAATTGGTTGTAGAGATGTAGTTTTATTTTTACATTCTCTATTCTGTTCCATTGATCTGTTTATTCTTGTACCAGAAATAAAAAGAATCCAAATAAGCAAGGAGGAAGTCAAATTATCCTAGTACTTGGATGACATGAATGCGCACCTAGAAAATTACAAAGACTTTTCCAAGAAGCTTCCAGACATGATAAACGGCATCAGTAAAATCTCAGGATGCACAAGATTAATGTACAAAAATCTGTAGGATTCCTATATGTCAACAATGCACAAACAGAGAACGAAATCAAGAGCTCAATTCCGTCTCACTAACCACACACACACAAAGAATACCAAGGAATACACCTAACTAAGGAGGTGAAAGATCTCTACAAGGAGAACTACAAAACACTGATGATAGAAATTGTAGGTGACAGAAATGAAAGAATATCCCATGCTCATGGAATGGAAGAATCAATATTGCTAAAATGACAGTACTGGCCAAAGCAATATACTGATTCAATTCAATCCCTATCAAAATTCTAACTTCATTCTTCACAGAAGCAGAAAAAAAATCTTAAAGTTTATATGTAACCAAAAAAGAACCCGAATAGTCAAAGTAATTCTAAGCTAAAAGAATAATTGTGGAGGTATTACACTGCCTGACTTCAAATTATACTATGAGGCTATAGTCACGTAAATAGCATGGTACTGATACAAGAATCTTTGCTATATTTTTTTAGGGCCTCACAGACAAGAATCCACAAAATATAAATGTATTGACACAGGGAAGGACCAAAGTTATTTGAAATAAATAAATTAAAGAACCAACATGGATGTGGGTTTATAATAGGAAAACTAGATGTCTCTGAACAATATCAAATAAGTTTATACCAGGCTGGGCTTGGTGGCTTAGCCTGTAATCCCGTGCTATGGGAGGCCGAGCTGAGTGAATTGCCTGAGCCCACGGGTTCGAGATCTGCCTGGGCAACTTAGCGAGACCTCATCTCTACAATAAATCAAAAAAATTAGCCGGGCATGGTAGCACATGCTTGTAGTTCCAGCTACTTGGAAGGCTGAGATGGAAGGATCACCGGAGCCCAGCAGGTCGAAGTTGCAGTGGCCAGGAGCAGCCACTGCACTCCAGTCTGGGCAACTGAGTGAGACTCCAACTCAAAAAATAAAAAAAAAAATTAAATAAATAAACAAAAAGTTTGTACCAATAGCAAAGTGAGTTTTAATTTTCCTTCATTTAAGTTCATTTATTGGTAAGTCATCTCTTAAGTTCTTTTTAAACATATAATATACTTACATTTATCCATCTATCCCCATTGAAATACCTACTAGTTTGTTCCAAATATTGTCCTAAGTCATTGCAATACTTTGGTTTAAAACTACTAAATTTGATGTCTCAAATTGCAAAAGTGTGCTTCACAGTAAAATCCAAAAGGAAATAAATTTATGGAAAACTATGACTATCATATAGCATCTGTAATAGCAGAATTATACTGAAACCAATTTTTTTTTTTTTTTTAGTTGGAATCCCACTCTGTCACCCAGACTGGAGCACAGTGGCTGCTTCCGGCCACCTCAGCTTTGACCTGCTGGGCTCCGGTGGTCCTTCCACCTCAGCCTTCCCAGTAGCTGGAACTACAGGTGCGCACTCCCACACCCGGCTAATTTTTTATTTATTGTAGAGATGAGGTCTCACCAAGTTGCCCAGGTGGGTCTCGAACCTGCGGGCTCAGGCAATCCACCCATCTCAGCCTCCCAAAGGTACGGGATTACAGGCTGAGCCACTGAGCCCAGTTGGAAACAAATTTTTAACTTTACCAAGAAGCAGCCCACCAGATACAGAGCTGCAAAATGTGCACTTATATTATAAGTATCATGATCTGTCAACCACTGAAATGCCCTTGAAAGCCCACAACATCATCAAATCATTCAAGCACTACCAGATTTCTGTCTAGAACATAAAATATTTAAAGAAAGATACTAGAAGATCATGAGAAGTTGCGGTGTAGTATGTAAGACTATTGGGGCAGATCTTAGATTTATAGCACCACAATTATTTGTATGAGGATAAACTAGACAAATTGATCTAAGCAAGTATCAATGAAATAGGAACTAAGCGCTTAATTCACAGACACCAACACCAAAAGTACAAGTTATAAAAAGGAGAGGTTTATTAGCCAAGAGTTGGCCGGTGACCACTTGAGTGCTGGACATGCAAGTCCCACAACAAGGGCCCCCATTTGTTGTAGGGGCTTGCTTAAATGGGGCAAAACCACATTGGGACTTTCCAAGTGGGCCAAATGGCAACATCCTGGGGGCCTAGGTACTTTTCAAGCAATGCTAACGGGGTTCACAGAAGTGAAAAAAAAAACTGTTAAACAGTTTAACCTAGCCAGCAAGAGCTGTTGCCAGTTTCCAGGAAGGGAACTTTGAACTGTGCATAAGCTCTTCATACAGGAGATTATATTGAGTTCTGGGGACCATTAATTTTACTGATGACAACTCTTTTTAACATAACCAAGGATGTTTATGTATGGGTCTCGGTTTTTCCAAGGAGCAATAGTTTCTCACCCCCATGCAGCACAGTGGTATTGTCCTGTTTGTGGCAACGGTCCCAATGCTGGGCAAGCATAAAAACCAACAGATTTAAGTCCTTTTTTATAAGCTAAGGTGCCACATTCGTCAGTGTGTGTGCCCCAGAGGGTTAGACCTGGCCATAATTTACAAAGATTAAAATTAAAGACAGGCTGCCTGCTTCCTCTGTAGGTGGCAATTACGGTACCAGTGATGGTATTTCTCAGTTCCCAGTAATAGTTCCCTGGAGTACAGGGATTACATGGGTTAGACCAATAGGCCTCAAGGTGGGGAACGTATGCAAGGAATATGATTAAGATACCAGGGTCACAAAAGTCTTATGGATCTTCTCCAGGAGCTGGTTTGATGACTTTCCATGTCTCTGGGGGTGCGGTGGTCGCTGCCTCTACTTGGAATGATGAATCCAGGGGCGGACACCACTGACTTTGGCAGCAGTAGGAGTAGTAAGGATTACTATGTGTGATCCTTTCCACCTTGGGGTGAGAGCCTCAACTTTGTACCATTTTATCCAGACTTGGTCACTGGGCTGGAATGGGTGTGGATGTTCCGGAAGGCTGCCTGCACGGTCTCAGTGACAGCTTGCTGAACTCTTTGAAGAGCCTGCAGTGACTGAAGCAAATTATGGTTAGACAGTTCTAATGCTTTTTCCAGTCCAATTTTTGGAAATAACGGCGGGGGTCATCCAAACAGAATTTCGAAGGGGGTTAGACCCTTGATGTAGGGGGTACACCTGCCCTTAAAAGGGCATAGGGAAGGAGTGTTACCCAACCTTTGCAGTCTCCAGGGTTAATTTGGTCAATGTTTCTTTAAACATCCGATTCATTCTTTCTACCTGTCCTGAATGCTGGGGATAATAAGCACAATGTAAGTTCCAATTTATCCCCAAGGTTTTTGCAATATCTTCAGTAAGTTTAGAAATAAATGCTGGGCCATTATCTGAGCCTATTGAGATAGGTAGATCATATCTTGGTATGATGTCATTTAAGAGTTTTTTTACTGTTACAGAAGCAGTTTCAGTTTTTGTAGGATATGCCTCGACCCATCCTGAGAAGGTGTCTACCAAGACCAATCGGTATTTATATCCATATTGCCCAGGTTTGACTTCTGTAAAGTCTATTTCCCAATGTCTCCCAGGGGTTAGTCCCCTATCTCGGACCCCTTGTGTGGATACACTGACCTTACCATTATTAGTCTGCTGGCATGACACACAGCCTTGAATGAGCTCCTGGGTGAGTGGTCCAGATGAGAGAGATAGAATTCTTTCCTCACAAGTTCGGTTAGTTTTGTTCTTCCCAAATGAGTACCTTAGTGGAGCTGCCTTAGGATTTGTTGTCCCAGGACTCGAGAGAGGAAGGTTCTGCCATCCTGAAGTTGCTGTTTGAGGTTGTCTGCAATTTTTGTGCAGTGAGGAGGTCCTCTTCTGTATATTTTGGTGGCTCACATAGAACTGGAGGAGGCAGTGCCAGCAGGAAGGTGGTTCTGCAGTAAGCACCTTCTCTGGATGCTTGATCTGCTTTTCTATTTCCTATTGCCTCTTTTGAGTTTCCTTTTTGGTGGCCTGGGCAATGAATGATGGTGACTTGTTTGGGGGCCCATATTGCTGCCAGGAGGTCTAAGACCTCTGCTTTTTTAAATAGTTTTCCCCTCTGTGGTGAGCAATCCTCGCTCCCTATAAGTTGTCCCATGAATGTGTACAGTTGCAAATGCATACCTGCTTTCAGTATATATGCTGACAACTTTTCTTCACCTGCTTTTAGGGCCTTGGTTCAGGCAATCAGGTCTGCTTTTGGGGCCAATGTTCCCTGCGGAAGAGGCTCAGCCCAAATAGTTCTCTATACAGTGACCACCACTGCCCCTGCATACCTTACCCCATTCTGAGTGAAACTGCTGCTATCCAAGAAAAGCATTAGGTTGGGGTTTGTTCTCAGGACATCAGTTAGGTCCCAGCGCAGCTTCTGGAACTCAGTTGTTTCATAACAACAATGCAGCAGCCCTGTGGGACTTTCTTCCAGTAGCAAAATTGTGGGGTTTAAGCTTGGAGTATGCTGGAACTTGATGCAGGGTTGATCTAAAAGCAGCGCTTGATAATGGGTTATTCGGGTGGTTGACATCCATTTGTCAGGGGCCCCTTGGAGTAAAGACTAACATGGCAATGGCTGCTATAACCTGCAAGCAGGGTGGCCAGCCCGAGGCTACCAGGTCTAGTTTTTTTGACAGGTAAGTGACCGGCCTGTTCCATGGGCCCAGCTTTTGGGTTAGGACCCCCCCGGATGATGCCTTGTCTTTCATTCGCATAAAGGTGAAAAGGTTTTTCAATATCCAGCAAGGCCAGGGCTGTAGCTGAGACCGGGGCATTTTTAAGGGCTTGGAAAGCTTTGTCCCCCTCCAGTGTCCATTTAAAATTAGCCCCTGGCCCCTTGGTTATTTCATAGAGGGGTTTTGTGAATTCAGCAAACTTAGGGATCCATAGTCGGCAGTATCCTACAGCTCCCAAGAATTCCCAGACCTGCCTTTTGCTTCCTGGGGCCAGGATGCCTGCTATAGCCCAAATGCACTGGGCAGTCAGGGATCTTTTACCTCCTTCGAGGTCATACCCAAGGTATGTGGCTATAGTTACACAGAACTGAGCCTTTTTTGCTGACACCTGATACCTCAGAGTCTGAAGTTCTTTAAGCAGGTGCCTGGTGGCACACAGGCACTCACCTTCTGATGTAGCTGTGATTAGCAGTTCATCTGCATACTGTAGCAGAGTCACATCAGGGTGCTGTTGCTGGAAAGTTCAGAGTTCTTGGCAGAGAGCTTCATTGAACAGCATGGGGGAGTTTTTAAATCCTTGTGGGAGTCATGTCCAGGTTAACTGGCCATTTTCCCCTTTTTCCGGATCTGCCCACTCAAAGACAAACAAGTGTTGGCTCTGCTTAGCCAATGGGATGCTGAAGAAGGCATCCTTAAGTTCCAGGACTGTGTATACCTGCCTCTCTGGACTATCTTGGTTAAGACCTTCTGGACTATCGTGGTTAATTCTGATGAACTTTTCCCTTCAAATCCTTCAATTTTCTGCAATTTCTTTCTTATATCAGGGGCCGACTGGGAGACAAAGGTTATAACTAAAGCCCTCCAACTTTCTGGAGCCTCTGGGTCTATGGCAGTATACGTCCGATAGGCCTCCATAAGGCATTCCAGAAAAGCCATGGGAGATTCCTGTGGGCCCTGAGTTACCTCACTTACTTTAGACAAATTTGTGGGCCGCCTGGTAGCGGCCCAGAGACCCCTATTAAAGTCCAGCAATAGGTGATGAATACCATGATTGGTATTCAGGTTCCAATTAGGCCTCTCAGAGGGGAAAGACACGGTCCACACAGTCCTCCTCGGCTGGTCTGCCAGCCGGTTCCAGGAACAATTTCCTTGCCTCCTGATGGATTCGTTCTCTTTCCTCCACAGTAAAAAGGGCTTGGTGGATCTGTTGGCAGTCATCCCAAGTGGGCTGGTGGGTGAAGAAAATAGTTTCCAAAAGGCCTATGAGGCTCTGAGGTTTTTCAGAGAATGCCAGATTTTGGTGCTTCCAATTGTAAAGATCACTAGTAGAGAAAGGGACATAAACCATAAAGGGCTGGCCTCCCAAACCTCCCGCATCTAGTCCCAGGGCCTGGAATTGGCAGTCATTTCTTCAAAATGGCAACATCAATGGAGATAATGCCTTTATCTCCCAATTTCTGGAGATGGTAGGCTACCCTGTTCCAAATTACACACATACCTTCTATCATAAAGGGATGAGCAGTTTGTTTTTCCTCCAGATAAAGTCAACTAGCTAACACAGATGATTACTGAAATAACCAGGTAAATTTAGGATGAACTGGGAACAATGGTGCTATCAAGTCCTCTTACTTGTAGATTAGTTACAATTTGCCTTTAAAACATGAATATTTTTGGCTGTATACCATGCTGAGATTTATTTCTGTCTTTAAACTCGGTTAGTGGATTACCTGTGATGCTCATTACCTTCTGGTTTAATACTTGTTCAATAATGAAACTGTTTTTTTGTTTGTTTTTTTGTCATTGTGGGTTTTGTGGAGAGATTTTTCAAGGTTGGGAAGTATTTTATTTTTAATCAAATTTCCAAGGCAAAACACTTGAACTCTTGTCCTAGAGGTATATGTTATTCATTTTTTCCTCTTGATAATTGAATTATTTTCTCTTCAAAACAGAAAATTTTATTATTACCTTAGGGTTTTTTTTTTTTTTCCAAAAATGATAAAGTCTGGTTTTCTAAAGTATATAAATAAAAAGTTCATAATGATTTCCTTTTAATTTTAAAGAAACTAAAACACCCTTTTTATGCCTTAAACACTGCAGTGGGTTTAGGAAAGCATCTCTATTATTAATACCTGAAGATGTTTTAAATTTAACAGAAATATCAGTGATTTGTATTTCTTGTCAGAAGCTCTGACTTCAGTGAGGGACAGCTTTGTAAGTAGGTTTGTAGGAAGTTGACAGCTGACTCAAGCAAAAGAACACTAGATACAGTGGGTTCAGAATGATTGAATTATTGAATTAAAGGAAATTTAAGAATATTCTTGAATTCTTATAAATTCAAAGAGGACATTTGAAGCAATAATTCACAATATTTTTATATTAATGGTTATTGACAATTATTTGGTTTTATTGACTCTCTTAATTTAAACTTTATAGCATTTTAGTGGGAAAGTATTTTGAAGTTAGGTTATGTTTCAACATAAACACACACATGTCTTATCCTTGAAATACTAGAAAACAAAACATCCAAATGAGGACTTGTAGAATAATAAACACATTTACATTTAAAATTAAATACCAGTTAACCAATTAGCATATAATCAGGTAAGAACATGTGTTAAAGAGGGCAAATTCAGAAAGTTCATCTTCTTTGAAGAATATTAGCAGCTTTGTTTTATTTTGCTTTATTGTTTGGAATTTAGTCAGCCAATTAACAAATCCTATAGTGTCAAGAAATGGCTCGACCTCCACAAGTCTATACTCTGTAGTCAGCTACAGAAACATCAAGTCACATGATATGCTTTATTGCTAAATATTAACTAATGTTAACTTTATATTTTATTTTTATTTATTTATTCATTTATTTTATTTTTATTTTTTTATCAATATTTTTAATTATGATGTTGTGGGGTACAGTTAAGGGTTAGGTATACAAATATGCTTCGTTCAGACGCCCTGTTGATAAGAGGTGTTTCCCCATCCCCAGACAGATATTTGCTACCGTTAATCCCATATCCCTCCCCCCCCATAGTTTCCCACTACTGTCAGACATTTTCTTATAGTATTACATTGGATGTTCAAGGTCTATTATATGAGTGAGAACATGTGATACTCGGATCTTTGTTTCTGTGAGAGGTCACTCAGTATTATAGACTCTAGCTCCATCCAGGTTGCTGTGAAATTCATTATTTTGTACTTTTTTATGGCTGTGTAGTATTCCATCATGTATATGTACCACATTTTTTTAATCCAGTCCTCTTTTGATAGGCAGCATGGTTGCTTCCAGGTTCTTGCTATTGTGAACAATGCTGCGATAAACATACGTGTGCAGGTATCTTTTTTATAGAGTGATTTGAGTTCTTCAGGATATATTCCCAGTAGGGGGATTGCAGGGTCATATGGGAGGTTGATATTTAGAGCTTTTAGGAATCACCACACTGCTTTCCACAGAGGTTGGACTAGTTTACACTCCCACCAACAGTGTAGAAGTGTTCCCTTTTCACCACACCCTCTCCAGCAGCTGTTATTTTTTGAGTTGTTGATAATTGCCGAACTGACTGGAGTTAGGTAGTATCTCAGTGTGGTTTTGATTTGCATCTCCCTGATGATTAGTGAGGTTGAACATTTCTTCATGTGTCTGTTGGCTGCTTGGATGTCTTCCTTTGTGAAATGTCTGTTCATATCTTTTGCCCATTTTATAATGGGGTTGATTGTTTTTTTTCTTTTCAGCATGTTTGAGTACCTTATAGATCCAAATGTCAAGCCTTTGTCAGACCTGGTGTTGGCAAATACTTTTTCCCAGTCTGTAGGCTGTCTCCCTGCTCTCTTGATGGTTTCTTTGGCTTTGCCGAAGCTTGTCAGTTTAATAAGGTACCACTTGTCTATCTTCTCTCTTATGACCTGTGTTTTGTTCAGGAATTGGATGCCAGTTCCAATTTCCATGAGGGTATGTCCTTCATTTTCTAAGGTTCTTATGGTTTGAGGTTTTACATTTAGGTCTCTGATCCATTTGGAGTTAACCTTTGTGCATGGGGATAGATAGGGGTCTTGTTTCAATCTTCTGCATGTGGTCAGCCAATTTTCCCAGTACCATTTACTGAATAGGTTCTCCTCTCCCCAGTGGTAGGTGGCAGAGGCTTTGTTGAAGATGAGTTGGTTGAGAAATTGAGGTTTTGCTTCTGTAATCTCAATTCTATTCCATTAATCTATATGCCTGTTCCTATACCAATACCAAGCTGTTTTGATGATTGTAGCTTTATAGTAAAGTTTGAAGTCTGGTAATGTGATACCAACTGCTTTGTTTTTTTTGCTAAGGATTGTTCTGGCTATTCTTGGACGTTTG
This sequence comes from Cephalopachus bancanus, assembly GCA_027257055.1. NCBI lineage: Eukaryota > Metazoa > Chordata > Mammalia > Primates > Tarsiidae > Cephalopachus > Cephalopachus bancanus. Next base: position 2,619,583 of record JAPVLO010000220.1, on the reverse strand, counting down.
TGTTTCCATATGAATTCCTGTGTTGTTTTTTCTAGGTCTGAGAAGAATGTTGCTGGTAATTTGATGGGTATTGCATTGAATTTGTAGATTGCCTTAGGTAAGATGGACATCTTTACAATGTTGATTCTTCCAATCCATGAGAATGGGATATTTTTCCACTTGTTTGAGTCATCTTTGATTTCTTTGAGAAGTGTTTTGTAGTTTTCATTGTAAAGGTATTTCACATCTCTGGTTAGAAAGATGCCAAGGTATTTCATTTTTTTGTGGCTATTGTGAATGAAATTGTGTTTTTTATTGGGGTTTCTGTTTGTTTATTATTGGTGTAGAGAAATGCGATTGTCAGCTGGCCTCAGTGGCTCAGCTTGTAATCCTGTGCCTTTGGGAGGCTGAGGTGAGTGGATTGCCTGAGCCCACGGGTTCGAGACCCGCCTGGGCAGTGAAACCTGATCTCTACAATAAATCATAAAATCAGCCAGCCATGGTAGTATGCACCTGTAATTCCAGCTACTCAGAAAGCTGAGGCAGAAGGATTGCCGGAGCCTAGCAGGTCGAGGCTGTGGTGGCCGGGAGCAGGCACTGCACTCCAGTCTGGGCGACAGAGTGAGGCTCCAAATCAAAAAAAAAAAAAAAGAAAGAAATGCAATTGTCTTTTGCACATGTATTTTGTATCCTGAGACTTTGCCAAAGGCCTTTATAAGTGTAAGGAGGTTTTTGATGGGTTTTCAAGGTACACAATCATATCATCTGCAAAGAGAGAAAACTTGACTTCCTCTTTTCCTATTTGGATACCCCTGATTGCCTTCTCTTCACTGATTGCTCGAGCCAGGACTTCCAATACTATGTTAAACAGGAGAGGTGAGAGTGGGCATCCTTGTCTTATTCCAGTTTTCAGGGGAAATTGTTCCAATTTTTGTCCATTTAGGAGTATGCTGGCTGTGGGTTTCTCATAGATGGCTTTTACTATTTTGAGGTATGCTCCCCATATGCCTAGATGTTCGAGGGTTTTTATCAAGAAGGGGTGCTGGATTTTATCAAAAGCTTTTTCTGCATATAATGATATAATCATGTGGTTTTTGTTTTGAGATCTGTTAATGTATTTATAACATTTATGGTTTTATGAATGTTGAACCAGCCTTGCATCCCAGGAATGAAGCCTACTTAGTCATGATGGATGATTTTTGAGATTTATTGCTGAATCCGGTTTGCTAGGATCTTGTTGAGAATTTTAGCACCTATCTTCATCAAAGATATTGGCCTGTAGTTCTGTTTCTCTTTTCGATCTTTGTTGGGAGCCAGCCTTGGAGGTCCACCTGATTGACAGGGTCCAGGTGGGCTGAAGACCCTGGGCCGCAGGGCGAGCCCAGGAAGCTGAGGCCCTTCTGTCCTTCACCTTTGCTGTTTGATACCGCCGAAGAATTCTGTGCAGTCGTGGAAGAAGAAAATGGCATGTTTATGTGAAGTGCTCACAGTTAACCTGGAAACATCATGGTTTATTTTTCCATTTTTCCCACTATGCACTTGGCCTTTTCTAACATATGCAAGGGTTAAACTCTGAAGCACATCAAGAATGCTTTATTTCACTTGGTTATAAGTTACTAGACATTGCTTAAGTAATAAATGATATGAGTATATCCACTCCTTATTTGATTTAGAACTATGCAGTTTAGTGTTTAGACATAAGGATTTTTAGAAGCACAAGTTTATAATAGGTTCATTATGAATTCATTATAAGTTCTAACACTTATCTAGGAGTTATGTAGGTGACTTATAACACTGTTTTCACTGACTTAGGATAAAGATTAATCTTAAGGTTTTTACTTAATTCTATAGTTTAAACCCTAAGTTAACATTTATAGAGTAGGTTTTCACTGAACTCATAATAATATAATCAGACACTTTTTATGACAGATCAGCTAAAACAGAAAGTAACCTTGAGGGGCCTGGGAAACATTACTAAAAGCTTCTTTTTGAGTTCTCTTTAGAAACAAGCACTGCAAGATAAGAGAAAAGTAACAAGGCCATCTGGACAAGGGAGGCGATCACAGGACTCTGAAGAACACAAGAGCCTAAGATGAGAATATTCCTGACACATAAAGAAATATACACTTAAAGAAACTTTCTTGAAACATTTGTAATTTGGGACATTGGACTGAGAGTGACATTTTTGGCTTTATGAATAGGACTTGTCTAATGCCTATGAGATTCCTGGCTTATTTGCTACTAAAGCCACTGGGAATCTTGGTTTGTTTGCTACTAAGACCACTAGCTGGTAATTTTTAAAGATATGTATATGAAAGAATTTTCTTTGTTTTGCCCCTTCACAAATGGTATAAAAGCTCTGTATTAACTGGCATTAAATTGTCATCTGTTCAAGAAGCAGGTGTCCAGTATATGATCGTCGTCGTCGCCTATCTGTCTCTCCTTCAACATATCTCATGACCCTTGTGGGGCGGGACCCCACAGATCTTCACCTGGCTTGGGTATCAATGTGATGCTGGCTTCGTGAAATGATTTGGGGAGAGTTTCATCTTTTTCAATCACCTGGAATACCTTCAGTAGGATTTCATAAAAATGATTTGGGGAGAGTTCTATCTTTTTCAATCACTTGGAATACCTACAGGAGGATGAGCTCCTCCTTAAATGTCTTGTAGAATTCTTCTGGAAAGCCATCTGGACCAGGGGTTTTTTTTGTAGGTAGTTTTCTTATTATGTAGTCGATTTCCTTGATTGTTATTGGTTTATTTAGGGTCTCAATTTCTTCTTGTTCCAACTTAGGTAGGTTGTGTGATGTCAGAAATTCCTCCATTTTCTTAAGGTTTTCAAGTTTGTTTCCATACAAGTGTACCTAGTAGTCTGTAATGATCTTTTGTATTTCTTCAGGGTCAGATGTGACTTCATATTTTGTGTTTCTGATGTGCATATATATTTTTTTCTCTCTCGTTTTTTTCTTGGTCATTCTAGTTAGTGGACCATCTATCTTGTTTACTTTTTTGAAGAACCAGCTTTTTGTTTCATTGCCTTATGTATTATCTTTTGTCTTCTATGTCCTGGATTTGGGCTTTTATATTGGTGGCCTGAATTCTTTTGCTGAAATTAGGATTTTTGTGGTCTTGCTTTTCCAGCTTCCTTAGGTGGCTTGTTAGGCTGTTAATTTGTGTTCCTTCCATTTTCTTCAAGTGTGTTTGTAGGGATATAAATTCCCCTCTTACAGCTTTTAAAGCTTCCCAGAGATTTTGGTAAGATATTTCTTCATTTTCATCTGTTTCCAGGTATCTTTTGATCTCTGTTTTGATTTCATCATTGACCCAGGAGTCGTTTAGCATCATGCTTTTTAGTGTCCATGTGTTTGTGAGTTTTGGGGGGACCTTGTTGGTGTCAGTGTTTATTTTTATTCCACTGTGGTCCGAGAAGGTGCATGGTAAAATTTTGGTCCTTTTACCTTTGCTTATGCTTGATTTATGGCCAATTATATGGTCTATCTTAGAATACATTCCATGTGGTGATGAGTAGAATGTGTATTCTGTGGTCTTTGGATGGAGTGTTCTGTAGGCATTAATTAAGTTCATTTGGTCCCAAGTCACATTGAAGTTGCAGATCTACTTGCAGAATTTTTGTCCTGATAATCTGTCCTAGGTTGTGAGTGGCGTATTAAAGTCCCCAGTTATGATGGTGTTAGAGTCAATATCTTTCTTTAGTTTTCCTAGAAGTTGCTTTATGAAAGTTGGCACACCTATGTTGGGTGCATAAATGTTTATGATAGATATTTCTTGTTGATGGGGTGAACCTTTTTTCATTATGTAGTGGCCCTCTGTATCTTTTTTAATTTTTGATAGCTTAAATGGTATTTTGTCTGAAATTAGGATCACGACTCCTACTTTCTTTTTTGTTCCATCCGCCTGTAAATTTGTTTCCCATGCTCTTACTTTGAGTCTGTGTATGTCGTTTATAGTGAGATGGGTGTCTTGAAGGCAGTATATTGTTGCCTGGTGATAGTTTATCCATTTTGTCATTCTCTGTCTTTGCAGTGGTGAGTTTAGCCCATTCACATTCAGGCTAATTATTGAAATGTGAGACTTCATCCCTATCATATAGTTCTTATAGAGTTGTTGTTCTTCCACTTGGTTTTTTTTGTGTGTGTTTCTTTGGGTTTTGGGGTTGGTTCATGTATATTTTATTCTTTTCCTTGTATTTTTGTGAAGAACTTTGTTCTTTTTTCTTTCTTTTCTGTTTAGTACTTTCTTAAGTGTTTCATGCAGAGGTGGTTTGGTGGCAGCATAAATTCTTAAGGATTGGATATCTGGGAAAGATTTTAATTCTCCCTCTCTGATGAAGCTTAGCTTGGCCTGGTTGAAATTGTTTATCTTTTAGGACTTTGAAGATAGTACTCCAAGCTCTCTTAGCCTGCAGGGTTTCTGTAGATAAATCTGCTGCTATTCTGATTGGTCTTCCATGGTGGGTGATCTGGCCTTTTTTCTCTCGCTGCCTTTAGGATTTTTTCTTTTATACCTACTTTGTTTAGGCAAATTATTATGTGTCTAGGAGTTGGTCTTCTCAACTTCTTTTCTTGCAAGGGTTCTCTGAACCTCTTGTGTTTGAATTTTTGCATCACTGATTAGATGAGGGAAGTTTTCTTGAATGATCTCATGTAAAGTTTGTTCCAGTGTGGTCTCTGTCTCTCTTTCTGCCTCAGGAATGCCAATTACTCTTAGGTTCAGTCTCTTGAAGTAATTGCTCATCTTTTGAAGGTTTTGTTCTGTCTTTTTGAGCTTATGTTCTGTGTTTTTAAGAGTTTGGGTTAGTTCTATAGTTTGGTCCTCAAACTCTGAGATTCTTTCTTCTGCTTGGGTAATTCTGCTTTCCATGCTTATCAGTTTGTTATATATTTCATTCACAGTATTCTTTATTACTGTTATCTCAGATATCAGCTCCTTCCTAGTTTCTTCCTGTGTCTCCTCAATTCTTTTTAATCTCTCCATTAATGTCTTGATATCTAGGTTTGTAGTTTGAGACCCTTCATTCTGGGGGCTCTTTATTGTATGCATTCCAAAGTCAGTTTTCTCAGTGTCTGCCCTCCCAGGGGTCTGGGAGAGACCCATACTCTTCTTTTGGTTTTTCTTTATTTGTGTAGATTTTTCTCTCTTTCCTCCATTCCCTCCTCTTCTTTAATTCTGTTTTTGAGGGAAGGTGAGGTTGTTTTTATTTCTCTTCTGCAATATCCTGCTCTTCCTTGTGAGGGTCTTCTGGCTTTGTTCACTTTTGAGGTTGGAGTGTAGGCTGCAATCTGTACTTTTTGCAATTTTGAGGTTTAATTGAGAGGGAAGCTGTGGTTCTGAATATATATGCTGATTCTAGCATCCACGAACAGGTGTATGAGCACACTGGAACCTATTTCCCTCTGCCTTACAATCTGTCCATTCAGCAGTTTTAGTCTTGGTCCCTAGATTAAGAAGGGGGGTATAAATGAGGAAAATAATGGAAGAAGGGGGAGTCAATAGGAAGTTAGAAAGAGACAAGAGCGAGAGGGAAAACAGACATACATACCAACTATCAGGTAAGAAAGAGACACAAGGCTGGAAAGAAGTGAAGAAAGACATGTAAAGAATACTGGACTACAGTCATAGGCTGAATGATGATAGTTCAGTCAATAATGAACCACATATACAACAGTGGCCCATAAGATTATAATACTTTATATTTACTGTACCTTTCCTATGTTTAGATGTACAACTGCTTCCCATTGTGTTATAATCACCTAAAATATTTGATACAGTAACATGCTTAAGAGCAGGAGTTTATGCCACATAACTTTGATGTGTAGTCAACTATACTATGTAGGTTTGTGTAAGTAAACTTCATGATGTTGACACAATCACAAAATCACCTAAGAACACATTTGTCAGAATTTCCATCATTAAGAGCTGCATGATTGTAGTTCTAATGAAGAAATTGTACTATTGGTAAGGAAATAGTTTTATATCGTATCTTACTGTAACATGTATTTCCTGGAGAAAACAACATTACTTTTTGCTTGATCTTATCTATACAGTGTTTTATGTTTTGTTTCAATTCAAAGAAAATGAGATAATTTAGAAAATAATGTAAGATATGAACATTTGTACAATCTATATTACTGAATAATTTTCTCCTAGAGATGCTTGAAGGAGAATAACTACTGGGAAAGTAACTTCCAATTTTGTATACTGTTGGCCTAACCATTTCTTTCAATACAGATATTGTAAGAAGTTAAACAGGAAACATGAAAAACAAAAGAGAATCTCATTTAATTGCACTGGTACTACAAGTCATAAAGTAAACGGGCAAGAGCTTCATTTCAGTTATGCTTTTTAGTTGTAGCAGAAAAGAAAACCTTATATTGTGTTAGCTTGCCTACAGAATTTCTAGAAAGACAAAATAAACCATGCTGGATGCCTCATTGTTAGTAATGAGGATGGCCCAACAAGCCCATAGGGAAAAACCGCATGAATTAGAAAAATATTTCTCTCCAAACAAACTCAACTCTTTGAACACATAGCTTGGTGAGAACATTTAGTATGATAAATAGTATGGCCTAAAGCCTACACAGTAATGCAGCAACTCTGAAACAATGTGGCCTGGAAAAGTATCCAAGTGGGATCATTTTAGCAGAAATCCCACTAAATCACTGCCTTAAAAAAAAAAGACTCTCTGCTCTAAATTTCCTCAGAGAATCAAATATTTATACTACATTTTCTTATGTAAAGCTTCACTATCACATTTCCCACTTCTGCTTTCCAAGTCTTATATGGATGTATTTGTTTGGCTTAACTGATGTCATAAAGTGAATCCTTGCTGTGAAAGAATCTGGAAATTTTTGTTTGGAAACTCAGCTACAGTAGTAGAGGAACACTAAGGAAAAGGAGTTTGGAGAAACTGCCAAATAAGCTAGTCTACAGAATCTGCCATTAGCTGAGAGTCATCAGTAGTGCAAACCCTGAGACAGGGATATATTTGAAAAGTTCACAATGTATTCTATTATACAAACAACCACAAAAATTGTTTTAAACAGCGATGTTTATTTAAGTTATTTGCCTCTGTGTTTAAACTTAACAATGTAATTGTCATAGTGCTTGCAGAATTTTATATATATCCACTCTTGTGATACATAGTTACTATAACAGTAGTACATTTTTAAGCAAATTATTGGAATACTGCAATTAGCTCATGGTTGTATATACAGTGGTATTAAATTTTATCTTCTCCTTATTCAAAAGTTTCTCTCTTTATTTGAGGTAAAATCATACCTCTAAAAGATTTTGTTTCCTATGTATATAAAGTGATAATTAAGCACTCTTTGAAATACTTAAATGAAATTGAGCACTATAGAGATTATAGCATTGGTACAAGTCAGTGCTTACAAGAGTGGCATACACATAATGCTCTTCTCAACTTATTCTCATTCTTACTTTGTACTCCTGTAAATCCTTAGGAGAACACTTAGGCTACCATCTACTTGTTCTATAATTTTGTTTCTAACATAAATCATTTTAAAAGTCCATAAAATAAATGGAGAAAATTTTAAAATACCTTGAATTTTTGAATTGCTTTAATTAATGTAAGATTTTAACTACCTTAAAAATTATATATGAGTATTCACAGAAATAGAAATAATAAAAAGTTGAAAAATAAAATCTTACTTATTTTTTGTTTTTTATCTCTAAAATCTATCAGAAAATGTTTTTAAAAATATATACATTAGAACTGTATTCTCAATAAAGGACATTTGAATAACAGAATTTTAGTTCTGAATTGCAGTTGTCAATTTCTATAACATAGAAAATGTTGAGTACTGATATCAGAAGGTAATTTAAATAACTAGAGTCCTAAATTTAAAATTCTAAAATGTTGTAAACTACTTGTACAAATTACAAAAATAAAAGTAAAAGTGTACATTAAGTGATGTTTATTTTAATTTTTTAAAATGTATATGCTATTTTTGTATGTTATTATTCATTTCCTAGATGTGTGAAAACTACTAAAGGCCAAAAATAAACATTCAATATTTTTGTAAGATTTTAATTGAAAGATATTGATCTCAGACATGGCTATCATTGAATGTCAAATTGCCCATCATTTTTTAGTTTATTCATGGTACTATTGTAGCTTTTCTTCTTTGACATCCAGTTCAAAGTAATCTGATATGTTCCATGTGAAAATAATAGTCATTAAAATAGTAATTAAAATGTGTTCTTTTGAAACACATTATAGCAAACAAGGTGTCAAGAGTCATATTAATATGAATGTGTTCACAAGTTGAATAATAATATAAAAATACAAATATCATTTGAAAATTATGACCCATTTTCTGACTACCCTAATTGCATTATATTATTATTTTTTAAAATATATAAATGTGTAGGTTTTCTTTAAATAAATATGTGACCCAAAGCAATATTTTGTTTTCATTTTCAACGTTGGTAAACTCTTTGGGCCTCATTTTTTTCTTATGAAATGAAGAATCTAAATTTTCCAAGTCATTAGCACCTGGGAATACAAATGTTGACAGCCTATGCTAAGAGGTATTATTATAGCCTAATAATTAGACAGAGTCCTGAGATTAGCTTGACTCATTGGGACATCCGTATAGGTTCCTCAAAGGTCATCCCAGTCAACCATGAACCATATCTCTCAAATTATCTTTTTATAGTTTATTTTATTAGTTTTTATACTTCTAAATTAGTGAATTTGCTATATTTAAAATTTAGAAAATCAAGAAAAGTTGGAAGATTTATATAGAAGTCACTCATAATTCCAAACAAAAAAAATTATCTTTTGCAGAATTTCTTTCTCATCTTATTTCTACAGATTTTAGTCAAATGTTTACATTTTTCTAACTGTACCTAAGAATAAATGTACATCCAATTTTACAATTAAAAATACTTTTAAAAACACTAAAATGAAGTGTGAATTTTAAATTTGAACTAAAACAAAAACATTTACTTTTCCATTCCACCTGGATATTCACTTATTAGCTTTATTGCCAAAAGTTGCTTTCTTATTTCATACTTAAACTTGTGAAAAACCTAAAGAAGTTTTCTTTGTGGCCACAAGTATTGGAAAACATTTATTTAATTCCTCCAACAAAACGGAATCCAATAATTTTGTGCAATGTGGCTAATATATTGAAATAAAATGGTTTTAAAATGTTTTTGAAATGCATAAAGAAAATTTAAAAGAGATCTATAGAAAAGAGAGAGTAACAGAAGCCTTAGAAAAGTAATTGTCCAGAAAATAAAGCATATAGATCCATAATCATCTGACATTATTTTTACTTACTCCAGCATTTCTAAAATTCTCTTATTAGAGAATTAATTAATGGTAGTATGTAATGGATAGGTAGATATAGTATAATATATCTTACATTGCTCAATTAACTCTATCTTATTCTATAAGCTGATTTTTCTTTTCTATTCTCTTGCCATCAAATATATTGATAAACATTTTCCATAATAGATATCATATATATCTCATAATATATTTAAATATCTCATTTAGCCGGGCTTGGTGGCTCAGCCTGTAATCCTGCGCCTTTGGGAGGCTGAGGTGAGTGGATTGCCTGAGCCCGCGGGTTCAAGACCCGCCTGGGCAGCGAGACCTCATCTCTACAATAAATCAAAAAATCAGCCGGGCATGGTAGTGCATGCCTGTAATTCCAGCTACTCAGAAGGCTGAGGTGGAAGGATGGCCAGAGCCCAGCAGGTTGAGGCTGCGGTGGCCGGGAGTGGCCACTGCACTCCTGTCTGGGTAACAGAGTGAGACTCCAACTCAAAAAAAAAAAATCTCATTTTATTAGACAGTAATTTTATTTCAGTTGATATATACTAAAAAACACTAATATTTATGCATTTTTTGCATTGATGTTATATTCGTAGACTCATTACCAATCAATGTACTGAGCTCATATATAAAGATTTTTATAGATCTTGGCTTCATTGCCAAAATACTATTTAAAAAATCAGCATAGTATGTTTTCATTTCTATTCACAATACATGTGAATATGTTAATCAGACAGTATCATTAGCAGCATTTCTTTCTAAAATTTGATGAATAAATTATATTACTTTTGACTTTTGTTGCTAACATGATTAAGATGTTTGTTTATTTTTATTAATCATTTGGCTTTAGTATCTCAGTTACCTCTTAATTTCCTTGCCTTTAAAAAGTTAACTTGAGAGTGTAATTTTCATTGATTTATTGACTTGTAGCTATCATTAATGTACAAATACAAATACAGATATTCTCATCTTCATTATGTTATATTGTTGATTACTTTTTTACTATATACAAAAGTGTTTAGCAAAATGTTTATAATAGCTAACTGATAACTTTCCATCCCTCCAGATCCTCTAGAGTAGCAGCTAAGATGTATAAGAAAACCTTAAGTATCATAAGGTTATTGATACATGTAATAATAAATATGCAATTAGAAAAGTACTTTAGTGATAAGTACAGTAGTTCCCTCCAATTTATGGGGATGCATTCTGAAGAGTACAGGAAATGACCAGAGGGGCAGCTCCCAGAATGGCACTGAGCATGGTGAGGACACACCAGACAACAAAGGTCCTAGGTCCCGGCTTCTGTGTGCACAATTCCCTGCACATGCAAAATTCAAATCTGCAAGCCTCCAATCTTTAGCCAGCTTTTTTATGCATCCAATAGGACTATAACATGGCATTGGCCCCACCCTGCTCCCATGCTGCTCCTCCAATAAGAACCTAGCACAGCCCATGCTGGCCACTGTCAGGCTAGTAAATATAGCCCTCTCCCTGCATATCTCTCTCTCTCGGTTTCTCTTTCTCTCTCTCTCTCTGTTACTCTCTCCCTCTCTGCAGCTCTCTCCCTGCCTCTCTCCCACTTCCTCTCTCTTTCTTTCTCCACAGACCCTTTCCCTTTTTTCCTTGTAACTGCCGCTTTAATAAATTTCTTGGCCTTAAATGGATGAGGAGTTGTTACTGGTGCCAAACTTCTTTCATTGGTTCCATGAATCAGATCGGGTGCTCTCCCGCCCTTGTGTGGGTCTATCCCCATAGGCGGAATCCCCGACCCAGTGCCGGTGGCCACTCCAGTCCTTCTGGACCTTCCCCACCGTTTTGACAGCGTGACATGCATCCACCAGTGACCATTGGATAGGTGAGTTCCCCAGACATGGAAGCCTGAAACTTGCCCAGGATCCCCAGGGGGAACTGACTGTTGATCATCTGGCAGCCCCTCCAGCCTCAGGGTGAGGGGGAACGCAACCCGCCTTGGCCTTCATGGTCACAGCAGACCCTAAAGGCTTCCTCTTCTCTTTCATCTCTTAAACCTTAAAACTCTCGCAGCTGCTGGGCTGCAGCGGGCCCCAGGGGTCCCATGTCTGCTAGCCTGCAGCAGATCTTGCACAACTCTCTTCCCCCCCAAGGAATCCCATGGTTGTCGGGCTGCAGCAGACCCTGGGGGGTCCCACATCTGCTGGCCCACAGCAGATTCTGAAGGACTCATATATCTGTTGGGTAACAGTGAGCCTCGGAGTCTCCACGTTTGTTGCCCCACAGTAAGCCCTATTTGGCCGGCATGAATCTCAAACAAGCTCCCACCCGCTGCCTGGTCAAGTGCTTTCTGTCTGGTTCAAAAATTCTTGCACTAGGTGCCTTGACCCCCTCGGTTCTCCAGGAGAACACTGGTTGTGCGAAACCCCTGTGATGACAGGCTTTGCCACAGTCACACTTCTTGGACAGCCAACTCTTCAGGGGATGCCCTGTTTAGTCGACCTGTCTCACCATGGGAGGTTCGTCATCCCTGCCAGCCGATTCTGCTCTTAAATGCCTCTTAAACAATCTCACTATCCTTTCTCTGTCCCCTGATATTAAACCCAAATGCCCAATTTGCCTCTGCACACAGGACTGGCCAAACACATCCCTTATACAACCAAAATCAGTGGCCTATATAATTTCTGTGAGCATTCAAAATGGTGGGTAGAGATTCCCTATGTCCAGTCTTTTTCTCTCCTCCATAAACATCCTTGCCTGTGTCTCAATTGTAACCCCTCTAACTTCCACTCTCAACTCATGCTAGCATCTACTGCTTCTCCTACAACTTCTCTTTCTCCTATTATTCCACAAACATGTGAGTCTCCTCCTCTAAGTTCCCCTCCCCCTCACTGCTTGATAACCCCCTGATAGCAGCCCTACCAGCTGCAACAAGTCTTTGTTGTTTCCTTATAATAAATTTCTCTCAAGTTATATCTAAACCAGGACTATATCAACCTTCTTCCCAGATGAAAATAAAGAGATCATATAAATAAATCCTGTTAGCTAACTACAAATATGTGTTAAACAGGCTAACTAGGACAGAATAAAAGAGGTTTTTCAAAGATCAGATAAAAATCCAACAATGTTTCTAAGTCGCCTCTCTAAAACTTTGCAGCAGTTTACTAATATTGATTTAAACTCTGAAGAGGAACAAACTCTTTTGGCTATGTATTTTATCTACCAGTCAGCACTGGGTATTAGGTACAAACTCCAAAAATTAGAAAAGGGCCCACAAACCCCTCAATTAGAGCTATTGGACACAGCCTTTAAAATCTTTAACAACCAAAAGGAGGAAGAAATACAGGACCATCAACATAAGTGGAAAGCACTTCAGCTTTTATCTACCATTTTAACAAAAAAGCCACCACTGATAATCTTCCACCCCAGATGGTCAATAGCAGAAGGGGTACATAGTCCCCTTCCCAGATTTGTTTTGATGCCGTCAAAATGGGCATATGGCCAAAGACTGTCAAGCCCTGCCCACCAGCAAAACACTGTCCCAAATGCAAACAGCATGGACATTGGGTTCATGATTGCCTCATTCACCCAGAAGGAAGAGGGCACATGGCCCAGAGGCTTGCTGCAATTAAGGAACACCAGGCATCTTACACGATCTCAAAAGGGGATCTCTTGGGCTTGCTCCAATCAGATTGACTCACCCCTAACTTGGTAGCCCCAATGTCTTCGGAACAAACCGTTAAACCAACTGAGCCTAGGGTGGAAATATCAGCAGCTGGCAGGGATATATCATTTGTTATTAATATGGGGGCTACATGCTCAGATCTATTTACATTTCCTGGTCCACTCCTTCCTTCACCCCTTTTGGTTGTGGGAGCACAGAGCATTATATCCAGGCCCCTCACTATGCCATTACTTCCATGTGTTCTGGGAGATAAAGTTTTTCAACACTCTTTCCTTGTTATGCCAACGTGTCCAGCTCCATATTGGGAAGGGACATTATGACAAAAATTAAAACTCACACCACTGTACTTTTTGGGTGCCTTTTGTATATCTTTGGATTTCCCTAATAGTTCCATATTGGATCCTATCTAAGCCCTTCCACGACATATAAACTTATTGCTTTGGTTAGAGCTCTGAGGTTAGGAAAAATGTAAATAAAGTTGTTGGTGTAAGGTATGTTTTAAGTAAGAAAGGGTGAAGAAAAGATAAATAATTGTATAAGAAAGAATCTTGTGTGGAACATTTTGTTCTATAATAGAATGACTGGTTAAAGAAAGCATAGAACAAAAATAGAAGGTTTAAGCATGTCAAAGAATGGTATGAGTTTATTGAACATGTTAGGTGAAAGTTAGTGGAAAAAAAGTAAAAGAAATTCTGTAAACACTTGAGGCTACAAAAAATGTTCCATAAATTTACCATTAATATCAATTACACTAATGCTAGGCCAACATGCTACTCGAAGGCCAGAACATGAGCTTCTTAATTAACAATCTCCAAAAAATTTTCTTCTTTAAATAACAGAGGGGAGAAAAAAGAGACAAAATTCAATTAGCCCTCCCCCGTCCCCCACTGTCTTTGCTACAAAAGAGCGAGGTTTTTTCCTTTTCAAAATCGTTGCACTATCATTTTGGCTAAAGAAGTAACTTTTACAATAACTACTGTGATATTTTGTTATAACATGCTTTTAAAAACTTTAGTACAGTCAAAGTCACCCCATTTTCCTGGCTCTCAATAGTCCAACAGGGAGGCACTTGCCTCTTTCTAATTTGCATTTTTGTTTAATAGCCCCATATATCTTTAAATTTCTCCAACAATGCTTAACTAAACTCTCAAATCAAAACCGCAACCTCCTATTACTCAATAGTTATCAACCTGTCCCAATAGAGGAGTCAACACCTTGTCCCTAAACATCACTCAGTTTTTCTTTTAGATATGCTCTCTTCCAGGTTCTCTATTTACCTCCACAGTCTACTCCAAGACAGTTGGTTACTATTGCCCTCGGACCCACTGGAAGACTGGCCAGAACAAGTCACTGTCCTACACTTACAAGGAACCTTCATGGAACTCTCACCTGTGGAAATCTACACCTTCAGTGCCTACCTTTGGGCCCTGCTCTGGCTGGTTCTTCCACCACCTTACCCCCACAACGCCCCCGACCAGCAGGAAGAAGCCAGAAAGAGTAACGACACCCCTCCCCATAAGAACAGAAAAGGTGGAAATGAAGGGTGCAGGAAGCGACCAGATGGGTGGCTCCCAGAATGGCGCTGAGCATGGTGAGGACACACCAGACAACAAAGGCCCTAGGTCCCCGCTTCTGTGTGCACAATTCCCTGTGCAGCAAAGTTCAAACCTGCAAGCCTCCAATCCTTAGCCAGCTTTGTTATGCATCCAATAGGACTATAACACGGCGTCGGCCCCACCCTGCTCCCATGCCGCTCCTCCAATAAGAACGTAGCACAGCCCCTTCCAGTCCCTGTCAGGCTAGTAAATACAGCCCTCTCCCTGCATATCTCTCTCTTGGTCTCTCTTTCTCTCTCTCTCTCTGTCACTCTCTCCCTCTCTTCAGCTCTCTCCCCGTCTCTCTCCCACTTCATCTCTCTTTCTCTCTCCACAGACCCTTTCTCTTTTTCCCTTGTAACCACCACTTTAATAAATCTCTTGGCCTTAAATGGGTGAGGAGTCATTACTGGCACCGAACTTCTTTCACATTCCAAGACTCCTAGTGCCTGAAACCACTGATAGTATCAAACCCTACATATACTTTTTCTTATACATACATACATACATACATACATACCTAAGATTAAGTTTAATTTATAAATTAAGCAAAGTAAGATATTAACAATAATAATCAATAATACAATCGAACAATTAATAATATGCTGGTCACAATTTCACAGAAAGAAGATTGTTCTTTTGAATCTTAGCATTTATATTTTTTGTTTGTTTCCTAATGAAACCAAGAACTTCTTTTTTTTTTTTTTTTGAGTTGAAGTCTCACTCCATCGCCCAGACTGGAGTGCAGTGGCCCTTCCCAGTCACCACAGCCTCGACCTGCTGGACTCTGGGTATCCTTCCGCCTCAGCCTTCCAAGTGACTGGAACTACAGGCACGTGCTACCACACCCGGTTGATTTTTTTTTTTTTTTTTTTGATTCATTGTAGAGATGAGGTCTCACCAAGTTGCCCAGGCGGGTCTCAAACCCGCCGGCTCAGGCAATCCACTCACCTCAGCCTCCCAAAGCGCTGGGATTACAGGCTGAGCCACCGAGCCCAGCTAAGAACTTCTACTATTTCATTTAAAGGAGATTTTGCAGCTTCTCTTTGACATACTCAACTGCCAGCATCACAAATTTTGCTCCCTTTGGTGATTATTAAGTAAATGGAAAGTTACTAGAACACATGCACTATGACATAGTAACAATTTTTCTTTTTTTTTGAGTTGGAGTCTCACTGTGTCACTCAGACTGGAATGCAGTGGCCACTCCCAGCCACAGCAGCCTCGAACTGCTGGGCTCTGACAATCCTTCCACCTCAGCCTTCCAAGCAGCTGAAACTACAGGCATGCGCTACCGTGCCCGGGTAATTTTTGATTTATTGTAGTGATGAGGTCTTATAACCCAAAGAGCTACTAAGTGACTCATGGAAAGGTACCTTAGATAGCATGGATATGCTGGAAAAAGGAATGACTCATCCAGGGCAACATAGTGTGGGCCAGTGCAAGACTTTATCACACTGCTCAGAACACTGTGCAGTTTAAAACTTATGAATTGTTTATTTCTAAAATGTTTAGATTTAATATTGTAGGGTCCAAGCTGATTGTAGGTAACTAAAACTGCAGAAAGTGAAACTATGAATAAGAGTGGATTACTGTAATAGTATATCATGTTGTAACATTTCAGCAATATTCAAGAGTTGAGATTATTTTAAAATTGCAAACTAAATATTTGTATTTTTTGAAGTTTCTTTTATTTTAAAGATGTTGGGTACAATTCAGGGTTAGGTATACAAATGTTCATTATGCATGTGCCCTTGGTGAGGTGTGTGTCCCCCCTCTCCCGGGCAGATTCCCACTACACCCAATCCTGCCCCCACACTCCCCTGGCAGTTTCCCACTACTGCCAATCCTTTTCTTGTACTATTATGATAATTGTTCAAGGTCCACTTATAAGTGAAAACATGTGATGCACAGTTCTTTGTTTCTGTGATAGGTCACTCAGTATTATAGATTCTAAGTCCATCCAGGTTGCTGTGAAGTTAATAATGTTGTCTTTCTTTGTAAATATTCCATTTTGTATATGTACCACATTTTTTTTTATTCAGTCCTCTTTCAATGGGCAGCATGGTTGGTTCCACGTTTTTGCTATTGTGAACAATGCTGCAATAAACATATATGTGCAGGTATCTTTTTCATAGAATGATTTGAGTTCCTCCGGTATATTCCCAGTAGAGGTGTTGTGGGATCGTATGGAAGGTAGATTTTTAGAACTTTTAGAAATCACAAAACTGTTTTCCACAGAGATTGTATTAGTTTACATTCCACCAACAGTGTAATGTAGAAGTGTTGCCTTTTTGCCGCATCCTCTCCAGCATCTGTTGTTTTTAAGTTATTGATGATGCCATCCTGACCGGAATTAGGTGGTATCTCAGTGTGGTTTTAATTTGCATTTCTTTGATGAATAGTGAGACTGAGCATTTTTTCACGTATCTGCTGGCTGCTCGTATATCTTCTTCTGAGGAGTGTCTTCCTGTCTTTTGCCCACTTCGTAATAGGGTTGTTTGTTTTTTTTTTCTTTTCAGCACATTTGAGTTCCTTATAGATCCTGGAGAGGACAATACAGAAATTCATAGCCAAAACAATCCTCAGCAAAAAAACAAAATGTGGGAAGTATCACACTCTCAGACTTTAATTTTTATTATAAAGCTGGTATTCAAAACAGCCTGGAATTGGTACAAGAACAGGCATATAGATGAATGGAACAGAAGAGAAGCAAAACCTCAATTTCTCAACCACCTAGTCTTCCACAAAGCCTTCACCAACAACCACTGGGGAGAGGAGAGCTTAGTAAATGGTGCTGGGAAAACTCGCTAAACACATGCAGAAGATTAAAACAAGACCCCTACCTATCATCATACACACAAAAAAAAACTCTAAATGAATCAAAGACCTAAATGTAAAACCTCAAACTATAAGACACTTAGAAAATGTAGGTGACTCCCTTATGGGAATTGTAACTGGCAACCAATTCCTGATCAAAACCAAAGTGTCCCTGCCATAAGAGATAAGATAAACAAGTGGGACCTCATCAAACTGGCAAGCTTCTTTAAAGTCAAAGATAGTAGGGAGACAGTCCACAGACTGGGAAAAAATATTTGCCAACTGTATATCTGACAAAGGCCTAAAATACTGGTATTTTATATTGAAGAGACCAAAACAAAATGATCTTCATTCTGTCTAAATTTCAGAGTCTTATTTTCCTCTTTGATTTAAAATACTGGTATTTTAGGCCTTTGTCATTTTGTTTTGGTCTCCTAAATCTTAAACTTAGAACTGAAAAATCTAGAAACATCAATAAGAACAGACAAAAATTCACTGACAAAAGATGTTCTCTCTAGCCTGAAGGACTAGGAAGGAGACAGTCTATCAAGATGGAAATTTCAATTTAGTAATTGCTCTAATTTAGCCAAATGCTTTAGGGAAAAATGATAGCTCTACACAATCCACATCAGCAAAGGCAAGTGGGAGCCTAAACTCTCACACTATGAGGTTATAGCAAGACTTCCCAAATTCCCTCAAGTATGGTGTCAGATAAGGTTGAATATGAAGTGAGAATTTCATCTCCACTTACTGGGAATGAGTGCCACATTTTTTATGTTATTGGTGACCACATGGGAAATCTGGACTATCATCCCTTTTAGCATTAATAAGGCACCCCTATCCCTCTACTTAGGTTATATAAGAAAAGGATTGTTGGAGTCAGAACTTTCATCCTCACACAGAATTAACAAAGTCACCCCTATCATGGAGCCCATAGGGATACTAGAACTTTCAGCAGGAACTTCCTGCCTCATAGGAAGAAGAGTCCTTCTACCTTGGATGATAGACATCAAGTAGAGAATTTAGACTACCATCTTCAACTGACAGTCATAGAAGAGTTCCCTATGCCAAATGGTGTTAGGGTAAGAAGTTAAATTAGAAAATTAAATATATTTTCATTATATAATATCCATAATGTTTAAGTTTCAATAAAGTCACTCATTATACCAAGAACCAGAAAGATTTTAAACTCAATGAAAAGAGAGAAAAATAATAAATGCCAATTATTACCTAATAGAAATATTAGAATTATCTGATAAAGATAATTTAAGCCATGTTAAAAATGGTTCAATAAGCAATTGAGAATATACTTGAAACAAATGTAAAAGTTGAAAGTATAAGCAAATATATAGAAGACACAAGGAAGAATCAAATGAAAATTATAGAACTGAAAAATACAATGAATGAAATAAAATTTAAAGTGGGCACACTTCAAAGTAGAAAGGAAAAGAGGAAGGAGAGGATCAATGAACTAGAAGGTAGAATAATAGAAATTACCCAATTTGAATAACAGAGGGAAAATAAACTTAATTATACTCAGCTGAGACTCATAGAACTTTGAAGCTACGATAAAAGATACACCACTTTTGTGATTGAAGTCATAAAAGAAGAAGAGAAAGAAGAAGTGACTGAAAAAGTTAATGAAAGCATAATGGCTGAAACCTCTCCAAATTTGACTCAATCAATCAATCATTCAATAAACCTACAGATTCAAGAAGCTGAGCAAAATGCAAGTTTATTAAACTTAAACTTCCAAAAATGAAAGACAATTTAAAATTTTTAAAAGCTGCCAGAGAATAACATCACCTTACCTACAGGGAAAATGCAATAAATGACAGTGTATTTCTCATCAGGAACCACTGCCAGAGAAAGTCACACAATATTGTTTAAGTCCTGGGAAACACACACACACACACACACACACACACACACACACACACACACTATACTCAGAAATTAGGACTTTTTTCTTTTTTCTTTTTTTTAAGGATGTGGGGTACAATTCAGGGTTAGGTATACAAATGTTCATTATGCAGGTACCCTTGTTGATGAGGTATACCCTCCCCTTTCCCAGGCAGATTCCCACTACTATCAATCCCACTTTCTGCTCCCCTACTGGCAGTTTCTTGCTGCTGCCAATCCTTTTCTTATGGTATTATGATAATTGTTCAAGGTCCGCTTATGAGTGAGAACATGTGATACTCAGTTCTTCGTTTCTGTGAAATATCACTCCATATTATATACTCTAAGTCTATCCAGGTTGCTGTGACATTCATGATTTTGTTCTTCTTTATGGCAATTAAAACTTTCTTAAATGAAAGTAATCTAAGAGAATTTTCCAGTTACAGATTGATTCTAAATAATTGGCTTAAAAGATTATGTAATAAGAAACAAAACAATTACAAAGGAAGCTTGAAATATTAGAAAGGAATAAAGTGTAAAATATGTAAAATATGGGTAAGTAAAATAAGATTTCAATGTTCTCTTGATTTTTCTAAACCATGTATTAATGGTGAAGCAAAAAATTTTAAGGCTGTTGTGGTTATAAATGTATGTAGAAGAATATTTAAAGCAATTATAAGTGGGAGGAGATAAAAGAACACACAGAGAAGTAACTCACTCATATTGATAAAATGACAATAGACTATGATAAGGAATGCATATATAATCTAATTGCTAGAGAAATCTATATTTAAAAAGCCTATATAAAAACTATATGAATAAGTATACTCAAACTAGACATAAATAAAAATGGAATTCTAAAATATATTCAAGAAACCACCACCTAGACATCAAAGGAACATTGCCCAAAATAATAAGTGCTATCTATGACAGATCCACAGTCAACATCATACTTCATGGGCAGAAGTTAGAAGCATTCCTCCTAAGGACTAGAACAAGACAAAGATGAATACTCTCACCACTTCTATTCAACATAATACTGAAAATCCTAGCAAAAATATTAGGCAAGAAAAAGGAAAAAAAAAGTATCCAAATAGGAAAAGAGGAAGTAAAATTATCGTTCTTCAGAGATAATGTGATTCTAAAACTAGAAGCACCAAAGCCTCCCACCACACATAAGTGACCAGGAAAGTCTTGAATAACAAAATCAACTCCCAAAAATTAGTTGCATTTCTGTATAGCAACAACATTCAAGCTGAGAGCCTAATCAAGAACACAATCCCATTTACAATAGGAAAAAATAAAATACTTTAGAATACATCTACATTAAAGATGTGAAAGACCTGTACAATAAGAACTATAAAACATTATTGAAAAAAATCAAAGATGACACAAACAAATGAAAAAAACATTCTATCCTCAAGGATTGGACAAATCAATATTTTAAAATGTCTGCACTATTCAACACAATCTACAGAATCAAGGCAACTCCTAACAAATTACCACCATTATTTTTCACAGATCTAGAAAAAACAATACTTAAGTTCAAATGGAAACAAAAATGAGTTTGAATAGCCAAAGTAATCCTAAGTAAAAAGAACAAAACTGGAGGTATCACATTGCCAGACTTAAACTTTACAGGACTGCAATAACCAAAATAGTAGGATACTGGTACAAAAACAGACACATACACCAATAGAAAAAAGAATGAGAATGCAAAAAGAAAACTGCTTTCTTGTAACCATCTCATCTTTTACAAAGTCTAAAAATTGAACAAAAAATATTCTACACAACAAATTGTACTGGGAAAATTGGATAACATACACAGAAGAATGGTGCTGGACCCTTTCCTCACACTCTATACAAAAATTAATTCAAGATGAATCAATGACTTACACATAAGACTTCAAACCCTAAAACTTCTAGAAGAAAATCTAGTAAATATTCTTCTGGACATCAGCCTAGACAATGAATTTATGATCAAAATTTCAAAAGCAAAAGCAAGGAGAACCCAAACTGACAGGTGAGATCTAATCAAACTAAAGATCTTCTGCACAGAAAAAGAAACTGCCAACCAGTTAATAAACAATCTACAGAAAGGAGAAAATAATTGTGAACTATGCATCTAATAAAGGATTAATAGCCAGAATAGACAAAGAACTCAAATTAATGAAGAGGAAAAAACAAATAACCTTATTAAAAAGTGAACAAAGAACATGAACAGACACTTCTCAAGTAAAAACACAAGCAGCCGACAAACACATTAAAAAGTGTCAAAGAAACTAATCATCAGATAAGTGTAAATCAAAACCACAATGTGATACCATCTCACATCAATCAGAATGACTTGTATTAAAAAGTCAAAAAATATTATTTGTTGGTGAGATTAGAAAGAAAAGAAAATATACCCACACTGTGAGATGGAACATAACCTTGTTCAACCCCTGTGAAATACAGTTTGGGGATTTCTCAAAGAACTAAAATTGATTTATAATTTAACCCAGCAACCCTACTACTGTGTATACACTCAAAGGAGCATAAATCATTGTACCAAAAATACACGCATATGTTTATCACAGCACTATTTACAATATTAAAAGCATGGAACCAACATAGGTGCCCATCAGCAGTGGACCGAATAAAGAACATGTGTTAAATATGCACCATGGAATACTATGCAGCCATAAAAAATGAAGTAATGTCCTTTGTAGCAACATGGATGGAACTGGAGACCATCATCCTAAGGGAATTATCACAGAAACAGAAAATTGAATACTACATGTTCTAACTTATATGTAGGAGCTAAAAACTGAATACACACAGGCATAAAAATGGGAACAGCAGAAAATTTCTTAAAAAAAAAAAAAACGAAGACAGAGAACAGAAATAAAAAAGAATAAACAGCCTGGCACAGCGACTCAAGCCTGTAATCCCAGCACTTTGGGAGACCACGTCAGGAGGATTGCCTGAGCTCAGGGGTTCAAGACGAGCCTGGGCAACTTAGTGAGAACTCGCCTCTGCCATGAATCAAAAAATTAGCCAGGCATGGTGGTGCACTTTTGTAGTTCCACCTAATTGGAAGGCTGAGGTGGAAGGATTGCCAGAGTCCAGCAGTTGGAGACTGTGGTGGCCATGAGCATGCCATTGCACTCCAGCCTGGGTGACAATGTGAGACTCCAACTCAAAAAAAAAAAAAAAAGAATGAACAGAAAACAAATATAAGATGGCAGACAGATCCAAATATAGTAATAATTATATTAAGTCTAAGTGGCCTAAGTACACCACCTCAAAACAGAAATTGACAAATTAAAAAATGTGACTTAAGTATATGTTGTGTAAAAAAATGTACTTCAAATACAATGGCATATTCCAAGATGGTATTCCAAGATGGTGATGGAGTCAGTCAGAGTGTGTGAATCTCCATATAAGTGACTGTTCATAAGGACAAATATGCATGCAATTGTGTGTGCAAGTGTGAGAGTCTGAGTGGGGACATGGGAACAAGCAACCTGAACTCTCCTGTCGAGGTGGTTAACCTGCACGCTGCTCCTTGAATTCCAGTGTGATCCATGGCCCAGAGGCAGGCACCATCTTTGGGACCCTATCCAGAAGAAAGTGGTGAAGAACAGCCTCTGCATGTCACTGCCTACCACCACAGCTTCTGGCACCAGACCAGACATTGACAGTGGGGCCCACAGAGAAAATACAGCAAAAGGATCAGTTGCTGCGTCCCAGCAGAGGAGAGGACACAGAGACACCAGCACCAACTTTGTCCTGAAACACAGATGGAGACAGACTCTGGCCTACCCATTTGAACAGCAGAGCTACCTCTTGAGACTGAGGGGTGAATTCAGCACTTCATTGATGTTGATAACTGTCAACACAGAAAGGATATCCCAGGTGCATTATCCCTGGAGGGACAAGCCCAGTGGGGAGACCTAATCACCCCATCAACCACACTGAACCATTCATACAACTGAAGGCAAAGAATCCAGTCCACAGTGTATGGGTGGGTATGAGTTTTAAACTGATTCAGTCCCCTGCACCCAGTGAATCACGAGGTGTTTGATCCATATGGGAAGCAACCTGATTGGCACATGCAGAGAGGACTGAACACAGGCAGATCTGTTGGGGGCAGTTTGCAGTTTCACCTTGACTTCACAGTGAACAGAAGGACAGATCTAAAAGTTGGAGCCCCCTCCTTCCACCACAAACCAAGAGCAGTGATGCTTGAGTCACACTGGCAAAAGGAACCCAAAGTTTCAGAAACTGCCACAAGACAGTGCTCAAGAATTGTTTTCCCTTGTCATTTCTATATAATTTGGTGTGTGTGTGTGTGTGTGTGTGTGTGTGTGTGTGTGTGTGTTTCTTTTATATTGTTCCTTCTCCTTTTTGTATAAGGGTATATATGACTGTGAAAGGTTCTTCGTATTGTCATTTTATCTCTTTTTTACTTTTTTTGGTCTATTTATTGGCTTGTTTGTTTTTATTTTGCTACTTCTTTCTCTTCATTGTCTTTTCTACTCCTCTCTCTTCTTCTAAGCTATTTTCCTTCCCTTCTGTTATTTTGTACCCAGTGAAAATACATACATTCCCATTTCATGGATGTATCGTGAGGCATTGGGAAGCAGGTCCCAGAGGTCCCCACACCCCAGTCAGTGAACATTGTGATCCGCAGGCAGATTTTGAAGGTTAGCATCTCCAAAATACCTTATTTAAGTCTCAAAACTACAAAAGGATAGCACAGCTTTACATCCTCAACCCAATTTCAAAATTGAACAAATCCAGAGGGAAGAATAGAGGGTTGAACAAATGGAAATGAAAGCTATTTCCTCTCTCACTAAGCAATGGAAGTAAAGAGAAAAGAAAAATCTGTTACAAATGAAAGTAAAACAACAACAACAAAAAAACACAGGTAATCCAGAAAGCTTAAGAAGGACAGTGCTGGAGAACACAGACTTTAGAATTCAAACAACGAAGAGCATCCAGAATGACTGGTCTCAGACCACAAATAAAAAGATGAAGGAATGGTTGAAGAGGATAAATAAGAATCAAGAAAAGCAAATGGGAAACATGAACAATTAATATGTTGGACATAAATAATACTGTTCATGAAATAAATAATAAACTGACAAGCTTGGAATACAGAATTAACCAAGAAGATAAAGGAACCTAAGAGCTTGAGGACCAAAATATGGAACTAACCCCATCTGTTAAAAATGCAGAAATAAAGCGTAAAAAGATAAAACAAAGTTGCCAAAAGATGTGTGATTATATTAAGAGACCAAACTTATGCCTGATTGATATTCCTAGAGCAGAAAAGGAGAATGAGAGCAGCCTGGAGCAAAGATTCCATGAGGTCAGACAAGAAATATCACATCCATCAAAGATGTGACTACCCAAACACAAGAGATTTAGAGAACCTATACAAGACATCAAATGAGAAGACCAACCCCTAGACACATAGTAATTAATTTACACAAAGTAAGTATAAAAGAAAAAAATCCTAAAGGCAGTGAGAGAGAAAGATCAGACTACCTACCAATCAAAATAGCAGCAGATTTATCTACGAAACACTTTAGGCCATAAAGGACTAGAGTCCAATCTTCAAACTACTCAAAGATAAACAATTCTAACCAAGAATTTCCTATCCAGATAAGCTAAACTTCATCAGTGATGGAGAATTAAAATCCTTCTGACATTCAATCCCTAAAAATGTATGCTGCTTCCAGACCAATTCTACAGGGGATGCTTAAGAAGATATTAAGCACAGAAGAAATAAAAAAATAGAATGGCAGCTTACTTCACATGAATGCAGGAAAACATAGAATCAACACAGCATACATCATGACTGCAAAGTTGAAAACAAAAATATATCAACCTCAAAACTAAAAGAAAACAAGAAAATAAACAAAAAACTACAAGAGTCTCATGACAGGGATAAACTCTCATATCTCAATATTCATCCTGAACTTGATGGACTAAAAGCATCACAAAAAAAACAGAGAATGGCAAACTGGATTAAAAAAACAAAACAAAACACAACCTAACAATGTGCTACTTCCAGAAAACACATTTCACTATAAAGGACAGGCACAGACTCAAAGTTGGAGGATGGAAAACATAATTTCAGGGAAATGAAGCACACAAAAAAGATAGGAGTCACAATATTAATATTAGACAAACACCTTCAAGCTATCAAAAATTTAAAAAGAAAAAAACATTACATAATAAAAGATTCAATTCATAAACAAGTACTATCAATCCTAAACATACATGAGCTCACCAGGAGCACCAGGTTGTGTAAAGTGACTACTAAATAAACTAAAATAAGATATTGACTCTAACACTATCGTGACTGGGGTCTTAAATACCCACTAACAACTCTAGATAGATCATCCAGAGAAAAATTCAACAAGGCAACCTGGAACCTCAACTTGATGCTTGACCAAATGGACTTAGCAGATACCTATAGAACACTCTATCCAAGAAATTCAAAATATACATTCTATTTATCACCACATGAAACTTACTCCAAGATCAACCACACTCTAAACCATAAATCAAGTATAAACAAACTTCATAAGATCAAATTACTGCCATGAAGCTTCTTAGGCCATAGTGAAATAAAAGCAAATATCACCACCAACAAGATTCCCCCAAAACACACAAAGACATGGACCCTAAACAACATAATGATGATCCACCACTAGAACAACACAGAAATAAAAACAGAACTTAAACGAGTCTTGGAAATAAAAATAAAAATACATCTTACCAAAACCACTGGGATACCATGAATTAAATGCTAAGAGGGAAATGTAAAACTTATGAACACACATCAAGAAAATAGAAAGATCATGAGTCAACAACCTAAAAAATCATCCAAGGGAGCTAGAAAGACAAGTCCACCAAAACTCTAACTTCAGCAGAAGATTCCAGATCACCAAAGTAAAAGCCCAAGTTCAGGACATAAAAGACAACAATGTCAAAGAAAAAGTCAACTAAAAAAAAACTGGTTCTTTGAAAGGATAAACAAGATTGATGGACCCATAGCCAGATTGACCAAGAAAGAGAAAAGCCCTAATGAACACAATCAGAAACACAAAAGATCAAGTTGCAACTGACTCTGGAGAAACACAAAAGTTTATCAGAGATTAATATGCACACCTATATGGAAACCAACTAAAAAAACTATATGAAATGGAGGATTTTCTGACATCACACAATATCCTAAGGTTGAAATAAGAAGAAATTGAGACCCTAAATAGATCAATAAGAACCCAGGAAATTGACTCCCATAAGAAATTTACCTACAAAACAAAGTCCTGGAACAGATGTCTTTTCAGCAGCATTCTACAAAATATACATAGAAGAGCTGACAACAATCCTATTGAAACTATAGACCAATGAGACAGGATAGAAATTCCAGAAGCAAAACCTCAATTTCTCAACCATCTCATCTTTGACAAAGGAGCCCCACCAGCTGAGGAAAGGAGAAGCTATTCAGTAAGTGGTGCTGGTGTAACTGGCTGACCACATGCAGAAGATTAAAACAGAACCCCTACCTATCACTGCACACAAAAACCTACTCTTGCGGGGTTCCTGCCCCTGCAGGGATTGGGAATCTCTGGCGGTGTGACGGTGTCAGCGATTCAACTGGAGGGACAGATATTAGGAAGAAAGAAAGAAACTGGACAACTGTTCAGATTGAGCAGAAGTCGTTTAATGGGTGTAATCCCAGGGCTTATTATCCCCAAACTCTGAAAAGTTATTATCATAGGAACTCCTGCTGCTATGGTTACACAAAAGGTAGCATGTACCTTTCACATGACTGGGTCCAGGTACACACAGGACACCCACTCTCAAGCAGATATATTTTTCAAACATGAAGAAAGACATGAAGTTCTTATCCAGTTTCTATGTACCCTTAATTGTTTATAGCTACATAACATCGTTCAGTGCTTACACCCAAAACCAACATAATGATATATTACTTTTTACTATTCTATGCTAATTCCAACTAGTTTCTATAAAACAGTTGCTGCTATGGTTACACTCTCCTAGCACCAGCTGGCCTAATACAAACTTCACTGGCACCCCGAATCAAACTGAACTAACCACACTTCTATAATAAAATGATTGCTAAAATTTTCTTCAATCCATACAAACTATTTCCTAAAACCTATATCTACAAATTTCTTAAAATTACATCAAGAGAACCTGTGCACTAAGCTCCTCAATGTGACTCAGAGTTAAACTTAAACAGTTTAAAAGTAAAAACCAGCTGGGCTCGGTTGCTCAGCCTGTAATCCCATGCCTTTGGGAGGTTGAAGTGAGTGGATTGCCTGAGTTCATGGGTTCGAGACCCGCCTGGGCAGGTAAGACCTCATCTCTACAATAAAATCAAAAAATTAGCCAAGCATGGTGGCACATGCCTGTAATTCCGGCTACTCAGAAGGCTGAGGCAGAAGGATTGCCAGAGCCTAGCAGGCCAAGGCTGTGGTGGCCGGGAGTGGCCACTGCACTCCAGTCTGGGCAACAGAGTGAGACTCCAACTCAAAAAAAAAAAAAAAAAAAGTAAAAACCATAAACAGTGGAAAATGGGAACAATAGACTCCCAAGTTAACTGTGTTCATTCTGGTTTCAGAGTCCTCTGTTAGAGCCAGCAGGAGCCTTTCTTGGTTGCTTGTGCCAAATGGAAAAGGAGGAAGGGAATAGGGTCAACAGCTCCCGAACACATCCTTGTGGTCTCGGGGTCAACAGCCCTTCCTGATCCCTAACTCTCAGTGGGCCTCCATGGCCGGCTCCCAACATATTCTAATGGATCAAAGACCTAAATGTAAAATCGCAAACTATAAGAATCTTATAAAATGCAGGAGGCACCATTACAGAAATTGGAATGGGCAACCAATTCCTGATCAAAACCCCAAATGCCCATGCCATAAGAGCGAAGATAGACATGGGGGACCTTATCCAACTGAAAAGCTTCTGTAAAGCAAAAGAAACCATCAAGAATGGAGAGACAGTCCACAACCTGGGAAAAGAAATTTGTCAACGGTAAATCTGACAAAGGCCTAACATCTGGTATGTTATCATGCTGAATGAAAAAATTAAAAGTCCTATAAAAAAATGAGCAAAAGATATGAATAGACACTTCTTAAAAGAAGACATATGAACAGCCATTAGATATATGAAAAAATTCTCAGCCTCATTAATCATCAGAGAAATGCAAATCAAAACCACACTGAGATACTGTCTAACTCCTGTCAGATAACCATGATTAAAAACTCAAAAAAACAACAGATGCTCTAGAGGATGTGGGGAAAGCAAACACTTCTACACTATTGGTGGGAGTGTAAATTAGTGCAACTTCTTTGGAAAGCAGTGTGGTAATCTCTAAAAGACCTAAAAGTCTACCTTCCATATGACCTTGCAATTCCCTTTCTAAAAATATACCCAGAGGAATTCACATCATTCTACAAAAAGATATCTGCACATGCATGTTTATTGCAGCAGTATTCACAATAGTACAAACATAGAACCAACCATATTGCCCATTGAAAGTTGCCTGGATAAAAAAATGTAGTACCAGCCGGGCCCTGGTGGCTCAGCCTGTAATCCTGTGCTTCGGGAGGCTGAAGTGAGTGAATTGCCTGAGCCCGCAGGTCTGAGACCCTCCTGGGCAACTTGGCAAGACCTCATATCTACAATAAATCAAAAAAAAAATTAGCAGGGCATGGTAGCACGTGCCTATAGTTTCAGCTACTTGGAAGGCTGAGGCAGAAGGATCACCGGAGCCCAGCAGGTCAAGGCTGCAGTGGCTGGGAGCGGCCACTGCACTCCAGTCTGGGTGACAGAGTGAGACTCCAACTCAAAAAAAAAAAAAATGTAGTACCTATACACGATGGACTATTATGCAACCATAAATGAAGACAAAATCATGGACTTTGAAGCAACTTGGATGGGTTTAGAGTTTGTCATACTCAGTTACCTATCACAGAAAAAAATATCTGAGTGCCACATGTTCTCACTTATAAGTGGACCCTGAACATTTATCATAATACTACAAGAAATGGAGATTGGTTGTGGTGGGACACATAACATCAATAGGTGTCTAGATCTCAAGCCAGGCAAAATGAGGACCAATGAGAGGTCCAAACTTCACCTGTATGGTAACCACTTATGTACCTAATCCTAAATTGTACCCCACATTTTAAAAATAAAAAACAAATATAATAGTCTTGGTAGTTTGAAAATAAAAGGTTAAGGAATTCATATCATGCAAATATTAATCAAAGAAAAGCAGGATTGGCTATATTATTATCAAATAAAGTAGACTTAAGAGGAAAATAAATTAACAATATACAAAGAAGGGATTATATAATGATAAAAGTAATTCTACCAAGAAAACATGACAATCCTAAATCTGTTTCCATCAAACAGCAGAACTGAAAAATGTTGAAACAACTTATAGAACTGAAAGGAATAATAGATAAATCTATAATCAGAAACTTTAACAACCCCTTTTCTCAATAATTAGTAGGACGACTGTATAGATAATCAGTAAAAGTATAGAACTCAACAAACATCATCCACCAATATAATTTAATCAAAATTTATAAGCCATTCTACTCAAAAGCAGCAGCATATACATTCTTTGCAGGTACCCATGGAACATATTTGCAGAATGATATAAATTCAAAATAAGTGAAATTCTACAGAGTGAACACAATGGAATTGAACTGAAAATCAGTAACAAAAAACAAGTAACAAACAAGTAAATCAAGAAGACTATCTCCAAATCCTTAGAAACTAAACAAAGTATTTCTAAGTCATCTATGGTTTAAATAAAACATCTGAAGTAATATAAGAAATGCATTAAACAGGATGAAATGAATATATTATTGGCAGCATACATTAGAAAAATAGGAAATGGCTCAAATCAATAATCTAAGTCCAACCTAAAGAACCTAGAACAATAACAGCAAAATAAACCCAAAGAAAGCAGAAGGAATAAATAATAAATAGTTAAAATGATTAAGGCAGATAAACAATAGAGAAAATCAACAAAACAAAGTGTTGGTTGGTTGAAGAGATCAATAAAACTGACATCTATCATGCCTGAAAGGAAAAAAAGACATGAATTACCAATTTCAGAAATAAAAGAATATATCGCTAAGACCCAGTAGATATCAATAGGATAATAAAGGTATACCACAAACAATTCTCAAAACATAACTTTGACAACTGAGGATAGTTCAGTTATTTGAAAACCACAAAATATTACAATTCACCAAACACAAAATAGATCATTTGAATAGCCTTCTAACAACATAAAAGGAAACTAAATTTGAAATTCATAAACTAAAAAGAAAAAAAAAAAACTTCAAACCCAGATGTTTTCACTCGAAAGTTTTATTTAAATTTTAAACAAGAGTTAGCACCAAGCCTACATAATTTATTTAAGAATAGAAAAAAGGAGAAATAACTCACAATTCACTTTATGAAGCCAATATTACATTGACATGAAAATAAGATGAAGACAGTACAAAAAACTACAGACAGATATCCCTCATGAATCTAGAACTAGATATTAATCCAAGCCGGGCGCAGTGGCTCAAGCATGTAATCCCAGCACTTTTGGGAGGCCGAAGCAAGAGAATTGCCTGAGCTCAAGGGTTCGAGACCAGCCTGTGCAACTTGTTGAGACCTTGTCTCTACAATAACTCAAAAAATAAACCGGGTGTGGTAGCGTCTGCCTGTAGTTCTAGCCACTTGCAAGGCTAAGGCAGAAGGATCTCCTGAGCCCGGCAAGTCAAGGCTGCGGTGGCCGTGAACATGCCACTGCACTTCAACCTTGGGCAATGGAGTGAGACTCCGGCTCAAAAAAATAACAATAATAAAAATAAATAAATATTTATTCAATCTGGTTTATAGTGTTGCAGACTTTTTATAGATACTGATTAATTTTGTCTTTTGGTTTTATCCATTACTGAGAGGTATGTTCAAGTATCTGGCTACAGTTTGTAAATGAACATGCTTCTCCTTTCAGCTCTATCAGGTTTTGCCCCAGCTGTTTTATAGTTGCAAGAATCTTTAGGACTGTTATATCCTCCTGATGAGAAAATCCTTAATACTCCTATGAATTACAAGGTTTTCCCCTCTGGCTTGTGGTAACATAAATTCTTTCCTGTCCTCTTCAAGCTCAGAGGAAAATTCCCTTTGTTCTTTTTAGATGGTTCTACATCTGGTATCTTCCTCATACACAAATGGTGATTAGTACCTAGCTGAAGATTCTGGAGGGATGCTGTGCAGATGTCCACTGTGGCTCTCTCTTTTCTGGTGCTGCTTCACCTTGTGAAGTCTAGCCACTTTGGCCTCTGTGTACTTCCTGTTCCATCTCTTCATCTAAGGCAGTTCACTGAGCTCCACCAGCTTCCCTTTATGGCTTAAATCTGTCATTTTTCTTTAAGCAGTACAATGGTACAATTTTAGGACTGATTTTATTTGTTTGCTCTCTTTGAAGTACTACTCCTCTGTGTTGCCTTATATCCAATAACTGAAAATTGTTGTTTTATACATTCTGTCCATTTATTTTCTAGTTGCTGTTACTTTTTTTATTTTTCCAATATGCAATGATAAGTCTTTTCTGTATGATATGTGTATGTGTATGTGTGTTCTAAATCTTTGAAATAAGGCATAAATTTGATGCATAACCACTATTAAAATATTACTTTAACTTATTTGTGATTTAAAACTTGTTCTTTTTTTATTGTCCTTCAATTTAAAAGTTACTTCATGAAAATAAGGTTTTTCTAATTGAGATTTGTCTTTGATCCTTACACATATAATATTTCCTGAGCCATTCACAAATACTGTTCAGTTTCCTCAGGGGCACTCTGTTGAGTGGGATAACCAAGCAGGAACCATTAGAGACTTTCAAGGAAAAGCATACCACTTCCTCTCCCTCTCATTTTCATGAGTGGCAGTTGAAAAAAATATATATCTATACATCAAAATAATTTGAAGACCTATACTGTGGACCCTGGATAATCACATTTGTATATAAATAAAAATAATACATGTGAGAGCATATTTTATCACATTTACTCTTCTAGGACAACAAATAAATGTGAAAGCATTGAAAGATGCTATAGATTTAGAGAAGTAGCAGATTTATATTGTCATAAAATCCCTGATATTGACTGAGCCTTTCAAATATTAATGATGTGTAAATCTGGTTATTTTACTAGACATATTTGTATGACCATTCAAATTGAGGGAGGTACATTGTTTAATTGAAAAGATATATAAGCTATTCCATTACAATAGGGTCCCAATTTTTAATTCACTACCAGCAAATGGTCACTATATTAAATTCTATAAGATTTAAGATTGTATCTCTTACTTATGAGTTGTAAGTATCTAAAGAAAAGTGAACTTGAATACTTTAATAAGGAAAATTAGGACTTGAAAATTTTAGTAAATATTGCTTAGAATAAAACGTATTCCAAAAAATTCTCTTAAAGTAAATCATAATATCATCTTTTATTTCTAAAACCTTGGCTAGAATTCTTCTTATAGGACTTTATTATTTATGTTCATTGTAGTACATTATATACTCTCTAGATTATATTCTCTATGTAATTTACTATGTAAACATACATAAATGTATAGCCACTTGCAGAGAAACAGAGTAATATTATTCTACTAAGACCCTCATAAAAATTTAAAAACACTATTAAATATGACAAATACAGTATTAAATACACTTGTCCTATATTATTTCTGCTAATCCTGTTCAAATGCATACTGATAACTAAAGCAATAGATAAGATTTAATTATATTCTTTTTTTAATATTTTATTTTAAAGATGTATGGTACAATTCAGGATTAGGTATACAAGTGGTCATGGTACAGGTAAAGTTTGGGCCTCCCGTTGGTCTCCATTTTGCCTGGTTTGCGATCAGGTACGCTTATTAATGTGTGTCCCCCACCCCCACCCCAGCAGGATCACACTACTGCCAATCCCTTTCTGATAGTATTATGGTAAATGTTCAGGGTCCACTTGTGAGTGGGAACATCTGCTGTTCTGTTCTTTGTTTCTGTGATAGATCACTGAGTAGGATAGACCTTAAATCCACTCAAGTTATTGTGAAGTCCATTATGTTTGTCCTGCTTTATGGCTGCATAATATTCCATTGTGTATATGTGCCACATTTTTTAATCAGTTCAGTTTCGACTGACAGCACTGTTGGTTCCATGTTTTTGCTATTGTGAATAGTGCTGCAATAAACATGCTGTGCACAGGTATCTTTTTTGTAGAATGATTTGATTTCCTCTGGGTATAATCCCAGTAGGGAGATTGTTGGTCATATGAATGGTCAATTTCCAATTCTTTAAGGAATTATCACACTGTGTTCCATAGAGGTTGAACTAGTTGCATTACCACCAGCAGTGAAAAGTGTTCCCTTTTCTCTGTATCCTCACCAGCATCTGTTGTTGTTTGTTTTATTAATGATGGCCATTCTTACTTGGGTTAGGTGGAATCTCAATGTGGTTTTGATTTGCATTTCTCTGATGATTCGTGTGACTGAACATTTTTTCATGTCTGTTGGCTTCCCATATATCTTCTTTTGAGAAGTGTTTATTCATAACTTTTGCCTATGTTTAAATGGAGCTGTTTGTTTTCTTCCTTTTGGCACATTTGAAGTCCCTGTAGATCCTAATGTTAGGCCTTTGTCAGATATACAGATGGCAAATATTTTTTCCTATTCTGTGTGCCATCACCCCACTCTCGTGACTGATGGCTTCTTTTCCTTTGCAGATGCTTTTGAGTTTAATAAGGTCCCATTTGTCTATCTTATATCTTATGGCATGGACACCTGGGGTTTTGATTAGGAATTGGTTGACTACTCTGATTTCTATAAGGGATCTCCTAAATTTTCTAAGTTTTTTATAGTTTATGTTTTTTTGTTTAGGCCTTTGATCATTTAGAGTTGATTTTTGTGTATGGTGATTGGTAGGGGTCCTGTTTCAATTTCTGCACGTGGTCAGTCAGTTTGGCAGCACCATTTATTGAATAGGTTCTCCTCTCCACAGTGGTTGTGTTGGTGGAGGCTTTGTCAAAGATGAGTTGATTAGGAAATTGAGGTTTTGCTTCTAGAATCTCTATCCTGTTTCTTTGGTCCATATGCCTGTTCTTGTACCAACTCCAGGCAGTTCTGATTATTGTAGCCATCTAATAAAGTTTAAAGTCTGGAAATGTGATACTTCCCATTTTGTTTCTTTTACTAAGGATTGTTTTGGCTTTTCATGGTCATTTATTTTTTCATATGAACTTCTATATTGTCATTTCCTGGTCTGAGAAGAATGATATTGGTAATTTAATGGGTATCATGTTAAATCTATAGATTGCCTTTGGTAGGATGAATATCTTAACAATGTTGATTCTTCTAATCCATGCACATGAAATATTTTTCCATTTGTTTTTGTCTTCTTGATTTCTTTCAGCAGTGTTTTGTAGTTTTCATTGTTAAGGTTTTTCACTTCTCTGGTTAGGAAGATGCTAAGGTATTTCATTTTTTTGTGTAGCTACTGTGAATGGGATTGTGCTTTTATTTTGTTCTTTGCCTGCTTGTTGTTGGTGTATAAGAATGCAACTGTCTTTTGTACATTTACTTTATGCTCCAAGACTTTGCTAGTGTCCTTTATGAGTTCAGGGAGGTTTTTGAGGGATTCTCTTGGAATTTCAAGGCATAGGATTATATCATCAGCAAATAGGGATAACTTAACTAACTCTTTTCCTATTTGGATACCCCTGATTTCCTTCTCTTGTCAAATTGCTCTAGCTAGAATTTCCAACACAACGTTGTGCAGGAAGGGTGAAAGTGGGCAGCCTTGTCTTGTTCCAGTTTTCAGGGGGAAATGCTTCCACCTTCTGTCCATTTACCAGTACACTGGCTATGGTTTTATCATAGATAGAGCTTACTATGTAGAGGTGAGTTCCTTCTATGCCTACATTCTCTGGGGTTTTTATAATGAGGAGATGCTGGATTTTATCAAAAGCTTTTTCTGCATACAATGATACAATCAAGTGGTTCTTGTTTTTACATCCGTTGATACATTTAATTACATTTATGGTCTTGTAGATTGAAGCAGCCCTGCATCCTGGGGATGAAGCATACTTGATCATGGTGGATGATTTTTAAGATGTGTTGTTGGATCCAATTTGCTATAATCTTTTTGAGAATTTTTGCATCTATGTTCATTGGAGATATTGGTCTGTAGTTCTCTTTTTTGTTGGATCTTTACCCAGTTTGGGTATCAGTGAGATGTTAGCTATATAAAATGATTTGGGGAGAATTCTATCTTTCTCAATTACCTAGAATTTTTTTTCTTTTTCTTTTTTCTTTTTTTTTGAGTTGGAGTCTCACTCTGTCACCCAGGCTGGAGTGCAGTGGCATGCTCATGGCCACTGCAGCCTCAACCTGCTGGGCTCAGGTAATCCCTCCACCTCAGCCTTCCAAGTAACTGAAACTACAGGTATATGCCACCATGCCCAGCTAATATTTTAAAATTTATTGTAGAGATGAGATCTCACCAAGTTGTCCAGGCTGGTCTTGAACCAGTGGGTTCAGGCAATCCTCTCACCTCAGCCTCTTAAAGTGCTAGGATTACAGGCATGAGCCACCATGTCTAACCTTGGAATACTTTTAATAGGATTAGTATCAGCTCCTCCTTTTATGAGTTGTAGAATTCCTCTGGCAAGCTGTCGATCCAACTAGGTAGTTTTCTTATGATGGAGTCAATTTTCTGGGGTTGTTATTGATCTATTTAATGTCTCAATATCTTCTTGTTTCAAACTTGGGAGGTTGTATGATGTTAGAAATTCCTCCATTTCATTTAGGTTATCAAGTTTGTTTTCATAAAGGTGTGCATAGTAATCTCTGATAATCTTTTGTATTTCTTCAGGGTCAGTTGTAAATTGATCTTTTTTATTTCTGATTGTGTTTATTTGGGCTTTTTCTCTTTTTTTTCTTGGTCAGTCTAGTTAGGGATCCATCAATTTTATTTATCCTTTCAAAGAACCAACTTTGTGTTTTATTGATTTTTTAATGATATTTTTGTCTTCTATGTCTCATATTTGATCTTTTACTTTGGTGATCTGGATTCTTCTGCTAAAGTTAGGGTTTTAATGGTCTTGTCAGCTTCTTTAGGTGATTTGTTAGGCTGTTAACTTGTGATATTTCCATTTTCTTGATGTGTATTCGTGGAGATATAAATTCCTCTCTTAGACATTATTTCTTGGCATCCCAGAGGTTTTGGTAAGATTTTCTTCATTTTCATTTGTTTCCCAGAATCTTTTACTTTCTGTTTTGATTTCTGTATTGACATAGTAGTTCTTTAGCATCGTTCTATTAGTGTCCATGTCTTTGTGAGTTTTGAGGGAATTTAGATGTTGTTGGTATTTATTTTTTCCACAGTGGTCTGAGAAGGTGCATGGCATTATTTAGATCTTATGAAATTTGTTTACGCTTGACTTATGGCTGAGGAAGTGATCAATGTTGGAGTATGTTCCATGTGGTGATGAGTAGAATGTGCATTCTGTGGTTGTTGGGTGGAGTATTCTGTAGATATCTATTACGTCCATTTGATGAAGTGTCAAGTTGAGGTTTCAGAGCTCTTTGTTGATATTTTGTCATGATGACGTATCTAAGGTGGTTAGTGGGAGATTTAAGTCCCTGTCTTTAATAATGTTAGAATCAGTATCTTTTTTTGTTTACTTAGTAGTTACTGGTGCTCCTGTGTTGGGTATCTTTATGTTTAGGATAAATATTTCTTGTTGATGAATTGAAACTTTTATCATTATGTGGTGTTCTTCCATATATTTTCAAATTTGTGAAAGTTTAAAGCTTGTTTTGTCTGATATTAAGATCGTGACTTCTGTGTTCTTTTGTGATCCATTCACTTGGAAGTTCATTTTCCATCCTTTAACTTTGAGTCTGTGTGTCTCCCTTATGGTAAGATGAGTTTCCTGGAAACAGAAAATTATTGGGTCTTGGTTTTTATACAGTTTACCTTTCTGTGTCTTTTCAGTGCTGCTTTTAATTCATTCACATTCAGGCTGATTATTGAAATGTTATTGCTTATCCCACTCAAGCAGTTCTTATAAAGATTTTTTGATTGTTTTCTTTTAACTTTTAGGTTAATGAATGTGTATGTTTTCAAGTTTGCATTGACCATGTGTTTTCTCTTTATTTTGTGTTCTGTTCTCTTGGGAAGTATGTGGTCATACTTTTTTTCTTTCTTCTGTGCTTAATACCTTTTAAAGCATCTCCCATAGAGCTGGTCTGGAAACTGCATAATCTCTTAGGGATTAGATGTCCGGGATGGATTTTAATTCTCCATTGCCGATGATTCTGAGCATGGTTGAACAGGGAATTCTTCATTGAAATTGTTTATATTTGAGGACTTTGTATATTGGACTCTAGTCCCTTCTAGCTTGTAGTGTTTCTGTCAATAGGTCTTCCGTCATTCTGATTGGTTTTTCCTGGTAGGTAGTCTGACCTTTCTCTCTTGCTGCCTTTAGGACTTTTTCTTTTGTACCTACTTTGTGTAAGTGAATTACTATGTGCTAGCAGTTGGTCTTTTCATTTGATGTCTTGAGGGGGTTCTCGGTATCACTCGTGTTTGGTTGGTCACGTCTCTGGTGAGTTGGGGAAAGTTTTCTTGAATAAACTCCTGGAACACTTGCTCCAAGGTGTTCTTCATTTCCCTTTCTTCTTCTGGGCTACCTGTCAGGTGTAGGTTCAGTCTCTTGATATAATTGCACATCTCTTGGAGGCTTTTTTCTTTCTTTCTGAGTTTTCTTTCTATGTTTTTTACAGATTGGGTTAATTCCGTGTTTTGGTCTTCAAGTTCTGAGATTCTTTCTTCTGCTTGATGAATCCTGATTCCCATGCCTGTCATCTTGTTATTTATTTCCTGGATAAAATTTTTTTATGACCAAAATCTCTGATATAAATTCTTCAATGTTGCCTCTTGCTTTCTTTGAGTTTTATTCACTCTTTCCATCCATTCTCTAATCCCTGATTTATTCTAAAGTCAGTCATTGGTGACTTCCATTGTTTGGACTCTGAGGTCTGATTTTTCAGGCATTTTCTCTTTGGTACACTGGGAATGACCTGTGTTCTTCCATTGATTTTTCCTCATTTGTGACAGATATCTTTCTTTTCTCTTTAATTTCATCATTCAGTTGTGGTGGGAGAGACTTTCCCTTCTGATGTTTGCTCAGTCCTCTACTCTTCTCTGATCAGGGCTCTGAATTTTTCTATTTTTGAAACAGGACTGTGGGTGGGAAATTTTGCTCTCTCTGAGGACAACAGAGAAAAGTAGACTGAAATAAAACAGACAAAAATAAAAAAAAAACACAGAAAAGCAAAGCAGAAACCAAAGCATAAAATAATTAAACACACACACACACACACACACACACACACACACACACACACACGCGCGTGCGCAAAAACGAAAACAAACTGGAAAAAAAGCAAAACAAATGAAAAAAACCCAGGGAAATTGAACACACACACACAAAAAAAACAAAATGAAGGGGAAGAAAAAAAGGGATTCAAATCAAACCTTCACACATACATTCACACAAACATTAAACTAAAACAAAAGGAAGAACAAAAAAACTAACAAAAAACTGAAAAATGAACACTCAATCCTTCATGTACACACATAAACAGAAAAAAAAATAAAGGAAGAAAGAAAAAGAAAAGGAAGTGAGGAGAATGCAGATTGAACCCACATTCATGCACAAAGGAGAAAAAAATTAAAAACAAAAGAGAAAACAAACAAAGCAA
The DNA here is from genome assembly GCA_027257055.1 of Cephalopachus bancanus. Taxonomy (NCBI): domain Eukaryota; kingdom Metazoa; phylum Chordata; class Mammalia; order Primates; family Tarsiidae; genus Cephalopachus; species Cephalopachus bancanus. The sequence goes on along the minus strand of JAPVLO010000220.1, from coordinate 2,580,424 downwards.
CCTGCCCTCTTGTTGAAGACTCTGTAATTATTCTTCTCAGCTGCTCACAGGTAAGCACCTCTGCTATCTCTTGCAGAGCTGTGGACTCATTCATAATCTCCCCAGTGTCTGGCCTGGGAAAGCAGGAAGAAATGTTGCAGGTGGGTGGAACTTCAGTCCTCCCTTCCCACTCTCATATGGTCAGGTGGATCCCCTCCAGTGAAAGGGGGTGGTACTGGCAGAGGGTAAGAATCCCAGTCAGGCTTATCCTGAAATAGGGTCCTCCTATCATGACTGATGTCTAGGCTCAGCCTGGGTCCTTCCCTGTCAGTTGCACCCCAGTCATGAGGACATGACTTTCAGAGAATTGCTGGGGAAAAGGGACTTGGGTCTGCCCCAGACTCACCACTGATCTCTTAGGTGGTCTTCCTTGTCCTTTTCTGCTCAAATTCTTGTCCCATGGCTGAACCAAGATAGGAGGTGTGGCACCTGAGACTCAGCACTTGCCCTGTCCCTCTGGAGTTTGTGCTTTCAGTATATTCCCTCTGGGTCATGATCAGCCCATGAGGAGTTAATCTGCCAGTCGGACAGCAGGTCTGTTGCTCTTTGCAGAGCAAGCAGGAGCATTTTTCTGCCCAGTTTTCAAGATGGTGGCAGGGTACCTGGTTTGCCTTCTCAATGGAGCTCTGCTTCTGGCTCCTTCACTGTGCTCCCTCTGCAGACCTTGCTACCAGTGTTCAGACAGGTGCTGCAGTGGTGAGGCAGAACCTGAAGCCAGCAGTCACTCTCAGAAACTTCTTTCTGGATTTTTTAAAAAAATCTTTCTGATTTTTAGAAAAATGAAGCTCTGCTTTTGCACCCTGAGAAGTGCTAGGGCCCAAGCACATCAGCTGCAGCACTAGCCAATTCAACAGCAGAGCCCTGGCCACATATTCCTGAGTCTCCATTTGGTCATCCACTCACACGCCCACTTACTCACAGACACATATGCCAAATTTTCCATACATTCACTCATCCACACTGGGACTCACATAGTCTGACTGACACTGCTGCCATCTTCCTTCTCCCTATTGGGACTGTAGTTTTCAAAATCAAGGACCTGGAGTCCAAATACCTGAGTTGAATCTCTTCCCTCACTTGCTGAGTATTGTTGGGCAAGCAACTTAACCTCTCTGAACCTGGTACTCATCTGTGAACTGTAATGATAACAGTGCTTCCCTCCTAGGGCTGTTAGGAGAAGGGGGAAAGCACAGGGAATCCATATCTATGGTTTAATTATATTCTAATAAAAACACTATAAGGCAAACATTCTGCCAAAATGAACTATTCTGCATTTCCTGGGAACACAAGGCATTTATTTCTCCATTTGTTCTGTCCACTTTTTCCCTTTTAATTCCAATATTCTATATCCCTGTACTTCTAAGTGAAGGTCTATGCTAGTTTGAATTTTTAATAAAACAAATGTTTAAATGAAAAATAAAATCCTACTTCCTGGATTTTGTTGTCTGCAATTTTGTCTGCAATTTTATGATCACATTGTGGCAATAATTGTGCATTTCTTAATGCGTTTTCCCAAGGGAACCAGAAAAAGCAGGGACTTTGCTTTGTTTGTCATTGCATCCTTAAACCCCAGAAGGTACCAAATGGGTGGATGATTGAAATAATTGATCAGATCACAAATCCAGTCAATGAATTATAGGAATAATGAAAAGCAAATGGAGATCATGATGAAGGGCTTTGATAAAAGGCTTCTTTCACAGTGGCTGTAGCAAAGAGTTTCAGGATGAAAAACCACCTCTGGGAAACCATACCACATGCAGTTGCTTGCTCTGAGGTAATATCATCACAACCAGTATAAACACCCAACCCAAATATTTACCAAATATAAAATATGTCTATGAAAGCTCTTAGCCTCACCTTTAAGCAATCTATTCCTCATTCCAATGTGTTCTGTCTTGCTCACCTGGCAAAACATATTCTCACCCTATATTTACCTCCTCACATCCTCTTCTCAAGAAATAATCTAGTCAATTCACTTAAGGGAGGAAATAAATGACTGTTAGGACCTGATATTGCTCTCTTCTTAAAGAGAATTTAGGATTTCACAAGATTAGAGGGGGCCTGAAAGGAGCAAGAGAAGAAAATCTATATGGGATTTCAGGACTTTGGAAAGTTGAATTTGGAGGTGTTTGATGGCAGCAAAATATCATTTCCTGTTTCCCTAAAGACATTCCACCTTTAACAAAAGATCAGATTTACCTATTGATGCACTGTTTTTCTTTCTTTCTTTCTTTCTTTTTGTCCCTTCCCCAACCTTAATCTGCCCACTATCTCTCTTCCCTGAAGAATTTAAATCTATTCTAAGTTGCCCTAGAGCAGAGGTCCTCAAGTTTGCTACACTTCAGAATCAACTGAGACTTAATATATCTGCATATCTGTCTTAATATATCTGCATATCGCTCTATTCATTAGCTTGACTAAACTTCAAGAGTCTCCTTCCTGAGTACAGGCCTCTGATCTTTCTTTTCATAGAGCATGTTTAGAAAGCTTGTAATTGTAGATTATTGCATTGTCCCTTTGAGATGTAAAACTTTTTAAAGACCTCTCAACAGACTTACAGCCCAAGAATATCTTTATCAAGGACCTAGGAGCCATTTCTTTGCTTTTTGTTTTTGTTTTTTGTTTTGTTTTGTTTTGTTTGAGAAAGCTGGATTTATTGAGAGGACAGAAAAACTCCCACAGTGGGAGGGTTGCCCCATTTCTTTGAAATGTAACTTCCAGGAAGATAGCGCCCTGTTCTCTAAATTCTTTGGGAGAATAAGAGCCTAACTTTGGTGAGTGTCTTGCTCCAAGTTGTAAAACTACATTTTGTCATGAATATGTGGGACAATTTACTTTTTCTGTGGGTAAAACCACATAGCAAACACAGGTGGCTTATTATTCTCCCACTTCAACTCTTTAAAAGTTTCTGGTCTTTTGTTTCAGTGATGCTGAGTTCAGTCTCTCTCCCCACTTGCAATAATCTTAAATTGAGTATTTCCTACTTCTTTAACTTAGGTGCAGTTTTTGCTTTGACACTATTTATGCCTCTATCCCGTTGCCTCATTCTTCCTCAAATGTTTAACTACACAGGTCTAGGATTGGCCATGTGTATGTTTTTTAAAATTCTACATGTGTTCTGATGTGTATTTAGGTTGCTCAACCATTAGTTTACATATTAGCAAGAATTTGTATTTGCTGGGTTATAATACTTAATGCATTTTGTGTCTTGTAGATATGGTATAAATGTAAGTATGTCCACATATCTATAAAATTCCAGCTGCATGAAGTTAGTGAGCAGACTTTTGGGTCAAAGCAGGCAATCATAATGGCTCTGGTATCACATCTCATAAGGAAAAAACATATAAGGTGTTTTCTGACTCAACTTATTTTAGTTGACCAATCTCCCCCAGATATATCCTAGATATAGAAGTGATATATAAAATATATTTCAAGAATTTTTCTGAAAGAGGCAACATATAGTAAAAAGACTGGGATTCAATAGTCTGAGGCCCAGTTCCTACCTTGTAATTTGGCTATGAAAACATTGTGGGGACCAAATAACTAAAATGTTATTGAAGGTTGTCAACTCAAAAGCACCACCGAAGCATAGATAATGGTGATGAATGACTACAAGAATAAATAAATAATTTATTATTAAAAAATAATTACCATACACTTTATTGTTCTTGCACAAAGATTAATCCTAAAAGAAGTATAAGTGTACCAAGTCTTCCATTATAGCCATTTAACTTGTTAATAGAATAATAATAGAAGTAAAGCCATTGAAAGATATTTGATCAATGAGGAATTCTTTGGTACATTAAATGCCTTTGAAGCTGAGAGGACTGTAATAAAGTATACCATAGACTTAGGTTAAGAGCATACTATAACCCAGTAAATATGTAATCAGCTTGTGGACAACAGCACAGCCATTTTTAGTTTTTAGTTTTCTGTCTTAAAACATAACCTGTAACTGTTTAAAGTTCCAGTTATGGGAAAAACCGCAAAGCTCCAGTTATTCTTCCCTTATCTCACTTTCCCCTTAGCAACAACCAATCAGGTGCCAGGGGGTAATCACCTAAGTTTCCAGATGTCTCTGCAACTTCCCTAGCTAGTGGACCAAGGTCAGCCCGAGTCAAGCTAGCCAATCCTCCACGATTAAGCTGACCACCAGAGGAACTACCCAATTAAATGGTAACAAAACTGGAAAGCCCCCCCAACTCCTCCTCCCTTTGTGTAAAAGCATAAAAGGCATCTGCTTAAGGAAATCAGAGCCTCTGAATGTACTCCGCTGTGTCAGTTGTTGACAGAGGTCCAGGCTCGAGCTTGTAGATAAAGACCCTCTTGAACTTTCATCGGAATTGGCTCTTGATGGTCTCTCGGATTGAACATTCAGCCACTACAAAGCCGGGCTCGGTGGCTCAGCCTGTAATCCTGCACCTTTGGGAGGCTGAGGTGAGTGGATTGCCTGAGCCCGCGGGTTCGAGACCCGCCTGGGAAATTTGGCGAGACCTCATCTCTACAATAAATTTTTAAAAAACCAGCTGGGCATGGTAGCGCGTGCCTGTAATTCCGGCTACTAGGAAGGCTGAGGCGGAAGGATCGCAGGAGCCCAGCAGGTCAAGATTGCAGTGGCTGGGAGCAGCCAATGCACTCCAGTCTGGGCAACAGAGTGAGACTCCAACTCAAAAAAATAAATAAATAAAAATAAAATAAATAAAATAAAATAAATGCTTTTGAAAATTAAAGCTGAAATCAGTGATGAAATTAGGTATAAACCAGGGGGCTAGCCAAATAACTATAATGAAATAAATATTAAAAAATTCAGTCACCTAAAAATAATGCTGTGATGTGTGTGTTACTGCAAAACAAAACATCATAACATAACATTGGCAAAATAATGAGCTGGGTGAAAGGAATGAGTTATTATCAGTGGTTTAGCAGATGGAATTAAGTCAGGACACTGTTATCTATCACTTACTAGAGAACCATCAGATGCTAACAAATTTGTTCCTGCCATTATGACAAATTAAAAGAGATCCCTATGAGCACAAAAGCATTAACATCCTGGCATGGAGGTTGAGATGTAATTTGGTACCCCGCCAAACATTAATACATTGTTTGCCAAGTTTTGTAAATTATTGTGCCAATTTCAAAGCCTTTTTTTAAAAGAAGCACTTGATATGTGAATGGACAATAAACTGTCCTATCTTATAAATTAATGGACTTTTAATTCCACATAGGTCAGCTTCCTGTAGACAACATATGCATAAATCAATTTAGAAAAATCTCTGAGATAGTAGAAGTGTTCATATGAGTCTTATGATTATAACTAAAAAATGAGTTTTGTTGTCTTCAATTATTTTATAAATGGATGTTAAATTAAATCTATATAAAAAAATTATAGGCTTTAGATAATGGAAACTTTCAGAAGAATAGAATTAGCTGCAAAAACTTTTAGAGATATTATCTCTTGAAATTAGTTATATTTATTTTGCATTAATAAGATTAATAATGACTATTTAGATCCAAATTTTAAAAGTATGACATAAAATTGAAGGTTTATTACAATGGCATCTCTGCAGTGTTAAAGCAGTGGTGATGACTTGAGAAGGCTAAATTATTAAAGAGATTTGGCACTCAGAGATTAAAAAAAAAAAAGCGCTTCCTTGCAGGCCAATGTGAAACTGTTGCCCAGCACATAAACTAATGACCCAAACCAGCTGGCTTTGTTATGAATCAGTACAATCTAGTCAGAATGCTCCTCTCCTTCCAATACAAGAAAACAAAGAAATTCCCTAAAAGGGGCAGGGGAAACAAGTTGTTTCCCTAGACAAATGCTGCAAGTTGTTTCCCTAGACAAATATTACATTGTCAAAGTTCAAAGTTCAAAATTGTCAAAGTTCAGTGTCCATTGTCAAAGTTCATCCAACATTTGATACAAAGCTGTAAAGGACAAAAACGATTTTCTAATCTAACAATTGAAAATCTAACGATTTTCAAGCCAGTGACATAAATGAGTTTAGCAGCAAAATATACAGGTATTGGACTTCATGAAGTAAATTTTTTTTCATGTGCATAGTTTGAGAAATAATGAAGTTTTCCAAAACAAACTAGGATACTAAATCCTTCTGCTTAAAAATAGAGATAAGAAACATGAGCAGCTCTTGTAATATTATTGTAGAAGAATATAATTGAAGAATACATATTACTTGATTAATAGCCAGTACGTGAATACCACTCGGGCAATATATTATAGATTAACTTTCCCAAGTCTGAACTATTAAAAGTTTAATTTTTTAAACTTTCAATCTCCATATCAATTATACAATACTGTTACCTATCATTATTCTTTCATTAGGGCACAGCAGTGGGATTTGCATGGACAAATACAAGTCAAAACTGTCTACATGACATAAAGATGTTTAAAAATGAAAAATATTGGCTGGGCTCGGTGGCTCAGCCTGTAATCCCAGCACTTTGGAAGACTGAGGCAAGTGCCTGAGTCCAGGGGTTTGAGATCAGCCTGCACAACTTGGCGAATCTAGTTTCTACAACAAATAAATAAAAAAATAGGCTGGGAATGGTAGTGCACTCCTGTAGTTCCGGCTACTTGGAAGACTGAGGAGAAAGGATTATCTAAGTCTAGCAGATTGAGGCTATGGAGGCTGTGAGTGTGCCACGGCACTCCAGCCTGGGTGATGGAGTGAGACTCAGAATCAAAAAAAAAAAAAAAAGGAAAGAAAAATATTGTTAAAATGTCTAGGTAGCTATGGGAGTTCTTTTGACTTCGGTTTCTTTATATATAAAATGATGGACTCTGAATCCAAGTCTAGCGCTAACAATTAATCAGTTACCAGCTGTATGTACAGGTGGTCAACATATTTTTAATTTATTTTTTAAAAATTTTCCAGAAAAACTGTGAAGATAGAATAGTTCTTATCTACCCATACTAGTTTTCCCTGAAACTAATATCTGTGTTTGTTGCAATTAAAGTACATATTGGTATATTTTATTCACTGAGTCTATATTTACGTCTCTTTAGTTTTTAATCTAATATTCTTTATACCATTCCAAGGGCTCATCTAGGATACTATACTATAGTTAGTCATCATGTCTTTTTAGCTTCCTCTGAGCCTTTCTCAGGTGGGCCTTTCTTTTGATTACCTTGACAAGTTGAGGAGTACTGGCCAACTATTTTGAAAAATATTCCTTCATTTTGGTTTGTCTGATGTTTTTCTCATGAAGGCAGTGGTTATGGGTTTTGGAGAAGAAGACCACAGAGGTATAGTGTTGTTCTCATAACATTATATTAAGGGTACACTCTAGCAATAGGACATATTTATGTCAGTGCAAACCTTGATCACCTGCTGAAGTTGCATTTGTCAGGTTTCTCCATTGTAAAGTTACTCTTTTTTGACCCTTTGTATACTGTACTTTTTAGGAAATAAGTCCCTGTGAACAGTTCACACTTTAGAAATGAGGATGTATGCTCCAGCTTAATTTATGAAAAGATACATAAACCGGGCTTGGTGACTCAGTCTGTAATCCCGCGCCATTGGGAGGCTGAGGTGTGTTGATTGCCTGAACCTGCGGTTCGAGACCCGCCTGGGCAGCAAGACCTCATCTCTACAATAAATAAAAAATCAGCTGGGCGTGGTAGCGTGCGCCTGTAATTCCGGCTTTTCGGAAGGCTGAGGCGGAAGGATCATTGGAGCCCAGCAGGTCGTGGCTGCGGTGGCCGGGAGCGGCCACTGCACTCCAGTCTGCGTGACAGAGTGAGACTTCAACTCAAAAAAAAAATACATAAATTATTTGTGTTTATTTTGCACAGAAGATTTGTCTCTTCAGTCCTCTTTATTTAATCATTTGTTTTAATCAGTATAGGCCTATAGATATTTATCTGATGTCCACATTGTTCCAGCTTTGGGCACCGGGAGTGTTTTGGTTAGTCTGTGCCCCTTGGTCATACTCCTATTATTGTTGTGACTTTCTAAATTGTGTGCTTTCCTGCTTTCTGATATTAGAAAATGCTCCAGAATTATTGTATATTGCATATATTCCCTGCCCCAACCCTAGAATCACCCATTTATCTAAAGAGTTCTAATTGATTTTATTTAAGAATAGTGTTAGAAACCTGTGTGTAGACTAATTATGTACCCAATCCTGACTTGTACCCCACATCTTAAAAAAAAAAAAAAGGATAGAAACTGTGATGTGGGATTTTAGTGTCAGCAAAATTTTGAATGTACTGGATGATACAAAAAGATATGAGAGATTGTTTACATCAAATATATTGATAATAAAATGAAGCAGATTATAAAGGATCTTGAATAGTAAGCAAAAGAAATTGGATAGAATATGATGGTACATACAAATCTGGGATCCTTTTTATGAAGCAAATGATATCATTAAAGAAAAGTATGGACTAATATACTAAAAATATTGCAGATATAATGAATAAATACATATGAATGAATAAATATGATGCATAATACATATTTAATACAGGAGAATATATATTAAAACCAGGAAATGTTCTATTCCTTGAGTATAGCTTATTGTCTGCCAAAGAGAATGTCTGCTTCCATATTGTCAGTTTAAACATACCACTCACCTCAAACCATAAGAACCTTAGAAAATGCAGGACATACCCTTATGGAAATTGGAAATGGCATCCAATTCCTGAACAAAACCCAAAACCCACAGGCCATAAGAGATAAGATAGACAAGTGGGACCTTATTAAACTGACAAGCTTCTGCAAAGCCAAAGAAACCATCAAGAGAGCAGGGAGACAGCCTATAGACTGAGAAAAAATATTTGCCAACTCCAGATCAGACAGAGGCTTAACATCTTGGATCTACAAGGAACACAAACTTGCCGAAAAGAAAAAAAACAAACAACCCCATTATAAAGTGGGCAAAAGATATGAACAGACACTTCTCAAAGGAAGACATCTGAACAGCCAACAGACACACGAAGAAATGTTCAACCTCACTAATCATCAAGGAGATGCAAATCAAAACCATACTGAGATACCACCTAACTCCAATCAGAATGGCAATTATCAATAACTCAAAAAATAACAGTTGCTGGAGAGGGTGTGGTGAAAAGGGAACACTTCTACACTGTTGGTGGGACTGCACGCTAGTGCACCCTCTGTGGAAAACAGTGTGGCGATTCCTAAAAGCTCTAAATATCGATCTCCCACATGACCTCGCAATCCCCCTACTAGGAATATATCCTTAAGAACTCAAATCACTCTATGAAAAAGATACCTGCACACGTATGTTTATCACAGCATTGTTCACAATAGCAAGAACCTGGAATCAACCATGCTGTCCATTAAAAGATGACTGGATTAAAAAAATGTGGTACATATACATGATGGAATACTACGCAGCTATAAAAAAAAACAAAATCATGAATTTCGCAGCAACCTGGATGGAACTAGAGTCTATAATACTGAGTGGCCTCTCACAGAAACAAAGATCTGAGTATCACGTTTTCACTCATATAGTGGACCTTGAACATCCGTCGTAATACTATAAGAAAAGGACTGACAGTGGTGGGAAACTATGAGGGGGGAAGAGAGGTGGGATTAACGGTAGTAATATCTGCCTGGGGACGGGGAAACACTCCTTATCAACAAGGGTGCCTGAACGAAGCATATTTGTATACTTAACCCTAAGCTGTACCCCACAATATCAAAATAAGAAATATTGATATATAAAAAAAAAAAATAAAAATAAGAATAAAATATAAATAAATAAATAAATATATAAACTTACCATTCATGTATTCGTTATTTCACTCATTGATTCATTCAGATTTGAAATATTTGTTGACTTTTTTTACTTAATGTGTTGAGAAACAAATAATTACTTAAAAGTTGGCAGTAATTATAAAAAACATTTTAAAATGCTTATATTTTGGTTAAAAAAGACAGTAATAAAATGGTAAATACACAAATGCTAATAAGTATAAAATTGTACTAAATTTAAAGAAAAAAGCAGTTAACGGAAATGATTGTGAAAGGAACTATTTGGGAGAGAATGGTCAAGTAAGACTTTTCTGATGATGCTACATTTAAACAGAGACATAGATAGCACCTGAGTGTGACACAGTGCAAGGGACCATAAATGCATGGGTCCCAACGTACTGTCCTTTGGTCAGTTTTAAGAGCATGATTAGGAGCAAGCTAAAACAAGAGTGGTAGAAATGAATCAGGTTAAGAAACAGACCATTGAGAGCTTTATTAACTTTGGAGCAACATTATATTTGTTCTAAATGTGATGGAAAGACATTGAAAAAATCTGGATAAAGGAATAACATGATTATACATATTTATATATGTAGACAATCAATCTAGATCTTGGAAAAAGTTTCTATGGATTGGGAACTAGAGGGAAAGTGTATAAATGATTTAGTGGGTTATTGAAGTAATACAAACAGATGATAAAGGACTAGATGAGCATGTATATAATTTAGAGTGCATATTACAAGATAGCACATATTTCAACTTAAAGCTGTTAGGATTTGCCAATGGTTTGGCCTAGGGTTGAGAGAGAAAGAGAAGAAACATATCTTTTGCCCTGATATAATTTCCTAAAAGGAGGAAGATTAGGGGAGGAGCAAGCATTGAGGATAGCAACTTGTGTGTGCCAGGCATTTCTATAACCTCTGGATATTAAATGGCTAACTGACTTCACAATAATCTTAGGATGATAGATAATCCAGAGAGACAGAGACTGGTATTTGATAATAGACAGATGAATAAGTAATAATCAACTATGATAAGAAGGAATAACTGAAGAAAGGAAGTTGTATAATTTAAATCAGAAAATTAGAGAATGCCTCATTGAGAAAATAGTTTTTAAGTTGAGTCCTAGCAAAATAAAGTTGGAAAAACAATAAAAAATGATGCCTGTGAGGTCCTAAGAGCATGCCAAAAAGGATTATAAGCATGGGAGATGAGGTTAAAGTATAGTTTTGGTGGAATAAATCAGGAGAACTCATTACATGTGTTTTTTGTGGGTATATTTAAATTAGAATGTGTGCATATTAAGTTATGAATATGTATGGAGCCTTGACTCAGTTTTCCTAAATAAGTTAGTGAAATTTATTTTTTTAAAGTATCATTTGATGGAACTTTAAAAAATTTGCTTATGTACATTCTTACTTTATTAAAATGCAATACTTATTCCTTTCTTGTTTTTATTATCCACTAGCTATATAATTGAATACTAATTATGATATTATATGATAGCTATCATAACCATTCATGTGCTGTAAATAAAAAAAAAAAAGAACAAAAGACTAAATAAAATCCTCAGAAGGGCTCCTTTCATCTGTCTCCCAGCACTCAAAAGTGAAAAGAAGTAGGTTGACTTAAAAGACAATAAATTAAGATTTATATATACTTGGTGCTCTGTATGTGCTTCTGAATTAGGTATATTTCTCTACATATATGAACTTACTCATTAACTGTCTTATGAATTTATTATTATTGTTTTCAATACTTCATATAAGGACTTGGTAACATTTTAAAATTTGCTTTCTATAGGGAATAACTTCTGATTGTAATAGGATCAAATCTAAGCAAACAAAAGGTGAAATGGATCTATTTTTAAGTCCTCTTGCTAATATGCCTTTGCAATGGACATACAGGAAAAGTCATCTTTTACATAACATCTTTCAATTGCTGACTCTGTACAACCATTTTGCTCATTATATTTAAGTCAAATCTTTGAAGGAAAAGAAAAGCTCAAAGCATGGAAAAAAGTGTCAGGGAAGTTCCTAATCACTGGAAATATTTCATTTGTGAGAGGCTGCCTGGACTATGAGGACACAGATTCAAAGTATTGCTGAGGCTGCAGTTGGATATGCTCAGAAATGTAGGAGTCATCAAAGCTACTGAAATGATGAAACCTTTTCTTTTTCACTGTTCTCTGAGAAATCTTCTTTTTTACTATACTCTTGCCTTGAGACTATGGATATTTAACAGTGCATATATACTGCTTATTTTTGCAAAAACAGAAAGCAGATTTGTGTGATTATCCAGGTTTCCACATAAGAGTGAGGCATCACTACTGTGATGATCCTTGGGAAGCAATTATATTTCAGATCTCAGTATTCAGAAAGATTACACAGGGAGAATTTTTTTTTAAGTAATTTGTACTAGAAAAGCTTCAGAGCTCACAATCTTTTCAAAGAGTCTATGAAGGAATTCCTATGAGATTCTATGGACCTTGTATTATAGGGCTAACAATCAAATCTATTTTTAATAGAGCCTAAAAAGTTAGATTCTAGAAGAAAAGTTTTTCTTAAAGGTGCATTTTCAGATTCTCCTTTGTGCTTAGTAGATTCTTTTGATTCTGGATGCAACATACCTCATAGTTCAGACCATGGAATAAATAACAAAAATGATTGAACATGCTACTCTTTAAGGGACAACTTCACTTAGGAAAATCTCTCAGCATAGATTCTGTTAACGTAAACACTGGGCTATTCTAATATTTATGCTGTCTGTGAACAGAGACAGGTTTTGTAGGGTTTGATTGTTTGTTTTTGTTTTTCATGCCAAGTCTTTATGCTGCTTGTTTATCTTGCCTTGTTGCACTAACTAGGAATTCCAATATAGGTTGAATTGGTGAGGTAAGGAAGACCTTATTATCATGCCTCCAATCTTATTTAGTAAGCTTTTCATCTTTACCATAAAATATATTAACTGTATGTTTCTTTTTATTCTAAATTTACTAAGAGCATTTATCATGAATGAATGTTGTTTTACCAAATTATTTTAATATCTTTTGAGATGATCATATTTTTCTTCTTTAGTCTGTTAATTTGAAAAATTCGACTAATTTACAAATTTTGAGTCAGCTTTTCTTTGGGTTTAATTTGTTTTTTTTTGTCTAGTTCCTTAGCATGAGAGTTTACATTACTGATTTGAGCTCTTTATCTTTTTTAATCTTAACATTAATTCTACAAATTTACATCTATGCAGTGTTTTAACTATATCTTACAAATTTTGATATTGTGTACAGCAAATCCTTACTTAACACCCTTAATAGTTCTTTAAAACTGTGGTTTTCAGCAAAATGACCTATAAGGAAACCAATTTTACCACAGGCTAATTTGTATCAACAAAAGGTAAGTTTCTGTAACATATGTTTGCTGGTCACAAAAACACTGCCATATTTCTTCTTCTTCTTTATTTATTTTTTTTATTTTACAGAATTTTAAAACATTTAATGGGCCACATCGCCATACTTCTAAATAATGACCTGAACATTTCTAACATAAAACATTGAAATAAATGTGAGCTATGTCTGTATTTAAGATAGGTTGACAAAAACAGGTAAGATAAAAATCTACCCAGTTATTACAGTTCAGGGTAGTGGTTTCCAGGTCCTAATCCCGGCAGCTCAGAGTGCAAGGCAAGAACCAACCCTGAATAAGATGTTATCCCCTCATAGGGCATGCACACATGCGCACACACACACACACACACACACACGCACACGCACACGCACACACACACGCACACACAACCACCCACTTTAGAAATACCAAAACTCACCTAATGAGCATATCTTTGGGGTGTGAAAGGAAACCAGACTACCCAGAGAAAACCAAGGCAGACATGAGAATATACAAACTTCACAGACAGTAGCTCAAGCAGAGACTTAATTTTTTTTTCTGATCAATGTTATAACAAAGGATGTTGAATAAACGATGTTATTTGGGGCCAAATATATTTTTATTTTTATTTTGTTCAATTTTAAAATTTTCCTGGATATTTTTTCTTTGACTCATGGGTTATTTAAAGGAGTGTTAACTTGTAAAATATTTTAGGACTTTACAGATATCTATTACTGATTTCTATGTTAATTATATTATTTTTAAGAGAATATCCTATGATTTTTATTCATTAATCTTTTAAGTCTTTTTTTAAAATGTGGTCTATCTTAGTGCATGTTTTGTGTGTCCCTATTAAAAAAAAATGTTCAATGTGTTCTTGAAGTAACAACATTGCTTGAAGTTCTCTGTACATATCGATTAGATTATATTGTTTGATAATGCTTACCTCTTCTATGTACACGATAATTTTGTCTTCTTCAATTACTGAGAGAAGAGTTAAAGTCTCTAGCTAAAATCATGGATTGGTCTATTTTACCTTTTGGTTCTAACAGTTTTTGCTGTATGTATTTTGAAACTCTGATATTAGGTAAAACATCTGTTTAGTATTGCTGTGTCTTAGAGACTTAATTTTGATTTAATTATGTAATACTTTTCATCCTTGCTAGTCTTCATTGTTTTGAAGTTTACTTTTTTCTGATATGATCGTAGATAATCCAGTTTTCTTTTGGTGAAACTTGATACGATATATCTTTCTCCTTCCTTTATTTTTACCTCTTTTTACATTCAAATCAGCTTTCTTTAAGGCAGCAAGTATATGGATCTTCGTGCTTTGTTTTGTTTTTTTTAATCAAATCTGGCAACACTGTATTTTAATTGGTGTATTTATACCACTCTAATTCAACTTGCATATTTATATGGTTGGATTAAGTTCAACTTGCTATTGTTTTCATTTGTTCCATCTGTTCTTTATATATTTTGTCTTATTTTGTAATGCCTTTTCATAAGGAAAATGGGAACTTTTCAAGCTTCAATTTTACCTCCACTACAGACTTGTAATTTATACCTTTTTAAACATGTTTTAATGTAATGATTGTCCTAGAGTTAAAAGTATGAATCTTTAATTATAACAGTTGATATGCAACACAGAGACTTTATAATATAATATTCCCAATATGTAGCTCTTTTTTTGTTGTATCAGTGTTATATATTTTTACTTTCACAAATGTTATAAACCTGCAGTAAATGTTAATAATTTTGTTTTATTCTTACGTTTTAGACTGATTTAAATTGAAATTAATGTATTTTTATTTATTCCATTCTAGTGCTCTTCATTTCTTCATGTTGATTAAGTAATATTTCCTGATTTTGTGTTGTGTTTTATATAAATGTTTTTATAACATATTCTTGCTAACAATAAATATTCTCAGATTTTGTTTGTTGAAAACAATCTTACATTCTCATACATTTTTGCTGGATATTCTGGGTTGACAGTGTTTTTATTTTCGTTCGGCACTTTAAGACAACATACCACAGTCTTGTAACTTGCAAGGTCTATCATGAGAGGTCTGCTTGTCATTATTACCTTTGTCTGTTTGTAATGTGTATTTTTCCATTGTGTTCCTTTAAGATTTTTTGTTAGCCTTTGGATTTATGAATTTCAATAGATACACATGCATGTACTTTGTTATTGTTGATCTTTCTAGGTGTTCTCTGAGCTTATTTAAGACAAATATTTAACCCTTATACTTTAAATATTTATTTTGCTGCATTCTGTCTCGTCATTCTGGAATTTCACTTACACATATGAGTACGTTACGCTGTTTGGTATGGCCCTGAAGATACTTGGCTTTTTTAAAAAATTTTTTCCCTTCTTTTGTTTCAACCTGGTAAATATCTACTGACATATCTTAAAATTTGACTAATTATTTCTTTAGAAGTAGTCAGTGTACTAAGAAGCCCATTGACAGTATCCTTGAATATAGCATTGCCTTTTAATTTTTAGAATTTCTGTTGAACTTATTATTCTAATTTTCTTCTCTTTGTGAAAATTATCTATCTATTTTACACACTGACCATATTTTCCATTTAATCTTTAACATATTATTCATAGTTATTTACAATTCCCTGGAAGATCAAAATTTGTTTTGTACATTAGGCTTGTGTTCATTGCTTTGTCATATGGAAGTGGGTTTTCTTGCCTTTTAATATGTTTGTATTTTTTTTTTAACTTGAACATTTTGTGTAGGACAGAAAAGACTAAGGTAAATATGTATTTGTCCCTGGAAATGAGCATGTCTTTCCTCTATCAGGGCTTTCAGTGTGAGGGTTGGACTTAATCTAGTAAGAAATGTAGCTGGGTTTTTGGTTTATTGCTGCTACGGTATCCTCAGTTGCAGTACAGACTTCAAGTTCCTCTAGTTTATCGTGTATTTTGGATTGGAGTCCACTTACCATAGTTTTTTTCCTCAAACATCTTCAGCTTTAAGTTTTTGCTTGTAATGTAATGCTTCTTATCTTGATGGTGGAGGTGGGGAGTTCTCTGTTATTATGATTAAGTCTCAGTTTTATGGCACTATGATCCACAGTGTCAGTGATGTGGCCTTTTCAGTAACTCTTTCTACATAAAGTTCTGGGCATAGCTGAATTCCTGATCTTCCTTCAAGACTAAAAACTTCTCTCATTTGTTTTCCTCTGCTACAGTGAGTTTTCATGAGTATTCTAAGAGCAGCAAAGTATGTTTCCTTTTTCTCTACAGATTAAGGCTTTTGTTCTACAGAGGTGTTTCAAAAAATGTGACGAGTCTGAAATTACACCTACTTAGAGCTAACATGTTAGACTGTCCCATTTTCATGTATGCTGGCAGCAGACATAAGAATCCTGGGTCAGAGGCAAAAGACTATTTTATTCACAAGGAAGCAAGCAGCCTGAACTTGATGCTCACATGGAAGCCAGGTATTCCTCCTCTCCTGAGTCCAGTGGGGACAGCACAGAGGACAGCTAGAGGTCATAGGTAAGAAGTTCAGAATTTAGGAACTTTTAAGAGACCACGTACAAACCTTCCTAACCTTTGCTACAGAGGGGACATTTTCTTTATTATACTGACAGCAAATATATCTGTCTTTTGTTCCTGAGTGTGAAACTTTGTCTGTCTTCCAAGGCTGCTCACTATACAAATACTCTTGAAAAAAGTCTAAAGCAAAAGGCTAACCATGCCTCTGCTTACAAAGTATGTGAAAACAAAGACTTATGGAGAATTATCTCTCAACCAAAAGAGTCGGGAGTAAAGAGTTTGTAGATAATTTCACGTCTCTTCCCCACTAGCTACTGTTTCATTTACCCAGGCACCAGGAAGGAAACTTTCTTCGGAATCTTGTGGAATTTGTGAAGCCTGCGGTGGGGTACAAATGTCCAGTTACTCTCAATCTTCAGAGCTTACATACACTTTTACTAGTCTACTGTCAGTTTTCATCAATCGGTCTGATATTTGTGCTTAACTTGCCTTCCTTAGCTAAGTCTGACTGTTTCTGCCCAAAGTGACCAAATGTCCACATCCTGTTTCTGTCTTCAGGTGCCTGTCTTTTCTTAAATTTCGTAGTAACTGGTTGCCCTGCAACCTTAGCTCTCTGATAAGCTCAAGAAAATTTGTGAACTTACAGAATTTATAGCTGTTTTCTTGTTTTAAAATGAGAGCAACACTTTTTTTCAGTTTGTTTTTATTCTCGAGCAGAAAGTACAAGTACACTTTGTTCAGATTGTTTCAATAACAATTGGTTGGTTAAAATCTACATATACCCTATCTATCCCATTGATAGAATGTGTCCAAAGAACATTAAAAATGTAAATCTACTTTTAAGTTTTAACTTGCTTCAAAAAGTGTTCTGTGTTCCTAATAGTCAATTACTTGTTATATTTTCAGGAGCTTTTAAAATCCGTCATCATACACAGATACTCTGCAACTCGTGAAACTCTGTATTTCTTTATTATGTGGTAGTAGTTAGAAATAGTCAATTGCTTGGTTCTCAGACTGTATGTATTATCTCATATGAACAATGCTATACTATGACATTAGTCAACACAAGCATATTAGTTTAGAGTCATTTCCTTTACTAGTTAAATAACTAATATTCAGCAGTCTTGTCAGCTACTTCACTTCCAAAAGATTTATACAGCTTCTTCCTTTTAATTCTTTTAAAATCACTTTAGAGTTTCTCAAAGCCTCACTGTTTTCACAGTAAAGAAAAGCATTAGCTGGATTTCCAGGTAAAGGAATCAGACAGAGAGCAGGGTAGAGTCCTGGTCCTATGCCCACCAGGGACTTCCTGAAGAGGCTAGCTTAATTTTGCTGGTGCCAGTCATTGCTCAAAGTAAAGGGTGAACTGTGAACTGCAAGAAGACTGGTTGTAGGATCTTAAAATAAATGTCAAATATAAAATATTTCTGTATCATAGCCATGTAAAAATAATTTAATATTTCACTGTACCCAAAAAGAACTATAAATGTGTAGAACAGAAAATAAGCCTACTTTAACTTGTAGCACATAACATTAATGATTTAAATATGATGGGATTTTCTTTTGTAGAAATATATACTTTGAAAATGTTCTGTTCATTTTCTTTGTGAGTAGTTTATTGTATCTAATTTGCAGAACAAAGGAAAGAAGACTTTTGATTTTCAGGGTGATAAGGAACAGTTATCACCAAAAATGGAGGTTCAGATGAATATCCGCTAGTTATTTTGTCACAGTCTGGGAAGTTCTACAGACTCATGTGAGAGACAAATGGGATTCAGGACTCTGATGCTCTGTCACAGTCAATGTGTATTGGTCTGGAACATTTTACAGTAGAAATTTAAAAAAGCAAATATTGTTCCTCCTATCATCATCACTTTGCCTCTGTTATTGACTCTCTTTTTTTGTACAAATACAAAATCTTTATTGGGTTTATTGGCCATGGAAAGAGGAGATATATATGGAAGTACTTTTAAATTGTTAGTGATCATCACCGCCACATAAGCAATGACCAAATTAAGACTCCAGGGCTGGAAAGTCAATCTGACAAAGTTATTTTTGTATAGAAAAGTCTGTTGACTTTAAGTAACTACAATGTATACATTATTAGGTTTTATATTTATTTCGTTATATGAATATGAAATATATGAGACTAAGACAATAAATGGGTTTTTTGACATGTGATGTTAGTTATGTATTTGACTTTATGCAAATACTTTCAAATGTTTTAGGATAACTTGAAGCATTCTAGACACATTAATAAATTTAATGGATGATAATAACAATATCATCCTTAGCATTATTATAAAGAATATAGATTTATTTCCAGAAATGTTAATTAAATAGGTAACAAGATGTTCTGTTACACAGAGATACACTTGTGTGTGTATGAATACATATTTATAGTATATACCTTATTTACTTAAAAAAAATATTTTCACGTTTTTCCAGGGCCTCTTTCACATTCTTGTTGTGTAAGCTACAAATCAGAAGATTTAACATAGGAATCATAAGTGTGTAAAACAATGAGGTCATTTTGTCTTGATCTAGATAACAGGAAGAACACGGCAGAAAATACATGAAGAGTACGGTTTCCTGGAAAATTGCAATTGCAGTCAAGTGGGAGGTACAGGTGGGAAAAGCTGTGAACCTCCCCTCCACAGAGTGGATCTTTATTGTTTTATTTTAAAGATGTGGTACATTTTAGGGCTAGGTTCAAAAGTGGTCATCATACAGTTGGAGTGTGGGCCTTCCACTGGACCCCACTTCACCTGGTTTGGGATCAGGCACCCTTACCCTTATTAATGCTACAGATTCCCCATCCTCTGGCAGTGACCTGCTACTGCCAATTCCTTTCATGCTTTCATGTAGTATTATAATAAATATTCAAGAACCACTTATGAATAAGAACATATTGTACTCAGTTCTTTGTTTTTGTGATCGATCACTGAGTATGATAGATTAGAGAGAGATAGAATTTTAAAAACAGTTTCGGTGAGTCTGGATATGGAGTTCATGGTAAACAGGAACTCAACACTGAAAGTAAATATTTTCCTTGTGCAAACTAGGCACTTAATTATTATTTCTTTAATTAATGTATACATATTTTGATAAAATATGCTTCTGTTTTTGACAGACAACATTACAGGATATAGGGGCTGAAATTCTGCCAACATGTTATAGAAAAGAAGTAGCTAAGTGAACTTTGAAACATTTTAAATATATTAGATTCTAAATCAGGATGTAGAGTGGGCATGAGAAAAGTTAAGTGAATTTGAGTTGAGAAGTGATGTGATTAGACTTGGATTGATCAAAGTTAGAAACCAGAATACAAAAGATACTTTAATATGAATGGTGAATCTTCCAAAAACCATGGCAAGGAACAGGGTGGAGCTTAAATCTTCATGAAAGCAAAACTATCTCATTGAATTGTTTATCCTTAATAGCTAGTACTGGGCCTAAGTCACATTAAGAATTTAAAAATTCTATGGAGGGTCAGACAGAAGGAAGGAAAAAAAAAGAAGGAAGAAAGAAATAAGAAATACTATAAAATTCCTTGTGATATTACAGGTCAATGTGTCATTAAAGACCTTCAAAATAGAGTTTGTTAGGTGGGAGAAGCAACACAATTCTCGAGATTGAGGAGAGAGGAGCAAGGAAAACATTAATATTTTCTACCAGCAGAAATATTTTAAAAGGATAATAGAAATGGCCTATATTAGAAATTATCCAAGGAGACATACATTCAAATAATCAAGTTTCAGTTATTAAAATGAAGTGAAATAACATTCAACAATGAGGTTCTAAATATAGATCACTTAATTCTTTTTTCCCCCCAATTTAGCACCCATTCAGCCAAACTATTAGCTACAATTGTCATGGCATGGGAATTTGACTTGAATCCATGCTCAGCAAATTGTTAGGTCATATTATTTTTGACTGGCAAATCATATATTTAAGCATCACAATACCCTCACTGATCCTAAATTGATATTACAACTCACCTAAATGTTCAACAATTTAAAACAATATTCAGAGAGGCCCCATATAATTAAGGTCATGATTTAACTTCTCCTTTAGTATATGCCTGAGAATTGTTTCCAAATCCCAGGATAACTTTATGATCAATTCACAGGTGCTACACCATTTTTTATAAGTAGAATATTCGTAAGGTAAAGAAAATGCTTTGACATTTGGGTGCTGTGACATTTACCATTGATATTAATGATGCTATAAAATTGTCATGCAGAATGTCATTTACCCATAGAGTGATGCTTATTAATTACAAATATTATGTAATCTGTTTTAGATGTAAAGGTTATGTGTTCTTTTTATTTCACAGTCTGATAAAATTTAAATCAGCACACAAACAGAGCCATTATAAACTCAAATGTGAACTTTAAATGAGATTTTAACCTCAGGAATTTGCATAGCAGAAAAAATTTAAAGGTATTAAGAGATTCAGGAAAGAAAAAGATATACTTTCTATGAGCAAGAACATTGCTTTTGTAAATCTCACTTCTCACCATCTATACTGACAAAAAAAATAAAGGTAAGATTGTTCAGATTAGTGTCATAGGAAGTTCTACCTGAATATATGACTAAATTAAAAGCAAATATAAAATAAACTCTCCTATGATAGAAGAACATAAATATTTAATGAGCTTCTTTTCAAAGGAGAATTATTTGACACAATATATTTCAATAGCAACTGACAAATATCTTGAATTGCAAAAATGATTTGTGCCAGAAGCAGACAGAGCCTCAGCACTTTGGAAGTACTATTCTATAACACTTTGCAAGTATGCAAATTAGAAGAGATTATTTTCTTATGTTAATGTTTTCTTTAATGTTCTTTTTTGTTATGCATGTGCATCCAAGATATATTTTATATTTATTAATTTCCTCACATATAATAGTATCTAGTTTAGATCCATAGACTTTACTATGTTAACAGGGTAACAGTCTTATGCATAATGTGGGAAAATACAGCAGCATTACCCATAATCTTCAAATTCAGGCTTTGATTGTGGAAGCCCATGATGATTATGTTTAAAGTCCTTGTTTTTTTCACATTCAGGAGTCACTTATTTTGATTGCTTTCCTGTGTTTTCTGTAAAATAGAGAATAAAACATAATTTGAAAATTATTTTTACTCAATGTTTCTGTTTCTGGAATTATTGAAAACATAACATTGCTCTATTTTTACTTCCAGTAAATGGGGACTTAATTAGAAATATTTCACACACATAAGAGTTGAAGAACCGTGGTCTATGAAGAAAATGTAGAAATTATCATGCCTTAAAGTAAAAAGAAAAGTGAGTAAATTGAAATTTAAAAGACACAATTTTTAATGTTGACAATTATATAAGTGTTAGACTGAAGAATGATATGATACCATCTATATTTTTAAATTTTGTCTTGTTTTGTTTTGTTTTAGATATGGAGTTTCACTCTTTAACCTAGACTGGAATGCAGTGGGACAATCACAGTTCACTGCAGCCTCCAACTTCAAGGCACAGCTTCTGGAATAGCTAGGATGACACGCATGCCCCGCTAACCTTAGATATTTTAAAAATTTTCTGTAGAGAGAGTCACTCATTATGTTGCCTAGGGTGATCACAAACTCTTGGCCTCTAGCAGTCCTCCAGCCCTGGCCTCCTAAAGCACTGGTATTATAGGCGTTAGCCACCACAACCAGCCTTATATGACCTATTTTTAATAGTAGTTATTATACTTTTGAGTTGAGTATATACAATAGGATTAACTACAGTTTTGCTTGCTTTCCTTGTTACTTCTAGTCAATATTGCTGAATTTTCTTTATTATGGATTTGTCAAAAGCATGTTAACAATATTGTATTATATACTTAAAATTTTGCTAAAAGAGTAAATCTTACATCGTGCTTTTATTACACTAATAACAACAACAACAACAACAACAATAATAATAATAATTAAAAGGATGGGAAAATGTACCAGAAATATAACCAGATAAGTCATCTCAATTTATTAATCAAAATTGGAATAAAAAACAATGTAAAAAAATAACATTGTTACTTTGATAGGAATTAAATTAAATCTGTGGATTACTTTGGGCGATATGATTATTTTATTTTATTTTATTTTATTTTATTTATTATTATTTTTTGAGTTGGAGTCTCACTCTCCCAGACTGGAGTGCAGTGGCCGCTTCCGGCCACAGCAGCCTCGACCTGCTGGGCTCCGCGATCCTTCCGCCTCAGCCTTCCAAGTAGCCGGAATTACAGGCACGCACTACCACGCCCGGCTGATTTTTTGATTTATTGTAGAGATGAGGTCTCTCTGCCCAGGCAGGTCTCAAACCTGCCGGCTCAGGCAATCCACTCACCTCAGCCTCCCAAAGGCGCGGGATTACTGGCTGAGCCACCGAGCCCAGCGATTATTTTAATGATATTGATTCTTCTGATCCATAAACATAGGATGGTTTTCTATTTGTCTGTGTCACCTACAATTTCTTCCATCAGTGTTTTATGGTTTTTCTTGTAACAAAAGTTAGGGTTATTCATCATAGCAGCTGATAGTTTTCCTTTATTCTGGAAAAAACAAACAAACAAAAAGCAAGAGGAGCCATTGAAGCACTTTAGACAGAAAAGTGACATAATCTGAGCTACATTTTTAAAAGATCACCTAGGACCATTGTATAGATAAAAGACTATAGAAGTTCAGTAGGAGGCTGTTGTGAGACAGTGGTGATGGTGACTTGTACCAATGTGTTCATAGTGTGGGTAGTGCAAGTTGTAAGATTATGTGTTTATTTCTAGACACAGTTATAGGAACACAATACATATTTCTGTTGCACTGAGTTCCTGGTTAGCAAAAGGTGAACTCTGCTTAACACTCTGAAGAAAAATATGATTATTTCTGTATATTAAGATGCAAAGTATAAAGGAATGCATAGTAAGTAAAAATATTTAAGTAAATAACATTTGTATATAAGAAATTGCATATGCAGAATTATATGAAGTTTGTATAATACAAAAACAATAAACTGGTTAAGATTATTTGTGGGCTGGGCACAGTGGCTCAGCCTGTAATCCAGCACTTTGGGAGGTGGAGGAATTGCCTGATTCAGATTTTTATGAACTGATTCTCCTTTTACAAATATTTCAAGTTTAAAATGCCCATGAAGAAAAATTTCAACTAGAATGGATCCAAAGAATCAAAAATACTACTCTGAAAAAAAAAGAGGATTATATTATTTGGGTGACTCTTCCAGTCCATAGATAACACTAGTATCAGTGACATCCAAGTAACTTGGGTTTTTTTTGTTGTTATTTTGTTTTATTTGTTTTTGAAAGGGTAAACTGAGACAAGGTGGGCAGGTGCTGGTACTGCAGGAATAATGCAAGATTGCAACCAAGCAAGAGGTAGAAAGAAGTAAAGTTTATTATTCACCTTTCACAGATTGGAAAGGGAGATCACACTCAGAGGCAAGTGTGGCTTTGAAAGGCAAAGAACTTGTATATTTAAGGGCCTTTGGGGTAATTCTGCAAGAGACCTATCAGAGGCTTTCAGTTAACAAGTTCCTTGGCTAAAAGGTGGTCTTATCATTTCTATGGCTTCAGCCAGCCAAGGGACCTGAAAATTTCTTAGAGATTATTATGCTAAATCATGAATTGAATGATTGGGCTGTCTTGCATCCAATTATGGAACTTGCCCAGGAAGTGGGGTAGGCTGCCAGCCTGGCCCTCAGTAAAATATCTGAATGTTCCTAAAACCTGCCTATTGGAAATTTATCTATCTATGTCTAACCCGTGCTAGATTCAAAGCTTGTCAGTCTAAGCAAAAATGGTTATGCTGAGGCAAAATGTGAACCAAGTTTAATCTAAGTTTCTCAGGGTCTTGCCTTTAAGTTTTTATCAGAGACCTAGTAATATAATTGTAGACAGAAACTAGTCTAGGATGAATAAACTTTAAAAAATAAACTTTATTTCTACAATATCTTATTTTAAAATGTCTTCATTAGATTATTTATGTATGTAGAAATGTGTAAAGATGAATTTCATGATTAGTGAATAACTGTTACCATATAACTAAGTTCTTAAGATATGATGTCTTGGGTTCTCATTATAATTCATGTCTTTTTTGGTACTATATCACTATTACCGTGAGGAAACCATAAATAGAGTTCAGAGTGATTTAAGTAACTTGCTTTTAGTTGCAAAATCCATATTTAAAGTCAGTTTACCTCTACTGTGATATGTCCAGTGTGTAATCTTAGCTAATTAAACAAATTAATTTTCCTGCCATGAAAATATTCTTCATGTATAGATAACCAGAAAAAAAAATCTGGTTTCGATATCATGTTTTTATTTACTGTTTTTAGAGAGAACAGGTAACTAAATCAATTTAATATGAAAAATATCAGTAATATTAAATTATAATATTCTCCTATTTTGTTCCTTATCCTTTGTTTATGCTGCTTTACAAAAGTAATTTATCCTCACATATTTTATCATATTCTGGATGAAGTGTCAAGCTGGATAATTTCACCAGGCTGCAGATAACGTTATGTGCCAACTTATTCTTGGGAATGTGCTATTGTCTACAATTTAATTACTGAGTTATCACACATTTCCCATGTTTATGCTCATAAATTAAATCTATTGCCAATCATTTATTTTTTCTTCTGTGACAGGAAAAATCTATTTCTACCATATGCTGCTGAAACAATCTTTCTTCTTTGTTGACTTTAAAATTACTGGAAGTTGTTTTTATTGTTTGTCATTGTTAGCAAACACATTTGAAAATACTGCTATTTGTCATTTGCATAAGACATCAAAAAAGCCTTGCTGGTTACAAGCTCTTATTTTAGGAGACAATAATTTTAAATGATGGAGGAAAACTAAAATTAACTTATCTTTGTTCCCTTGTTCCTAAATAATTTTCATTCATGCCTTTACTAAGGTCTTATATAACATTCAATTTAAACCACATTCAAACTACTGTGACAAGTTCTAGCCAAATGCTCCATAAAATATGGCTTAGCTAGGCGGGCTCGGTGGCTCAGCCTATAATCCCGCGCCTTTGGGAGGCTGAAGTGAGTGGATTGCCTAAGCCCGCGAATCGAGACCCACCTGGGCAGCGAGACCTCATCTCTACAATAAATCAAAAAATCAGCTGGGCGTGGTAGTATGCGCCTGTAATTCCAGCTACTTGGAAGGCTGAGGCGGAAGGATCACCGGAGCCCAGCAGGTCGAGGCTGCAGTGGCCGGGAGCAGCCACTGCACTCCAGTCTGGGCGACAGAGTGAGACTCCGACTCAAAAAAAATTAAAATATGGCTTAGCTTTTTATTAGAAACAGCTTTCATTCTGTTATAATAGTTGTGGGATATTTTGATAAAATTCAAACTACAACACTTTAGTTTTAACAATCTGACTCTGGGAGGTAATATATAAAACCAGAGTAGAGCTTTTAACAATTTGACTTTGGGAAGGAATTAATAAATTAGACTAGAGTTTATAACATTCCTCATAAACAAGTAACCAGTTAATGATAATAAACATTGCTTTGAGGTTGTAGAATTATAAAGATCTGTTCTTCTTTTGTCTTATTTTACTTTATTTTATTTTATTTATTTATTTATTTATTTATTGAGTTGGAGTCTCACTCTGTCACCCAGACTGGAGTGCGTGGCCGCTCCCGGCCACCGCAGCCTCGCCCTGCTGGGCTCCGGCGATCCTTCTGCCTCAGCCTTCCAAGTAGCTGGAACTAGAGGCGTGTGCTACCACGCCCTAGTTTTTTTATTTACTGTAGAGATGAGGTCTCGCCAAGTTGCCCAGGCGGGTCTCAAACCCGCGGGTTTAGACAATCCACTCACCTCAGCCTCCCAAAGGCGAGGGATTACAGGCTGAGCCACCTAGCCTGGCTCTTTTGTCTTATTTTAGATACATGAGAAATCATTAGCCTCTGAATCCTTGATATAGAAAGAAAGGAGGCTGCTGAGTCATTGAATTTATAGGTTATTCAGCTAGTCCATGGTATCATCTAATCTTATCTACCTAAATTTACTACTCTAGTTAAGATTTCACAAGTTCGTCATTTAACATAATTGTGTCTGACTTCAAATTGAGCCTATGAATTTCACCACTAATATATATTGTGGGACTCTACTAACAAAATTTGAGAATTCAGGAGAAAAAATGAAACTACATTGCTTTAGATTAAATACACTAGTTTTGACCCTGTAGTACAATGAAACTTTCCTACCTGAAAGATCACCAAATGGTCATTGTAACACAAGATTAATGTTAGATGAAAGCACTAATACCTTAAGTAGTCTTTTAGATTTGTAGTTAGCCTGAAATAAGTTAAAGGTGGCAGGCTATATATACATATATAAAGTGGTATATATGTATATATATAGTCTCTCTCTCTCTCTCTCTCTCTCTCTCTCTGTATATATATATAGTATATATATATAACTTTAAAAACTCAGAATTTGTTTATTAATTAAGAATATATTTACTTACATTTTTAAACTTCTTTCACCTTCAAAGTATTCACCATGTGATATACCTATCGAGATGCTTTTTCCACTGCTCAAAACAGTTTTTGAACTGGTCAGTTTTGATGCCTTATTTAGTACTTCTGGTATTTTTTATTTTACCTCTTCCACATCAGCAAGACATTTCGCTTTGAGGATTTCTTTCATTCAGAGAAACGGAAAAAAGTCATTTAGAGTAAGATTGAGTGAATAAGGAGAGTGGTCAAGGGAATCATTCATGCTGCTTCTTGGGCAAAAACTGCTGAATGCTCAGCACAGTGTTGGCAGGTGTGCTCATAAATCACCCATCATGAAATGGGCAAATGCATTAAAAGAATCTCCACAAAAATGTCACTGATGTTGGGAGCCAGCCTTGGAGGCCCACCTGATTGACAGGGTCCTGGTGGGCCGAAGATCCTGGGCCACAGGGTGAGTCAGGGAAGCTGAGGCCCTTCTGTCTTCCACCTTTGCTGTTGATACAGCCGAAGAATTCTGTACAATCACGAAAGAAGAAAACAGCATGTGTATGAGAAGTATTTTCAGCTACTGGAAACGTGTCCATTTTTCCACTTCCCACTATGTTGCTTGACCTTTCCCTTTTTGCCCATGTGATGGTTAAGCTCTGAGGCACATCAAAACGGGCTTTCTCTCGCTTGGTCGTGGGTTACAGGTCTTGATTTTAGGGTTAAAATTTGTGACTCATACCAGGTAAAAAGAGGTTTCTGATTTTGTTTAAGCAAAGAATATTTTTTATTTATTATTTGCAGTTGTAGCTATGGTGTTTGGATATAAGGTTTTATAGGTATAAGTTCATAATCATGGGCATGAGATTTAAGTGTAATGAAAGTTTATATTAAGGTATATATAGGTGATTTATAAGTTTGTTTTTAGGGATATGAGATATACATTAAAGTTTTAGTACATAAGAAATTGAAGGGTTTAGATGTAGAGTTTAAGTAAGTGAAACATGTTTTATCTAACAACCAAAACTACCTTGAGGTTTGAATAGCCTCACTAAAAGTTTCTTCTGAGCTATTCTCCTTAGGAATAAGATGTTCCAGATAAGAAGAAACAATGGAGAAACCCAAACAAGGAGAAACTACCGAGGGGCTTGAAAGACCAGAGGGCCTTAAAGGAGAAACACCTCGTCCATGAAAGAATGGGCATCTGCGTGAGGTGCTTCAGGAGGGTCTCCAGATGTACATTCTTCCACACAGATGGAAGTACCTATGCATGGACTGCTTTGAAGCCTTGGGCCAGAAACTGCTGTTCTGGCCCCCAGAGACTTGTTGTAGAAAAACTTGTTTCCCAGATTGGTTTAAATAAGAAGTTAGAATAGTAAATCAGTAAGGTGTTAGAATTGTTAAGAAATTTGTCATATAGATTAGTTAATTTAGGATATAAGTTTTGTTTTAAATAGAGTTGTTTAATGAGAAGTTATATTTTATGAGTTTTTAAGTTTATAATTTTGAGGTTTTATGTTAATAGGTTGTGGGGACTGTTTTTACTTCGAGATAACATCATTTTGTGGTTTGGGATGGTGTTGTCTTGGGGTGGAGATAGTTTCCACCCTTAGAGAGAACATTATCCAAGCATGGAGAAGAATACTTAAATTTTCCCTTAAGCATTGTTTTAACATCACAAGAATCCATGCAATTTGTTGTAAGTGACTTGCTTTGTAATGATGATTTTGACTTCATTTGTAACAATGACTTGCAGAAATTATTTCCTTGTAAAGAGGGATATAAGCTTGCTGTTAATTGGCAATAAACAGCATCTGATCTGCTCAGAACAGTTGTCCGAAGTGTTTTCTTGCAACGCCGATGCCATTCCCACCTTCGGGATATCCTGGACCTGGCTGGAGTTGGACTCCCGCACACTGAAGTCAAATACAGCCTCTCACAACAACACTAGATGGTACACTGATACTGATGGATACCTGGATAATTTAACTAGTGGGGAAAGCCACTATTACAAGGGGCCAATCCTTCCGAAAATAATTCCTTTTTTCCAGGTCTACATGTGTGTGTGTGTGTGTGTGTGTGTGTGTGTGTGTGTGCGTGTGTGTGTGTACATTGAGCAGAACTATGAAGAAATCCTATCAAATCCTAAAGAAGGAGCTATGATATGACTGGTTCCTAGATAACCTAATATTTGTCATATCTACCTCCTGAGGCTAATACTGGTATATCTTGCTAACTGTTCTTGCCACTCTCTAGAGCATATCCAAGGAATAAAAATCATTAATGTAAAAGCAGAAATACTAATTTAACTTGAGACTTGAGACTTTATCTTAGAAGAAATGTATTGCTTGAGGTAATATGTTTAAATAATCACCATAAGCTTGTTTATATATATTTTTCCATATGTAGAGGCATTTTTAAATTTATTTCACTTACTTTGCAAACAATATTATATCTTTTTTTCTTTTTTTTTGTTTTTTTTTTTTTTGTTTTTTTTGAGTTGGAGTCTCACTCTGTTGCCCAGACTGGAGTGCAGTGGCCGCTCCCGGCCACCGCAGCCTCGACCTGCTGGGCTCTGGCAATCCTTCCGCCTCAGCCTTCTGAGTAGCTAGAATTACAGGCATGTGCTACCACGCCCGGCTGATTTTTTTTTTTGATTTATTGTAGAGATGAGGTCTTGCTGCCCAGGCAGGTCTCGAAACCTGCGGGCTCAGGCAATCCACTCACCTCAGCCTCCCAAAGGCACGGGATTACAGGCTGAGCCACTGAGCCCGGCATATCTTTTTTTCATAATCAATATTTTTTATTATGGTTTTGTGAGGTACAGTTAAGGGTTAGGTGTACAATTACGTTTCATTCGGGCACCCTGTTGATAAGAGGTTTTTCTCCATCCCCAGACATATATTTGCTACTGTTAATCCCATCTCCCTCCCCACCCATAGTTTCCCAGTACAGTCAGTCATTTTCTTATAGTATTACATTGGATGTTCAAGGTTCACTATATGAGTAAGAACATGTGATACTCGGATCTTTGTTTCTGTGAGAGGTCACTCAGTATTATCAACTCTAGTTCCATCCAGGTTGCTGTGAAATTCATGATTTTGTTCTTTTTTATGGCTGCGTAGTATTCCATATGTATATGTACCACATTTTTTTAATCCAGTCCTCTTTTGATGGGCAACACGGCTGTTTCCAGGTTCTTGCTGTTGTGAACAATGCTGCGATAAACATACGTGTGCAGGTATCTTTTCTATAGAGTGATTTGAGTTCTTCAGGGTATATTCCCAGTAGGGGGATTGTGGGGTCAAATGGGAGGCTGATATTTAGAGCTTTTAGGAATCGCCACACTGCTTTCCACAGAGGTTGCACTAGTTTACACTCCCACCAACAGTGTAGAAGTGTTCCCTTTTTGTCACACCCTCTCCAGCAGCTGTTATTTTTTGAGTTATTGATAATCGCCATTCTGACTGGAGTTAGGTGGTATCTCAGTGTGGTTTTGATTTGCATCTCCCTGATGATTAGTGAGGTTAAACATTTCTTCATGTGTCTGTTGGCTGCTCGGATGTCCTCTTTTTTAAAGTGTCTGTT
Source organism: Cephalopachus bancanus (assembly GCA_027257055.1). Lineage (NCBI taxonomy): Eukaryota > Metazoa > Chordata > Mammalia > Primates > Tarsiidae > Cephalopachus > Cephalopachus bancanus. The sequence goes on along the minus strand of JAPVLO010000220.1, from coordinate 2,549,670 downwards.
TATGTATTTTAACCCATTTAATAATGGGGTTGTTTTCTTTTTTCATTTCAGCATGTTTTAGTTCCTTGTAGATCCAGGATGTTAGGCCTTTGTCAGACCTAGTGTTGGCAAATACTTTTTCCCAGTCTGTAGGCTGTCTCCCTGCTCTCTTGATGGTTTCTTTGGCCTTGCAGAAGCTTGTCAGTTTAATACAGTCCCACTTGTCTATCTTCTCTCTTATGACCTGTGGGTTTCGGGTTTTGTTCAGGAATTGGATGCCAGTTCCGATTTTCATGAGGGTATTTCCTTCATTTTCTAAGGTTCTTATGGTTTGAGGTTTTACATTTAGGTCTCTGATCCATTTGGAGCTAACTTTGTGCATGGGTATAGATGGGGATCCTGTTTCAATCTTCTGCATGAGGTCAGATAGTTTTCCCAGCACCATTTACTGAATAGGTTCTCCTCTTCCCAGTGGTAGGAGGTGGAGGCCTTGTCGAAGATGAGTTGGTTGAGAAATTGAGGTTTTGCTTCTGGAATCTCAATTCTATTCCATTGATCTATATGCCTGTTCCTATACCAATACCAAGCTGTTTTGATGATTGTAGCTTTATAGTAAAGTTTGAAGTCTGGTAATGTGATACCACCTGCTTTTTTTTTTTTGCTGAGGATTGTTCTGGCTATTCTTGAACGTTTGTGTTTCCATATGAATTCCTGTGTTGTTTTTTCTAGGTCTGAGAAGAATGTTGCTGGTAATTTGATAGGTCTTGCATTGAATTTGTAGATTGCCTTAGGTAAGATGCACATCTTCACAATGTTGATTCTTCCGATCCATGAGCATGGGATATTTTTCTACTTGTTTGTGTCATCTTTGATTGCTTTGAACAGTGTTTTGTAATTTTCATTGTAAAGGTCTTTCACGTCTCTGGTTAGGAAGATGCCAAGGTATTTCCTTTTTTTGTGTGGCTATTGTGAATGGGATTGTGTTTTTTATTTGGGTTTCTGTTTGTTTATTATTGGTGTAGAGAAATGCGATTGTCTTTTGTACATTTATTTTATATCCTGAAACTTTGCCAAAGGCCTTTATCAGTGTAAGGAGGTTTTTGACAGATTCTCTTGGGTTTTCAAGGTACACAATCATATCATCTGCAAAAGAGATAACTTGACTTCCTCTTTTCCTATTCGGATACCCCTATTGCCTCCTCTTCTCTGATTGCTCGAGCCAGGACTTCCAATACTATGTTGAACAGGAGGGGTGAGAGTGGGCATCCGTATCTTGTTCCAGTTTTCAGGGGAAATGGTTCCAATTTTGTCCATTTACGAGTATGCTGGCTGTAGGTTTCTTGTAGATGGCTTTTACTATTTTGAGGTATGTTCCCCATGTGCCTAGATGTTCACAGGTTTTTATCAAGAAGGGGTGCTGGATTTTATCAAAAGCTTTTTCTGCATCTAATGATATAATCATGTGGTTTTTATTTTTACATCTGTTGATGTATTTAATTACATTTATAGTTTTACGAATGTTTAACCAACCTTGCATCCCAGGAATGAAGCCTACTTGGTCCTGGTGGATGATTTTTGAGATGTATTGCTGAATTCAATTTGCTAGGATCTTGTTGAGAATTTTAGTTCTCTTTCTTTGTTGGATCTTTACCTGGCTTGGGTATCAATGTGATGTTGGCTTCGTAAAATGATTTCAGGAGAGTTTCATCTTTTTCAATCACTTGGAATACCTTTAGTAGGATTGGTATCAGCTCCTCCTTAAATGTCTTGTAGAATTCTGCTGGAAAGCCATCTGGACCGGGTCTTTTTTTTGTAGGAAGTTTTCTTATTATGTAGTCGATTTCCTTGATTGTTATTGGTCTATTTAGGGTCTCAATTTCTTCTTGTTCCAACCTAGGTAGGTTGTGTGATGTCAGAAAGTCCTCCATTTCCTTAAGGTTTTCAAGTTTGTTTTCATACAGTGTACATAGTAGTCTCTAATGATCTTTTGTATTTCTTCAGGGTCAGATGTCATTTGATCTTTTGTGTTTCTGATTGTGCTTATTTGGTTTTTTTCTCGTTTTTTCTTGGTCAGTCTAGCTAGGGGACCATCGATCTTGTTTATCCTTTCAAGGAACCAGCTTTTTGTTTCATTGATTTTTTGTATTATCTTTTTATCTTCTATGTCCTGGATTTGGGCTTTTATTTTGGTGATCTGGATTCTTTTGCTGAAATCAGGGTTTTTGTGGTCTTGCTTTTCCAGCTTCTTTAGGTGGCTTGTTAGGTTGTGAATTTCCGTTCCTTCCATTTTCTTCATGTGTGTTTGTAGGGATATAAATTCCCCTCTTACTACAGCTTTCAGGGCATCCCAGAGATTTTGGTAAGATGTTTCTTCATTTTCATTTTTTCCAGGTATCTTTTGATCTTTGTTTTGATTTTATCATTGACCCAGGAGTTGTTCAGCATCATGCTGTTTAGTGTCCATATCTTTGTGGGTTTGGGGGGAACCTTGTTGGTGTCAATGTTTATTTTTATTCCACTGTGGTCTGAGAAGGTGCATGGTAGAATTTTGGTCCTTTTAAATTTGCTCATGCTTGATTTATGGTCAATTACGTGGTCGATCTTAGAATACGTTCCATGTGGTGATGAGTAGAATGTATATTCTGTGGTCTTTGGATGAAGTGTTCTGTAGGTATTAATTAAGTCCATTTGGTCCAAAGTCACATTGAGGTTCTGGATCTCCTTGCTGATTTTTTGTCCTGATGATCTGTCTAGGGTTGTGAGTGGGGTATTAAAGTCCCCAGTTATGATGATGTTAGAGTCAATATCTTTCTTTAGTTTTCCTAGAAGTTGCTTTATAAAAGTTGTCGCACCTATGTTGGGTGCATATATGTTTAGAATAGATATTTCTTGTTGATGGATTGAGCCTTTTATCATTATGTAGTTACCTTCTGTATCTTTTTTGATTTTTAATAGTTTGAAGGGTATTTTGTCTGAAATTAAGATTGCTACTCCTGCTTTCTTTTGTATTCCATTTGCCTGAAAGTTTGTTTCCCATCCTCTTACTTTGAGTCTGTGGGTGTCCCTTCCAGTGAGGTGAGTCTCTTGAAGGCAATAGATTGTTGCCTGGTGATTATTTCATCCATTTGTCATTCTATGTCTTTTCAGTGATGCATTTAGTCTGTTCACATTTAGGCTAATAATTGAAATGCAAGAGTTGATCTCTGTCATAAGGTTCTTACAGAGTTGTTCCTGTTTGTTTGTTGTCTTTCTTTGTGTCGGGGTCTCTGCCAGCCCCGACTTATATGAGGGTAAGGTTAGACCGCTTTGGTGGATCAAGACAGAGAGAAAAAATGACTCTGAGGCCATTCTTCTGGGAACAGTCTGATCAGGACTGAAGCCAAATTTTATTTGAACTCCTTCCAACTTATATACCTTTTTCCATACCCTCCATTAGTGTGTCAATCACTTTGGGGGCGTACACATTCCTATGCAAATGACACATCACGAGACTTGCAAGTTCCAAGCAACAATTACAATTCCATGATACATGACGTGTTTCACAAAACCCACATTAAATTTACAGGTATACAATTTTAATACAGATTGTTCAAAGTGTTCTCCACAATGTTTAATAAATCATTCACATTATACTCTTTGTTCCAGACCCTGATTAATACAAAAACTTTTCTAAGTTAAATCCAAGTTTACTGACTCCTAATATTTTTAACGATTAATATTATCAATTTAACACTATACTATAATCTGTAAGTTTACTTAAATGACTCAGTTATTCTATTAATCTATTATGGAATGTAGTGTCCTGTAATTCTATAACAATTAAAACTTATTCTTAAATTATAAAACCTTACCATGACTTAAATGAATTTCCTATGTCTAAACTTTAATTTTTGTAATGATTGACCTTTAATACTATGCTATATCCTATTAAGCCAATACTTTACCATTAATTCTTTTATAAATCGTATAGTAACATTATATTTAAATAATGTAGCCAAAAGAAACAAAACAGCAAGCATAAGTTTACTCAAATATACTCTAAAACATAACTATAAGTATATAAATTATATTTTATCCTAACAAGTCTACTCTAGAAATCATATAGTAGCTTTCACACTCCTGAGTAAGGAAATGTATGGCCACATGGCCTCAGGCTGAGGTAAACAGAGGCAGACAGAGTTTCGGTATGAAACAAAGGCATAGTCACCAAGTTAATGGCTTTGGGGTGCAGACAGTTTTCAGTATTTAACAAAACAAAGACAAGGAAATGCATAGCCTGTAACGGGACAAAAGCAGTCGTTTCTGCCTGGCCAGGAACAGGTAATATGACTATGATGGTAATTTAGTCTCTAATCTTAGCTTAGGGGAAACTGCTTAAGAGTTGACTCACCAGTCTACCAAGAAAATAGAAGTTTGAAAAATATCTAGAAAGAAATACAACTTAGAATCATATAAGATAATTCTGCTGAGCAGCTTTCCATCAGGTTTTACTGCCACGTATGCACACTGGTCACTAATCACACGCCAATATTATAGGTATAACCGATATCCTATGTCCGAGGCGATCTTCCAGATGGGCCTTTACAGGCCTCAGCCATGTATGTAGCTATAGATGTTGGCTCCCAACATCTTTGGGTTTTGGAGTTGGCCCATGTGTGTTTTTAATCTTTTCCTGTACTCTTGTGAAGACTGTTGTTGTTCTTTTTTCTTTTTCTTCTGTGTTCAGTACTTTCTTAAGTGTTTCTTGTAGAGGTGGTCTGGTGGCAGCCTAGGTTCTTAGGGATTGGATATCTGGAAAAGATTTCAATTCTCCCTCACTAATGAAGCTTAGTTTGGCTGGGTAGGTTATTCTTGGTTGAAATTGTTTCTCTTTTAGAACTTTGAAGATAGGGCTCCAGGCTTTCTTTGCCTGAAGTGTTTCTATGGATAAATCTGCTGCTATTCTAATTAGTCTTCCCTGGTAGGTAGTCTGAACATTTTCTCTTACTGCCTTTAGGATTTTTTCTTTTATACCTACTTTATTTAGGCAAATTATTATGTGTCTGGGAGTTGGGCTTCTTATTTGTTGTCTTGCAGGGGTTCTCTGAATCTCTTGTGTTTGAATTTTGTCATCCTTGATGAGATGAGGGAAGTTTTCTTGAATGATTTCATGAAATGTTTGTTCCAGTGTGGCTTCTGTTTCTCTCTCTGCCTCAGGAAGTCCAATTACTCTTAGGTTTGGTCTCTTGAAGTGATCATTGATCTCTTACAGGTTTTGTTCTGTCTTTTTGAGCTTCTTTTCTATGCTTTTGACAGTTTGGGTTACTTCTGTGTTTTGGTCTTCGAGCTCTGAGATTCTTTCTTCTGCTTGGCTAATTCTACTTTCCATGCTTATTCGTCTGTTATTCATTTCTACCACAGTATTCTTTACTACTATTTCTGATATCAGCTCCTTCCTATTTTCCTCTTGTCTCTCCTCAATTTTTTTAATTCTCTCCATTGGTATCTTGATGTCTGAGTTTGTTGCATGTGACCAGTCATTCTGGGGGCTCTTCATTGTTTGTGTTCCAGAATCTGTTTTCCCAGTGTCTGATATCCCAGGAGTCTATGTGAGACCTATATTCTTCTTTTGGTTTTCCTTCATTTGTGTGGTTTTTCCCCCCTCCCTACTTTTTCCTTCCCTCCATGCCACCATCTTCTTTAATTCTGTTATTCAGGGGTAAAGGGATTGGTTTTACTTCTGTTTGTTCAATCTCCTATTCTTTATGTATGCCCTCTTACTTTGGTCAATTCTGGAGTTGCACTGTAGGTTGGGGGTGGTCCTTTTTGCAGTTTTGAGATTTACTTAAGGGGGGAGTTGTGATTCAAAATCTATCTGCAGGTCCCGGTATTCACTGACAGGTGTGTGGATAATCTGGAACCCACTTCTCACTGCTTTGGAATCTGTTTGTGCAGTGGGACTGTAGGTTACTCCCTTGAATTCTCAGCAGGTGGTGCTATCTCAGCTGCTCGCCCCAGAGGGTGTGGGGCAGAACAGGAACCGATGGAGACTGGAGATGGATGCCTGCCTCAGGGCACATGGCAGAAGACTCATGGCGGGCAGGACGTCTCGGTCGTAGGAGAGTTGGCAGCAATCCCTGCAGATCTTCCCTGAAGGGGCTTCAAGGACTGAAGTTGTGGATCATCTCTGGCCTGGGTGGTGCAATGTGCTGCTGGCAGCGGCGGCAGCGGCGACTGCACTGCAGTGGTTGTCCAGTCCACTGCAATGCCCCAGCAGTGGCAACAGCCGAGCTCTGTATGAAGAGCAGGCTGCGATGTTGGGGTCCACAGCCCCTGGGTCGAGAGCCAGAGACCCACTGCAGTTCTTCTTTGCAGAGGGTTTTACAGACCATGTTGCCCCGTCGACATCTTGCCAGAAGTCCTAATTTCTTTGCTTGTTTATATTTTAAGTACCATTGTTTTATTAGCTTTTAATTTTTTAAAAAGTGATGGATCTATCTGCATCAGTTTACTGACACTACACCATATTACTTCCACATTGAACTATTTTTTTTTTCTTCTTATAGTATTATGATAATTGTGAACTAATTTTTTATTTTATTCCATCAGGCTGTTTTGAGGGATAATTAGTCCACATCTCTATGAAACTCATTATTATATTTACTGTAGGACTGTTGTTGAGGATGTCACTCATTAATTGGCTTAGTGTTCTCTATGTTGACCCATGAGAGCCATGTCTCTTATATTTCAAGACTGAGAAAAGCTTCATTTCTCTAGAATTCTATTTTAATCTCTGCTTACTTCTACTATGCATTTTGTGTTTTCAGGTAACATTTGATGCTATTCTGTTCTCCATTTTTACATTTTCTCTGCACTATAGAAAAGAATTTTATTCCATCATGTGTAGTTTTTCACTTGTATAGTTTTAATGTTTTGTATAGTTTTAACATAATTATGAAGTATATGGTAGTATGATTAATGAATAAATAGTAATTTAAAATGTGAAGTTTTCAAAACTTAAGCTTTTATGTCACTCATGATACAATTCTGACCTGTTAGTCTTTAAAATATATTAATTTTCATAATCAGTTTAACTGTGGAATTTCATGACTTTCCTGATTTGTCCAATTAAATAGTTTATTTCAAGGAAAGAAATAAATAGACACCATTGGAGTTAATGGAAAATAAAATGCTTTTCCTTCTGAATCTATATTACTGTGAAATTTAGAGTACCTTTTAATAATTTTCAGCCACAACATATAAATATTAATAATGAGTCAGCCCCAATTGTCATATGACAAGATAAGACAGTGATGTAAAAGAAATTTACTACTAATAAGTTAGTATTCAAAATGTGACAAAAACACTGAGTGACTACAGCCAGCCACTATACAAGGATATGCTGGATATACATTAGTGAACATACACAATTCCTGCAACTGGGACTGAGAGAAGAGTGAAACTGGTACATAATCACATCACTAAAACATTAATTACAACTTGCAATAAATAATATGAAAGAAAAAAGACTTTCTTCAGATTGGATGGCTATAATAATGCCTCTTGAAGAAAAAGGATACAAATATTTACACCTAGAAAAGAAGAAACAATTAAACAAGAGAATGTTCTAGGCAAAAGAAACCATGTACACAAGGTTCCCAGGTGGAAAAAGAGCCTGTCATGTGTGAAGAACTGACAAAATTGCCATAGTAAGTGAGGCAAATAGTAGAGTCAATGAAATCAGAGACATAGGTGAGTCTGTTCATCATAAGCTTCACACTTCTTGTTAATAATTCAGATTTACCTCTAGGAGAATGTAAAGTCATTGAGATGGTTGAATTTGGATGAACATTATCGGATTTATGTTATAAAATTCTCTCTTGCTACCATGCAACAATGATTGAAATGGGAGAAATGTGAAAACAGGATCTATTGCAATTATCTAGGCCAAAACCAGTCATCATTTGCACTGGAGTGATGACATTGGAGGCAAAGTTATGTGTTTTTATTCTTGATTTTAGAAGAGGGAAAAAGTGGAAGTTTCAAACAATAGAATGAATATTGGTGACTAAGAAGGAAGGGTCACCAAAATTGACTTTCACATTATTGCCCTAATTAACTTCAAAGATTATGAAAAGCTATGCAGGAGTAAGCATAACGAAAATTAAAATAGAAAATCATTACACAGTAGATCACCCTGCACCTGATTTTTCAGACTGAAATGTGACAAATTTTCTAAAGCAAGTTTTACTTTTAAGTGTCTTGTTTGGAAATCCTGTTTCCTATATATATTGAGCACAGCTGCTGAATTACATTATAGATTTTCTTGGTACCTAAATTCATCAAAGTGAAGTCTTTTATTGTACTCCCAATGTCACTTGGAAAAGAGAACTACTGAAGAGTGAAGTAAGCAGTTGTTACTTTGTGGAGGGGTTAAGTGAATGACTTGACTTGTGACACCTTCAACTTTTTACATATTTACATGAAAAAAAATCAGCTTACACAGCAGTGCTCAGGAAAAAAAGTCCATGGCTGAAATTGGCATATATTATGCCACAAAACAGCTTCAGTAATAAAAAGATTTTAAAACAGATTTCCATTGCAAACTAAAAACGTAGGAAAAAAACCCAGGAAAAAAATAAAAGGGAACAGAAAAAAATATATTATTGGACACAAAATGTATTCATTTATAAGTATAAAAGAAAGTGCTTGGAAAAAACAAAATGTATTTTATTAACCTAACCTAATTAAGGATAAATATAAATCTTTAAAATATAAAATATGAAATAATAATCATCAAAAAAGGAAAGCAAAATTATTTGGATATTAGTTTTACATCTTTATATAAATATTTTTGAAAAAACTGATAACTCTTAGGAAATGATAATACCAATGTTCCTCCAATCAGGAAACTCGTGTAAGAGTTAATTCCACAGAAAACAAATGGAGAATGTTTCCAAAGATCACTCAAAAATGACTACAGAGAACTATTACCAAATTGAAAAACCAAATAATCAAAAGGGCATTTAAAAGCATAGGAAAAAACCCAAATATGACTCAATTGCTTATATCTCATAAAGACTACATGTGTACATACAAACACAGTATTCTGAGCATTCACTTCACTTACATATATTATCTGCAAAAATTCTAAACAAAATACTAGATAATGATATAGATAGCAATGATAATGATAAAAATAATAATAGATAACAAAAAACACATCATAATGAAGTGATATTAATTCCAGTAATAAAAGGGCATTTCAAAATTAATTACAGTAACTGCTTTACATTTTTGTTCAAACCAAGACTTTTGTTTTTAAGTGAAAGAGTTGCTCTTATTAATTATATCAGGTATCAGCACAGCAGCAATAAGCCAGGTCTCTTCTGAGGAAACTACTGGTTATTGTTTCTTCATAGGGTATATCATGTATCATATTTGTAATTTGTAATGTATATGTAATGGTACAATATTTTTTTTAAGCAGCACCTAGGCTAGAATTTAATCTTCATAATGACAAGGACTCTGACAATATCATTCACTATTATGGACACTAATCTAGTAATTACATATAGCAGTGCTAAATTAAAATTTGATGGATGAATAATGAATTCAATATTAAGTTATTATTTCCAAAGTTATCAACTCATTATAATATATACACATGTGCATTCCTTGATATATATACACACATAGAGTAAAAATATGCACAAGTATACTGCTTTGATTCTCACATATCTTAAAGTTAAGAGACCTCATGAATGAAGAATAAAAGGATATTGTGCCTAAGAATAAGAATACAAAATATTTCATGCAGAAATATTGATATGATTAATTATTAAAATGAAATTTGAAGACAAAATGTTAGAATAAGGCTATTACATGAAATTCTCCTCTGTGGAATACAGCTGTATTTCTAATATTTCAAAATAAAGGGAAAAATAAGTTATGAACAATTTCTATCTTCCAAAATTTTTAAATGCCTGAAAAAGAATAAGATAGCAAATAAATTAGTGGAAATTTTAGCATCTTAGTCTGATGTTGTTTCTTGCAATACACTCAAATTCCTAGGTCATTTTAAGAAATTCTATGAGTTAAATAATTGTTCAATGATAGTATCCAAGGAAGGATAATCTTAAAGAATGAGTAAAAAGTATTAAAATTAAAAATTACGTATTGTCTTTCATAGTTTATGTTTAATATTTACTGAATTTATTTGAAAAATTAAAACCTTATACTTCATAATAATTTTGGAAATATCTACATAGGAACAAATATATTACAATACTAGGATCATTTCTTCTACATTATTTTCATGGAAATAATTACCTCATATAATAGCTGACATTTACTTAGATTTATATCCATACTATATTGTGTGGTGAAAATGGTTTTGGCTTTGCAGTTAGAGGAACTTGGCTCTATCATAAAGAGTTTTAAGAGGAAAGACACCCTTGTGATTTCACTATCTGGAAGGTTATCGTGAAGCTTTGCAGGTTTATTGTGATGACAGTATCTATTATTACACTGGGAAATAGAACTGCGGAAAGGATAAAGCAGTGTAAGTACCTAGCAAAACAGATCAAATGCTCCCACATGTTAATTTCCTTCCCTTTCATTTTTCTCTTTCTTTCTTCAGGTAGCAGAATCACATTTACTGCTTATTAGTCAGAAAGTATCCCTTTGTGGTGCTTTAGTAAGGATGTGTCTTTAAACTGATGTTCATCTTTTCCAGTTGCAATGATGGCAATATTAATACTATTTGGAAAGGAGAAAATTATTAACAGTATCATATAACCATGATGCTCTGGTTTTACCAGACAATGAATAAAACAATAAAATGACATTTATATTAATTATGTGGGACTATAACAATTTGCCTTCTTCTAAGGTCCCTGGTTATTTCTGAGAGTCTCCATGATTGGGTTCAGGACAGATTTTTCAATTTCCTACTCTAAGCTCATCCAAAACTGCAAAGTTATTGCCTTCTATTGTTTATTGATGTTGTTGATAGCAATCCTAGTTGTTTCATTGAACTGAGGAATAATTCTAATGCAAACATCACTGGATAGTAACACAAATAATAACAAAAATAATAACTGTTATATTTTGTATCACCATCTTTCACTATCTTACATACTGTCCTTACTTCATTTGCTATGCTGATGAATAAGGGAAGCATTTGTGAAACTTCCAAAGCCTTAAACTCCCTGATTTCATGTAATTGTAAGTGACAGGACCAGAATTAAACAAAATGTTTTTGACACTAAAAAACTTGGTAAAAAGAAAAAGAACAACAGCAAAACCAAAGCCCAAATAAAACAAACCAAAATCTCAGGATAATATTGGCAAATAGGAAAGGCTACTCTATACTTCACAGCTGTAGATATTGGTAACTGGGCTTCGATAGGATTCAGAAAGAAAAGCTTGGTCAGGGGATTGTTAAATTTGTTTTTGCTGTTTTGTTTTTTTTTTTGAGATGACATTATTATTTTATTTTATTTTTATTTTAAAGATATGGGATACAATTCAGGGTTAGGTACACAAGTGGTCATCGAACAGGTAATTTATTCTAGGGTGGGAAAAAAATTACAGTCAGTTACAGACAAAGACAAAGATGTAAATATACTCTTAGGGAGGAGTGTTGGAAAGTAATTTAAACATTCAGTAAATATGTGGACTTAAGATATGAGAAAGTGAATTTAAATGGCAATATGTGGAAATAAATTCATAAGGCATATTCAAAAAGGTCAAAATCTGTGAAATAGCAAGATCTTTTGCATTTTCCATGCATATTTATACTATCTTTGAAAAAATAGGCAAAGACTTGGATTACAAATAGGTTGGACTAAGAATGGGTCAGAATAGATTTGTTTATTATATTTTTTCTTGATTTAAATATATTGCCATATTTTAAATTCTTAAACAAGCTCTTTAATTTTCACATTCTTTGGAAGTCTTTCATTTTTGCATTAAAATTTTTGGAAAACAATTAGAAAATATCTTGCTATAGAGTATTTCATCACTTTTGTTGACTTTAGCAAAATTTTAAAATATAAGTATCCAAAATAATGTTTATCCCAGAACTGAATGCCAAGTGCTGTTATTGTACATTGGAGTCCCTTCGCTTCAACAATGCGCTAAAATAATGCTCAGAACTTGTGCACAGTTACATGCAATGTTACTTGAAATTTCAAAAATTGTAAGTGCTTATCTTTAAAATTCTGGCATCTAGTTTCCTTTTAAATGGTTCCTTTAAAATGTAAGCTTCATCGTGTGCAGTAACATCCTTGCAGTAATCATTTAAAAATACAGCACTGTATTCTTCATTTCAGAACTCTCAAGAATTACTAAGGAGTGTGAACAAGAGAAGAAAGTTGCCTCTGGAAAACCAGTAAGCTTTTTCCAGATTTATTCCTTTGTTTTTGTTACTGAAGATGATTTAAGATAATCAGAATTTTAGAAGTATAAGGAACTTCTTGGGAAGAGGAGGATCATGGAGATTAAACATGTTATTTGAAAGATAAAAGAGCGAATTTTGGGCATGTTTCCCAGACCCTTTGACACTTTGGGGCCAGTTCAAACCTAATTGCTATACTTTTCTCCCTTGATTTAAATATATATATTTAAAGATGTGGGGTGCAATTCAGAGTTGGGTACATAAGTGGTAACTGTACAGGTGCAGTTTGGGCAACCCTTACTTTGTCTAATTTGGGATCAGGTAACATTGCTAATGTTATGTGTCCCACTACTGCCAATTCCTTTCATGTAGTATTATGATAAGTGTTCATGGTTCACTTATGAGTGAGAACATGTGGTACTCAGTTCCTTGTTTCTCTGATAGATCACTGAGTCTGATGGACTCCAAATCCATCCAAGTTCCTGCGAAGTCCACAATTTTGTCCTTTATTGCTGTATAATATTCATCATATATGTACTGCTCAAGTCATTCTACAAAAAAGATACCTCGCATGCATTTTTATCGCAGCACTATTCACAATAAGCAAAAACATGGAACCAACCCAGCTGCCCATCAAAAGTGGACTGGATTGATTGAAACTTTTAAAAAAATTGATTTTATTTAAATGAAGTTTGCAACACTTAGTGATATTAAGATATGCAAATGTTTGCTGTAAACTTCTTAAAATTATCTCACATTTCAGGAAACAATACCAAAGACATATAACAATAAACAAACATGTGAGCTAGCATTAATTTAATTACCTTAGTTGTTTATATTTAAATCAAAGTTGACACAAGATATTTTTAAAAAAGAATATTCTCTTCTGATTATTTTATTTTGTATTATATACATGGTGTTTTGATAAAGAATATTTTGTGAATTCATTAATCCCAATGGAGCAGAGTTATTAATGTTTGCTTCCTGAAAACCAGATTTCAATCTTCTTTGTCAATCGTCACTCTTTTTACACATTTCCATCAATGAAATATTTAGAAAGAAATAAATCATCATGAGTATGATTTGTCATATCATTCTTATAATACTTGCTACTGTGAGTACAGATTTAAATATTGAAAATTAAGTAATGTATCCATGTAATTATTTTACAGACAAATAACTCAGTGAAGTAAATTTGACTACAATCTATGAGTGTGCTTATTATAAAAACTTTTTTTAAGATAGTTAAAATGCTTTAATCTAATTTAATATTACTTATTTGAAGTTCACATTTTTGTGTTAGGATCAGATAATGTTGGAAAATTTCTAGTAATCTGTGAAGACAAAATATTTGTCCTAAATAATATTTATAATAATTTATATACACTTCATGAACAATATACTATTTAATATAATACTGGCTGCTATTAACAGATAAACTTCAGAATCTCAAAACTTACTTCATAAAGTCCCAAAACATAGAAGCAGAGACAGGAAAAAAGTTGTACTAAGTAACATATTTTGGGAACCTGGATGAACAGAAGCTTTTCTATCATCTACACATCCTTGTATCTTGGGTAATCAGCATCTAGCCAGTAGGCTTGACAACAAGAGAATGCTCCTAGGAGTGAGATTTAATGATTGGGCCAGGTCTAGAAGTGTAATTAATTCATCTCTGACCTACAATCGTTGGCCCTTATTATGTCATATGAAAGAGAGACTCAGTAGAGAAAGAAAACATTAGCTCATTCCATGCTACAATTCACTGATCACTCTACCTGGAGGCAGATGAGTGTCGATGATGGAATTTATTTGGATGTTGAGACAGAAGTCACAACACATCCATCTGTGACAATAAATAATGTATTTAATACTCTCAAAAAGCCAGAAAGTCTCAGAAAGCAAAGGGCTAAACCAGGCATATGGTGAGAAGACCTGTAATCGGTGAGGGTGATTTGAGGCTTATATTGTGGTTCAGATGTAGAGTCAGGGTAAGGAATTCCTGCCTGCAGCCTAGAAGCTCTTCTACTTGATAATCCCACTTTTCTACAAAAGGTGTGAGGACCTTCTTGGTTGTCTTGATGGGGTGTATTCTGGAAGAGGAATGGAAATCAAAAAACCATCAATGGTTAACCATCAAAAATAGAATCAGCCTTTTTATAATTATTATTGTTATTTTTATTATTACTTTGAGTGGGAGTCTCATTCTGACACCTAGGCTGGAGAGCAGTGGCACCATCATGGCTCACCACAACCTTGACCTTCTGGATGCAGGAGATTCTTTCACCTCAGCCTTCAGAGTAGCTGGGACTATAGGTATGCACAACCAAAACAATATAATTTATTTTTGATATTTGATTTTTTGTAGACACCAGGTCTCAGTATATTGTCCAGACTGGTCTCAAACTCCTGGGCTCAATTGATCTTCCTGCCTTGGCCTGACAAATTTCTGGAATTAAGGCATGAGACACCATGCCCAGAATCAGTCTTTTTAATATACTCGTCTAAAATTACCTGGTCAATGATCAGTTTAGGTCGCTCTAAAGGGTAGTTTAAAAAGAAACAAGTTCCCTAAAACATAATCACAAGAAAAAAATAAATTATCTCTTCAACTGACTGGTCCAACAGCCATGCTTATCCATCTGAAGGTTCTAGAACGTATCATGTTTTTGTTTTAGTTGTTTTTTTCCCCAAGAAACTATGCATGGTTTACATATGTGTTTCTTCAGTTTAAAATGTTCTCTTTAACACTTTTCAAACCTACCCTCCAACCTTGCCTGCAACACGTAAGATTTGTGTATTAGAAAGAGAAAACTCCTTTGAACAATTTAAAAAGATGTTGAATAAATTTGAAAACTCTACAAACGTTATTGAATAAGTCACAGTATTTAAAATATAATAGCTCACCTTAAAGTGTTAAACCAAAAGGGAAGAAAAAAAAGAAATCCCAAAGGGAGTATTTTTGTATGTGCTAAAATAAATAAATAAGTAAACAAAAATAAAAATTATATAGTCCACATACAAAATACAGCCAGAATTCTCTTTCAAAAATAAAGAATAATTGCCAAGGTGAGGAGTAAATTTCTGTCATGAAAGTAAATGGAAATAGACGAAACAATTATAATACAGAAATTTCACCATGATACAGGAAATGGCTATTTAAAATCTTTTGTAAATTGATCCCAGTGCTCTAGGGGATATTTAGCAATGTGTATCAATAAGCTCAAACCCTTGCTTCGGCAAATCTACTTACTTCAGAAATAGGTGGGAGAGAAAGTATTGACAAAAGAAAATTAATTCTAGTATCTTTTACAAAAGTGAATATTTCAGAGACAATTTTGCTTTTGTATTATTAGGAAACTGGTTAAATCATAATGAATATCATAAAGCCACTAAAAATGAGGTCGTTTATTTGTAACTATATAAATAAAAGGTACTTTTGGAAATACCTTTGGGGAAAAAAGGGCATAGGAGAAAACTTCATTGTAAGAACAGACCATTTACATACAATATCTCTTTTTCCAAACTGTATCCAGCTTTATTAAAGTTACATTTCATAAACAATCATGGTATTTCAGGCAGGACATGGGCAGACAATTGTTAACAGTATACAGCAACTTTCCTTTTTTTTTTTTTTGAGTTGGAGTCTCACTCTGTCACCCAGACTGGAGTGCAGTGGCATGCTCCTGGCCACCGCAGCCTCGACCTGCTGGGCTCCGGCGATCCTTCCGCCTCAGCCTTCCAAGTAGCTGGAACTACAGGCGCGCGCTACCACACCAGGCTAATTTTTTGATTTTATTGTAGAAATGAGGTCTCGCCAAGTTGCCCAGGCGGGTCTCGAACCTGCAGCCTCAGGCAATCCACTCACCTCAGCCTCCCAAAGCACAGGATTACAGGCTGAGCCACCGAGCCCGGCTACAACAACTTTCAAACTCCCTTCTTTAATGGACTACCAAAATCAGAAAGCCACTGTAAAACCCAATGAAGTCTTCATTTGATGTTCTGAACAGGGAAAGTTTAAAGTGAGGGCTGACATTTCACATTTAGCATGTTGTTTAACAACTTTTCACAAGCCGACCCTGACTTTCAGGAAATGAAATGAAAATGGCAGAATTTGTCTGAAGATCCACAATCTATAAAGGGAACTGCTGCTTTTATGACGGGTGCCATCTCAGTGGCATCATTGACGTACTGGCAACCAATTATTGGGGGTTAGGTCCCAACAGATGTCTGGGTTTAAGGGAGTTAAGTCTATGCCAAAGGCAGAAAGGGAGAAGAGGACATAAAAAAATGAATTTGTTTTTCCACCACAAGGCATTTATAACAAAGTGGCTATGTGGGTCAACGTTGGGGAATCCCTCCTCCTGGAAGCCAAGAAGATTTAAAACTAGAAGGGAAAGGTGTTTTCCCCACATCAATCCAGTTTTGGAGACATTCTATTAGTGACATATGCCCTTTCCCAAAAAACAATACAGTGTTCTGTGTGCTAACAACATAGCTTTAAAAAAAAATACTGTATTTTTATAAAACTTGATAAAAAATAGTATTTCACACTGCACAATCACCAGAAGTACAGTTATCAAAAACACACACACTTCACTTGGCATCTCCAGCACCTTCAGCTTTCTGTGTCTGGTCTGTTTTGACATCTCCATGTTCTGCAGTGTTATTCCCCTCCTTGCCAGCATTGGCTTTTCCCTTTTTCCCTTTTTATCTTCTCTCCCTTCTTAGCTGGGGCCTTCTTAGACTTGGGCTCTGTCTTTGGAGGAGCAGGCTTAGCCGACAACTTTAAAGATCTTCTCTGGGGTTCGTCCTTCATCTCCTTTGGCATCCCCTTCACTCTTTCTCTTGGGCGTGGTGGTGACAGCAGCAGAACTAAGGCATTGGGCACAAGGATGGAGCAGCACACAAGCTTTTGTAGTTTCAGGGTTCGTTCTTGCCTCTTCTTCTTCCTACTTACAATTTTATATGCATGCCACTGGATTTTACTCTAAGCAGAGAATTAGCCCACACATACCAGTGGCTATTTCTTTGTAGTACTTTATCTGCATTTTTCTTTCTATCCTTGACACCTGTGTGTCTCAGAACTATTTATGTAACCTTTTTGTGCTTTAGATTCTCATATCTCAAATTAGAATACTATTAAAACTTACCTCATAGGGTTAGGACATAGCCTTCTATTAATATCACTATTATATTATTATTTAGCACTAACACTTGAATATTTTTACACTGGACAAATTTAATTTAACTTCTTTTCTTTTCTTTTTTTGAGTTGGAGTCTCACTCTGTCACCAGACTGGAGTGCAGTGGCCGCTCCCGGCCACCGCAGCCTCGACCTGCTGGGCTCCGGCTGTCCTTCCGCCTCAACCTTCCAAGTAGCCGGAACTACAGGCCCATGCTACCATGCCCAGCTAATCTTTGATTTATTGTAGAGATGAGGACTCGCCAAGTTGCCCAGGCGGGTCTCAAACCCACGGGCTCAGGCAATCCACTCACCTCGGCCTCCCAAAGCACAGGAGTACAGGCTGAGCCACCGAGCTTGGCCGACAAATGTAATCTCTAGTAATCAAAAAGTTATTTTATAAAAATAAAAATGAAACAAACTTTAAACATAAAATAAGAAACAAAGAGACTTGACTTAATATAATTTATTTTATAAAGCCTTTTCTGATCTCTCTGACTATTTATATACCCCGAAAAATGAATGAATCTCTTCCATCTGAGATGGAATAAAACAATTGAACCTAATAGGTGGAAAAAAATCCTTTATAAACCAGTCACTCTACTAAGCACTAAGTATACTATTTTATTTAACCTTCAAAGTAACTCCAAGGGATAGGAGATTTTATTATCATTTTTACAAATGTGTAGTCACTCATGTGTACAGATAGCTTTTAAGATTTTTCCTCAAATATTTCTGATTTTGACTTCAAGTTTCCAAGTTTTATCACCTGGCAACATACTAGCCATACAATGGGTAGTGAACAAATGTTTAATGAATAGCTAAACTGACTAAATGCATGTATTCCACCATAATATTTAACAGAGTGTCACCATCTGGATATTTTTATTATATTCTCTTGACTTTCCCAATACCTGTATTTTGGCTTCTCTCTTTCACATAAACTTGAATATCAATAATTTATTTTAAAGTTGCTGGAATGGCATTTTCATGGCAGTCTTAGTGGATCCAAAGAAAGAAGACTCTACAAAGAACAATCTGATTGAAAAGGGTGAACTTCCAAATTCCCTATAGCAAAACAGTCAAAATAATTATATTAGTCGGAGAGTTCAGGTCTCTTGGAGAATATACCTGGGAAGGTAAAGAAAAGGATTTGTCATTAAGCTCACCTGTAGGTCTGGAGCCATGGGGAAATAGGCAGTCCATATGCTACAGGTTTAGCACATTTCTTAGCTGCACAGCCTCCGTATTCTACTTAACACCCTTCAATGTCCTCAGACTCAATGTGCTTTACCTGCTCATATCTTTTTATCTCTTACCCCTCTATTTGTTTTTCACCTTTTGTATCCCCAAACACAACTTTTCTACATTCATAGACATGACTTTTTTTAATGATTGATTTTATTTTATTTTTAAATTTTTATTTAAAGATGTGGGGTACAATTCAGGGTAAGACATACAAAGGGAGCCGGGCTTGGTGGCTCAGCCTGTAATCCCACACCTTTGGGAGGCTTAAGTGAGTGGATTGCCTGAGCCCGCGGGTTCGATACCCACCTGGGCAGCGAGACCTCATCTCTACAATAAAAAATCAAAAAATCAACCGGGCGTGGTAGCGCATGCCTGTAATTCTGGCTACTTGGAAGGTTGAGGCGGAAGGGTCGCCAGAGCCCAGTGGGTCGAGGCTGCGGTGGCCAGGAGCGGCCACTGCACTCCAGTCTGGGTGACAAAGTGAGACTCCAACTCAAAAAAAAAAAAAAAAAAAAAAAAGACATACAAATGGTCATTGTACAGATAAAGTTTGGGTCTCACTTTGTTTCCCACATCACCTGGGTTTGAGATCAGGTACCCTTATTGATAAGTGTGCTCCCTCCCCTGGCAGTTTACCACTACTGCCAATCCCTTTCTTGTGGTATTATGATAATTGTTCAGGGTCTGCTTATGAGTGAGAGCATGTGGTACTCAGTTATTTGTTTCTTTGATAGATCATTGAGTATTACAGACTCTAAATCCATTCAAGTGGCTGTGAAGTTCATAATTCTGTCCTTCTTTATGACTGCATAATATTCCATCGTGTATATGTCCCACATTTTAAAAAATCCAACCTATTTCAATGTGTGGCATGGTTCCATATTTTTGCTGTTGTGAATAGAGCTGCAATAAACATGTCACGCACAAGTATCTTTTTTGTAGAATGATTTGAGTTCCTCCAGGTATATTTCCAGAAGGGTGATTTCTGGGATGTATGAGAGGTTAATTTTTAGATCTTTGAGCGATCGCCACACTGTTTTCCACAGAGGTTGTATTAGTTTACACTCCCACCAACAGTGTAGAAGTGTTCCCTTTTCCCCTGCATCCTCTCTAGCATCTGTTGTTTTTTGAGTTATTGATGATGGCCATCCTGACTGGAATTAGGTGGTCTCTTAGTGTAGTTTTAATTTGCATTTCTTTGATGATTAGTGAGGCTGAGCATTTTTTCATGCATCTGTTGGCTGCTCCTGTGTCTTCTTTTGAGAAATGTCTAATATATTTTGCTCACTTTTTAATAGGACTGCTTGATTTTTTTTTTCTTTTCAGCATATTTGAGTTCCTTGTTGATCCTAGATGTTAGGCTTTTGTCAGATACACAGTTGGCAGATATTTTTTTTCCCCACAGTCTGTGGATGTCTTCCCAGGGTCCAGAGAGGAAACTTCAGGTGCTGACACAGAGAGATGGCTGCCCCACTCCCATGCTGAACTAGGCACAGGCCTCATTGGATCTGAGTGTGGAACTTGGCGGCAGAAGTAGCAGCAGTGGATGAGTTGGGTGAGTCAGGATCTGATTCACCCTACTCCCACAGCAGTCTTCCAGGCTAAGAGCCACCTGATGGGGTTGCGATGAGAGCAGAGGGGAATGGTTGAAGAGCAGAGTTTGCTCCCTATCAAAGCAGTGGCCAGAAGTAGGAGAGGTGCTTGGGAAAGGAAACTCAAATTCCAAAAACAGCCTCAGAGGGAGATCTTTATTTTTTCTATTTTTGTTTATGTTTTAGTACTTGTTTTGTTTTTTGGTGTTTTTCAGTTTTTCTTTTTGCATATGGGTATTTTGAGGGAGAGTGCATCATCAGGGTTTTTTTGTTTGTTTGCTTGCATGTTCGTTCGTTTTTTTTTGTTGTTGTTGTTGTTTGCTTTTGTTTGTTGGTGCATTCATTTAGTTAGTGTGTCTGTCTGTTTTCCTCCTCCTTCTCCTCTGTCTTCACCTTCCTTTAGTCTCCCTTCTTCCTTTTTCTGTTCTTCCCCTTTTCATTTTGCTCGCAGGGGACATATATCTGTCCACACATGGACAGATTATAAGCTGGTGGAGAGTAAGTTCCAGAGGGCCCACACACCTGTCAATGGATACTGTGATCTGCACATGTTTTTTCTAAATGTGTAGAACAAAAAGTGGTAATATTAGCTTTATTTATCTGTCATGGCTTTATGATTTTTTCCCAACTCTTCTTACTAGGGATTTTGTTCCTCTTACTGACACTCTTGCAGGCATGATAGGTTAGTATTTAGATAATATTCACCAGAGTTTATTTTTCTCAAAATGTCCTGTTTATTAACCCACTATTCAAGGAACTCGTTGGTTGTATATTAATTATCTTAAGAAAGAAATATATTCATTTAGAAAATGAAATAAGAAAATAAGGAAGGAAGGGGGAAGATAAAGAGAGGAAAAGGAATTAAAAAGGAGGGGAAAGAAAAAGTAAAGAACAAACAAGAAATGATTGTGAGTGATCTTTAAGGAGATTATGATAGATATTTAGTACCAGGAGAAATGGAAAGGAGATGAAAATGATAAGATTGGGCCTGGCTCGGTGGCTCAGCCTGTAATCCCGCACTTTGGGAGGCTGAGGTGAGTGGATTGCCTGAGCCCGCGGGTTCGAGACCCGCCTGGGCAGCAAGACCTCATCTCTACAATAAATCAAAAAATCAACTGGGCATGGTAGCGCGTGCCTGTAATTCCGGCTACTTGGAAGGCTGAGGCGGAAGGATTGCCGGAGCCCAGCAGGTCGAGGCTGTGGTGGCCGGGAGCGGCCACTACCCTCCAGTCTGGGCGACAGAATGAGACTCCAACTCAAAAAAAAAAAAAAAAAAGAAAATGATAAGATTGACAAGTCCTTAAGATTTCCTTGTTCTGCTTCTTGGACAACATTCTGGAAAAACAGCAGCCTACCTCCAACTTCTGACCCATACAAAAAGGAATATTTATACTGTTCATCTAGGCATATGGTACAATACATTGCAATACACTAGCATGTTATAGAAGCAGTAAAGATCTGATCATACTTTAAGATATATCAGAGAAGCTGCAAGGAGAGGAAAGGGACTGGAAAAAGTCAGTAGATGCAAATGAAGCAATTCTGCATTTTACTACAGTGAACCAATGACCAATGACGGATTAGCATACCATCCCCTCCTCACTTTCCTTGACAAAAGGGAGCTCAAAATCTATATTAATTTGACTTTTTAAAGAATTAAAAGGTGTAGTATTGTGCAGATGAAAATTATACCCATTTAACCTTAAAAAAAATGATGTGGTAATGTTGGTAAACCCAGAAGCAAGGAATTTGCTATGCAAACCACAGAAGTACAAAGCAATAAATAAATTCACCATCTGTAGGGCACTAAGTATCAGCTTCCTTGGATAGCAGAATGTTCCTTTATAAAGAAGCCACTCTTTGATCAACGGATTTGTCAAATCTGGTCGATTTGTCAAATCTGGTCGGCTAACATAGTTTTAGTAATTAAAAAGTTCCAAAATATTCCAAGAAAAATTAAATACACATTTGTAACAGTGAAAATTATAGAAGTATTATAGGAGTATTTATCAGTTCTTACAGTCAGCTCATTAATCTCAGAAACCATAAGTGTCACATAACGATACATCCAAATAACTAAATACATGGCTTATTTTAGAAAACTTATTGTATTTAGACTCTCTGAGTACTTTTATTTTGACATATTTCTAGAAATATCCTTCTGGTGAAGTTACCCATATGTAGATCTTAGAATTTTTTGTTTGTTTGTTTTTATAGTAAGAATACAAATTATCTTGGCTAAATAAAATTGATTTATCTTTTTAGAGAAACAACTACTTCATAACTTTCAAACTGTTTAAATTGCCCCCTTTAATTCCTAAACAAAATGAAAGTTTGAGGAAAAATACTATATTGTTATGGTTAATTCATGATAGAAAGAACACAAAAATTGTTGTTATAAGATTGAGATTTTTATATATTTTGCACAAGACATTTTAGTTGTTTAAAATTAAAGAAATAAGAACTTTAAAAAATATTCCCAAGCCAACATTAAATGTAAAATCCTGCAGTTGATGTCAATAAATATCATGCTATAGTCCTCTGACTCTCGGTCACATACCAGGGGTGCCCCCCCAAAAAATGTATACACATTTTAAGAGATGTTATCTATGTATTACTTTTAGTTCACTGTAATCAGAAGTGTCTGGACTCTGATGGTAACCACTCTGAGCACCTCTTGTAATTACAGAAGTCAAATGTGACTTGTATTCACCTTTGTTTTCGCTCTTTCTATAAACACTACAATAATAATCTAAAGTGTTAAACTACACGAGATGTCTTAACCTTTATATATTTTTAAGGAGACTTGCAACTACCGAAAACTAAACATATTTAATACGTTTACCCGCAACCTATTTTGCCTAACCACATATTGATTTTCTAAGAAAGGGATTCAAAAATGAATCCAATTCAAAATATATTGAGCACTTATGCTCTGCACTATGTTAAGATTAAAGAAAACACAAGTGAATATATAACATGAAGTGTCTGATTTTTAAAAAAAACGGAAATGGAAATGGTGTGCATCTCCCCATATTTCAGTGTGATAGAATTATATGCCAACTGATTGTGAATAAGGTGCTACTCAACATCAACACAGAACTACAAAACATGACTCAGGGAAAGAGTTACTAAGAACTCCAAAGAGAATGTTACAAAGAAGTTAACCTTGAATGATGAGTTGGAATAAACTAGACAGCAAAATGGAAAGGGCATCGATGTAAAGAACATGAATATGGGCAAGCAGGTGTGTTAAAGACACAATTCTTATGATCAACACACAAAACACAATCCAAGAATGTTATACCTGAGATTAGAAAGAGCTCATATTTTTAAGAAACCTGAATTGGGATCGTTAAACATTTTTTTCAAAGTCCTTAGTGGAAATTTGTGTTAAATAGAAGCATTTTTTTAAGATTTACATTTTATTTTATTTATGTTGTATGTATGTATATATTTCTTAAATAAATTATTTTACTTTTCCTTATCATGTAAAATACTGTTTTAAATTTATCACTTTGCCAAATATTAGAAAGTCTGCAGTCAAATATTGGTGACTATGTTGAACACAAAACATTTAATAAATGTTATTCGTAAAGTAAACATACACTTTGGAAAATAATTTGAAATTGTAAGTGAAACTAAAGGTCCATATATAGTTTTATTTAATTTGGTAAGAAAACTCCAAACAGTCACACTTAACAAAATGTCTGAAGATACAAAAGAAGAGAATCAGGCCAGACACTAGATATCAAGTTAAAAATTTATTGCAGCAGTTTGTGTAAAAATTATCTCAAGCCAGAAATGAGAGAACTGTAATGAATTTGGAGAAGGAGATATGTTAGGAATTGAAATCAAAGCAGTTTAGAAGACTGGAAGCAAAAAGTGGCTAATGGTTTATGGGGGATAAAGACAAATTCTGTGCCATACCTTTTGAAAGCCATCTTTCTACATCCAATACACATATGTCTTTACATACAAATGCATATAATATATATACATTTGTATGTAAAGACATATGTGTATTGGATGTAGAAAGATACACACACATATATATACATATATATATATATACACTCACACACATATATGCATTTCTATATCAATACACAAAAACATATATGAGCAACAGGAAGTAACAGATATTTAATTCTCAATTAAAATCCATTTACTTTATAGTGTTTTAAGGAATGCAAAGTTGTTTTCTAATGTGAATCACCTGGATGATTGTCACTAGTCTCTACTTCATTTCCCATGTCCATGACATATCTTGGAGTACTTCACTTTATAAAGTGAATTTCCAGCAAAAAACAGAAAAGTACATTTTTATATCACTAGTGTCTATAGTATGAGGGAAATATTAGGCAAGAAAATAGTAAGACTAATTTTTAATTATAAATATATTTGAACAAATTCAACATATTTTCATAAACAATGGCAACATCTTACTTTGCATATAACTTTTCTTTATCTAGATACTCACACCAATATTAGACAGCTGTTACTAGACCATTTTTTAATGAATAAGAAAAATAATTACTCTAGAGGTTAAATCAATGAGCATACAGTCTCAGACAGCCAGTAAATGGTAAATCTTAGAATTAGAATTATTTTAAAAGCCTTATAAAGCTTTCGTTTCAGTAACTCACATTTAAAGTAACGTTAACAGTATACACCTTCCTTGTGGGCCAGAAATAACTTTCATAAGGCTCTGAAAGCATTTATAAAATGATACTTTTATTTCTCTGAGTTTCTATTTTAGGCATATATTTGATTTTCCATAAAAGTAAAAAGAGATCTTAAATTAGTCCTTGGTCAGTGAGTGTGTCATTTTGTGAAATATTCACATACAGTATTTTTATTAAATTTTATATTTAGAACATATTTTTTGTTTTTTTAAACTGCTATGGCAAAACACCTTTTAGTGAACAAAGGGTAATTAAAGGAGTTTTATGTGATATTTGATTTCTAGTGTGCTTATTTCTGCATCCCTTGGGGCTTCTGATTTCATTTCCTAAGACATTTTTTTCATCATATATAAACATTTTGTTTGATGCAACAAAGTGCATTTTTACTACAGCTACTGTTTTCCCACTGGTAATATTGGTCTAGGATCATTGAACGATTGTTTTTGTCCCTCTGAGTAAATAAGGGAAGTACTCCATCTCTCAAGAAAACTCATAAACCTGACTTTTTTTAGAGTGAGCTCATCCTATAAATCTCTTCTAGTCCATTGCAATCTCCTACACTGTTCTTCTAACTTGATAACTGTACACCTCAACATAACTGAAAATTTGCAATGTGCACTTACTATGAAAGAGTGCTTTTGAGAGATTTAGTTCCAAAATATATATTTGTCTAATATTGTTCAATAAAATCAATGCCATGAGAAGTGCCATTTCTATCATTACAAGCACACTTAGAGAGTTCTTAATAAAGTCAAAGTGACTAAAGGAAGTGCTTTGTTCTCAGTGATTTTTCTAGAGGGAAACTGACTTAAACTATTATATACCTTCCTCGATTTCAGTTATGCAATAGCCAAACAGTTTTTAAAGGATATAATGTATTACAATTCCTGACAAGTAAAGCTTGCCATAAAATAAATCTACAATTGAGGCCAGTTGTGACTTATATATTAGTCATGGAAAATGAGATCAGTTCAACAAATGCAGACATTTTCAAAATTCACATGCAAAAGAGATTATCTATTTTGCTTTTGGGCTTATGAATCTGGATTTTCAATCTCAATGACAATATGAAATAAATCATTTGACCATAAGGACCCTGACATCTATAGTCATTCTCTAAAAGAGGCTCAATTGATTATAAGAAAGCATGGAAAAATTACTTCTGGGAATTCCAAAACACTCCAGTCAAATGTAAGATGCATTCTGTCTTGACCATCAGTGTTTCAAAAGATATCTGCAACCTACCCAAGGGGTTAGATACATTTTCAAAGATGTCTAATAGCAGTTTGTACTGACATCTTTCTGAAACTAGTAAAGAAAGAATTCCCAGAACAAATAACTTGCTTTCATGTAAGACACTGGAGCTTGATTTCTTGCCTTTAAAATTGAAATACTAATCTTTAGTAAGACTTGTGCTGGAATTTTCTTGCTGCAACCGAAGGGGTAGAAATGATAATGCTACTTACAAGGTTAGCTTGAGAATGCAAAATATTGCTCAGTTTTTTCATTACTATATCATTATACTATTGTATAAGAGCATGTGAGTGTATAACATAATTAACATGGACCTTCAGTCTTGGGTGTCCTCTGTATTACTCCATTATGTTATTAACCTACATCATGTAAACTATGTCTCTTAAATACCAAGTCAGTCTGTCTCTCTCTCTCTCTCTATATATATATATAAATATATATATTTTTAAATTATATGTTGTATGAATTATATATTATTACCTATATATAGGTATACAGTATTATATATACCTGTTATATAGGTAATAATATATAATTCATACAATATATAATTTATATATATATATATATATAGTACCAGTACTTGGCACAGTTTATTATGCATGCCAGATCCTTTAATAATGTTCAGAATGAGTGCATTATATCCAGTTATGTTTTATAAGTCCCTGAAAAATTGAACATTCAATAAAACATCTATGGCATATTCCTATTTCATATAAAATGTTTTGAGAAAGTAAGTAGTTTGTGTGACTATCAAATATTAAACAATATACAATAAGAATATAAGATTTGTAGGACTCCTGGAAAGTTGGTTTGATAGCGTCAGGGAAGAAACCATGTTA